>CM051493.1:24656196-24828715 GCA_028031935.1 Paedocypris micromegethes
CCCGAGCACTAAAGGCTGCCCACTGCTCCGGGTTTGTGTGTGCTCACTTCACTGAATAAGTTAAATGTAGAGCGCAATTTCGATATAGTTTGACAAACACCTAACTTTCACTTTCCCTTGTTTGACTTTCTTTGTTTTCTTAGCGTTTCTGTGTATCGTCCTGGGCAATCTTCCATTTTTTCACTATTGTTCCCTCGTAGACTGTTTTCTGTTTGTGTTTTACTTTCAAAGTTAAAGGCATCTTCTGCAATTAGGTCTATGCTCCCACTTTATTTGTGACTTGCGTGTCAAATGTGTCAGAAGAAAGGACACCAGGGTGATGCCCAGTGTGCCTGAAGAAAACTTGGATTGGCAGCATGAATTTGCATGATGTGACCTTTTTTTCTTGATAAGAATTCATGGGAAAAACCTATCACTTACTGAAACCAATCCATGTTTCTGCTGCTCATTTTGTAGGGCATGTTTGAAATCTTGGCTTTGGTTTACTGCAGCATGTTTCAGTAGGTTCTTTCTCTTTTCAATATGGAAACATGGAGAATTTCCAGTCAGTGTTGAGGCAGGACTTTCTCTGATAAAGTTCCTTACAATGAACTGTTTTGAGACATATTTCAACGATCTGCAAATCAGATGATTGCGGTAGGTCCTGTCGCCTTTGAGTACTTAAATGAGGAACCAGGTGAAAACAATGAATCATATGATATGACTACAAACACACAGGAAATTAATAAACACCAGGAATTCTGGCCTTTGTAGTCCATGAACGTGACAATAACAAAGGTTGTTTACTTTATGAGACTTGTGACTTGACATTCCTCTCATTGTGACTGAACAGTTTGTTATATGTGTAGTTTGCATGCTCACCCCGTCCTTGCGTGGGTTTTCTCCGGGTCTTGGGTTTCCTCCTACAGTCCTACAGACATACGTTTCATGTAAATTGGAAGTGGAAAATTTGCCCTCAGGAATGAGTGTGTGTGTGTCTGTGTGTGTGTGTGTGTGCGTGTGCGTGTGTGGGTGTGTGTGTGCGTGTGTGCGTGTGTGTGAATGTGGCCACTAATCTAGAGAGTGTATCTGGTTGGCCACTAATCTAGAGAATGTATCTGGCCTTCAGAGTTTCTGATAGGTGACAGCTCCCCGTGACCCCAAAATTGAGTAAGAAAATGGATGAATGTATATTAATGTTTTTATGGATATTTTTATTAATTATTTCTATCTTGAAAAACAATTTCTCTTATGCATACAATTTAAAGAATGCTATGATTAGGATTTATTTTTAAACTCTTTGTGAATATATTACATTTCTTGCCGTCTACCAGCTTCTCCTGCACACGTCTCTCAGGCATGTAAGGCCTTGTTGAACGATTAGGCCTGTTGTTAAAGCGTACAGTGGTCTCGGTGGTGAACACTCAGTGGACAGCATGATGGATGTAATACAAATATCCCTGTCCTGGTCAGATTATTCCTCCCTTTTGGCAGAAATGAAATTGAAAGGGAAGAAAGCAAGCTCAGTGAAAGTCTAAGAGATCTGCAACTGAATGCTTTATATTCCGAACGATTCTCTACAACAAGAGATGTGAACGTAGCAAATATGTAGAAGAGCGAGAACGTCACCTTTGGATGAAGGGCAGAGAATAATTATAAATACATTAGCCACACCTTCTATTCCCCGCTTTCGTCCTACTTTTCAGTGATTGTTGATTCACCTCAGAGAGTTAAGGATTACACCAGTCCTATCATTTTGCAGAAGGGATTAGAGAGGCTACAAATAAATGCAAGCAACATACAGTGTGTTTGGCAAAAACATTCAACATTGGTCCTTCGTAACACAAAATTCGCAATGGCATTTCAGAAACAATGCCCAGTTTCTACAATGTCGTTTATTCTTGCTATGATTATCGAGGCATCATCATATAAGAACATATATTTTGTATTGCATATTGCAACTGTTGAGGTACAAAATGTGAAATTCTGTGAAAAATTGTAAAACTTTCTTGCTTCAAGGATTTTGACAAAGCTGCGCGATCAAACGTTCTGTGCGACGTATATTTAATAGTATTTTCAAAAAAGTTTTAGAAATTGGGTGAAAAATAAAGTTAAACTTTCCAATAATTAAACTGTTCCTCTTTGTAATGTTTACAACATATTGCAGTTACAGCAACGTTTCTTTGTCTTGCCATTAATAAATTACTAGGCACTCTCACAGGGATCCTACCGTGCGATTGCAGGAATGTGTGTTTTTGTGAGAGGGAATTGCAGTTATAAACTGATTAAGAGTGATAAAGAGTGTGTTAAACAGTCAATGACTGACTATTTTCATTCAACATAGAATTTAAGTGAGCTTTTTGTGTCACACATGACTTTAAGTCACAATCACAGTTGTGATACTATTTACCATGTAGCTCGACTGCATACTGTTGTGAGTGGAGAATTTTCAAGCACAGCGTCAATCCTCAGTTGCATGCTGGAAGGTTTTGTGGTTATCCTGTCAGACTCAGACATCAAAGAGAAATTGTAAGTGATTTCATTAGCGGCAAAGAACAGTGATGCCTTTAATGACTAGTTTTGTGTTGAGATGTCAACACAGACTCGTCACAAACAACTTTTATATCGAGGATTATTTATGAATCTTTCTTTCTCAAAAGCTCTAAAATTTTAAAGAAAAATCCTTCTCTAAAGGTAGTGTTTACAAGGGTACTGTGCTATTAAGGTTAATTGCAAATTAGCTTTTTCAAAACCACGCAGGATTGTAATTTTATTAAATGTTGTAAAAATCATTTGTAAAATATTTTATTCAATTTGTAAAAATCTGAAACTACAGTAAACACTTACAGACACTTTTAAAAAAGACTTTTCTTTTTTTTTTTTTACGTTTGAATGCATTTGGACACATAAAATGAAACTGTACTAATCTGTTGGGCATGTACAGACCTATGTACAGAAATAATAAAACGGAATCGGTTAATCACACACACACACACACACACGCACGCACGCACGCGCACACGCACACCATTTTGATAATTTGAATGGTTTTGAATATAGATCTATTCATATTTGACCTTTACAAATATAGTGTTTATAATATACAGGATTAAAAAAAAAAAAAAAAAAAAACTTTAAAAACTTAAAAAAAAATACATTTCTTTAATTATGAAGTTGTATCGTCTATAAACAATTTTAGGGGGAATTGTTTAAGAAAACATAAAATGATTTTACATTTATCAAATAGAAGATAATATTTAAGCGCAGGAACATTTTCTCGTTGTAATTTTATTTTTTACTGTTTAAAAATTCTTTAGATATTAAATGGCATTGATAAAGACATTATTGTAATCAATCGGATGAGTCAATTATTCTCATTAATTGATGATTATTCTCATTGATTCATTTGTTCTCACTCTGCTCTTGTGATGTAAAAGAGTGAGTCACTCAGACAGCTTCACAGAGAGCATATTCAAAATTAATCGTTTTTGACACCTCATCCATTTTCTCGATCCGACAAGAAGTTCATTTGCATTCAGAGTAGAGGCTGATCACGTTTGAAACGTGTTCACTGTGGATATTTAACGATGAGGCGAACGTGCCAAACTAAAAAGCACCCCAAAGTTCAAAGAACAACTGGACAGCCATATGTAAATCTAGCACATGTATGCTGTCATGGAATTTGAAATCGTCAGTAACATTAAATTTAATTAAATCTGATAGGTGCATGATGTTTCATTACAGTTAGTTGCAACGCAGGGTGAATCTATTCTAATGTTTGTAACGTTTAGGCTGTCCATTCAATTCCCGAGAAACAGCATCTGTTGTAATCTCTCAGCCAAGTACAGGTATTCAGAACTCTGCAATGGAGTGTGGACTGTGAATACCATCTATAGGGACTCAACCTTGCACATCTCATCTGTAGCCTTGATGTGTGCTAAAGCTACGGCTTTCAAAAAATGTGATAGGTAGATACAGCACAACCAATAAAAAGTTACATTCAAACTAAAAAGCAAATAACAGCCTTGCTATAAAAAAAATAAATAATTTTTGCAAAACTAAAAAAATGAAAGGTGAATATTAACTTTTTATTAGCCTTGAGAGCGAAAAACCATAACACTAAATCAATAAAAGCTGTAAACACTAATAATAACAACAACCAACCATCGTCAACCAACCATCTGTGCTCTTCTGCTTATCCGGGCTGAGTGGATAGATAGTTCTCTCTTGTCACGTTCATGGAATAGAAACATGGACTACTTTTCCCATGAGCCTTTGTTCCAGTCTTCTGTTCATAATAATCGTTTTGATTGTGGCCACCTGTTCCTCATCTGAGTATTTAAGTCTTCACCTGTGCCATTGTTTTCATCAGTCATTAAGGTTTCACATCCTCATGTTCATCAGATGTCTGTGTGAGTACCTGTCTGTGTTTTGTCATTAAAGTCATGTTTGTTGTCATCCATGGACTCTGGCTTTCCTGCTCTAACATCTCTCCTCTGTCACCTTCTTATTTTTTAATGATGTATATACACTGTTATTTATGTCTATGTTCATGCATGCTTATTTACGTAAAAATAAAAAAAATAAGACATTTATGTACATTACTGTTAGAAAGTTTTGGGTCAAATCTTCAGTTTCTTGGCAATTTCTTGCATGGAATAGTCTTCATTTCTTAAGAACAGATAAATTGTCGAATTCTCTATTTCTGAAGTTCTCTATTTCTGGCCATTTTGAGTGTTTGATTTCCCCCACAAATGTGATGTTCCAGATTCTCAATCTGCTCAAAGGAAGGTCAGTTGTATAGCATCTTTAACCAGCAGTTTCCAGCAGTGAGGGTTTTCCAATCATCCATTATCCTTCTGACAAAATTAGCAAACACATAATTAAAACGAGTGACAGTTGCTGGAAATGGGCCTCTATACACTTATGGAGATATTGCACCAAAATTCAGACATTTACAGATATAATAGTTGTTTACCGCATTAGCAATGAGTGTATTTCTGATTAAAGTTATTTTCATTGACAAAAACACTGCTTTTCTTTCAAAAATAAGGAACTTTCAAAGTGACCCCAAACTTTTGAACGGTAGTGTAATAAATAAAAATTAAAATTCATAAATAATCATGCATATTTCTCATTTCTTATTGTTTATGTATACACACATTTACATCTCTATTCTTTATATTTTTTCTGCTGTTGTGAGATGCAATTTCACCACTGTGGGACAAATAAAGGCATTTTTATTCACCGGTGTTCCAATGTTAAATAGAGAACTTTGCCTTTTAGCTCAGCTCTTTCTGTACCAAAACATACTCATACATTGAATGATTTCTGCTGCTGATGCCCTAATTTGTCTGTCAGTCTCTCGTTTTCTTTTTCCCTTATGTGGTAAACAAGATTCCAAGACGCTTGAACTCTTCCAGTTGAGGCCAGATCTTCCCTCTTACCTACAGCAAATACCTCCTACTACAAAGCAAAGGCTGAACTTGAGGTGATGTTTTTCATCCCAGCTGTTTTGCTGCTGCAAACAGCCCTGATGTCGGCAGACGGTCTTGGCGTGAGGAAGCCAAAAGTACAATAACATCTGCAAATAGCACACATGTGGTACAGTGGTCCCCAAACCAGATCCTCCCCTGTGCCAAGAAATCCTGCCTCAAAAAGAAAGACCTCATTTTGCGCTTACGCAGGTCCAGCCGTTTAAAAAGATGTCGCCAGTTGATGATGTCACAGAATATTCACTCAGTCAGAAATCAGTCGGAAATGTCCTCCAACTGGAACAACAGCGAAATCAAAGCGCTTCTAATGATTCAGGCGGATGAAGACATTTGTCATCACCTCAAAGGAATAGTTAGTGACGCCGTCACATATGAAACAATTGACCGCCACATAGGCGCAGCTGTTTAAAACGTGTCGCCAGTTGATGATGTCACCGGAAATACCAGTATTTTGAAAACTCTGTGTGAATGGTCCTTTTTTCAGACTCCAAGGTACTACTATCAGTCTAATCATTAATTTCCTCAGTTTGCTATTCAAGAGGCACTGACCCGGACCTCAAAGCGACATTGCATAGGTGTGTTAGCCTTACAACAACCACTTACTTGATGTACTCAAGGCAAAATTCATCTACACCTAGAGTTTTCCCATTGACTTTTCTTGCTGTCTGACTGACCTCACCCTTAAATAGGGACATGTCCGACGGGTTGATGAGGACATGAGGTTGCCTTCACAGCCCCATGATATCTCTATCTGAGGTCAGCAGCATCTTTCTTCTACAACAATGTTGGCAAGGTGTCTATTCCTCTTCATGAAACGTTGAACATTTCGCAAGAGATTCTGATGGTCTTCTCCCATAGTTTCTTCCATAGACTCTAAAAAGAGTCTTTTTACTGAGACCGTCAAAGCTATACGCTTTGTCTGCCATATTTAAAAGGTGCTTCAGGCATTCCACCATCTGGCCAATCTATTTGAAGAAAGCACAACATGTTGTACTTTAGCATAAAAAGCTACATTTAAGGAAATGCTCTGTGTTTTTTTTTTAACAAAACAAAAGGCTAAACAAGTGTAATTTATTGTGCCTCAGTCTCCTTATGAGCTTTGAGACAGTTGTAACTGTGAAAAGCGCCCAATTTAAATATAAGAACTCTGAAATTAACATTTTATTATACAACTAACATAATTAAAACAAATTTGTCTAGGTTGTTAAATTATTCATAAAACATCATTCTTTGTAACAAAGCTAATTACATTTTAGCATTTAACAAATCCATTCATAAACAGAAAGAACCATTTTTTTTTCTACGATCCACCTGATTTCAAAATCTTAAAACTATTTTACCAACTTAAAAAAACAAAGGACAGTTAATGTACTTTATTTTCTGTGCAAAAAAAAAAGTTATTAAATGGAAAGGCTATCTTTAGGAGGCACTATTAAAAACCACATTCCATAAGAGATGAGTGGAGTAACGTCTAGCTTTAGACGCCAACAGTGCTGGAAATAAATGGAAAAGCACTAGGAGGATGACTCACACTCACCGACCCCTTCAGAGCGTCTCATTTTGCAGTGTTATATTAGCCCAGTGCTCCCAGTCTCCATGCTTTTTCATCTCCGCCGCTCACTTTGTCTGAGGTTTCATTTTGAACAGCCCGCTGTTTCATTTGTGCCCCACCAATGCATTGTCACAAAACAGACAATAGTATAAAACAAGGACAAAATATCCAAAAGTGAAAATAAAAATAGCTTGAAGTGATAAGAAAAGATTTGATGAAGGGAATAACTTCTCAATCCATGAAGGCAAAAAATCATTCATAAAATGTCTCAGAAATGAGCTGATATATTGCACTTGCATAGTTCCGGCGGTCAAGAGTAGATTTTTATATCATCTCATATCTATTCCAAGATATGACTGTAACCACGAAAGACTTCCATATTCAGAGTGCTGACTAATTAATGACATCTAATAGCTACTTTGATTCATATTAGTATCTAATTAGGATGTTCAAAGGAGATGGATGCTAAAGTTAGAGAACACTAAGAAGCTCCTTATTATTTGGTTAAACTTTTATTCTTTTTCTTTAAATATAAAATATCAACCACATCCAGACATACAGATCCCTTCTTTAAGTTATTTTGGAAGCTGGTTATGTATCACTTGGTGCTTCTCAACGGAACCTGAACTATGAAAAGCAGTGGTGTAAAGTACTTGAGTAACTGAACTTTGTAATTGTACTGAGTATCACAAATATAAGCAATTTGTATTCTCTACTTGACTACATTTGTGATTGTATATTTGTACTCTTTACTCCGCTACATTTTAATGGGCAGTTACTTGATAGATTTGATTGTGCACGACAAGTTGGCATTTTCTTATACTGCGGTTAAATTCTTGGGTGGATGAGGCAATATCGCCATTTGTAGGGTGCTGAAGCTACTAGATGCTAATTGTTTATTTATTCAAACATACAAACATAACAAATCATAACAGCATAAAACCAGAACATAATAATAATACTACAATCATCTCGTTCTTTACCATGATACATGTTTGAAAGGGAGTAGAAAGAAGTATGTAACTTATCTAGTTCTACCAAATCATGTCAGCGTGAGTTAGCGGTTGCACCTTTTTGCAATGTGACTGAGACTGACTTTTTATTCTTTTGTTCTTATTATTATCTGTTTTGTTCTGCCATTGAAACATTGAGGTGTAATATTTCATTTCTATATTAGAAAATAAAACCTAATTAATAAAGAGTTTCTTGTTTTGCACATTTCTTGGTGTATTTTTCGCCTACATTTTGTAGGAGTAAAATACTTCAGTTCTTTTAAAATTGTATTCTTTACATATTTTACTCAAATCGTCTTAGAATTGGTGACTTGTATCTTGTAATTTGTAATGGAGTATTTTTTTACAGTAAAGTTTCATGGTTTTTATGGTTTTCACCTCTGGTGAAAAGCTCGAGAAAACTAAAAGTTACAAAACTATGACTTTTAAGTGAATGTGCTATGTGAATGTAAATTTATGTGGCTTATAGAAAGGTTTTTCTCATTCATCCAATGTAGAATGAGGAATGAACTTTAAAATAGGGCTCTAAAACTACACTTAACCTAAACTGTGTAAAATGTCATTGTACGTTTCCTCACAAATAAATGGGTTGTGGCTAAACATGGAGCTTTGAGAAACACAGATTCTTGGTAAAATGTGAAACTTAAGTGTGTTCAATTCAAGAGAGACAACTACCAGCTAACATCAGAGGTGTAAGGTACTCGAGTAAATGTACTTCGTTACTTTACTTAAGTATGTTTTTGGCTACTTCGTACTTGTACTGAGTATGAAAAATAGAAGCAACTTTTACTCTCTACTCCACTGCATTTCTGATTGAGTAACTGTACTTTTCACTCCACTACATTTGAATTGACACTTACTGTTACTCGTTACATTTTGATTGTGCGCAACAAACCTTTTTTTTCCGTTCATTTCTTGGGCGAACGAGGCGATTTTGCCATCTGTAGTCTGATGAAGATACTGGAAGCTCATTGTGAATTAGAAACCACATGAACGCGACTTACGTAGAGACGTGAAAATTTACCAGGATTTTATTGAATAGGATTTATTTTAATTATTTTGCACATTCGAGTTTGACTGAGACTGACTTTTATTGTTCTTTATTTAATTAGTTTGACCATTTTTGAAACATGGATTAGTTTCTGTATTAGAAAATAAAACTCAAACAGTTTTCACATTTCTTTGTATTTTTTTTTTTTGCCTAAATTTAGTATGAGTAAAATACTTGAGTTCTTTTAAAATGCGATACTTTGCTACTTTTACTCAAATCTTTTTTATAGTGGTGACTATTTACTTGTATCGGAGTAACTTATACAGTACTTATCTGTACTTTTACTTGAGTATGGTTGTCTGGTACTCTTTACAACTCTGGCTAACACATTACACGTCAAAAATAAAATGTTTCCAAATAAAATGTGAAAGAATGTGTGTCGCTCAGTACCTCAGTGGAATTCAGTGAATCAATGAATTCAGACAAAGACATTTTCTCACATATCACAGTCAACTCAGTCATAAAGTGGTAGGTCACAAAACTGACAAAGATGTTGAGGTCCAAAACTGAGTCAATTTCTACTAAATTTCTTTTCTGACCAAAACCAGGTCAAAAATAACTTGGAGGAATTGTTTTTTTTGGCCAAGCACCTGCATCCAAGCCATACATCACCATCTGATGCAGTGAAAGCATGCCTCCTCTGGACTCTACAACAGTGGAGGAACGTTCTCTGAAGGGATTCATTGTGCTTCTCCGTCAATCAGACGGGCAGGTTCTTGACTTGGTGGTTGTCAGGGTACATTTTGGGAGTGGGGTAGTTTGTCGCTAAGCGATTTTCTATTATGTATCACATAGTTGTGGCACCCCTCTTTGTGTTTACTGAAGGAGTCATGCACAGAAAATGTGAGAAAAGAGGAAAAAATTAGGCGATGAAGAGGCGCAGAAGTCAATTCACGTTTCTCAAAAGAGGAAGCCAGCCACTGCACTAACTCATCCCTAAAAAAGTGCACCATTTAGAAAAGGTGGAAAACAGGGAAAACGAGCAAAAGCTAAAGGTATGCAACAGCATTCTTTTAATATTTACAGTATCCATAAATCAAGTGTTTCATAAGAAAAAAATGTATCCACATAGATGTTAAACATTGTTTAATATATTTAAAATATATGTTCAAATTGCGTATATAATATACAATATGAGACATTTTCAAATGTGTTTTTAACATGTATATACTTGTGTTATTAACAGCTTTATATAAATCTTAAAGAAGATTTACACAAAGATTGAAATATATGAATAATAACAAGATAAGCAAGATGTTCACTTTCATGCACAATTAACAAGATTGTCACCTTCATGAACAATGGAGATCTATCAGAGATATTTTCAACTGTTGGAGTTCTCTCAAAATTTCTCTTATTCTGCCTGTGACTCATGAGAGGAGCTTTTCAAAACTGAAGCTAATAAATTCATACCTGAAGTCAACTTTTTAAGGAGCGACTTTCTGGCCTAGGCGTGACCAGCCACGATCACTCAATAGGGAAGTAGATTTCTTATGGTGATATTATTGATGATTTTACATTGTGACAGATTTTAGTTTAAGTTTGTGTTTTATTCTGTAGTGTGATTTAAGATATTTAGGATATTTATTCTATATATAAGTTGTGTGCCATTAATAATATTTAATATTATATTTGGTCTCTGCTTGTGTCACTTTATTTCTGTAAAGATTTTTGTGTAATATACTGTATATATTTGTATTTATCGTTAGTTTTTTGTATATCAATTACAATTGTATATACTTTTTTATTCATTGTAGTAATTTAATCTGTTTCATCATACCAAGACACTCTTGACAATTTCCTGCTTCCACCTTGGTGCTAACCCTTTCCTCTGCCATAATGACCTCTATGAATTAGGATTGTAATGCTTTTTTTGTAGTTTTGGTAAATTATTTCACAAGAAGAATCATTCTGGCACAAAATGACACAGCACACATTTACCCATGTTCAACTACTCAGTGCTATAAGCTTGTGAAATTATGTTTAGGCAAAGACTAATTTTAAGGACTAGATCCTAACACATACAAGGTATTTAGATTTCACATTTTACAGATGCTCTTGTTTTTATAATTGATTCTGTTTAACCAAACAATCTGGCTATTTAGCAATTTTGCTACATTGCAATACTGGGTCAAAAACTAGCTGGGAAGCAGATGCAAATGCTGCTTTAGTTGAAAATGACAACACACAGATTGACAGATGAAATGCTCACTGGGTCAACACATTAACGTTCTGTCATCAAAGTCACACGTAGTTCATTGCTTAAAAAAAAAAAATTAAAGAAAGTTGAGAGCCGAAACAGTGTTGGCAGCACAGTAACAGAATAGCTGTTTAAAAAAAAAAAAAAAAAAAAATGCAAAATAGTCAATCTGCACTGGGTGGAAAGCTAAGGAACTTCCTGTGTCTTCCCTTTTTTGGGCGTCCATTACAGGTGTGGAAATAGAAGTGTGAAAATCCAGTTGGAAGTGTGACTAAACCTGCCTCCTGTTCTGACTCACAGAGGCCATCCAGCCCTGCTGTGACACTAAAGTCACACCACTTATCCCCCTCTGCAGCTTTGGCATAGGTGGGCTTGTCCTGCGGCGTTAATGTCTGCTAGTTATTCTGCTGTAACATATGACACTTTGCACAACATCAGAATTAATCTAACAAGTACAATTGTTTTATGATCAATTTTAGATGGATTTTTAAGTTCATAAATGATGCAGGACTCAAAATAAACAGGAAAGAAGCGACATCTCAGTTGTGTTTCCTAAATAATTAATTCAATTCTGTAACTGCATGTTACACCGAATAACGAAGCAAAACTGTAGTTGTGACAAAAGTCACATCGCCCTGTGTGTGTGTGTGTGTGTGTGTGTGTGTGTGTGTGTGTGTGTGTGTGTGTGTGTGTCTGTCTGTGTGCAGGTGTATGTGTGTGTGTGTGTGTGGGTGGATGTTAAAAATGTGAATAAAATTATAGGGTCTGTACCTGGCAATAGGCCGGAGTGGTTAAAATGTCCTGCAAGGAGCTCCTACTATTAGGCAATTAATATAAGAAAGTGTATTAAGAGACACTTCAAGGGGCAAACCCATGAATAAAAAAATGAAAGATGAGTTTCACTTGCTTATAAGTATTTAGATATTGAAGTGATTTTAAATGCATTGCCTAAACTAAATTGTCCAACTAAAAACAGCTGGTTTGCCGTTTCTTTAAGAATAAACCATTTTACCAGCTGCTGAATGCCCAAATGTTACACAACTTTCTGGCTTTGATGTCACAGAGTTTCTATTAAAGATTTAGTCGTTTCCCCTCTAGCACTACCCACAGGATCCTGAAGCTGAACCATCTCCTCAAGGTTCACTGAATAACAAATCTGCCTTGCAGAAATTCATGTTTTATGTTTTGCTCTAAAATGCAAAAATGAAATGGGATGCCGCAGAACAAGAGAACTTCAAATTTATCCAATCTAACCTCTTTAAATTATGATAACTATTTAAAACATCCACAATTTAACTGCATTTTAATAGGCACAAATGCATATTATTTGAGATTAAAATATTAGTTAAAATATTCCAGATATATATTTCATAGTGTTTTGGGTAAATACATTTTCAACTGTTTAACAACAATTTTGTAAATCATATCATTCGTTTTATCTTCCCCTAGCTCCACAAAATGTGAGCAGGCTAGTAATGAAATATACTACTTGTATCATTTCTACTTTGGACAAATGGGCAGATCCATCCATTTTCTGATTGCCCCGTGTAACCAAGAATTGTTGGTTCCGTGCAATAAGATGGGATTAAAACCCTTACTTTGAAACCCATCCAAGCTGACAATTCATGACCGCCTGCCAATCAACATCCAGCTCCGCATCCACTGCGGTGATTCCTGATCTATCCAGCCGTGCCAACCGAAGAGCCAATGGAGATTGATCACTGCTGCCTCACTCAAGCCAAATAAAACAATTGTATCCAAGAGCATCTGTCTGTACTGATGGTAGAACTGACCAGTTACGGCCAAACTGCAATGTATGGCCAACTCTCTTGACGCTTCAAGGTTGGAAACAGTAATTATCAGTTGATTCTAAAACCATAGAAGAGTGAACTTCATGTAACCATCATAGGGTTCAGAAGGATCAGGGCAAGATCTACACCTTAAATGATTGGCCGCTAACATAGACCATTACCAACATACAATGATTCCACGAATTTGCAAATTATAATGTTCCTAAAACTTTCAGTCAAATTTGTGCATCTCTCACTTCTTCTTGGCCAGCTCAAAGAGGCTTTTCAACATCCGGATCTTCAACACCTGCGTTGGGGAGATCTTTTCCAGCATCAGGGGAAAAAATAACTTACAATAAAAAAATAAATAAATATAATAGCACGGTGGGCAGCACGGTGGGCAGCACGGTTGGGCAGCACGGTGGCGCAGTGGGTAGCGCTGTCGCCTCACAGCAAGAAGGTTCCGATTGTGACTCGTGGTGTGAGTTCGAGGCCGGTTGTGGCCGTTCTGTGTGGAGTTTGCATGTTCTCCCCGTGCTTGCGTGGGTTTCCTCCGGGTGCTCCGGTTTCCCCCACAATCCGAAAAAACATGCGTTTCAGGTTAATCTGGCCGTGTGGGTGTGTGTGTGTGTGTGTGGTGTGTATGTCCGGTTGAAGTGGACGCTGGCGCAGATTGGTTGCCGCTATTTCTCCGGGCAAAAGGATGGTGTGCATGGTGTTCCTCATTGTCAGAGGCGCTTTGAGAAGACTTGTAAAGAAGACTTGTAAAGCGCCGTTCAAATAAAAATCGAAAGCATTATTATTATTATTATTATTATTAATACATAAATATATTGTTACTGATGGAGAAAAACTTTGACATTGACATTGTGAGCTACTCACCATTAAACTAACACTGGAGAAATGATGAATATGGCTAGATGGCATAAACAGCCATTTGAGGTCATCAAGGACCATAAGAATCTCCTAGTATCCCTGAAAAGCTAAGTGGTTGAATCCTTGACAGACCGGATGGGTTCTCATTTTCTCTCACTTACACTTTTTGGTAACTTATCCAGGTTCCAAAAACGGAAAGTATTCACAATACTGGTAGCCCTCCATGTCTTGGGACGTCGACAGCTCAGGTGTCGTGAGGTTTGTGAGGTCTTCACTGCTTCCAGTGTCACAGTAACCACAAGGAAAGTTGATTCCACTGCCTATTCTCACTTGCCCCTGGTTATATATTGCAGTGGATTCAATGACCGATTTATTTAGTTTACATGGCACCATTATCCTTGGGGCGTTGACAGATTTTTTAAAGCCCTTAAATTAATTCTACTAAAATAGGTAAACAACAGGAAATTAGAAACTTTGATCTTTAGATATTATATCGAACTCTGGACCCCCAATTTGTATCTCAGGTTAGTTTCAATTCCATCTTCAGTCCAATGGCTAGGCAGAGAGTAATATACAGAAGTCAGTCGGTACCCGTGAAGCTACTGTGTTTGTCATCAGGAGGCTTGGTGATGTTTCCAGTTATTATCATTTCTAATGTGTCAGAAGTCAGAAGATCTGTCTCTCAACCCAGAATATCCGACTTCCCTACAAAAAGCTGATATATATATATATATATATATATATATATATATATATATATATATATATATATATATATATATATACTTACAACCAAATCAACCCAGTCATTTACTGGCTTTAGCAACCTTCCCTTTACCCTATTGCTTCCACATTCCTTGATGTTCTCCCTCCGTCTCTTGAAGTTGGTGGTCCAATTTACACAGTTTAGGATATCTCTTAGACTCCCACCGTCGGGGGACATAATTGACACAAACCTATAAGTAGATATTCATTGAGATCCAACCAATAAATACGCTTCGTGGTTCATGGCCAGCTCCGTGCATCAGGAGCCACTAGGCAGGATGGGATACTCTTACATCACGTTCCTGCTCATCCACATCATGATCTGCAACTGCCTGATCACTCTTTTCACCTGTGCCGGTATCTGGACGTGTAAAGGCACTTCCCAATCATCTCTTTGTTTGGTGTTGTCGTTTAAATATTCTGATTGACTATTTTTCCCCATTGGACTTCCTTTAGATTTATTTTCATAAGTGTTCCATGTTCCGGCTGTCTACTCTTCCGGCTGTCAACACGAGCAGACATGTTTTTCATTTCTGCTTCCTTATCATTCATCGTCCTCATTCCTTAATTTTTGTTTTTTGTTGTTCTTCATGCCATTGTAAGTTCTTGTCCATCATCTGTTTCACCACCAGTCTGTCATTAAACCCTGTTCATTTGATTGTTGTTTTTTATTTCTGAACTTAATCTCTCGGGCAAGTGCGTGAAAACTGCAGCTATATAGCTTTAGGACAAATGCAAAGCATTGGAACATTTTAACTAGAGATGTGATTAAAAAAAATATATTTTATCTTTTATTTTATTTCCATTTTATTTTTTAGTAAACTTTAAGTTGTATATACATGTAATTTTACAAACATGATCTGTGCAACTACTTCCTATAATTTAAAACATTTTAGTTTAGTTTCAATATGTAAAAAATATGTAGTTTTGTTTAGTTCAGTACAACACAACACAATTTTATGCATGTCGAAACCCACAACCAGCATTAAAGAATGCCGACACAATGGACCAAAATTAGAAGTCAATATCTTCTGAACATAAAAACACATTCATTAAAATGAAAACTCTGTACCTAACAAAGAAAGTAAAGGCAAGAGCGAGAGCAGATGTCATGGAAACAAATCCACATGAACCGATCACATAGCAGACACACAAGGCACAGTGAAGCTGCACAATGCCATCGAGACTACTCTTCGTGAGCTACTGATACCATGGAAACAAATCCACAGAAATCCAGTAAACACTGTGCACAAAAAGCCATAGAAAGTCAAGAGGAAACAAAAACACATTGAAAGAGCCTGACTTGCCCAAAAGTTATCTCAGTTGTGTTCCAGTTTTTGAATGTGTTGTCAATGTTAGAAAGCTGATGATCAAAACGCTAATACTCAAACTAAGGTTTTAAATTTATACCTTGCAATTTATAAGTTTCAACGTTTACTTTAGAGCTTAGACCATGATTGAAAAGATGAGTTCGAATACAAGCTGTTGAAATCGGGTTGTCTCTGCAGGCTGGCTGAGCACACTATGTCACGGTGTTCATGGTGGAACATGAGCTCAGACCCAGGTGCAAGAGAATGAGTTTAATTTCCGAACCAAACCAAACCAAGCCATACTTTGGCATGTGTGAACTCCTTCTCACCAATTCTAGCTCACACAAACCTACAAGTGGATATTCATTGAGATCAAACCAATTAATCCGCTCCTTGGTTTCATGGCCAGCTCCGTACATCAGAGCCACTAGGCAGGGTGGGGTACTCTTACACCTCATCCTCCTAGGCCACCATCACGTCTCTGCTCATCCACATCACGATCTGTGTGTGAACTCCCGCTCACCAATTCTAGCTCATTGAACCGGATTTGTACCAAGTGCCACAGAACCGACGTAGCCAGTTTTAGGTTTTGTTAACCCACAACTCAGAACTTACGCTGAACCGGCAAGCTGAAATAGACCCCAGGAAACAATTCAACATAAAAGTCCTTACAGTTGCACGGTTAACTGTAGATCCTGACACACTGTCTAGGAAATTGAAGATGTTTCTCTAGAAGGTTGCCATTAGTGTTGATGGAATGACTACAGGCAGCAGCCCCCACAACCTTGATGATCAGTGGACATTTTCCACTTAAGATTTAATATTAAGTTGATTTAACAAATTGTGCAGTTTATCACCCAATTACATTCAGCAAAAAGTGGAAACCTTTCCTCGAACTTTTTGTCTGTCTTTTTCCACCTCCTGTCACTATCTTGGACAGTTCAGAACTTTTTATCACTCGGTTGACCTGCATATTTAGAGGGTTAGAGGGTGTCAATTAAGAAAAGGCTTTTGAATATTTGATTTTGGAATGAGATTTCTCTGTACAAGTTGTACTAGGAGCTAAATAAAATCGTTACTGCAGAATCAGTACAGAATCAGTGGTAAACACCAAAGAGCCACTTTGCTGAGGTTTTAAATTGAGCTGTAGCATACTTCTATTCCACTTGTTATTCCACTATTCCAAAAAACAGCAAGCGGCATTGACCAAAAATCCAACGAAGCTTAATGTGACACTTTTTGTAGCACAAAGACCAAAGTGCAGAAGTACATGTCATTTGCATATGTCAAGTTATATAATTGAATCAGTGCCCCCCATGACCTAATCTATGATATGGGTCCTCAGGATTAAATGTATTAATGAGGGTTTCCTGTGTCATGCCGTTTAGAGCAATATAACCTTTATTAACACCAACATATCATCATGAATTTTGAGTACATGCCAAATAAGTTACATTTACACTGTTTGGTAAAAGTTTGGTGACTTTTTGTACCTTATTTGCGCAACATATTCCTTATTTGGATGAGGCAGACTCCCATTTGAAACGAGTCAACATAGCCACATCTCCTGAGATTTGAATCCGGAACCCTGAGGGTTATTAACAACCAGCTACATGAAAGATTATTGGACCAGCAACTATTTAGGTAGGACATTCATTTGTGATTAAATAAATCACAACTGCTAGAGAAGATGTGTTAATTTTTGACAATATATTCAATGTACAGAGACAAACACTGAAAAAAAGACACTGACCTGATATTTGAGGGAAATGACCTCTCATTATTTTCTATGCTAAGCCATCTCCAGTTGCTTGTGCAGAGTTGCCATATATGACACTAAGGATGTCCCTAGCTGCAAGCTAATTGAGAGCACAATGATCAGTGTCACAGATAAACACACAATGGGGATCTTTCAGTGCTGCTTGCTTACCAAAGAAAAAGCAACCGGCTTAATCTATTCAGTGTAACGTAGATACTTAATCTAAAAAAAACAAAGAAATGAAAATTCATCCATAACTTGAAGTGTAATAAAAAGTGGAAAAAGATTGGACAGATCCAATATCTCTACACGTTTGGGAACAATTGTTGGTCTTCTTATTATATATAGGTGTTCATATTGCTTATTGGATTGAGGAATTGAGGCAGAGAACTAATCCAATGTTGAAATGTCAGCCGCTTGATGTAATCTATTTACTGCTGCGTTTCTATGTAGAATTATGCATTTATGAGAAAAATGTTTCCCAACATGTCCAGACTTGATTGGTGGAGATGCCTTTACACCTTATGTTCATCAAACTGTGCCAGTTTATTTATGTCACATTCACAGAGTGTGAACACCCCCTCTATATCTGCAGAGACGCAGAGCAAAACTCAGTTTGGTTAGTTAGATCTCACATAAGGAATTCAGATTAAAGCAAAGCAAAGCATGCTATTTGGAGACATCAATAAAAAAAACAAAACATGACACTATCTGGCTAAAAATCTAAAAAGTTGGAAAAATCTAATTGCAGAACCCAATAATCTAACATGGCTAAAGTCAGGAAACTTGTTGAATGCAACGTGAAACGTTAGTCAGCCATGACAGCATACAGCCGTCGTAAAACAATGCGTCCTCCTCTTCATCACCACATCATAAGTATAAATACGTGGGACTCAAGTCAAAAGTTATCTCACTGTCTAATACATAAAACATCAATTAGCCACTCCAACATAACACAAAAGACAAGGTCTGCAATAAACTGCACGACCTTGACAAAGGAAAGCGCCATTCACATGTTTTGTTTTTGCCTAGACAAAGAAATTCTGCACTTTTAATAACGTCTAAGGGCCAGAACATCTGAAAGAGATGAAATTCAATTAGTGCAAGTCACATCTCCACCTCCTCTGACAGGAACTTGGTTGTTAGGCAACACCAAGGACATTCTATTCTCTTCGTCAGCGCAGTTACTTCCAAACGATTCAGCAAATAAAAAAAGTGTCTGTGTCGTGGTGGCAGAAAACCTTCTTGCAGACAAAAGAAGAGGCATTCATACACTGCATGACTCCGCTTGCTGTGCGGCCCTGCTTGTTCTACCCAAGAAGTCCATAAAGTCTTTCAAAGTGGGGTCTTTCAATGAGAAATTGATTCTGTCAATCACGCAGGCAAAGGTGAAAGTCTCGAAAACAAACTAAAGCAGACATGTTAAGAATTTCTGTTAGATACGACATAAAGCAATAATACAAATATAAAAATACAGACTATCTTGACACTGTACTAATTAAAGCACAAGACAAACATCACAACTTAAAAGACTTCTTTCATGTGACAATACAAACTAATTTTCTAGGGAAACTCATCTTCCCTTACAACTAAGGGAAAACAGGATATTAGAAATTAATTAAAATGATTAAAGCATGATAAGATTTTAATTTCTTCTCCAAATCTGTGAAAACTACTTTTATGCATAACCTATGCAAATTAAGTGCCAGGTTAATCTTTTTTCCCCTTCCTTTTTTATAAAGGGCACCTGGATTTAATGTTTAATTTCCTGCCACTGCAATAAGCGTTGTGTTAATGATGGACTATCTGCTTATGCGGCACAACGAAGCATAATTTCTAATCACAGTGTGATGTATATTTAGGTAGGTTTTCTTTTCATTAAAACATTAAAAAGTGAATTATATTAATGTGCAACAAGCCTTCTTTTTAATTAGATTATGGTCAGAGAAGTGGGCCTGTGTGAGCTCTGATGTTGTGAGTAAGTGGATGAGAAGGCTGGACTGTGGGTGGCTAGACAAAAGAGATCATTCTAATTTCATAGAGTCTGATCTCAATTATTTTCTGTATTTTTTTATTTGCTAATCACTATAAGGTTGTTAGATATTTACCACTAGGGGTGTCAATTGATTGATAATTTGTGGTATAGAGATGGACAAGTGGTTATCATTGATCCTAGAAACATTCTTCAGAGATTTTGATCAGACAGTTGCTGCAGATTTGTCCGTTGTATATCCATGATGCGGATCTCCTGTGACCACCAGAAAGGGGCTTAATAGGATTTAGATCTGGCGACTGTAGAGGACATTTGAGTACAGTGAACACGGTATCTTGCTCAAGAAACCAGCCCAAGATGATTTCCGCTTTATGACATGGCCCAGTTTCTTTCTGGAAGAAGAAGATAGGGACACTGTGGTCATAAAGGGATTGATATGGTGAACAACAATACTCATTGACACGATGCTTAATCGATACTAAGGAGCCTAAAGTGTGCCAATACAATATTCCCCACAATAACACACCAATTGGTTCGTTGAAAGGCAGATTGCTTTTGTGCATGCTTTCATGCACATACATGCTTTCATTTTGTTGACATCAAATACCCTATCACCAACTTTTTTTTTTGGCCAGTCCCAGCAACTTATGTGCACATTACGTTGTATGTCTACCTGTCAATATGGTTGCAGCAAGAACAATTATGAAATTTTTATTTTAAGAGTCCTGGTACAAAAACATGTCTCAGTATGGCAAATGGACCAAAACTCGCCCGTTGCTGAACAGACAGCATTGCAAAAGGAGAATAATAAATTGCTCGAAACTAAAGCAAAACAATGGATTTACCAACATGAAACAATTTACCTTTCTGAAAATGAAAAAGAGAAAAAAATGTGCAACTACTTCCAAATATTTTCCAGTTCATCAGATGTAATTACAAATTAAAAGCTCTCCAATATTGTTACTGCAAACTTTAGTCAAAACCACGACAACTTAATGGTCCCTTGTGGCCCAGAAATAACTAGGCTGCTTGAAATGAATACACAGCATCAGGCTGGTCATAAATAATGTATTAAATATGAAATTAAATGGTGAACGTATTTAATTAAGACAAAATGATCTAACAAATCTTCTGAATATTCAACACGCTGATTCTATTCCTGTTGCCAAACATCCTGGCACGGTTCCAAATGTATAACTAGTCAAAATGTAAGTGTTGTAATTGTAAAAATCAAGTTCCACTTGAACTGTTTTGACATTAGAAACAATTAAATTATATACAGTCGACTTCGCTTCATTAAGCCACAGGTTAATCGGGGCAGCCACTTTATTGGGCCAAGTCCCAAAACAAATCGTTTATCATAACGCAAATTTGCGCCGCTTTTTGGGGGCAAAGAGCTACTTAATTGGGGTAAATTTTTAGGGAGAATGAGCTAAATATCGGCATGAATCACGAGCGTTCAGATGTGACATATGAAAACAAAGGTTTCTGTTACGGTGCGTCTGTCTGTGCTGTTTAGTGGCAAGAAAGAGGCTGACAATTGTGTTTGCCTTTGAAGCGCTGATTACACAAACACGGCGATCTGAGAGCAGCACGTCTAGCCAGTCTGCACCGAATATCTGTTAGAAGTGTAAGGCTTTTTCGATGTGTGTAATGACTTTATTTAGAATCAGTCCGTCAGGAGAACGCATCAGGGCAG
This sequence comes from Paedocypris micromegethes, assembly GCA_028031935.1. Classification (NCBI taxonomy): domain Eukaryota; kingdom Metazoa; phylum Chordata; class Actinopteri; order Cypriniformes; genus Paedocypris; species Paedocypris micromegethes. The sequence goes on from CM051493.1 coordinate 24,677,679, forward strand.
ATTGACAAGCTGTATGTATGTCTTGGGAAAAACAAAGGGTTTAATATTATTTTAATGTCACTTCTAGTCTTATTTCTGCTAATAATAGACGCAAAATGATGTGGGCGGGGCAGCTTCAGAAGGGGGCCATGTCCGACACCGCTTTATTGTGGCAGCCGCTATGTGGTCAGATTAAGCGTAGTGGACTGTGTAAGAAATATATTATTTGTATTTATAAAACAAAAAATCATTTTTTGTGAAACTTTTTGAGAAGTTTGCTGTGAACATAAATTACATAGACACTATTCACGGACAATTGATTTTTCATGAATTTGGATACAAGACTTGTACCTATGACTGTATTAAATAAGGTATATACAATATTAAATACACATAGCAATGGCTTTCCAGTATTGACATGTTTTCTAAGCACTGTTATTGGGCTCTTTGTAGACAGCATCCTGGTGATCACTCTCCAGAACACAGTGGATAATTTACCTAAAGATCAACACTACATGTGTGATGCTTATTTAGAGCTAAACTTGCTCTGCAAGAAATTTGGTATATTTCACAAGTAGAATCACAGGGGGTTTTCTTCCCCTTATAGATGATGGGCAGTCATTTTAGTTATTCTCTCTCCCTCTGACACTGTCAATTTGGTTCTCTGCTGGTGATCCATCTTTGATTTTTATAATGCCCCACAGGCATGTTTATTTGTGTGAAATAATCAACACTTGAAAGCTATGTTAAGGCATTTGTTGGCAATGCTAACACACTTGGAAAAAAAAAAAGTGTAAGTAGAAAAGAGAAGTAATCCCTGTACTTCAAGACTTTATTAATCTAGAATTTGTTTGTATGGTGTCAGTAATAATTATTGCTAAATTGCTACTTCTCTCACATATTCATGAACTGTGGTAGATTGAACAACAGCAATTCTCTAACTTTTAACATTTAAAAAGAAAAAACAAGTTACATTTTGGAATTTTTCATTTAGGTGTTATTTTCAGTATGTTTTTTCTTCACACATTTGACTACAACATGGAAACATGCATGCATACTTGCGCAACTACTATCTGTTAAAATATAATTGTTATATAACCGCCAAACTCCAAAAGTCCAAAATGTCTTGTATATTTTGTATTTATTAATATTATAAATAGTACATAATATACCGTTAAACACCTCATACGCCTATCACTGGCTCCACCAGGCTTCTGCTGCTATTTTTTCCACCAATAGGAAGCAGCCCAGAAGCAAAACCAAATTTTTACTCCAGACGTATTGTACACAGCATAGGATTCGTTCTGAAGATCAACCTGTATGAACTAATTTACCCGTTTCATTTTTACTTCCCTTCTCACCCTCTACGATCTCCAGTGGACCACTAAACTAAACTTTGGAATGCTCAGTATCGTGTAATACAGCTGCTTCGACAGGTCTTCGGTCAGGGTACATCTGCACTTCCTATTCATGATCTAATCTTGTACTTGCGGGTCCAGTGTTGTGTGATGACAAATTGGGATTGGAACCAACTGTTGTGAAGTCCTTCCATGTCTCTCACCTCATGACTTCCTGCCAACCAGCAGCAGCAGCACTGCTGCAATGACAGTGGTATGTGATTGCTCCACAATCACAACCAAAGAACTAACAGAGGTTGATCACTGCTGCCTCATTCCGGAACGAATTGTCGCATTCAGAAATTCCTTTGTTTATTCTTCTCTAAAGAAGCCCATCATCAACAATTGTCTAACCAGGTAGCTGGTACGTTCAAACCGTTTTCATCGAGTTTGGACACCAGTCATGATGCTTGTGTTAATCGGGACGCCAATTAATGCTTTTCCAATAAGGCAATAGCCAACTCTGGTTTCTCTGGCTTTTTTATCAGCCCCTATCAGCCCCTGCATGCTACGTCAGCTGAATCTTGTCCGGTGCAAGAGTCCTAAAAACTCTTCTGGTCCACATCAGTGGCACTGAGGGTCAAGCTCTTGCTGAAAATGTTGATGACCTAGATGTCCATTCCATTTCAGTTGTCTGGTTGTCTATACAGTGATCCCTCGTTTATTGCGGTAGATACGTTCCAAGCCCGACCGCGATAGGTGAAAATCCGTGAAGTGGAGGCACAACTGTTACACTGTAGTGCTTTTTCTTTTACTGTTTTCTGTTTTTGTCCCTGTGAGAGGGGTGCCAGTGAGAAAAGCTAGGGATGACGTGCGCCATGATCCGGGGATAAGAGCACCAACATGGCGGCGCCCGCTCTCTCACTCTCGCTTCCGGCTCACCCGCATCATACCGCAATCGCAGTTGTGGTAGCAACGGCGTTTCCCACTGCGTTTCTTCCGGCATTACCACCATTCGGCCCGACCTTCCGGCTTGGGGACTTTTCACGCTACGGGGAGCAGGCGGCGGTATTTGTGTTTTCTTGGTAAATCACAGTTTTGGCTTAGTTAGTTAGGTTAGGAAGGGAAGGCAGCTGAGCGGAAGACTCACCTTTTTATGTTATTATCCGGTAGCCAGGGGTAGTTTATAGACCACGAGAACAGGCTTAGTTAGGGTTGTTTTGTTTAGCTTCCCCGCCTGCTCCTTGACTAGCCCCTTTTGTTTTGTGTTTACCCGCTTCAGTTCGCTGCCTCTGTTTGTTTGATTCGTGTTTTGTTATCATTAAAATAATCTATTATTTCGAACTGTGTGCCGCCTCCTCTCTATGTTCGGTCCACGCCCTTCGATTGGTTGTTTTTACCCCCCTAGACTGAGAGTCTATTGGGCAACCAGGGTTTTGGGTCGTAACAACAACATTTACGTATTTACTTAACACTTATTCAGACTTTTAAAACACTTTTATCACGTAGTATTCTTTATTAAAGAAATGTTAACAATCATCTCCCTGCCGCACGCGTCGTCCCCGCGGAGATATTAATTTTCAAAGTGTTTGAATGGGGGGATATGAGGCGCGAGCGCACGTTTCTCGTCGCTGGGGCTCGTGCTGTGGTCGTGGGGGGACGTCCGACATAGCGATTTGCATCTCCGCTCCGAGACGCTTCTGGCGAGGTCCGTCTCGAGCCACTGCGAGCATCCTCCGCCGAGATATGGTTGGGAAACAATAAATCCATGAATATACGTAATAAAGAAAAAAAATTCGCAAAGCAGTGAATCCGCGATAGTCGAACCGTGAAGTAGCGAGTGATTACTGTCTGGTTGATTTTCAGTGCAGCCTTTAACATCAATGTCGCTCTCTTTTCAGGTTACCATCCTAGATCTAATGGACAAACTGAGAGGCTAAACCAAGATGTTGGACCTTCCGCCGGTCATATTGCCACAAAAATTAAAACGATTGGAACGAATATCTTCCTTGGGCCGAATAGACGGAAAACTCCCTGTTTTATTACCTGCTATTACCTGCGGAGAGCACAAGTTTGCTATAACGACATACAGACAGGAGACTTCCCCCTCATCAATACGTTGTCAGCCAGTAGGTCTGACATTCCACTAAAGTTCTCAGTCTACAACAAGTCTGCAAAAATTAACCTCAAGGTACGTTAGCCCCCTCTGAGCTACTGAATCTCATCTACGTTTTATGTGTCCTTCCTGAAACCTGCCAAGCCCCTCAATGACATCACTGAGGCCGCTGGAGATTCCAACCCAAGCCAGACAACAATTACTTGTTAAAGGAGATTTTAGACTCTTTGGATTAGTCAATACCAGCGAGTTTTTGGAATCTCAACTCACAGCTGACTTCCACAAGCACCATTTTGACAAGCCAGTATCCCTCCCAGGGAGATGTAATGTGCTCATACCAGGAGTCATTTGCAGGAAGGATGCTCTGTAACACCGTCCACCGCTGCCTGAACTTCAATTCCAAGATGCCTTGTATTCCTGAAATGCTGGCATGCCGATTGCCATCTCTGCTGCAGTCAGATTATGGAACTATTCTGAAAATAGGGTTAAAATTAGGAAAGATTTTAAGCTTTTCCCCCTTTGCTTCACTCCGCATTTCTGGCACCCATTCTAATTTGTGCCTGTTCCTTGAATTTTCCTATTTGCCTACATTCTGCCTCTATTCTTTAACCGTGCCCTGCCTATTCTGTGCTATGCTGATTAAACTCTGTAGTGAAATATGGATTGTGCCCAGTGATTTATCACACTGATAAGGCCCATTTCCATTTTTGTCAACTGGTGGTGCCAAGACAAAGTGTTTGCATTTGTTCTTGCAATGCATCTAAAATGTGTCTGCAGGACAGAAATATGATGTTTTAAAAAATAAACTAAACTAAGTCTAAACTAATTCTCATTCAAAAATTATGAGAGAGCTACAGTAAAAGCAACATCATCAATGACCTGTGCATAAAAGAATGGAAATGGAACATGTTTCATTTTTCTGCACTAAGTGATCTCACTTCACAAACGCACCAACTTTCCAAACATTTTGTTGATCACATTGAGTACTATAGGCAAATCTTTCCTATTTCATGTATAAAATGTGAAGAAACTGACCGTTGCAGCACCAATGCTTCCTTGCAAAGTTTCCTTGATTAATTAATATTTAATTCATATTACAAGGTAATATTAATATTTTTAAATATGAGAGAGACATTTTTCTCAAATAGAAAATGCAGTAAGTAAAGTAAAGTGAGTTAGATTGTCAGTATGGCTATGGACCCTATCAAAATTGTGAAGTTTTGCCCATGCTGTATAGTTATAGAGAAGTTGAATTTCGAAACTTCTTTCAGGACCACAAACAATGCGTGCCAGGGTTTCTTTGAAAGAATACCTGATTTTGGTGCAGACTAGAGTAAAATTGTTGTGTTCACACAATTGTTAAGTTCAAACAAACTGTACCCAATGCGGAAAAGAACAGGTACAATTAAATTAAACTAAATAAGAGTAGATTCCTGACAAGTTTAAAGTGCAAGAAATTACTAATAATGAGAAGTTTATTTAGCATTTAATTTAATTTAGCAGCTCTAAAACCGGCCTTGTTTTTCAGTCTGTTCGTTATTTGAAAGTTCCTGTATTGTTTGATTAACTCAAGCAGTTCGTTTCCCGGTGGTGGGATTCTGAACCAGTGATTCTAACCTTCATCCCACGTGGAAGAATCCAGGTCTGAAAGAATATCTCCAATTATGTTGTAGGCAACATAAAGAAACCAATGACATAAAAGGGAGAAAATATTAATCATGTTTTTTTTTGCATTCAATTTTTCTTGCTGTAAGCACTTTTATTGGCTCAGTAAAGCAAAGCTGATACACAAGCTACATATAATAATATAATAATAATAATTCATTCGATTTCTTTTTTTATTTATTGGCGCCTTTCATGACACTCAAGGTCGCCTTACATGACACACAACATTCACACAAATACCAATTGCCGGTGAAATAGCGGCAGCCAATCTGCGCCAGCGTCCACTTCACTCGGGCATACACACCACACACGCTCACACACCCACACGGCCAGATTAACCTGAAACGCATGTTTTTCTCACTGTGGGGGAAACCGGAGCACCCGGAGGAAACCCACGCAAGCACGGGGAGAACATGCAAACTCCACACAGAAAGGCCCCGACCGGCCTCGAACTCACACCACGAGTCACAGTCAGAACCTTCTTGCTGTGAGGCAGCGCTACCCATTGCACCACCGTGCTGCCCATATAGCTTCTGAGCTCACTGCTTTCTGCCAATCTATAGTCTTACAATTGTAAATTGTTCTAGTTTAGCAAATTCGATCCTGAGGAAAAGACTGAAGTTGGTTGAATGCTTGACAGTAATGTAATGAAAGTCACATTTGAGACAAGTGCTTACTAAATGCAAAAATATAATGTTTTTTTTTTGCTTGAAACACATTCACTGTTAAAACTAAAGAAACCGGTTCATATTGCATGGCATTGTGTAAGATTTAGTTAGAACTTTGAACACCTGTCCTAATATCAGAAGTTGATTGTAAAATACAATTCTTAAAGATGACAGAAAAGACAACGTTGTCGTCGTCCCCCCTTAGGATTATACTGTAGTGTCAATCAGAAAAAGAAAGTCATGTGAATTATTTACTCAATCTTTCTTCCCATCAATGTGACTCATGTCAAGAAGTCCTTGAAGTCTCTTTAAACATAATCTTCTAAATTAAATGAAAGAGAATAACGTTTATTTTTTATGGTCCAATGGTTTCGGAAAGGGACTTTTGTCCCAAGAGCTGGAAGAGGTGGGTTCGAATCCCCCACTGACTGGTTCTACTGAATGTTCTTGGGCCTGGCACTGACCACCACATGCCCCCCAGAAGCCACGGCTTAAGACTGCCCACTGCTCCAGATAACTTTACTGTATGAGTTAAAAGCAGTGCACAATTTCAGTATGATACCCACCGGTCATAATGACAAATTCACTCACTTTGTTGCTTAATATTTTAATTTAATTTTATAACGAAATGTTTATGTTCATGATTTATTGTTAAAATAATATCAAAATGATGGGTGCTATAACTACTGAAAAAAATCTCTACTTTACTTCAAGAATGAAAATGTTTCATAAAGTCTAAATTCAAAAGGCATTTGAACAGAAAATGTAAAACATTTGTTTCTAACTTAAATTATTTTTACAGTACTTTAAAAATAATCTACTCACTGTTCGACTTATAGACCTTTAGTTTTTGCCCTTCGAGTACTGAGCTATTCCACCCATCACAAGCAAAACAATATCCCAAAAAAATATCCAGACCCTTGATTTAGCACTAGATGAAAAAACAGTCACGGAGAAGGCCAGCAGCCATGACAGCCGATCTGTGGGATCTGGCCTTATGGCAGTAGGTCAAGAATCAAAGTCAGATAAGGGCCAAAAAGAAGGCACTATAGAGAGGGTGTTCGCGAGATATCTCTCTGCTGTGACATACTCGAGTCAGACTTGTTTTTGCTTTGATAAGTGCCTGATGTTGTTCCTCACCCACTGAATGCAACACCTCATGGGCTGTTTATTTGAAAATGAGTCATGTGACTTTGAAAAAGCTTGAGATGAAACCTTTAATGTCAACAGGGAAATTATTATAATTTTTTTCTTTTCATTAGCATGAATCATGGGCATACAAATATTTGGCTTTGTGCTAATCTCGTGCCTGTTGAGAAAATTCTAGTGCATCTTTACAGCCAAATGTTTGCTATTTTTAAGCATTCTTGATTCATTGTTAAAAAGTGCGTTTTGATTTTATTCTTAATTTCAAAGTTCCATATTGTGAGTTACGTAAATGAAAGAAGCCTTCCTTCAATTGAATACAGTCGCATGGAGCTTTACAGCTAAACCTGTCTTAATGACATGGGTGAATAAACAATTTCCGACGTTTTCCAATTTGTTTGCTTTCAATTCACTCCAGTAGATATACGTATTAGAATATTGGTAGGCACCTTCTTCTCCTTTGCAGATTTACCTTTCTGTCAAAATTATGTCCATTTCATTCTCTAAGTTATTGGATTCCGTGAGCTTGGCAGTTTATTAAAGCCAGCAGTGTTGGTCCAGACGCAGACTTAATTGACTCGGTTGTGAGTTGACTCATAAGCCTCTTGGATTTCTGTCTGCGATGGAGTTCCTCCTGCACCTCAAGGCATGTCAGTTTATTTTAAGAGGCAGTAGTTTTAGGTGTTTTTCTCAGCCTAGTTGTTCCTACCGAGATCCTCCTACTCTTGAGTCTTTGATTGAGTGTGTCTGTTGTGCACATAGGTGACACTCACCTCATATAGTGCTGTGCAATACACCACAGCTCTGTTAAAACCAAATAGGTATGTGGACAGAATACCAAGATGGTTGTTTTAAAACCAAGGCAGAAATCCACAGGTGCATTGTTGCATGCCAACAGTGATGTAGATATCTTGGCAAGGCATTTTCGAAATTCTGTGCTTTGGATTTGCATGTATTTTTTTTTCTGTTCACGCATGTGAAACGGTGGCTAAAGGTTCACAATGGCTCGTGGATTCAAGGTGTTTCGACTTTTTTGGTTTTTTAACTTTAATTGGCATTCTCAGACATTTTTTCATGCCACTGAAGGTGATTATGATGGCTGAAGATTAAAAGAGGAGGGAATTCTAGTTGATGTTTCTCTGATTTAAATCTAAAAAGAGTGTGAGAACTCATCTCTGCACCGCGACTTTCTGTGTGAAGTCTGTTCCTGCACGGTATGAATTATTAATCCATTGTAATGAATATTTGTCATCTGAAATGGACCTCGGGCAGCGCACAAACTCTCACTCAATCTGACAAGTATCTGCAAGACGAAAAGCAAAGAATCGACATCGCTGAAAGATAACAGTTTAAGATTTTTGTCACATTGTCGACCTGTGAAAATGAGCTTGGCCATTGGTTTTGGTAAAAATAAGGCTGGCATCTCATCCCTCCACTCCAGAAATAATGATAAAACAATGATCAATTCATGACAGTCTGCCAGAGGAGAATAATGATTTGGTCAATAAAACCATGGGCTTGTGATGGGTTTGCAAATAGCATGTCGGATTGCCAGTCTAGAGCACCAGTAAGATCCAATTACAGCAGACAAACAGACCCATAAAAAAATAGCCGTTTTTTCTTTGGCACATTAATAAAGTACGACAAAGGACCAATTTGTGCCATTTTATTTATCACTGAGTGTGTGTAGTCTTGCCTCATTTTACTTTTGATTTAGAGTGAACTCTAGTGGCATTGCTGGGAAATATCAGCTCCTCGTCTCCAATCAAGTTGATAGTTTTAATATTTGCAGGAGGAACTTTCACTGTGACTCTTATTATTGCTTTAAAATATAATAGGAGAACACACTGGACATAATTACATGTAGCCAGTGTAGATTCTCAGTTTTCTCTGGTGAGCAAAACAAAAACCAAACCACCAGAAAAGGTTAATGTACTGTACAGTATGTTGTTGTTTTTCTTCTCTTCTTTATCAGCACGGATTTGCACAAGTAAGGAAAAATCATTCTAGCAAATTGTCACCAACGCTACCGCATTGCAAAGAAATTGCACAATTAAAGTGTTCATTTCATGGCGGAGTGCCGGCTCTAAATAATATCAAAAAACGCTATCATGTATCATTTCTTAATAAAGCCTGTAGACGTTTCTGGGAGGGGGAAGGGGTTGCTAATGAGAAAAATTAATTTACGATGGTTAGAGGGATTCAAGCGGCACGAGCCTCAAGAAAAGCCCTAAACGCATCTTATACGTTGTGAGATTTTGTTAAGGAAATCTGAAAATGCAAAACTTGCTGTGGAAAAACAAAACCTGAAGAGTCCCAATCTTGGATTTGAATATTAAAACCACATAGTGAATATGTGAAATTGTCTTGTTTTGTATTATAAATGCTGCTCGTTAAAAGAGTTGATTTCTAAGAATAGCTTTCCATTAATAGCCCTGAATGTTTGCCGTCATTTTGATATCAGTTCAGGTTTCAGTTACAGGATGAGCTTAGAGTTCACTTGTGTGAGTAGATATCTGTTTGAATCTGTATTATTAATACACAACAGGGCGGGTCCCAAAGGATATTCCTCATTAACATGTAAACACGCCAGTGTACACAACTGCACACAAAGACGCACAGAAACACACAGACACGCCCACAATCCTCCTACAACTAGTTTTCGTACCCATTGTCGTATTGCCGCAAGAGCAGGGTGTATTGAATTCCCCCTTTCCCACCCCCATTTAAACCATTATTCTCCTCAGACGGATAAAAGAAAGAAACACCTAGAAATGACAGAGGCTGGCAGGGGTCTGACTGCACTTTCAAGTGATTTCCTCTGATGAGGGAATATAAAATCCATTAAATGTCTGTTGATTTGTCTTTCAGTCTCTCTGCGGATTGTCACAAAGGACAATTGTGACACATGTTTAAAAGAATAATGCTGCATTGATCTTTATTTCTCTTTGTTTTAATCCAATCTAAGCATGCACAAACATGCACCGTGCAAGCACAAACAAAAGCTTTTCACAATCCCATCATTGAGATGCAGTCTCTAAATAATTACTAAGATAAACAGATTAGACAAATTCCACGATTGTAAAGTTTAAAGCCGGATTTTTTTGGGGTTGTGTAATTACTTTGTCTTAATTAGCAAAATGTTTGCAACACTAGGTGGTGGGTTCAGTTCCAAGGAAAAAAAAAAAAACAAAAGCAGCTGCTTGGCTGTTTAATTGTACAGCTTGTAAGTCACTTTAGAGATGATCTGAAACTACATACATAAATACCGAAAAAAAATGTGGGGAAAAAAAACCTTCACCTTTGATTACCATTCAAAATGTAACCTGTGATAATCTGATTTCATGCATTCATGGTGACAACTAAACCTTGAAGACATCGAAGAGTAGTGAACGTTATTTCATGTACAATATCTGGATCTAAAGTTTTAAAACGCCATCTCCATACTTGTCTCGCACAACCCGTGTCGCAATGTCGATCTCTGCAGGACTGAAATTTACTTGCCTCCGGCACGCTGAAAAGCGGAGCCACAGGGGACACGAGGTGAGAACTGTCGTAATCCCAGAGTGGTTCTGACAGTGGCGTAGTCGTCATCTGTCATCAGTTCATTTCCCATCAGTCAGTCACTCAGTTACCCGGTTGCTCATGTGTCCTGTGAGTTTCCTCCCAGCCCCACCCTGACAATCACTCAGGCCATGCAAGGACACAGTTTGACCCCCGTGTGCTGCTTTATTTGACTTGAATGCAAATTAAACATGTGAGATGGATGAGAGATGCTATCACTTTCTCTTCAGTGACATAACTGTTTTTGAAACAGTCTGTCTTTTGCTTGGATGGACTTTTATATGGACCAAACACATTTTCTTCTGGTTTTGTACATTTTGCTTTCACTCTGCCTTTATTCTTCTTTTTTTGCAAGCTAGACAGTTTTGTTTTTTTTAAACATAAGCCCGTTTACACTTTAGTTGTTTGTTCCTTGGAGAGAAATCCACAAGCTGGAACAAAATAGGACATTTGACAAAGGGAGACAGAGCTTTCATGTAGCAAAGATTTACTTTGACACAACTTTGTTTTTACATCGTTTCAATTTAGTGAAAACCGAACTTCAGACAGCCTAGAGAAAACCGCAAGAGTAATATTCCAGACCAAATTTGAAGAAGTTTGCAAACTGATTCTGCAATTTGTTTATGATGTGGTGGCCATGCTAATCGCTCCAAATTTCAAACAGCAACACAAGTTTTTACCGGAAAAAGTTCAGAAAGATCTTGCTTATGCATTGCGTTTAGAGAATGGCATGTTTCCTCTGGGATCAATAACGCGTTTTGAAAAAAAGTTCAACACAATCCTTTTTAACACAATTGAACTGGCAATAAGTTTACAATTTGATGGGAATGCACATAAAAGTTTACATATGCTGTTTTCCGTATATTCTGGACAAGATTGCTGCGCCTCAAAGTAATGAAATCAGAACCTTTTTAAAAATTTTGTCTGGAATATCATCAGGTGCTGTGATTCGGTGTTAAGTTTAGATGTATTTATGTCACAAAATACATTCTACATGAATAACATTTGTCCTTTTAAAATACACAATTCCATTGAATTCCGGATTAACTTGACCCTTGACCATTAAAACACCAGTTCTAATGACCACAGCAATGAGTTAAATAATTGAAGCTACAGCAATGCTATCCTTCACAAATATCATAGATTTACAGTTTTCTGTGCTGCGGCCTAATTTAGGGAATGAATTAAACTATAAAACATTTTTGAGAAATCATTATGTGAAAATGGTCTTCTGATGTGCAATAAATGAGCAAGTCATGACGAAGGGGAGATTCTCATCTTTCCTATTAGCTGTATTGCAGCTCTTTTCTAGAACAGCCGTTGGTAATGGTGTCAATCAGTAAAGCATCAAGCCCATTAGGGAAATGTTTGAAAACACTTACTTGCTTCTAACTGTGGCTCACTGCAGTCGTAACTAAGTTTCTCGCAATCCTGTAACGGACGAGACCAGCCGATGACTCATCACAGCGAGCGCGCTGCTTCTCTATGCATGAATTTACGCTTTCTTGAATGGTAGTTGAAGTTGAAGTCGGGATTTTAATTGGTAATCAGATTTTTTTTACAAGCGTAGTGGGAATGATGTCATGTTTCTGAGCGTTTGACTTAATAGCGAGAAATTAGACATTTTTTGACAGAGAAAACAAAGATTTGATGAAATATGCATTGAATTTTATATTTAGAAATCTGTAAGATTTTTAACATTTCATTTAATTCGTCTTGAGTGGCTATTAGAGTGCTGTGTAGATCACAAAATCTTATCGTATTTTTTTCAAGTTAAGCTTGTTATGTTAGGGAAAAAAAATGAGATGAAATAAATTTAGGTTTTTTCTTTATTTGGGTCTTTTTTTTCTTTGCACTCACTCTATATTAATTATGCATGATTTCAACTTTACGTTCAAATTTGTATCGTTTTATTGAATTACCATCAACCTATACTCAACCTACACTTAACCTATGTCCGAAATAATTAGGTGAAATTATACGGAACGTGCTCAGCAATACAAAGCTTATTTTAAAAGTGCATTTCTCTGCATGTGACTCCCACACAAGCAAGTTTGAGGCTTTAGGAGAAGATTAGCATTAGAATCCACCGCCCCCTTCATTCTCACGGGGTAAACCAGCTAAATGAATGATTGAGTCTGAGGAAAGTGCCAGCCCGAGACTGGGAGATTCTCTCTACGGGAAAAAAGATGGCTGACAGGCTGAGAAACATTATTAAATACGTCCCTGTCGTTTATTGATCTGCTATATTGACACTGCCCCCGTCAGCCCCCTGAGCTCCAGGACTGCAGGCCAGTTCTTCTGCACAGCCTCCCACTCTGGTCCACACTAATGATTATTTTGCACCAGACCAGATCATTGTGAAGCGCCGAGGATCAGTTTAGATTTTGGAATATGCATGAAGCTTCATTCCTAAGGGAGTGTGAAATTAAGTCGGTTCTGCAAAGGAATGGGAAGACTGGTATAAATAGTAAGTGCCTTTCAAGGAAGTAGCGATGAAGATTCTAAATATGAATCAAGTATCAACATGATGCAAATTAGGTTGTTTGACAGTGTTGTTTGTGGGTGCAAGACAGAAATAAGTCTCCTAAGTTGTCCATTGTCAGCTTTGAATGCCATTTAGATCAAAGAAAATGGACCCGGTTTATTGTGTAGTGTCTTTATTGTGAGGATATCAGCAAAATAGCTCAAAAATTATTGTGAGCTTCAGACCTTAGGTTGGGGGCGTTAGTGTAAAACCCCATCATGTAATTTTAAACAGGACCACAAATACATATTTATCATACGTTATAGGGTGTTTAGAAGGCTTTAATTTAGTTAATTTTACTGCCTTTTTCTAAATGGACTTCCGTTTGGTGGATTTGTCTTAAAATCTGAAAATATTCAGAGTGGGCTTTTTCAAAATGCCCTTGGGCAAATATGTAAAAAGAGGCAAAACAGGATGTGAGCCTTCTGTGCTTTTTCTATGGTCTCTCTTTTTGTGTACAAAGCCGGCTCTTGGAATTGCAATAAGATGTTTCCAATCCATGAATCCATTTCACAAGATCATTAGATTACTCCGTCTTCTTCCCGGAATCTATTTTTGAAATGTCGCTCGCTGTTGTGTTACACAGTGGCGGTGGCGAGCGCTCTTGTGACATTTTTCCAAATATCAGAATACACCTGGGTGAGGTTGCTCAGCTCAGAACTAAATAAAGACCCAGCTTTGTCAATGGAGAACAGCCGCATCACCTCTTCTAATGTCAGTCCCTGCCCTTCCGGGAAATTAATTAAACTCACAGTCCCTTTAATTCCTCTTAACGTCTTTAGTGATGATGAGGTGGAGATGAGGGATACTTGGGTCTCTGAAATTAAAGTCGGTGGGAATGAATTGTCTTTTGCGGCCAGACTAGAGCCACTGGTGGCGACCTTAAGCTAAGCCAAAGGGGAGTCATGTCTACCTTTGTATTCTGCTGCCGTGTGAGCCATCCATCAGATTTTAAGGTCACTGTCGATTCTTAGTCATTTTAGCAAAAGACCAGGACACGTGTGTATACAAAAGCACACAGCCGCCCGTTATTTCCAATTCCTACGCGCTTTGAACCACTTCCACTTAACAAACCGACAAGACAAGCACTCATTTTGAGGTCTTTTATCTGGACTTTGTCAATTTATGTGGGTGGCAAGAAACTGGAAATTTTCAAATATATAAAAACTGATTTGTGCCTTTGAAAAGGAACAATATTTTTCAAATGGTAAGAAGCAAATTTCCATGCTGCAGTTCACATGAGCGGGTGTGTTTGTACCAGAGGTTTCAAGTAATGGTGTAAAAATACTTAGTTACTTTACTCAAGTAGAATTTTGACTTATTTATACTTCACTTGAGTAAAGTACTTTTCGCCTATCAGCAGGTAAAATGGCAAGTGAAACGTCTCTACCAAGCACCATCCAGGAGACTGGGTGCCAGGATGAGTCATTGCTTGTGACGTTAAATCCTTGTTCACGTTTACAAATTCTTTTTTAAATGGTTGGTCGAAAAAACAACTCTTTTTAGTACTTAGTAATAAAATACATTTCTTTTCAATGTAATTATATACAGCAACATTTTTATATTCCAACAATATAGTTCATATGGCATTTTTTCCCTCGCATTACGTTTGTACTTTAAGTAGTTATTGAACCAGTATTTTTACTTGAGTAAATGGGTTGAGTTGATACTTCTACATAAGTTGTTTTTGACTCTATGGTATCTATACTTCTTGAGTAATGAATGTGACTACTTTTGACCGCACTGGTTTGGACTGTGGGAGGAAGACGTATACTCGGAGGAAACCCACACAAGCACTGTGAGAACATGCAAACTCAACACCTAAAAACGTCGCTTTTGTTATGAGGCAACAGCTCCACACTAAGTCACGGTGTCTGAGATCCAAAATCGCAAACCATCAATAATTAAATAATAATTAAATTTGTATCTTCTTCGATAATTAAAGAAAACATACTTTTCTTCTAAAAAATATATACAAACATTAGATATATATATATATAAATATTTCATGTTGGTGTCGCTTCAGATCAGTTTTATTTTATCAGTTTAGTTTTTATCTTAGAAACAAATCAAGTGGAAGTGCCGTCTGAGTTACCATGTACATTCCGTTTTCAGTAATCTCCTGAAACATATCAAAGTTTTACATTCTGAACTATATGATTAAGCCAGTTAAAATGGTGAAATGGTGTATTTCTGATCAAAGGTCTGGTGTTCAGGAGTTATAAAAGCCGGTGTGAAGGAGTTATTTCTGTTGACACTTGCTGGGGGAGATCTCTTGTTCAGTGACAGACTTTGCTGCTGAAAGGCTCCTTTGGTGTTCTCTGAAGGAGACAGGGGAAGTATACGCGGAAAACGCCAGCCCAGGTACATGATGAAACTAGAATAAGGGATGCCTCTGTGGAGAGCTTATGAAAGTATTAGCCTTCTACTTCCTCACTCAGCAACTCAATATGGTAGGAAAGGGGCTCTCATATGTGTAATAAAAAGGGACAAGAGCCAACGTGTCCAAACAAGGTGTCCTGGAGACACCACCTATTGATAATGACTTGGCACAAATACCATGCATTGCATTAACCTGCATTGATTACTTAAAATCCACCATCATTCAACCGTGTAAGATGTGTTATAGTGGCAGTATAGTGGTCCAGTAGTAGAGAGTTGAACCTGTCACCCCATTGCTTACGACTGTCTGCTGTTCTGGTGTTAAATTCACTGTGTGTGACTTCACTGAATGGCAGAGGCCTAAAAACACCAAGAAATATGAAACACAAGAAACTATTTATTTATGAGGGTTTTCCTAATTTAAGAGTTAAATTTAACAAGATTAAAAAAAAAAATAAATAAAATAATAATTATATATATATATATATACAACAAAATCTCAGTCTCACTCATTATTATTATTATTATTAGGCACTAGCCCTCACCAATTGACTATTATTCGTTTTTTGGAAAAAGTAGAAAACCTGGCCAGACTCCGGACACTCACCCTAAACACCAACCAATACCTCAAAACCAATATCTAAATGATGAGACAAATCCGACAATATAAGAATTGCCCGTTCGTCCAAGAAACAAGCTGTGAGACACCAGTCCATTACAGGACCAAGGACAGTGCCAAGAGAGGCTGCAGGACCCAGGCTAGCATAGTCCCAGGTGAGAGATGTTGGCTTTTAACAAAGCCACACAGATGCAATCAACCCTGATTGGGCAATCAACCTTGTACATAAGGGAGAAGTCAGCCAGAGTGGGCTGAGAGGTGGAACGTCAGCCAGAGAGAAGGGCTGGAAGCAAGAGCCCGGAAAGTCAGTTGGAGAAAATGGCTGGAAACTAGAAGCTGGAGAGTGGGTCTTGAAGCTTGAACGTCAGCCTGCAAAAGCCTGAATTCCTGGTGAATGAAGACTCAAACCTTCCTGACTTTATTGTCTCCAAGAAGGAGACAAAACAGCGAGGAAAAGACTAAAAGTAGAGAGAAGATTGTGTTTTTGTTTTACACCAAAACCCTTTTCCCTGCCTTTTTTGTGAAAAATTAAGATATTTCTGTTAGCCAGCCGACGTCCTTGTGGTGAGGTTTCCCACAGGCCCTATATTGTTATTTCTTGTTAGAAACGTCTGAAAATCGAAATAAAATGGCCCGTAACTACAGTAGGAAATGAGGCGTTGTATCAAAAAAAGTTTACGTGACTCGAGCCGGAACCAATGGCACTAGTCATGAATCAATTGGAGTTAGCGTTGCAGTTATTAGTTTGAAATTATTATTATTATTATTATTATTATAATTATTATTATTTTTCTTTGTTTTGAAATTGAATTGAAATTGAATTGAAAAATCCTTTATTAGTCCCACAGCGGGGAAATTTCACGTCACAACAGCAACAACAAATAAATAAATAAACAAATAAACAAACATCAAACATAAACAAACAAACATCACCATAACGCACTGCACACATCATAATAAACAATCAAACAAACACAGACCATAAATGAACCTGCCCGTCATAAGCATAGTTCCAGTCACCAGTTCAAATTTAAGTTGTAGAGTCTAATCGCAGCAGGTAGGAAAGATCTGCGATATCTCTCCTTCACACAGCGGGGGTGAATCAGTCTGCCACTGAAGCTGCTCTCCAGAGCAGACAGTGAGTCCACCAGTGGGTGAGAGTCCAGGTCCAGGATGGATGATAGTTTATCCAGGACTCTTCTCTCACCCACCTCCTGCACTGTGTCCAGAGTGCATCCCAGGACAGAGCTGGACTTTTTGATGATCCTGTCCAGTCTCTTCCTGTCTTTGCCTGAGATGCTGCTGCTCCAGCAGACCACACCGTACAGGATTGCTGATGCCACCACAGAGTCATAGAAGATCTTCAGGAGTGACCCTCTCACTCCAAAAGACCGCAGTCTCCTCAGGAGGTAGAGTCTGCTCTGACCCTTCCTGTACAGTGCGTCTGTGTTGTGAGTCCAGTCCAGTTTGTTGTTCAGATGCACACCCAGGTATTTATAAGACTCCACTCTCTCAATGTCACGTTTTCACCGTTGTCTATTATTTATTTTATTATTCAAATATACACAAACAAAAAAAGCAGTAAAATAAAATTCATTGCTTACTTTGATGTAGTAGAGTAAAGAGTATCGATACTCAATCAAAAATGTAGTACAGTAGAAAGTAAGTTGCTTACATTTTTGATACTCAGTACAAGTACGAGTACTTTACACCACTATGGTTCCTAGTGGCCATGTTGGCAAACACACTTTTTTTTTCTTTTTACTAATTTCATTGTAACCCAGTTATACAATAAAGGCATTTTATTCTATTTTTTCTTTTACTTTACACTTGATTGAAGGACATATAGGGATGACCATTGTATGCTTTAAGAAACGTGTGGACATGACAAGACAGGATAATTAGAGTTTTGTGTTGTTTTGCATGTCAGCCATTTCTGTTAAGCACTGAATAGAAGCATGTCCTGTTATGAAGCAGGGTGCGAGCAGCACAGCATGTGAGAGAAATGCCTGTGTAATTGATGGATGACCATTACGTCCAGTGGCTGTTCTGCTGCCCACCTCTGTTAGACACGGAGATTTGTACACCCACAGACACATTCACACAGACGTAACAGCCTAGACCGCACAAACAAGTCGTCAGCAATATTAAAAATGGTGTGCCACTTGTTTGTGCTTATTTAATGAGAAACATAAGCGTAATGACGTCTGTGACAAGAGCTCTAAATTTAAAGAACAGGAATTCTAAATTACTTTTCTTACATAAACCTTTATTTTGACTTTTAAGATTCTTCACATATTAAAAATGTTTGATAAGATGATGGTTGAAAATAACACCATTTTGGGGATGTAAATTGTGTAAATGAAAATGGAAGCACTTTCTTCAGCAGTTTTGCTATACTAAATTAAAAGTGTTTTTCTGTTGTATTTGGCATATTGAGAATTTATTCACTCACTGGTATTTACAATGCCAGCCATTTATATTGAAGTTTAGAGCATATTTAATTTTTGCAAGGCACATATCCCATGACATTTATGCATTTATCAGACAATTTAATTCAAAGCAACATATATGGCATTAGAATTTTAAATGTACCTCTTCAATTTCCTTGGGAATTGAATCATGACCTTTGGTGTTGCAAACACCAGCTCTCCTGATCAAGCTACAGAAAAGTGAATATTTTAAAAGCAAATAATGAGCGTGATATTTGTCTGTTTTATAACTTCCAGTTGCTAATGAAGAGAACTTCTTGTGGTTCCAACCAACGTTATCTTGAAATAGTTTTCCAGCTTTTTTGTTAATTTGCCACGTGATATTTATAGCTCCAATGACATTTTGTAACGTTTCAAAATCACCTCAAATTATTTGGATTTTTGCGAGTTGATTGGGACAAACACACACTTATATATAAATAATAATACAAAATGGTTATTATTAAAAATAATAATAATAATAATAATAATAATAATAATAATAATAACAATGTCATGATTCATTGACAATGTCATGAACTTCAATTCCCTGAAGTCTTTGTTTCATGTCTTCCTGCGTGTGATCATGTGTTTTATTGTTTCCACCTGGTTCCTTATTTTCTATGTATTTAAGTTGTCACCTGTTTGATTTCCAATGTCTGTCATTATTTACAAATCTTCATAGTCCAGAGATGTTGTGTGAGTTCTGTTTCAGTTCCTTTAGTAAATGTTTGTGTCTTTGCTTTCCTACTTCACGCCAAACCATTACAAATTAATGGTAATTCATTTAATTTATTTTAGTTTATTTATTATTTAAAATGTCATGTATTTATTGTTCAAGCCATGAATCCTCCCGTCACACTATTTTATCGAGTAGTCTGAACGTCGACTCTGAAAAAAGTCTGTAGCCAAATAAGGCAGGTTGATAAAATGTGGAAATATATTTAAATATGGCAATCTATTATAAAATATTACTGCGGTGTTTCAAAATTGGGTTTTTACCCATGAATATTGAATATTTATACTTGGTTAAAGGATGAAAAATTGGCAAATATATTCTTCTCTCCGTGAACTAGCCTAGGTTGATAAACAAGAACTCTCATTTTCAGTGCTCTGTCACATGGATGTGACTTACTGTAGACGGGATCGCTGGCAGAATGTCAAATAACAGACCTTTATCGCAGTCTAGAGAAACCAATGCCAGTGTTTCCATGAATGTGACTTAGAAGAGCCTGATGCGGAGGTGATGGATGTAAATGAGATGTTTGGTGGATCTGTGCAAGACAAAACAATAGGCCAGTTGAACACCGATGTCAGAGAAGGTTAGAGAGACTGACCTGGTGATGGCAGCAGGTCAAAAAAACTTGCTCTTCGGCTTTTTTTTGTGCTCTAGAATGTGTATATGTCCTGTACTTTTTTGTACAACTCGCGCACACAGCCAAACACAGTACTTACAGTATGCTGGACATATTCCAAAGTTCATCAGTCTCATAAATCACATGCATACACTGGCACCATGTTTGTTTAGTTTGAGTGTAACTGTCATTATGTTTGTCGTTATATTTTAACGTGCAAGTTGCCCATTGTGTTTAATTTATTTTGTCATGAAAGTGTACGTATATTGTTTTGTTAAAGCGTTGGTGTAACAGGTGTCACGGAACGTGGGTACCTTTCTTTTCTTTATATTATTTGGGGAACATTTAATTGGTTGCGTCAGACTGCATCCGGTGAGCTTTGTGTGTTAAAGTCACAAGAAACGCACATGTGAAGTGAAGAGTTTGTGAAGATTTAAGAAGTTTGTGATGTGGAATATGTTGCTTTTGAATGTATAAGGCCAACGAGGTTGTCATGTTGTTTGTAATCGTGTTAAATTTCACAAATTTTATAGTTTTATGTTTCTTAGTTCTGACGGCATTTCTTCAGACACCAAGTGTTTTAATAAATGTTTGTAAAACCTGATTTGAGTTTTCAAAGAGAAAATTCAAAAGGAGCAACATTGAGCATTCTCGTTTATTTATTAAAGTATAAAGAGGTTTAGATAAATACAAAATTTGCTTAAGTGTCCTAAACCTATTTTCAACGTCTAAATTGAAGGTTTATTTTAAATCTTATTTTTGCTACTTTTCAAGTATTTTTTGAGACATGTACAGTAAATAAATTACACTATTGTTTATTTTTAACAGATCTGTGAGCATTGCCACATTTTTGGGTTGATGAGAACCGGTAACAGTGTTACAGAACTTGTTGCATTATGATATCTCTGTATCAAAATGTACCACAAATCGAAGGCGTCAGTATCTTCATCTGGTGAAAGGTTTTGTCTATTGATTTGCAATTGAATCAATGGAAATCTATGTGAAGATGCACCTGGAAATAAGGCCAAGTGCGTGACCTAAGTACGTTCATCAATAATTTCATGAAATGAGATACCACTGAGTGTATATGTACTGTATATGTTTCTGTTTACGGATTCTTGCCTCCAGAAAGCTGTTGTCTCTTTTTTGTTCAGAAAACCAGTCATAGAGACTAGAAATAGCTCACGGCTAAATAGAGGGGTAAATAATGACAGAATCTAATTATCAGAATTAAACTCCATAAGATCTTTTGTGCTTTATGTTATGCCTTGTTACTCTACAATCCAAGCAGCGTATCGTTTCTGTCAGATGCTGTAATTAAAATTATTTCCGTACGTGATACTTGAGTGCTAATTAGAGCAAATGCATTTTTGTACAGTTTCTTTTTTTGGAAACCAGACAAGCATAGCAGTGTCGCCGTCGTCTCTGTCTGCATCTGGAGTAGCAGTGATGCATTTAAACGAATCTTGTAATTGTTGCCTCACCAGGCCAGACATCTTTGACTGAAAATGGAAACTAAAAGTCAAGCTATCCATCTTGCTAAGATCACGCTGTGCTGCTGTTTGAATGCACAAGTGTTTTAATTTCCACACAAGTAAAGCGACTGGTGACATCAGAGCAATACAAATTGTGGGCTGTTGGTTTCGTCGAATAATGGAAATAAAACAGCCGTTTACAAGAGCATGCCAAGTTAAAAAGTCAACAGTTAACTCGCACAAGAACCTGTTTGGACTGATTAACAGCATCTTACTCATTTCACACATCTCAGTTGAGTTGAGAGAACTGTTTTTTTCCTAGCCACACTACTGAAATATCGTAAGTTATGGCTTCCAGTTTCTTTTGTTGTCTATACTTTAACAAATTGTTGTTGCGTACCATGCCTTCAGGCTCAGTGTTGCATGGATTGTCTCCAGTTTTCTGTGACCCAGAAATGGAAAAAAGTAGTAAAAAAAATTGATGGATAGATGGATGGAAATGATGGTTACAATTTTTGTATCTTCAAAAGGAGCATGAACTCCATTATAAAATTCTATTTTAGGTGGTTGAAGATTATATGGTAATTATGCACCGTTGGCAAAGGCTTGGGAGAAGTGCAGAGTATTTCTATTTGCCAGTCATTTTTTTATTTTGTGAAATGTAAATTGAAAAAAAAAACACTGTCTTGACATTTTATAGAAGCTCACTCGGGAACACTATTGATTTGATTTAATCAAAATGGTTTAACCGTTTCATTTTTTGGTTACAATTCAGGTACATTTTTTAAAGGCTTGGTATATTTATATTCGTTTGAAAACTAGTCTCACTTAAGTGATCATAATTGTAAAAATAATGCATTACAACCTATCAAGCAACATCTGCGTTCATGTCGATGTTGACAACAGTCAGACAGGTAGGTATTTCTGGAAAGCTCTTATAGCGGCATTTGTCAAATCTTTAGTTTTTCGTTTTGATGTAAAGACTTGCAGACATGTCTTCGTAGATTAGGCCTTGAAGTCAATAAGCACAGTGTGCAGAGAATCAGGATCAGAGCCTTTGCATCATTATATCAGACAGGGATGAGCAAGACGTCATGTCTCTCAGGGAGGGAAAAAACAGGTAGAGTACGCGGAGCACCACAGAACATATACAATTCGACAATGAGATAAAAGCTAAAACAGCCCTGCTTTTGAGAAGTCATCTTTTAATGACCGGTGGAAGCCCGAGGCCTGTGCTCAACTACCACTTGCATATTTCTACTTTTAGTTTGGCTTCATTGCAGCTGCACAGATGAAATCCTTCTCGAGGTGGAAATCTGATCTAATGAAAGCCATCACTCTTTGTTCTGACTGTTAAACCGTCACCAGCTTCTTTTAGGAATACCCTTTATGACATTAAAGAGAGGGAGATAGATATGGTAGAGACGATCCACAGATGGCTGGAGGAAAAGAAACCTCAGTTACGCAACACATATAAACAGGTTTGTCGGTTTCATTTGTTTTTCTTTTCTTTTTTTGAAGATTTTCTTGTTCCCGACAGGTCAGCAAAGGGCAGCAGGGGGGCAGATATTCTCACAAATACGAGAGATCTTCACACATCCACTAGAAAAGTGTGAATATGTCTGGGAGATATTCACACTTCTCTGTGAAATGTGATTATCTTTGAATGCGACTGCACAGAATCTTATCAAACCACTGACCATCAAAAACCTGCCGTCCTCTGGGGAGAGAGAGCATGCAGGTTCCGCTTTCTTATTATCCACTCTCCAGATTTGCTTGAGTGGGAAAAACCTTGTCATTTCTTTCCTGACTCCTGGTTGAAGTATTAAAAGTAGTATTCTGACCTCCTGAAGATTCTCGGCCGGATTCTTTAGAGAAAAGGGACTGGCAGATTTCCAGCTAATGCATTTCTAAGGATCTCTTCTTCAAAACCGCAGATGCGCCACTGTATCATTATTTAAACAAAGACGTTTCTTATCAGCATGAGTCCTGGTTAGATGGTCACACTTTTCCATTAACAAGAATAATGGAGTTTTGGCATGGTTCATTTCAACAGCTTGTAGAGTGACTAAGCCTTTAGAAAGGAACATGTGACGTTTTATTATTGCTATTCAGTTACTGTTTTCGGGACACATTTTTGAAGGACACAACAGTACACCAGGGTGTTAATGTATGCATATAGGTGTGTGTTTGTGTTTGTGTATGTGTGTGTGTGTGTGTGTGTGTGTGTGTGTGTGTGTGTGTGTGGGCTCAATAATTAGTCATATTCTTCTTGCAAGAAGAACATTTTTGGTGCAGTGCAAAGACAACAGTAGAGTTTTTGTGGGCAGACCTTAATGGGCGGAGCCACTTGGAACAGAACAAACTGAGTCACAAGTCTCGAATCACAGTTACAAAAACCAACCTCTGTGATTGCCTGACATTTAGCCATTACTGCAAAATCCAGCACAGTTGTAACCAGTGGACATGTTTAATTTCATTTTGAACCCATAACTGTTTGTGAAGCATCAATACTAAATAACTAGTCCAATACAAGTAGTCCATCAAGCCATAATTCCCAAAACAGGTTAAAGTCATTAACTGAAAGCAAGATGCAATTATGACTATGAATATAAATTAAAAACAAGAAAGAACCAACTCACCAAAGTTTGGCTTGTCTGTGTTTGTTCTCACTTAATATGGCCACCATACAGGACGTCACCACCGAAGCAGAGGCCACCTGTAGAGCTTGAGAAAGCCCTCCCTCTATTGGCCTGGCATGGTACTTGCTTACGATTCATGATTTTCTATGTTAAAGACGGACATGTGTTTGTATATTATATATGCTCTGTTTTTCAGTTGCTCTGGTCTCACAGGTGTGGAAAAATAAAAATATGAATGCTTCATAGAACATGTGTTAATAAAACAGATCAACAATATATCAGATTTTTCATCAACAATTTTTCATAAGCAAAACTATACAAACATTTTGAAATACATACATATTCACATATTCCAATTAAAACATAATAATCATAAAAATGTATATTTTAATTGGTAATTTGACAAAGTGTTGTTTTGTTTGTTTGTGTTATGTGTTTGTGCATTTAATTTCACCATTATTCATTCATGAGTTAAACTTAGATATAGGCAGACATTAGATAAAACGCATTTAATGAGTACAACATATTGATCTGATTTATTTGATTGATCTCGATGTCAAGATTGGCATTTATTGTCCACCGAGATGACGACATAGAGAGAGATTACCCACTAGAAATCTGATTTGATCATGTCGGCTTTTTATCCTGCGTTGAATTATTTCATCTGAAATCAATAATGCAAGTCTGATGTAACTTTAGATGCATTTCAATACTTTGTTTTGATCCTGCTGCTTCTGAAAATAAGCACGAGACACGTTTAAAAAATTAATGATGTGCAAAATAACAAATTATATGTATATATAATTAAAAAATATTTACATAAACACAAGAGAGATACAGCGATAAACAAAGTGTTCTGATCCTGCAGCATAAATGGCAGGGCACGATTTGGAAGTGCAGAGTATTGCTTAAATAATGCATATTTCTTCTGTCTTTGAACTCTAATCTTTTCATCTGGATTGTCATAGTGGGCCAGTGTGTCTCTTGAAATGGTTTCAATTGGATAATGAGCAGTGTGATTGATCCAATGACATTGCACTCAACGGTTCAGAGACCTGGAAACTTCATTTCCTTAAGCTTTAACTCTTTTCTCTTTGAACTAAACTTGGGAAAGGAACAGAACGTTCAGCCTTGAAGATCACCCCTTCTTCCCAGAGGCTCCTCTCAGAACCCGATTGATAATGGCTCAAAAACAAAGTGTGCGTGTGTGTGTGTGTGAGAGAGAGTTTGTTTTAATTCAACATATAGTCAAGCTACATCCATTTGTGAACAATTTTGCAGTCGTTGCCATGTTCCGTGTTGCTTAAGCATATTTTAAAAGCAAATATTTGTTATGCATAGCCAAGTGAAGAGTAGCCATAGGTGTAAAGAGTACCATGAAACCATACTTGAGTAAAAGTACCCCACTGTAAAAATTACTCCATTACAAGTTACATCTCCAATTCCAAGAATACTTGAGTAAATATCGTAAAGCATAAAATATAGCTAATAACATTAGTATTTTACTCCTACTAAATGTAGGCTTTAAAAACATCCAGAAATGTGAAAAACTAGACACTTTATTTAAGAGGTTTTAATTCTTAAACAAGAAATACATTTAACACATGTTTCAAAATGGCAGAACAAAATAGCTGAACAAAAACCAAAAGTCAGTCAAATGCAGCCACTAATTCACATTGATGTTAGATTTAGATTTAGCTCATAAATAGTCCAGTACCTTCAGCATCCTGCAGATGGTGATATTACCTCGTCCATTAAATTAATTGCGGTCTAAAAAGATGTGGAGTTGTCGTAACCAGTAATGGCTAGTGTCTATTCTAATGTAGTGGAGTAAAGAGTACATAAACTCCAGTTATGAGTTAAAGAGTTCATAAAAGAGTACATAAACTCCAAAATGTAGTCAAGTAGAGAGTAAAAGTTGCTTTTATTTTTGATACAAAGTAGCCAAAAATACTCCATTTACTCGAGCACATAGAATTGCATGCAAGTAAAGGCCCTTATGTAAACTTAAGTAGACAATAGGCCTAATAAATTACTTTCATGGCGATTTGCCTCCTCCTGATCTGTAGAAGCTCTGCTAAAAACGTCCTGACATACGAATGTGCACACTGCTGACCCAGAGCGCCGACTGTTAAGACCACGACTCTATGCGGTAGATGGTTAATAATCTCATTAACCTGAAAAATAGTGGCTGGGATGCTGGTCTTTAACTGTCTACTGCCATGGTTTGGAATTTGTCAAGCTTTTTCAAGGGGTTCCAGACCGTCATTGACCCCAGCTTACATGCTCCTGAATAAGACAAGGGTCGAAGTTTTAATTCAGCTTGAGCCTTGGCTGCTTTTCTGCCCTTTACACGGATATCCAGGCTCAGAATAATGAGATTTTCTCCTGCTGCTGATTATATGAAGCAGTCAGCTAGAAAGGCCTTGATCCGTAGAAATACGCATCCTTCAGGTTTGACAACGTTACCCGGATGCTAATTTTAGCTAAGCCATTTTTAGCATGGACAGAGAGAGCGAGAGTCACTTACCAGGGTTTGTGTGTATTAACGCTGGTACTTTATTAAAAAATATATTATATTGAAGAAAAAAAATGGCCTCATCCCATTAACTTAAACTCACCTTTCAGTATTTTTAGTTGTACTATGTTGAACTAAAGGCTGTATAAGTGTGGTTCAATAACGATGAAGAATATGACAGCACCTCTCACAGCAGTGTCAGCCAATTCGTCATCCTGTCTGGTGACATGATGAACAGCCTCATTCAGCGGTCCCATAAGACTCTTCACGCAACACCCATGTCTCGCCCGAGCTCGGCCTGCCAATCACGGCACTCCACTCTCTGCACATCTGCACCACAGTGCCACATGTGACAGGGGGTCAAATCTGCAGTCACTTTATTTCATCAACTTGGCCACTTTGCTGAATAAAACCCGGAATATAACAGAAGCGGTTAATAAAAAACCTGATCCACAATTTGTTCGACAATAAAGGTCTTTTTTTACCATCTTTAAAAGGATGGGATTTTTTTTTTTCAAAAGGAATTCACAAAATAACACTACATATTTGATGAAAATTGACTTGTTTCTCTCAAAACTACAACAATAAAATATATTGGTAGCACTTTATAATAACTACATCTTATTTAGCATAACTAAGCTTGAATAAGAATTTTACCCTAGTAACATGCATAACTTTGGTTCCCTGTCACTTTGGTTGGAGCTTTCCCTGAGCAGTAAACACTGAGATGTAACTGAGAAGGAAATTTGATCCCTTCTTTGTTTCCAATTGGTGGAATAAAGCTGTTGAACGTACTGCTGATTTAATGTTTTCAATTTTGTCTTTTTACTGAAAATGACCAGCACAGCTTCAATAAGTGAATTATTTGTCAGGAACTCCTGTGCCGACCTGATAGATAAAGTCGAGAACTGCAGTCTGACTTTTTTTCTAAATAAATGAAATGAAACCAAAACCTAATTATTTGTTTTAGTACTGTAGTGTGTTTTGCACAGTGTTTGACAGGTACTTGAGTAAATAGACTACATGTATCTGTACTTTTGAATGGTCACTTACCGTTACAATGTGATTGTGTGCGACAAGTCGAGATCTTTATCGACCACAGTTAATTTCTTGGGTGGAGGAGGCGATATCGCCATCTGCAAGATTCTAAAGATCCTGGATGCTATTTGTCAGCTTTTTTGCACTTTTTCTTCTATACATATAATTTTATTTGTAAAATAATTGTATTTCTATATTGGGAAATAAAACCATATATATAAAGAGTTTCTTGTGTTTCACATTTCTTGGTGTTTTTTGAGCCTAAATTTAGTAGGAGTAAAATACTCAAGTTCTTTCGTCTGCCTACGACTGCACCATTAAGCCACAACTGCAATGTTTCTTCTTTTCTGTAGAAGTGTTTCACCAAAAATCTTGCTATAATCTTCAGTCAGATTTTTATTTTTAGATGTTTTACATATTTACTATAAAAGGTGAGGTGTTTCAACTTCTAATGCCATATGAGTCCAGTAAACCTGATATGTAGACTGAGAAAATGTACTTTTTTTCATTTCAGGCTCTGTCCTTCATCTAAATGCAACAAAAATATTAATCATTGATCTCTTGTTTACTCAGTAAAGCAAAAAATGCAAGTTTTCTTAGAAGTTGGAACATGATGTATGGTCTGAGATGGTTTCCATGGTGACGCAACAGAAGAATAGATGATAGAGAAAGTTTGAAGGTGTCATGAGATACTACATCATTTGCTGTTCTCTAGAGTATCTTGATCTGCAAAGATCAAGAAATAATAATGTCATGTGAGATTGCTGTATTTAATGAGAATATTGATGACGGATAGGTCAGGAACGTTGGGAGTTTTTCTATATAGACAGGTAAAAATCAGATGAGGATAATTACAATCTGAGGTCTCTACAGTGAAAAATAGTCAATGAGACTCTAGTTTGGTCCTCATGTATTATCTGATTTTGCGTCTTGGTTTTTTAATGAAAAAATGAATTTAATGAAAATATTTAGAATTCTATTTCTGTCAGGATTTTATTAAATAAGAAATAATTAGTTTGCTTAAACTATATAAATATATATATATTTATAAATTATTTATATATATATATATATATATAAATATATACAGGAATTTTCCTTACGTTTCCACAAAAGTATTAAACTCAAATCATTTCACAATAAAATGCATTCCACTCTCCCCCAGTTTAAATGTTTTAACAGAGCATTTAATACAGTAAAACACAATCTTCTATCCATAAATTCTGAGTCATCTGCTATTTAAGAAACCTTCCAATTGCTAAACATTTTCCTAATTAAAAAAAAAACACTACTGTAATTGGCTTCTCTTTAATTGTTTCAACTACGTTGTGCAATATGAGGCAATAAAAGTCAGACATTTTATTTGTTTAATAAAGTTTCTGAATGTTCAATCCTGCATAGCGCTTCCACCCTGAGGAAATAATCTTTGATTATGGCTTTCAGAGGGAGAAGGCAAACTGCAATAAAAGTAATTTTATCTGAGGCGTGAGAGAAACTGAATACGTATTTCTTAGTGACATCCTTCATAGTGGAATTACTTTTTTAAACGCCTCATGTTGTCTCATTTCTTCCCGAAAACGTCAAGTAAAATTGCAGCAAGGGAGGATAATGTCCAGCATTGAAGTGAAGATGTATAAATGATGGCTGAGTAGAAAGGAGTATAAAGGTTACAGCACTTCAAAAGCAATAAGGAGCCAAGTTTGAGACCCAGACCCTTTTGTGTGAAGCCTCAATCCCACCTACAAACCCAGATGTTGAGATGGATTCCAGATTCTTGTGGTGCCAGAGTGAAAAATCGGCTTTGAAAATGTTTGTATGCATAGATGGATTTTTGTTTTTAATAACTATCAGGCTTCATAAATTCTGACAAGCTGTAATATAATTACCATGGAAGTCTTCCACTATTGGCACTGTTTCATTTCAGAAAAACAATGATTAATAGAACATAATCCTCATGCTTTAATTGTTTGATTTTTTTTTAATTATATGACAATACAGTAATTGCATGTTGAATCCCAGTATTTTTATCACACGCCGATAAGAGTGGGTCATGAACTTGAAGAGTCAACGCGCATTTCTGTTTAGGTACAACCGGAATCCATCATTCAACATGCCATCAATATTCTTCTCATCTTTTGCTTGCCTAAAATTAGGACTATTCTTGGGAAACAACCGCATTCATCTAGCAGAGACTCATATCCAGTTGATGAACAGATTTTGCATATCAATGCAGCCATCGGAGATTGAAATCCATTCCGTTTTACAGATCGCTTTTTGATGCCTTTCCATTATGAGACTGTCACCCTAAGGTCAAATGAAAATGCCATCCCAGTCTAAGCCAGGCGGCTTGCTGACGGCTCAGGGTCTGTACCAAGATGCTGAAAAATCCCCCCATAGGTTAAAATCTTGGTCTTCACAGCATTTAGCTGTAGAAGTTCCGTCATTATAGATGAATATAAATAAGGGGCATTTCGAGAGGTTGGTGGAAACAATCCCGACTAGAATTTAAAATCAGAGTTTTACTCAATCGCTGTCTAATCAGCTGCAAATAAAATTCAAAATTTAGTCGTCACATACATAATATATGTGGTACAACATGTAGTGAAATGATGTAGTGTTTTGATCGTTCCAGCATTTTAACATTGGGATGGGGGAAATGTGAAAAAAAATGTGAAATTGGGAAATACAATAAAATGAAAATAAAGAACGGAAATACAATAAAATACAGTAGATTTAAATGTTAAATATGAATACAAATATAAAATTATCAAGATAAAAATACAATTAAATAACGTAATAAAATAAAAACACAGAAAGTGAGTAAAATACAAATAAGTGACTCGGTGATCCAGAACATGTTATTAAACATTAACATAATTAATGTTATGTAATTTATAGCATATAAAGCTTTAAAGCATAAATAATTTATAGCATATAAAGCTCTATTGTGGCTTTTCCAAAAAATAAATACACCAAAAGACCTCGGTTCCATGGAAAAGAAGTGCATTTCGCTTTTTGACAGTAAGTACTGTAATGCAATTTAAGTTGCTTTTGATAAAAGCTCCCAATTAATACAGACAACTACATTAACTTATTTGCATCCCAAGTTTGACAATGAGATAAAACGAAACAAATATATTCAACATACTTCATTGCATGTTGCTTGTATTTTGTCATTTTTCTTTTTTCACTGTATCACTTACCACAAGGAATTGAAGGTTTTTTAAGCATGTAAATGCGTAAGCATGTTTAAGCATAATCTGATCTACAGAATACAAAACATTCAAAGTTGCAAAACAACTCGTTTCAAATTCTACCTTTAGTTCACCTATACGTATCTTGCTTTCCCCAACATCCACGCCTGTGTTGCACGGCAGCAGACATTTAATTCCAAACAATCCCACCTCATCCATCAATACAATGCTGAGAATTTCGATGAAATATGTTGTTGTTCAATGAACGTGCCTGATTGGTGTAAAACGTCTTGAAATTTGAAACCCACTGAGGAAAAAAAACAAGACTGCGACCTGTGACACACTGTGAGCCGCGAGACCACCGTACGCCGCAACGGGCTGCTGTGATTGCCCTAATTGTGGACTAATGGTCCTAAAAGAGCACGACATGGAGATCTCCAGTCCTGGAAATGAGACAGGAAAAGGAGCTGAGAGGAGGAAACAGACAGTTGGGCCGATCGCCACATAATGAGATAATCGAACTATTGTCTTTTTTTGAGTTATCTGGCCTTTGGGGCGGCGCGGCCAGACGCACAGCGCTGCTCTGGGATCAGTGACGTGGGAAATGCATTAACCCTGCACTTTCTGGCTGAGGAAGAGGAGCAGTCCCACGGGACGGTGGCGCTGGGTTCTGCCAATGCTATTTCCCGGACAGATTGCGCACTTATTGCATTTTGACCTGTTTGCCAGCCTCGTATTGATTTTTGAAGCATTACAGCAATATGAGGATGAAAGCATTTCTCCGAGGGAACCAATAAGCTTGTTTCGTACTTCTCACTTCTTCGTCTCCCGTTGTTGGCTCATCTGCTCAATGAAGTAAATTCTCTAACAGCCTCTGAGATTGTACTTGTGGGAATGTTAATAGAATAATGACAAATCTCATTTCCATAACAAGTTGCTTCTCGTCCGTGTACTGTGACCTGTTGAAGGGTTGTGTTGTGTTTCCCATCATCATCGTCGTCGTTTTCTTTGTCATCATCCCGCCTTAGTTCGGTAAGGCTGAGATTGGCTGAACAAATGGTGTCTGTCTCCATGAAGCATTAGTTTGTCTTTAGCATGTATTATTGATCTAGGTCTCGTAATAACCGTCTCCCCTGTCAGAAACCACACAGTAATGTCGGCAGACAAAGTGCTTGGAAAACATTTACGTAAATTACTTTTACGATGAAAGTGTGTTGGTGAGCATTTCACAGCAGGGCAATATTCATGCGTGTGAAGTCATGTTTTCTGATCAGCCAAACGAATCGGTGTAAATGGACGTTACTTTACTTAAGTATTTTTGGCTACTTTGTACTTGTACTGAGTATCAAAAACCTCAGCAACTTTTATTCTCTACTTACTACATTTTTGATTGAGGATTTGTACTCTTTAGTCCACTACATTTGAATGGACACTTATTGTTACTCGTTACATTGTGATTGTGCGCGACAGGTTGTCATCTTATTCTTCTTTGGACGAATGAGGCGATATCACCATCTGCAGGGTGCTGAAGGTTCTGGATGCTATTTATGAGCTAATTTGCGTGAATGTAATTTTCACAATCAGGTATTCCTACTTTTACTTAAGTATGGTTTTCAGGCTACATCTCAAAGCAAATGGAACTGGATACCGGAACAGTGCCGTGCAGATTCACCTTAATAGATCTTAAAATGATGGATGATGTCATCACCCCTGCTAAAAGTCTCCTGAAACACTGATCAATACACTGAGTACTGATTGTGTACATTTAAGATGCTTACAGACCCATGACTAAACTGATTCTTTTCAAGTTTGAAGCTTCAAAATCAATTCAGCACACACACCTTCACCGGACTTACCCGACACCTTTATTTTCTTCTTCTGCCTGCGTCGCCAGATGTCGTCCATAATTTCTCAAGGCCTCACACATTCCTCACTCAAAGCCTGATTCATCTGCAGACATTTGCTTAGATATCTGATTAAATAGACAGATGGTTGGGTGGTATTTGAGTATGAGCGATGGCAGTGTCTTTCAAAGACTTCCTCTTTAATTCCAGCAAAGGAGGAAAGCGAAGTCACGTCATGCTGGCGCTCAAGGTTACGTCTTTATCCAGCATCTGAAAGCTGCAAAGAAAAGTTGAAGTCTGGAATTTTTATATATGCCTGAGTCAGAAATGCTTTAAAGGTGGATAAAGGCATGTGTTCGAACAGATCAAGCCACTTTCTAAAAGAGAAGCAATGAAGATGAATTCTTCTGGATGAAATCAAAGTGTAGAGGAGGAAGCTATTTGGTTCAATCAGATACGTACAAGGTAACAAATGCCGTCAGAAAGAAGGTGCTAAAGACACGGAGGAGTGACGACTGCATGGTGTGAAAACACGTAGGAGGGTTAAAACAATAGAGACGAATCGATGGTGAAACTGTCGAGTCTACAGTAAGGACCTTAAACTTCCGAATACTTAGTATTTTATTTTAATAATTGACTATACGATCGTTTTTGTATACATTATTAATCATAAGTATAAAGAGGGCATGAGTACCATTATTGAGTAAAGGTACGGATGCCATAAAATAAAAAAGAACAAAAAGTCAGTCTTAAATGTTGAAAAAACTGCGAACGCTAATTCATGTGATTTTGATTTCATAAATACTGTAGCATCCAGTACCTCCAGCACCCTGCAGATGGCAATATCACCTTGTCTGCCCAAGAATATACAGCGGTAGAAAAATATACTGACTTGTCGCTCACAATCACAATGTAACGATTAATGGTAAGAGTTCATTCAAAGGTAGTGGAGTAAAGAGTACAACACTCAATCCAAAATTTAGTTTTATATAATTGGTTATATTTTGGAAACTCGGTACAAGTACAAATTAGCCAAAATAGTTCAAGTTCAGAGCATTTGTAAGGTGTTTTTCACAGTTGTAACTGTCTCAAAGCGCACCACAAATGTACCACCAAATGTATACTCAATATTCACTATCATTAGGTATACTTAACTTATCATAATCAAGCCAACCATCACGCGATGATATCAAAAAGTAATCCAAATGACTTTTGACCTTTCAAATCCAATAACGCTTTATATTATTGGAGTGTTTGTTTTGGTCAGATCTTTCTCCACTGGGGTAGGGGAGCAATGGCGTGAGCAGATAAGCAGTTTTCCAAATGAGAGGATGAATGAACCGTGTCTGGATCCTCAGACATGTGGGTGGAGTCAAAACTAAAGCCATGATGTTTTTGCAAAGAGCTTTTGCGACTTATCTATTCTTTATCGTTTCCCACAGCCAGGAAAAAAATGCAGTGCCCTTTGCTCGTCGTGTATGGGTCAGGAAGTCTTATAAATCCGTCTCGTCTGTGCTATTTGTTCATTTGCTGACAGGGACCTTCCCGGCCCAATGTAATCTCACCTCATTAACATTTCAGGTGACAAGTCCGCTCTGGCCTTTTTCAAGAATTCATGAGTAAAGCTTATGGCCATATTAACATTTTAGAGGTAATAAATTACAGTCCACTGTATGTCTATTTATGGGTGTGTGAGCGAGAGGATGAGGTGCAATGGTCCTTCAATGCAAAGAGAAGGAATAGTGTTGATTGGAAGTTGTGTTTTTCTCACTCTTTTATTAGTGGGCGCGTATAGCGGAACAATTCCACACACTTTAAACTTGCGACTGTCTTCCAAAGTGGTACGGCACTTTTTCTCCCAAGATTTCAACCCTAGAAAGGTTATCTGGAGTGTAGCTCTAATTAGATTCAGCCTAATACGTCCGCCGAGCATTTGCAGAAAACACCACTTTTTATCCTAATTAAAGTATCTGGATGAATCATTCGGGCTTAACAAAGGTAGAGTGAACCCCCTAGAACAGAACTCCGTCTTTTGCCCTTTGTTCACGCCGAGCGAGATGCTATCCATTACCTAGCCGTTAACAGCATGAGCGTCTCCGTCTCAGCAGCTCCTGTTGACACTCGCCCGCCTGAAAGGGGGTGTGATGCTGCGAGGAGGATTTTCACACAAACAACAAACTAAAGACAAAGCGCCACTGAACTAAATAGCATGGCGCGGTGACGATGTGGGCACAGAACATGGTCAGTCTGTGGGCCAATCTGTGGCGGGGAAGGAGCAGCCCTGCACGGTGACTCACCTCTCTGTCAGGACAACGCCATCGTGCCACGATGAGTGTGCGCCAGTGATCACACCCTCCAATTACACTGAAACTCCGCTCACCTTCCGGCCTGGAGTGACAGCGCCGTGAGGGCCAGAGGTGCTTCACACTCTAGCGGCTACGCTACGTCCTGATCAGATCAGCCCTAAATTGGACAGTTGCAGGTTCCGAGAGCTCGCCAACGATGTTTTGTTCCACAGGAGAGCAAAACATGTCTATCAACTATTTATCTGTCCAGAGATTTGTTTGGGAGGCCGATTCGGGATTCAAATGGCCTCAGCTCACACAGCTAGAGACTTTGCTGCGCGAAAATAAATAAAATTGATACTACTAAATTCTAATAAACAGTACAATGGAAATAGAGGGACAAAATACATACATAATAATGTAATAAAGTAAAGTGGGTGAGATTGTCAATATAGACTGGGTGGTGTCGGGACACATTTTTATTATGTTTGGCTTTCAATTGATGTGATTTCAGGCACAAAGGAAACCGAAGTGTTGGTATAAATGTTGCATTTTGGGAATTTCTGACATAAGCCTAAAAAGTAATGCATTTATGCAACCGTTCCATTCAGAAGTAGTGTTGTTAGAGATCTTCATTTGTTCGAAATTTCACGATGGTCACGAATAGATTTCAATTGGCTTAGTTGCATGTGACGCAACATGTGACGATATACGAAACCGCAGCACGAGTCAATTCATAGTCGGTCCGCGTTATCTGACGTCATGTGCCAAATGTTTTGTAGGTTTACAGCGCCCTCTGCTGGAGGCTTGTGATTTGTGCGCCACAGTCTCTGACATTTGATTAGTGGTTTTTGTTTAATCCCATTTCGCTTTAATGATCCCATTATGGTTAATTCCAAATAGACTAATTAATCGCTTCAACGGTAATTTAATCAGGTTTGCAGTTTCAATAGTGTTTTTTTCCCAAGCATGATGCATTGTTTAGTAAGATGGCACATTCAACGTTGAATAAATGTTTAAAACCTTTGGGTTTATTTGGAGGATTTTGTTCAGCCTGGCCGCATTTTTTCCTGTCCGGAGTAGTTAAAAAAAAGCCAACGAAAGCCCCAAACCACTGGAATTAATGCAAAAGGGTGAATTAGACTATGTAATTTGTGTTACTTTCTGTGTACTTTAGGAATGATAAAACGTCAAGACACGACTCCATAAAATCACGAGACCGTATTTTAAAAGATTTATTTAACGGTAATGCCACTTGCAAATACAAGCATAAATATTCTTAATTATGCTCTCTAGTAATTTTATGCTTCTATTTGCAAGGCACAGGCCATGTGTTTTTTTTAATGTCCCATGCAAAACTTTGGGTAAATTGAGCCAAAATTATATCGAAATCTTCGCGTTCCCATTCACCTTCCGCAGTTACAATATTGTAAAAGCAGATGTTTTCAATCGGACTAGATGGGGTCTTGGTGGGGTGTGCCGGAGCACTATTGTTTTTTTCCTCTTGCTTTTTCTTTTTTTTTTGTTACTTCCCCTACCCCCATCTTTCGAATAGGAGGCGGACTGAACCCCTGCAGCCTGAAATCCTCCTCCGTTTTTCTTTGGGACGTCCTCGAACTTTGTCAAACTCAGAAGGGTGGCGCTCGCTTTCTTCCACCGGCCTTGGTGATACCGCGCGGTTTGGCCGCTTCTGTTTAAAAACAATGACTCGCAAACTGCTTTTCTGTGCCTTATGCTTGACGTTTTCTCTCATCACAAGCTCGTCCCTCACTCACGGATCTCCGTCAAGTGTTCCCGGGGCCAGCGCACCGTCCGGAGCCGCTCACAGGCACAGGAATAAGTAAGTTAGGCGGAGTAGAGTTGTGCGCTTCCCTAGGAGTTTAGTAGTGTTTGTATTTGTTGTCCTAGATGTGCTTTTTAAGATACCCCGAAGCGGAATTGAATGCCCCAGATTGTTAAATCGCCTGTTTATCGATAGCACCGGTGATCGTAATGATAGATATCCATTTTCTTGTATTAAAATGTGATAAAATATACACATTCAACGCTCAACAGTAAAGTAAACGTTAAGCAAAGTACGTACATAAAGTAAAGCAAAATAAAGTAAAGCAAAAAAGATTGTGGCGAACCTTATCGAAATTTGTTCTCTGCATTTAACCCATTCAAGTTTGTAAACATATATATTTGCTCTTTATTCCAGAAACTGGTGCGCGTTTATTGTCCAGAAGAACGTAAGTTGCGCGGTTCAAGGCAGCGTGGAGAGTCACGTTGAACCTGAAGCCGCGCGCTGTCCGGAGCATCAGCCCGACTGTGAGCAACGCATGATGTAAGTTCTCCGGGGACCGGGAGGAGCGTCTGGAAGTATTAATGATGTGAGATGGTTCTCAATGCTCCGCGTCACGCTGCGTCTGTCAGACCAACACTCAAAACACTATTGTCCAGGCCAGTGTCTCGCCCACACAGAAGAATGACTGTAATCGAATAACGCCACCGCCTGTGCACGGGAAATGATGCTAGACTTCTGCTTTTAATAATAATAACAACAACACACTATTCTGCACATGTAGTACGTGTCCGACAATTTGCAACTATAAGCAGTGGTGTGAAGTACTTGATTAAATGGACTGTTACTTTACTGACACATTTTGGGCCACTCTTTTCCATTTCTTGGGCAATATTGCCATCTGCAGGGTGTTGAAAGTACTGGATGCTATGTTTAAGCTAAATCATGTGTGAAGTTGAACTTTTTTGCACATTTGAGTCAGACTGACTTTTTGTTCTTTTTATCTATTTTGTCTTGCCATTTTGAAACATTGAGGTGTTACA
Organism: Paedocypris micromegethes; assembly: GCA_028031935.1. Taxonomy (NCBI): domain Eukaryota; kingdom Metazoa; phylum Chordata; class Actinopteri; order Cypriniformes; genus Paedocypris; species Paedocypris micromegethes. The sequence goes on from CM051493.1 coordinate 24,715,330, forward strand.
ATTTATTTCCATATTAGGAAATAGAACCTCATAATCAAAGAGTTGTTCAGTCTAAAATTAGTATGAGATAAATATTTAAGTTTCTTTATATTGGATATTTATCAACTTTTACTTGGGTCTTGTTTTGGAATTAGTGACTTGTTATGGAGTGATTTTCAAAGTTCTCAATACAGTAATCCCTCGTTTATCGCGGTAGATACGTTCCAAGCCCGACCGCGATAGGTGAATTTCAGCGAAGTGGAGGAACAACATTTACCGTACTTATTTAACACTTATTCAGACTTTTAAAACACTTTTTTTTCACGTGGTATTCTTTATTAAAGTAATGCTAACAAACATCTCCCCACCGCACGCGTCGTCCCCGCGGGGATATTCATTTTCAAAGTCTTTGAATGGGGAGATCGAGCGGGAGCGCTGGGGCTCGTGCAGTAATGTGCCCAGTAGCTGTGGTGACGTGATGACGTTGACGGGTGACGAGCATGTAGTTCCGACGCCGTTTGGTCATCTCTTTGGTTTGCTTTTGAGTTATTTAAATGTTTTGTAACGCTCTCAACCGGGTTGCCCTGACGGGAAATAACACTGGTCATTAACAGTTTTGGTGAGCTTCCCATCCTCTGCCTTTTTATTTTTGGCGAGACACCCGTGGCTGGGCCGACGCGTTACATCGGGAAAAAACGAATCCGCGAATATACGTAATAAAGAAAAAACAATCTGCGATGCAGTGAATCCGCGATAGTCGAACCGCGGAGTAGCGAGGGACTGTATTTTACTCAAGTATGGTTTGAAAGAAAGTGAGGTGACGGCAATACGGTTTTCAGGTACTCTTAACACCTCTGATTATAAACAACACTTGAATTTCATTTTTTGGCCCGATGTTAAAAAGATAATTTAGTAGTTATGCTAAATCTAACTTCACGAAAAAGCCTCAAAATTACTTTTGGTATAAGAACAAGATTAAGCACACTTCTTATCAGAGCATTACTCATAACACCACCGGGTTTTCATCAAGATGATATTTAATCCCTCATTGTCTGCACAAGATGATAGTTATGCTAGTTTTTTCTTTTTTTTGATAACGTAACAAGTCATTTGCTATGCTATTTCTCCACTATTGCTTTAGCACTCCATTTTAAGTAGCTTTTTTAGTAGTTTTGAGTTAATGAAATCAGGAATTTCTAGGGAATTACTTAATACAATATTTTGGGTTAGAGCTTTGGGTTTGTTTTCTTGATTGTTTCATCTGTATTTTTTTTATTTCAGGTACCGTACTATGTTTCGACCTACTTACAAAATAGCGTATAAGACCGTGACCGAGCTTGAATGGAGATGCTGCCCGGGATATCAAGGTCCAGACTGCAGAGAAGTAAAAGGCTCTCTGAACAGACAGACACTATATCCACAATCACACCTGTACGGACAGAGTCGACCTGCACAAAGTAGGGTTTGTGTATATGTGTAGTTGTCTGCGTACAATACGATGTGTGTAAAAAGCTATCTCTATGTAATTTGAAACAACAGAAACAGAGCGAAGGGAAACAGGACAACATCTTATCAGAAGAGGAGGTGATAAAACACACGAGCTGCAGGAAGAAGTTCAAAGACTCTCTCAGACGGTTCTGGATCTCCAAGCCGCAATGACCGGAATTGCTTCCAATCTGCGGACTGACCTGCAGGAAGATACCAGCAAAATGCTTATTGCCCTTCTCAAGGAGAGGAATGTGCCTGATAGTGCAAGAGCTGGAGGCACTGAGGAAAGTGTTGTGCACCTGGATGGTCACCAAGCATTGAGAGGTCACACTAAAGAGGAAATGGAGATAGAAACATTGCTGGCTCGGCTCAATGACATGAGTGATGCTCTTAAAAGCAAAGATGAAGCTCTCGAGGAACTGCGGGGAACTGTCACGGGGCACGATGGACAGATTCGAATGCTTATGGATACATCTCAAAACCTACCCTCTGCAGCCATTGCCCCTTCAGATTTAGACATCCTCCAGAACTACATCGATGAAAAATTTGAAAAACTCAAGAAGGAACTTATCGTGAACATGGAAACCGAGATGGCCAAGTTAAATAATGGATGTGATGAAAAGCTTCACGTGCTCCAGAAGGCATGTGAGGACAGAAGAGAGAGTGGCTTTGTCAGCCTGACTGGTCTAGTGCATAGCAAAGAAGCAGAACTGAGGAAAGAGATCCGTGAGTTGCAACTAGACTTGTCCATGTCCGAAGGCGTAGTGCGGACCAATCGCCAAACCGCCAATGATAAAGAACATAGTGACATTGACGACTTGAGGCAAGATCTTGATCGAGTGGCCGAGGCTCATCGTGTCCTCAACGCCAGAATAGACAACGAGCTAGAGCATCTGTCCACGCTGAAAATGGAAGACGTGATCGGTTCACGTATAGAGGACCTGGAGGACAGGATGAACGTTTCAGAGAGAAATGCAGAGGCGTACTGCTTCTACGTAGATGAAAAGCTTTCCCACAAAATTACAGATGAAGCCGCTTTGTTACGGCGGCTTATAGACGAGAAGCTCAATTCCATGCAGGATCAGTTCACTTCCATGCTGATTGAGATGACCAACAACTCCTTCCCAGCCGTGTTTAGTGATTCTGTTGACACACTGGAAACTCGCGTCACTGATAATACGTTTCTCCTCCAAAAGTTGGAAGAGAAGCTACATGCAGTGGGACAGAATTGCTCAAATGCCTGCAGAAGCAGCGTGCCAAGTGATGGCCAAAAGCCGGAAGATTTAGATAGTCTTGTAAAGAATGTGACACACTGTAGAAATGATCTGAATGTTCTGCGCACCGATTTTGAGAATACTGCGGCAAGACTCCATGTGCTCAAGGATACGGTTGATAAGAAGTCACCCGAGAAGCATTTCATCAACGCACATATGCAGGACACAAACAAAAGACTCACTGTTTTGACAGACAATGTTAACGGCTTGACTGAGGCTCTGACTGGAATAGGAGACACGGTTAGCAAGTTTTCTCAAGACCTTCGCACTTTAAACTCCACATGTTGTCGAACACATCAACTAAACGTTCCATCTTTTAAGCTCGAGTCAAGCAATGCAAAACACAACCAAATTGAGGAGCTGAGAAACAAACTGGAAACTCTGAATGCCCGAGTGACAACAGAGCTGGAGTTGTGTAAATTGACCACAGCTGGGGTATCTCAGGGTGTGTCGGCAGTGGACGACAAAGTGGACGCTCTGGAGAAAGTTTGCAAACGGCTCAGTGGCGAGACAAATAACGTCCCGGGCTTTTCAGAGGGCCTGGAAAGACAGATGGCCCGGATAAATGCCACTCTGGGTAGCCATTCGAGAGAGATCGCAGCTCAGCAGAACTCTCTTGTGAATTTTCAGAGCCAGCTAGCAGGCATTGCTAAACAGATCCTCAAGGACCATGCATCTAAAGAACGAGGTAAGAGTTCAATAACGTGATTTTTTTAACATTATAAAAGAAGCCTTTTGGTTCTTGTAGCTACATTCCAAAGCCTCCCGAAAAACTAGTTTCTGATAATGAAAAATGGGTTAACAAAAGGAGATTTCATGCATTTAACTCCAATTGTTGCCTAGTAAATATTCAATGTGATGGTTTTTGATTTCACAATCTTGATTCTCCTTCTGCATTTACTCTGCTTTCTGCATTTTTTTGGCCCTGACTCGGTGATGAAGCAAGTCAAGAGCAAGAGAGTGGTTGTGTAAAGTTTATTATTTGTTTGCCTGCTACTCCCAGCACACTGATTCATTAGAACATCTCATAGACAGCGTTTGGATAACAAGGCTTCAAACAGATTCTAAAATGTTTTCTCCTCCAACCATAATGATGTCAAATCAATAATTGTTCAAATCAGTTTTATTGCTTAGTCTCAATGTTATCATTCATAAACATTTTGGAGACAAGAATTAGCAAATTTATGATTAATCGAGGTAGTAACATCCAATACAATCTGCAATGAAAATATGTGGAAACGTACTTTCGTTGCTAACCTGTTTTATAAAATAAGATATAAAATCCTGATGCTCTCAGTGACTCATTGGCAGACTATTGGCCTCAGCCCTGGTGAATTATGGCACGAGTGCTTAGAATCTTGAGAAACTTTTGGACACGTCAGAGGGTAACAATGAAAGTTCAAGCAGCACTGGATCTAAGAAGATCATTGGCCACTGCGTGTCAGATAAAGGATGTGAAAGGTCCATCACAGCCTTACACAGCCCTACCCCTACAAGTGGCTCTTAAAGTGAGTTTGGGAACCGCAGAAGCTCAGGTTACCATGACGTGAGTACAACCAAATCAAAGACTCCAATTTGCTTCTGCCACAGCCTATTTTCTCGGACAGTTTCTGACACCGTACGTGGTTTCTCAAGTCTCTAAGTACCATTATTCACCAAGGCTGAATCCAAAAGTGCACCAATGAGTGACGTGTGTGCAACATGATGTGCTAAATCATAGTTATTTGACTTTCTAGTTCCCTCTATGTTATAAGTTTATCGTATAAATATTGTACACCGTAATTGACACAAATATAAGCACCCCTTTTTTCAATTGTAGCTGCTCAAAATCTTCCGGGGTGCTTATATGCGCATGTTTCAAATACGTATATAAGCACCACTTGTTCCAAGTCAGGAACAATCACAAATGAATGGAAGTTCATATATTTATGCAGCGATTTGCTTCTGCATTGTGTCTTCTTTTCTACATGCATATATGCTTTTATTGGCTCAATAACAGAAATAAAAAAATATCAGCCACATGAAATTTGGTAGCACTTGGTAGTATAAATTGTTATAAATAAAAATAAACTAAATACTATAATTAATATTTATAGTATATAAAAAATAATAAAATAAATATATAATAATAATAAAAATTAATAAATCAATATAATAAATTAATATTGAAACAGACTGAGATGTCAAATCAAATAGCAGGCGAGGATCAGGGCTAATGACTAGAAGTCCGTAGACAGGCGAAAGGGTTGGAACTGGAATACAAACCATAGAAAACGCAGAACACGGACAAGTAGTCAAAACCAGGGAACAAACACAATCAAAATGAGTTTTCAATCCAAAGTAGTACAAACAAACAACTATTAAATTAGTCTGCTGCACAGAGCAAAACAATACTTCGCAAAAATTGTTATTGTGTAGCGTCTGATAAAGAACTGCCACTGCACAGGGCTGACTGGAGTGCAAAGACTCATAGTATTCGTTGAGGTTTATGGAAGGTGGAGTTCCAATCAGTAGAATCATTTTTTTTTTTATCTATTAATCAAGTAAAACGACATCAAAGTGATACAAGTCAAATAGTTAGGTTTGTTAAAAGAAGTGAAACAAGCATTTTAAGAGAAGTAGTTAGTTTGTTTTGGAATTTGTATCTTGTGCGTGAAAATTCAGAGGGTGCTTATATTTGCGTAAATATGATATATTATGTCAAATATTGTTTTTGGGCTTGCTAAATTTGTCTCCCCGTGACCCAGCAATGAAAAAGCAGTTCTGGATAGGTGGTTGGATGGATGTGTGAATTGCTATTTTTTTTTTTTTTCCGAATAGAGCAATCCTTAACACACTGAACCAATAAGGGGGTATGTATACACGTACAATAACTGTACACTGCCGAGGGGCAGGGGGCCACAAAGGTTTCTTCTGCTCATGTCAAAACAGCGCTTGGATTGAAACGTGTAGCTTTCTAGAAAAGTTTTGATGTAAAAAAGTATTTGCATAAACTGTATGCATATTAAAGAACAGAGCTTTTGGCTACAGATTAGAAGCACGCGGTCTTAGTCACATCTCTTTTTTTGCCTTTATTGCCTTTAACATTTGGATCTGGTGTGTGAGTTCATTTGTAGAGAGGTCTGGTACTCATTAAGCCACATACTCTGTGTAAAGGCCTCGGGAGGTGATGGATTCCCACACCCCTCTGCAGATGTTCAGCTATGAGATGATTGTGATGTCATTAGAGAAAATACATGCCCCTAAACTTCTCTTAAAGGATGATGTCATCATTCCACATAAGGGTGGAGCTCTTCTTGGAGAAGAACGATAAGCGGCTAAAAAGTGACCTTGTTTTGATGTGTATGTTAGTAAAGCTTTTGTCTACGTACAGATCTGGGGAATTATGCTGTTTTACCAAACAGTGTGTTTCTATTTAAACCATAAATAATTAATTCTAAAAGGCCTGCAAAGGGTCCGTTTCCCATAACACATGGTTCTCATTACGATGCTGTATTTATTATTGTTGGGATTTATTTTTCAGGATGTTCAGGAACCGATACAGTTAAAACAATAGACTATTCCTGAATAGCTTCAGCATTACACATTTGGTTTCTGATCGTGTTATAAGCATGTTGCAAAATACTGGATTCTCCAATCTGTTTCTGAGAAAGGCTTCATTTTGAGCTATTGATTCAAACGCTGCTTGTGTTATGCGTATATTGTGGTGACATCTGATCACGTCTGGTTGAAGAACGTAAAAGTTTAATACGCTCTGGTTTGTAAACTCTTTGATTAACAAATTCAAGCTGTGCCCATCTTTTGTGGACTTTCACATGACTGTGACTTCCTGCAGTCGAGATCGCTGGCTGAAAGCCTGGAAAGAGTCAGAGATTGGACCTTAAATTCACCAGGGAAGATACTGTCCATGAACAGGCGTTAAATGGTCAGACACCAAGTTGGTGGAAGTGATTGAGATTTTAATTCTCAATGCGACCTTTGCGTAGCCGTTTTGGTGCATTATACCATATGTAGCAACTAGCAAGAAATTAGCACTAGAATTTATGAAGATTTATGGCACTGCAAAAAAAAAAAAAGATTAACCTGATCAAAAAAAGAAACATAAAGAAAAAATTTGGACCAATTTAACTGGATCCCTGAATAAAATGAAGTTCCAAATGAAGTTCATGAACCTGAGGAGCCACTTTTTCAGTTTCTGAGCATTGAGTTATCATTGAGAATCTAGTATTGATAGATTGAGAGAGAGACAGAGACAGACAGACTTTATTCATCCCACATACATAAAGGGGAAAACAACAACAGAAAAAAAATAAACCACAGTGGAAAAAAATGTTGTAAAAATGAAATAAGAAAGAAAACCGACACTAAATGAATGATGCAAAAAAAAAAACACCAGTAAGTAGTGTGATTTCGTGTGAATAGTTAATAGTGTGATTGATGTGTGTCACTGCATTTTTTTTTTAAGTCATTGCTGTGGGGAGAACTGACCTGCCACATCTCTTCCTCTTGCACTGTATCACTAATTAACTTCGATTGATAATTACTGTAGGCTGTGGGATATAAAATGGATCTCTCATGTCTAATCACTTTCTTGATAGAAGTTATGTTTAATTAATTTTAATTTAAGCCAGGGAAAAGTTCACGCATGGTTCACTCCAATCCATTTCCTGTTACAAGGTGGCAAACCTTTACATGTGTGACACTTCTATTTCACAGAAAAACTCTAAACTATTTCACATAGTAAAAAACTCTACATTGTGTCTGGTTACTTCTTGATCTGTACAATTTTTTTTTTATACAGAACTATTTTATAGTCACATTTGCCTTTGTCATAAATCTTTACACTCAGATGGCCAAGAAGCCCACAGCTCTACGTTCATCATGAATCAAACCCTATTGTTGCTTTTTTTTGTTACTGTCCTTGTCAAAACGTTGTCAAAAACATATATGAGATTAGCCCATTTTATAGACGTTTGTGCGTGAGTCGTGTTTTACTGTCACCGTGTTTTACTTTCATCAGGTCTAGACACTAAATTAATGACACACATGAACGCTGTAATCTCATTGTTTTTTTTTTTTTACACGGGATCAAATTATATGGTTTATTCACACGGGATATTTTCCCATAGTTCAGGCTGGTGTGACCAGGACTCGCGAATCGACCTGTCAGGGTTCTACATCTCAATCTCCCCTTTCTCAGTCCCTAAGACCCTCTTATATAAGCTTTACTTCCTCCCACAGCTCTTATCAATACTGCTCCTCTTCTCGACCTTTTCATTCACTTCCTGCTGATTGAAATCTCCGTCAGAAGATCCCTTTTCCTGCTCCCATGTCCATTGAATGTGCTCTTTATCCACTTTCAGACTGTTCCGTGAGAGCCTCTGTTAATAGTGTGAAGAGATAAACGGCTTGAAATGTTTAGGTCCATCAGGTACACATCAAACTAGATCTCTGGCCATCTGAACTTCTCTACTTTTGTGACAGTCGTGATCTGCTGAAAATGTTCTCCTGAGGAACACCACACTTCATGATTATTTCTTTTTAAATCAACAAACCCACCAGTTGCCTGAATCCAGCATCCTGTGGTCAAAATCAGCAACCTTGTCATTTGCCCTGAAACGTGTATGTGTGTGTGCGTGTGTGTGTGTCAATGGTGTAAAGTTCTTTATGTATAAGTATTTTAGGCTGCTTTGTACTTGCACTGAGTATCAAAAATATACGTAAACAACTTTTACTCTCTACTTGACTGGATTTTTGATTGATTATACATACTCTTTACTCCACTATGTTTGAATGGACACTTACTGTTCCTCGTTACAGTGTGATTGTGTGCATTAAGTCGGCATCTTTTCTACCGCGGTTAATTTAGGTGATATCGCCTAAGGTACTGATATGCTATTTAAGAGGTAAATCACAGATTGAATGTGAATTAGCAGTTGCACTTTTTTGCACATTTGAGACTGATATTTTTTAACATAGAGGGGCTAAATTTCATTTCTATATTAAGAAATAAAACATCATAAATAAGTTTCTTGATTTTCACATTTCTCTGTGTTGTTTAGTCTAATTTCAGAGTAAAACACTTGAGTTCTTTTAAAATTGGATACTTTGTGACTTTTACTCAAGTCTTTAATTGTTGATTAAATAAGTTTTTACAGTAAGGTATCCATACTTTTACTCAAGAATGGTTATCAGGTACTCTTTGTACCTCTGGTGTGTGTGTGTTCCTGCAGTTTGTCTGATTTGTGCTGTGCTGGACACACTTGTGGGAAGCGCAAGATAAACGGCTATTATCTCTTGGGAGATGTCATGGAAGTGTGTGGGAAGATGTCTGGGTGAAATCTGATGGTTGGGCAGAAGCTAAACAACACTGACAGAGGAACAGGGTCCGCATGGCTTGATTAGACCTGCGAGACTCTCTTTTTAGATCACCTTCTCTCAGCCAATAATATTCCGCCTGCAAATAGACCCCGATGTCAGGAGTGACGCATTACTCTTCTCAATTTAGACAGTAGCATACGGTACAAGCGAAAAACGTGCAGTTTTTTGCTCACTTTGCAGAGAGAGAGTTTGATATGAGAAGACAGCGAGGGGGATTAAAGAGAAATGGCGAATAAGGTTTTGTAGAAGCCTGAGAGATCTTTAAGAGTGGAAGTGTGAAGTGAAGAAGAAAAAGAATCCACCTTCATTAGACTCGAGCTGACAGCGCAGCATAAAGACCAAAAGCCCTTTGAAAGTAAGGTGCGCGAGAACATCAGAATCTCTTTCTCCTTTACTGCATCTGTTCGGCTGAAATACCAGTCGAGTGTCAGAAATTAGCAGCTTTCCTGGAGAACTCCAGGAGAAGCAAAGCTTGATTTACGTTATTATTCATGGTTTTTATTATTATTATCATCATCATCATCACTATTATTATTATTAATAAAATAATATCATTATTAATGATGCTGTTTTTTACTATTATTTTATTTAATTAGCATAAAATAATATTGTAAAATGTAGTAAATATATAAATAATAAAAACGTTTATTATACATTTTTATTGGATGACTTCTGTTATTTTTCAACGACCATTTGTGGAAGGAGAATAAATACATAGTGGTTTGGACATTTCTAAAAAATTAAATAGGTGGTGACGTGTTCGAGCATTTGGTTAGTGTTAGCATATTAGCGTGTAACATATTAGCATGTTAGTCAAATAATAGCGCTCCAATTTGCAAGTATGGAGTACATTTGTGTGGAGCACAAATCAAGGACATCAAGTAAACATCAAAGGGTACAGCAAAATCTGACATAACAGGGAGTATAAAAGCAAGCGTTGTGTGTTTGATAAATTCGATTTGTGTTGACATTTTTTTAGTTGGGTTTATTTCTGGTGTAGAGAAAGATAAATTAAATTACTTGAAGATTGAAAAAGTAAAAAATAAATCATAGAAACATTTACTCAATAAAATAATAGGTGATCCTACTCCACAGTATGTTTTAAATGTAGCCTTTTTAATGCAGTTGGGACAAGAACACAATTATGTTTTGTGATTGATGGTTGAAATACAAATTATTCTGTGAAAGGTTAGTTCTTAAACCAACCAGTTAATACATTCATTAAAAAAAGCACCAGTTTGACTAAATTCTCACCAATTTCACTAGCATTCTCATGTTCACCATTTCCTTCTGTTCTCACCAGTATCTCCGGAACATTTGACACTTTTCTAATACGTATCTGCTTGCTTCATTTTAGGCCTTCCAGTTCGCCAAGAGCGACCCGCGACCGTTCTGGACTCCCACACTTCCTCACAGTCCTTCCGGCCTTATATTCCTCACATACACATACCTTTGAACATACCACAAAGACCAGTGCCCGTCCCCACCAGCCGGCCCCATCTGCGCCAGCACAACTACCCTCAGCCGCCCGTCAGCCCCAGGCAATCTGTCCACCCCTCGCAACCCCATCAGCGTCCTGCACAGCAGCCAGTGGTGGTCACAGGCCAAGCCGGACCCCCTGGCTATATGAACAGAGTGACGGTCAGACGAGATCAGAGCTCTGGAGACACAAAGACACCTTTAAAGGGATTTGCAGGGGCACCAGGTACCACGTGGCAATAGATTTCAGTCGCAGGCCTGTAGTTTTCTAAATCCGATTGCTTTTTCCTCAGGACATCCTTATGCCAGTCCGATGGCGTATGATCCGAGACCGCCTCAGCCAGGTAGCGCTGCTCTTTATTTGTCTCCGAGAGAAAGGTGTTGTGCTCACTGAATTTTAACGTTTTCCCAGTAGCTGATCGTGTCCCGTGGAGTTCACGGCCCATTGCCACTTCAGGTAACATCCACCAGGAGAGTTCATGAATGCACTATCGCTGTAGAAATGAAGTAAACAGACAACATATAACAGGATTTATGTAATAATGTGTATTGACAGTGGTTCTTCGGTTTTTAAGTTTTCTTTTCTCTGTAAGTTTGAGGAATGAACCTAAAATGCTGTTAAAGAATTCACCTATAGCGTGGGAATAGCACATTTTGATAGATATTTGCATTTTTAACAAACCTTTCAACCTTCTTGTTTCAAATTAAAGGAGAATTTCGGAAACCCTCGCAAGCACAAAATAAAAAAAAAACCCCTTCATGAAACGTCATTAGTTTAACCAAATCTGTTTAACTTATCACGTAATTCAAAATACGTATAAATCACAAGAAGACAATTTTCGTAAACTGAAGAACCTCTGTGGACTATGTTGATCTGTTTATGTCCTGGAATTGTTCTGAATGTCAAGAACCATGTCTCTCAAATGTGCTTTTCAGTGGCGTCGCAGCACAACTCCTTCATGGAGCCCTTTTCCTTTTCGGCTGGCCTGACGCGGCAGACCTTTTCCGGGGACTTTGGAATCATTCTCTTTGACAGGATCCTGGTGAATGATGGAGGACACTACAACCCTCAGACAGGTCGTCCGAAGACCCTCAGCCTGGTCTAAACTCTGGCTCAGCTGACTTTGCTCTACTCCTCCGCAGGGATCTTCACCGTGCCCGCTGATGGCCGTTACCTGGTGACCGGTGTTGTGACGGCTCCGCGGGGCGAGCATGTGGAAACCGTGCTCTCCGTGAACAATCGCAGCATGCAGAAGTTGGACACGGCTGGCTACTGGACTGGACACTCACGACTGGCCCGAGATCAGTGCAAATGTGGAGGATCTGCGTCCTTCAGCCTCATTCTGCCGCTCCGCAGAGGATATTCCGTGGCTTTGGTCCGCACTGCTGGGAAGTTAGCCATATCTGAGTCCAGAGAGATCCTCTCCAGCTTCAGTGCCGTGTTCCTCTACCCCCCTCACACTAAGAGATAACCCCCAATCACCAGACCTAAACTAGCCAAAGCCAAAGACTTATGTCCGTGCTGCTGGGTTTTGGAATACTGTACAGACAGTCGGAGTCACTTTATTGCAGTTGAACAATCAGTAATTAAGTTGGAAGAATGTAATTAGTGTCTAAAAAATCATGACCAATCAGATTCGTAGTCACGATAAAGTTGTAAGCAGACACATATCTCTGTTTTGAGATCAAGACTTTTCAATAAATTGTAAATGAAACAGAGTGACATAATTCAGAATTATTTTCCCTAAAGGTGTTTTAACGCTGTTCTAGCGCCCCCTGTCGGCACAAAAGAAAATTCACCGTCTGCTTCCTTTATTAGAAACAGAGAACAATCACAGATTTAAATAAACTATTAAATATCTTTTATATATGCTGCTATTCAAAGTTTGCCATGTTGCGCTCGCAAAAATGTAAGTCATGATCTCAAAAAAAAGTGATGAAAATGGATACAGTGGTTCTCATATGACTTCCCTGTAGTCCTCTATATATTTGTGATAATATATGTAGAATCTTTTTGTCACTCGAAAATATCAAAGTGTAAAAGTGGGTTTTAGGTGGACTTTATATTTTTCAATATTAAATGAATTACTGATTAATTCTGGCATTAGGACATTGTTTCACAAGTTTGACCTACTTTACCAGATTTTCCCCAATCTGAGTGTTGGAAGTGTCATCAAACTGACCAGAACAAGCAGAACTGGCGACGAAATTGTACCGTTTGAGGATCGTGCATCACTTAAGCATCTAATAATTCTTGAAAAAGATATATTTTATTCTGGCACATATTTTGGTTGATGTAGAATTAAACATCTTGTTTTATTTGTTGTTTTAAAACAAGTAAAGGAAAACAATTTCAAATTGGTATTTGCATTTTTTTTTTAAACTTTTGTTTTGTAGTTCACACTGAAAAAATTGTGGACAGGAAATGATCTCATCACCACTTCTGGAACAGCCAGATTAAAGTGAGGCTTCACAATTCCATATGACAATAATGTAAAGTATGAATATAAAGTTTGGACAGTTTCTCATCGTATTAACGTATAAAACAAAATTCGACGAGAAGTTTCTTTTCAGGATGATTTATTTTGCTTTATAAATTGGTCTTTCTTTTGTTCAGAAAAATCTTGTCAAATAATTACAGAACCGGCAAACAATACAGGTCTACCGATGATCATATACTATATGGAAAAAAAAAATTTCTTCATGAAGGTTCCATCCTATTGAGCAGATATTAATACTGCCATTTGAGAAAGCCTGAATTAGATTGAAGATTAAATAAATAACGTTCCTCAGCAAAATCAAAGCCATCCAAACATGCAGCATTGAATCGCAAATATTGGAATCACTTTCCTTAAAACAAAAGGCATTAACGAAAGCAGTCGAGTTGCTAAACAGAAAGGCGCGGCTAATAAATACAGTCCGAGCATTTTTTTTTATCCCTTACCATTCCCAGATCGGATTATTGTGACCAACACACTGGTGATTTAACAGTAAAAATGTCTGTATTAAATACAACTTTAATCAGTTCATGAACGCCATCCAATCAGAGTTCTCTAAGCTGGAACATTAACCAATCAGAGAGCTTCACGCTCGATTACACAAATAAAAGCCAAAAATAAAACAAAAGGCATCAAGAGGAACAAAATCACATTCAGAACTTCAATTTCAACGACAACAACGAAAGCCGGGCGTCTTTTTTTTTTCTTCTTTTTTCATACATTTAGTCTTTTTTCCACGTTTTTGTTGAGTTTCTCCCCACAGAGTGTGTTCATCTCACACAAGAGGCTTTACTTTCACAGAAAGATTGGGATTTCCTTGTTAAGAATTAACAGAGTCCACTTCCGAACATCATAACAGCGAGTGAAGCACAACACAAAAAGAAACCACGAGGATCTCCGGGACCACCGCGAGACTTGTAGATCTCCAGCACACAGTGCCGGGAAGCAGATCTTCTGGAATAATCGCCAATAATAAGGCCAAAAAGTGTACGTGGCCAACTCAAAAACAAAGGGTCAACTTTTCTTTTCAGTTCAGACAAAACAAAAAGGTTTCGAACAGCTGCTCTAGAGTTCGTTACCGCGAATCGCCCGTGCATATGAAACGAAGCATGTGGTTAGTAGAAAAGACCTCCGCGTCAAAGGTTACAGAGCATCCGACGCTTTCCAGCTGGAACCTACATCATCAGTATCTTCAAAAACCACTGCAAACATACACCACACACACTTCACAACTTAATACAGTTTCTTGTCGAGGCCGGGCTCCTCAAAAAGACGGAACATCATCTCATAATATTGCATTTCGTTGGCAAGCTAAGTGCAAGATTATCCGTTTCCTACATCCCTCACAACGGTGGATGAAAAAAAAACGTGTTCGACGGGACGTTGTGCTGCAACTGGACGACGCAAACGTCCAGTCGGGAAACAACGAAAGGCCCACGGCACGAGGCCGAGAGCGCTAGATGTGCTGAAGAGAACATTCCGAGCTGGTTTCACACCATCTGGCGATGCATATTCAGTGTCATACCTTCTGCACTTCTTACAGGCAGTGCATGTTAATCACTTCTTGTATATAAATAATCTACACTTTAAAATGCTAATGAGGCTTTGTTAAGAATATCTTTGATTAAACCGCCGGACACTGTAAACATTAGCTCAGCGTCTGACGCGCCTGACGATAAAACAAACTTCTCGTAGCTGAAGCAGCTTGAATCCTAGCAGCGGGTGGAAACGGACGTTCTGTCAGTTACTGCAAGCGACAGCCATGTTCCGTTGAGTGAACGTGTGTGTTCTTTCTCAAACCTAGAAGTGCTTTGGTGCGTGTCGCGTCTAGCTGAAGAACGGGGTCTACAAGAGCAGGTCTTCGGGACGGATCTCGGCGATGGGCTGGCGCCAGAAACAGAAGGTGCTGAATTCTGGGAAGCTGAAGGCTGAACTCTGCTCTTTACTCAGCAAGGGAAAGACGTGATCCACTAGCTCGCTCAGTCGACTATACCTACAAAGACAGAGAGAGAGTGTAAGAAAGCTAATCCAAGCCCACTGGGACCCCTGAAGAACTAGTGAGGTTCTTTCACATGCTGTGAGCACTTACGAGGACTTGTTGCCCTTGGTTTGCTCCTGTATCAGCTCTCCTTTGGGGTTGACGGTGAAGATCCTGCAGAGCGGCACACCGACCTCTTTATAAGCAAAGGCGTCCTGAGGAAAGTCACCAGACCTTTGATCAGAACCACTTCTGCTGCTCTTGCCACCCGGAACACAACCGTTATGCTAATTCAAACTGGCTAATGTGAAATGCATTCGGGCGATTGCGCCTGAAGCGACACTGTATTCTGCGGGGACTAGCAAAACCTGTTGATCTCCCCCCCTGACTGAAGAGGACGGCGGCCCAAGCTTACGTTTGTTCGGTTTCCAAACGCGGCGTAAAAGGGATGCTTGTTAGGAAGGAAGAGGTTCTTGATGTCAGTAAGGCATTCGATTTTGAAGATTTCGGGCTTCTTCTCAATCACCTCCCTTCAGAAAAGAGAAAAAGGAGAAATGCTGAACATTTGTGCTTAATTTGAGAAAAACAGGTAAGCAATACAGTGGAACCTCTTCGTCTACTTACGAAAATAATTCGTGCCAAGAGCAGTTTTGTAAGGTCAAAAATGTGTAAGTTGAGACGGATTTTGCATGTAAATGCTCTGATCCGTTCCAAGCCTCCATAAATTCAGACAAATTTGTTTTATAAATAATAAAATATTGATAATAAATGTAATGACATGACACATAACAGTTGTTTTGTTTGCCCTTTGGCAGGTATTTGTAAAGGTATATAATGATATAGCGGACCCCACATAAACGCTCAATTCCGACATCTCGAAGACGTGCTCAAATCTCTGACAGTAATCTCTTAAATAAAAAAAGTGAGGTAATCTTGTGACAACGGTGATCATCAGGATGTTACAACAGTTAAGTGTCAAAAAACGAGTGTAAGTACAGGACTTTCCTAAACAGAGGGACCTTTTATTTCCAACGGTTTCCTAAACGAATGGATACTTATTTTGAACTGCTTCCTGAACTCACTCAGTTTGTTCTGGTTAACGATTTTTAATTATTCATTTAGGCTGTTATATTTTCTGTTGAGTTCTATCACTTGCTCCTCGGATTGTGTTCAATGATTTTATTTATTTTTTTAAGGTTTTCTGTGCTGCCGGTGAGCTCATTATGTATGTTACGCTGGTAAATTCTAAATGCTGGTAGCTTTTAGCTGCTATCTGTTACGCCAGGACTCCATATATTTTATCTTTAAAATACAAATTTTTTTTATTTTACAAACCTAACTTGTGACTCGTATCACTTCAATGTTGTTTTACTTAAAAATAATAAAACAACAATCTATCCTCGCAGTCGAAACTACACTTCCCATCATGCTTTGCTGCTGACTGGTTCACATGTGCCTTTGCACTAAAAGAGCTGACTGACCTCGGTTTTTGTTATACGTAAATAGTACAACGGTCACTTTTTTCTCTGTGTATCAGACAGAGCCATTTGATTGTGTTTGACTCCGGTGTTCTTCGTTTTGAACCGTTTTCGGTTTGCTCCGAAGCTTTTGGAAGCTTTTGGAAGCTTTTTTCAAGCGCTAGACCGTTAGCCTGTCGATCTAGCCTGTCGACCGTTAGCGTGGCGATCTACTAGATGCAATAGGGTCTGTCTGTTCAAATATTATGATTGTTTTTCGTTTAATCTTACTTCCACTGTTATTTTGCCCTGTTAAGTGTTGCGACATTTCTAAATGTTTCTTTATTTCTGTTATTGAGCCAATAATAACAACTCATATGCACGTCTGCCTCCAGAATTATTATTTAAGGAAATAAGCGCTTATATTTATGTGAATACTTGAAATCGGCAATTATAAGCACCCCGCAAGTTTTTGAGTCGCTTAAACTGGAAAAATAGGTGCTTATATTTGCGTAAATACGGTATTTTCTTGAAAATTGGCTTTGTATCTCGAAACTGTCCATTCACAAGTTGAGGTACCACTGTACCTGTGGAATGCAGAAAAGAGGCTGCTGGGAGAAAGCATCAGGGGTCCACGGGGCAAAATGATCCCGCCGTCGTTCACCCACTGCAGGTAGCCTCGCGTCATGTCCGCCATCCCGATGGCTCTTGCTGAACAGTACAGGAATTTATATCCATTCCTAGAACAAAAAAGAAAGCGTTAATCCCATGATCTAGCGGGTTCAGGAGCTTTTAACTGAAAAACACGAAACTCACTCAGCCACCGAATGATATAGTTTAGCTATGCCCTGGTGAGTCCAGTCCTTCCCAAACTGTGGCAAAATCTGACCAAACACATCGGATCTGGAAGCACAGAAACACAGCAGCACGTGACAAGGGATGAATCGCATGTTCCTCCTCGTAATCTCACTCACCCACTGTCTAAATATAGCTTCTGACAATCGTTTTATTTTATTCTTGGAATTAATAGACTTGAGACGGAAAGAGATTTTTCTCAGCTTGGGCAAAACTCAGTGCCGTCCGCTAATGAGGATCCTCACGCCGCTTTAGCGTTTCATCTCCGGCTCTTTCTGAGTGGCATTATGAGAGAGCGCCATTTAAATTGGCTCATTATGCCGACATCCTCCTCCTTGTCCAACCCTGGTTTGGGCGCCGCTCACAGTCAGCCGCCCCGCTTCACAGCCTCCGAGAGATGTGTCAGGCGAGCGGGTCAGAGAAATAATAAGCGGCAGTCAATCTGCCCGTTTGAAGCTTGCCACCCACCAGCCACAGAGGGCACGAGCCTGGAGGCGGAGAGCGTTGCTTTGCATAGATACCTTGATATTAAAGCCGACTTTGCTGTAATTAAAAACCAAAAGACCGAGGAGCAGTTTTCTGCTGTGGAGTCCATTCAACAGTCAGTGAAGCTCACGAAGGCTAGCGGTTGTAGCGCTAGCGAAGATCAATGACACCGGACTGTTGCTAGCGCGCCATCCTCCGACAATACTCCGGGTTAGTGTTCAGTAAGATGGAATTTTTTTTACTGTCAAACATGGCAGTATCTGCTGCACTTAATGAAACCATTACCATTAATACTCTGTTTCAACATGTTCCAAGTATTTAAAGATCAAGAGAAATTGTGAATGAAATGAAATTTGGCAAGTCACTAAAATATTACTTAAGGCTTATTTTAATAGTTTAGGCTCAAGTAATGACTAAAACATGGTTGGCTTAAAGCATTACCCTAAAATGTGGCACTTTTTCAGTACTTTACTGTGGTTGTACTCAAGTCATTTTTTTATATAAGTACATTTACAGTATGGTACACGAACAGTAAACGGGCATCACTGCACAAGTCCAGGCAGGGTGTATTTATTCAGTTTTTCCACGACCTTCAGAGTTTGAACCTTGTTTTGCAGCTTCTGATCTTGTTTGAGTAGAGAATTGTGGGTAATGTAGTGTGAGGAGACAAAAGCTCTGATTCAGGGAATTAGACCGTGAACTACTTCTTATACCTGATGGCTGCTTTGTCCAGATTTCGTTCTCCTTATCGAATCACAAGAAGACCAAAGATATTATCAACAATTAATTGAATACTTTCTTTCAAGGAAATGGAAAAAGAAATCTCAATTGTGAATATAGCAAATACACGGTGAACAAAAATATGAATAGATTATCTACATTGCGCCTACTGGGCTCTCAAGGTCTCCATATTCAGAGTTTGAGCTGTAATGAAGACATCCTGATGTAAAAGCCATCCGAACAATGTAATGGACACATACTTTGTGATAGTTCCATCGATGTCTGAGATGATGACCTTGTCATCCCAATTCCACAGGTAGATGGTTCCTTCACAGCGGCACGTGCCCTGGTACTGTGTTGTGATGCTGAACATCATGTCATTGGGCCCCTCCTTTAGTTTCAGACAGGCCTGTGGGGAAATCTAGCAGTTCAACTCTGATTCACACCTATTAAACTTCTCAAAAATATGACAAACTTCACAGTTGTCATAGCTATTGAGTAAAATTAAGAATAAAAGACAATATTTTTGTAATTGTGTCACTACTACAAACATATCCTAAGATTTATGGCTTGATGAATAAAAAACCTCAAAATTCCCACAGATTTAAATTAAAATGGCCTCATTTTGCACAATTTGGCCATTTCAACTTAATTTACAAAACCAATTATTACCCAATTACAAAATACTGAGAACAATTTTTTTAACAAGCGACTTAAACACGCCCTATAGTGACCAACAGTGGGCGCTCTCGTGCAGATCAAATCCTGAAAGCATGAATCACCAAGCATTCATAAAGCCCCAGTTAAGACACATGAGGGGGAGGTTGTGATGTATAGAATTGTATAGTTATGGCGGGGGGAAAAAAAGACCAAGACCAATGAAATATCTACAGGACAATTCTGTAAACTCACAATCTGGTCGGAGGAGAGTCGCAGGGATTTGCGATAAGAATGAGTGGTGTGACCATGGGTCTCAGACTGGACCTTGCGCTCCATCGTTGCTGCGGCAGCACTTAACTCCTTCCCTTCCTCATCACTGGATGAGTCCCTGGTGTCCCTGAGATGCAGGCAAATTACAATTAGATTATTAATTCAGCCAGATTAAACATTTGCTTTTGTTACCATCTTAACAATCATGAAAAAAAATATTTGAATAACATTTTAATTATAGAAAAGGACAGATTAGAGCATTAATCCAATTTTACAGGTTCATACAGAACAAATCTCCCAATTGTGGATAATCTGCTCATGACTGACTCACTTGCGGACATGACTCTCCATTGACAAAGCAGATCCGCCTTCTTCCATTTGGGATTGCTTCGTTTCCAGCTTTCCAGTGCTTTCAGACTGCAAACCACATGAGAAACATTGAGTAAATCAGAATCATTGATTGGATGTGTTGATTGATTGAATGCCTAACTAGACGACCTCAAGCTCCCACAGAGGAACGTCTGATGATCTGTGAAGCGCTTGTAAAATTCCCCAGCGCAGTGTTGTGCTAATGACAGAAGTGCTACATGATAACAGTGAAAGCACCAGATGTTTAGTCTGGCTTCTGTGTGACTGTGGCACCTCTGGAGAGAAGAAAGCTTGCGATCTTGTATTTTTTTCTGTGAACGCCGTTTCCTGGTTATCAACTATGCTATGTGTTTGGTATGTACATCACAATGACGAATAATTGAATGTCATGACATTAACCTGTTTTATAGTGCTGTCCGCTCTCTTTCTCCAGAACCACCAGCGGCCTGATTTCTTTGGCATCCTTTCTTTCACCCAAGCTTCCTCTGTAGCCTGAAATAATAATGGATTATAAAAATTAGCAAAAACCTCTACTATTTCAAGAAGTAGAGACCAAAAACTCACCTTTGGAAGGTTCTTCTGAAAGGCCTGCAAACTTAATATCAAAGGAGCAGCCAAGGTCCAATTGTAGTACCTACAGTACAAAAACAGCAACAACAAAAGAACTTGTAAAATATAAATGTCCTTATATAATATAATATAGAATAGAATAGAAGTCAACAAACTCACCTGTTTCCAATTTTCACAACTAGATTGGGATTGTCTATGATGGCTGGATTCTCTGCAAACTCATGATACGTGATGATGTGCTCCATAAATTTTTCTAAAACAAAAAGAAGACATTACTTACAACCATTCGTAATCAATGACAGAAGAAGCCAGGAATACCTTTGGGAATCTCGCCGTTCTCGCTGAGGCCTCCACACAGCGACAGCGTGACATCAGGGAGATCGGTGGCCGAGTCCGACAAACACTCAGTGCCACTGTCAGCGGCCGCGCTGCCCACCGACTGGGGGGACTGAGAGCCAGAGTGCATCCCAGAATCCATCCAGTGCTTGGAGTTTGGGTCCGAATCACTGTAAATAAACATATAGGCTTCATTTCAAACGCTTTGTCCCATCTGAAAGTGAGGTTTGGGATCTTCTGCATACTTTTTTGGAAAGTAGCGAGCGGCCACATCAGGCTCCAGCACATTCAGGTCATCAAGGTAGATGTCTTCCGGGCCTTGGTGTTGACTCCTTTTCGGGACGCCTGAGCAATAAATGCACAGTCATCATTTTTTTTAAACAGCAATAATGTTTTTTTTGTTGGTTTTATAAAACATAAAATAATAATTACAACACAAATGCATTAAGCTTTAAATAAAATCAAGCACAAGGCCTACTTAAAACGAATCAACATTAAATGTGCTTATCTGCTTTCACACCTTACTATCACTTCAATGATAACACACCCTAGCGAATCATTCACAAGTTTAATTTCCTAGATGGTACAGAGAAGACAACCGCCACCTTTCTTCTTGGAAGGGGAATCGGTCTTGGAGGAAACATCTGCAGTGTCTGCGCTGGACTCCACCGCAGAGGGACTGCTTGAAGGAGTGGAAGTCAACACTTCGGTAGGCACGGTGTCCAGCTCTGATTCAGTAGGAGTTTGGGGGCTTAAAGGGCTACGGGGTTCAGGCTTAACTATGATACAGCTGGGAGACCCCGAGGTGGGCCCTCTTTCATCCGTTTCCATGGCCTCTGAGCTCAGGATGACTCTAAAGTGAGTGCTCTCTGAGGGCGTTATAGTCACGGTCCTGGGCAGCTCCATCCTCTCTTTCTTAGAAACCTGGGAAATCAAAAGTGAGAGAAAAAAAGTATAAGCTCAACAGTTGAGAAAAACATGCGCCATGCCTTCTGTCAAAACACAAATGGAGGTGTGGGGTTATTAAAAACCACATACTGTATGTTAGAAAGTCTACCTGGAGTAGGAGATTGTGTGTTTTATTCTGTGTGTTTCCCACTGTTCTATCACTTTCTTATAATCAATAACAGTACAATAATCAGGATTTAATATGGTTCATTTCAGTATCTGATGCAATTGTGGAATATGCTACGTCATTGTTGTAGATACGTGCTCGTCACCAGATCATCTCCACGGAACTCCGCGGCAACCAGACTGTTGTGTACTGAATGTTTGTGTACTGTTAGTTAGTTACCTGCTTTCCATCTGAGAAGACAGAAGTCTCCTCTCTGCTCTGTTAATAAAAGGCCTTTTTCTCTGGCTAATCAAGTTCCCGTGTTTCTCTGACCGGAAACCCCTTTCTGTACTGCGACCGCAAGCAAAGATCCCAACTATCTGTTTCAATGGCGCCCGAACAGGGACCTTGCACCTTTAACCAGTACAGAAACAGCATCTAAAGACCTGAAGAGGGAATGTGAGGACCGGAGGACGGTTACGGCGTGCAGATGGCTGGACCCCTACGATTCTTATGGAGTTTACCCATCTTCAGAATCCCAGGTGAAGAGCAGCAGAAGACCCCACTCCCACAGCAGACGAAGTGAGCGTCCCGGGAGCAGTGCAGGTCGAGAGCTCTACAGCCGGGAGGATGACTGGTCGGAACACCGAAGGAACCAGAGATACTATGAGGACTTTGCACAACAGGAGCGTCAGGAACTCACCCTTGTTGAGTCGGCTCGGCGGGAGAGCTCGACATGTGCAGCAGAAGCTCGAAATGGAGTACGAGTTTGAAGCTGAGTCCCAAGCTGAGATGGAAGCCCGACGTCGAGACATGAAAACCCGGCTGATTAAACAGAGACACTTTGAGGACCTTATCAGACAGCAGCAGGAGCTCGAAACCCAAGCTGAGAATAGAGGAACAGCGACGGGTGATGGAGGAACGGCGTCTGGCGTTTGAAGCTGAGATGGAAGCCCGACGCCGGGCGTTTGAAGCTGAGATGGAGGCCCAGCGCCGCGAGGCATTAGAACAAAGGCGACGTGATATTGCGGCGAAAGTACAGAAAGCTCAACGGGACCTAGATGCGACTGCGGATGGAGCAGCAATCTCTCTTCAAACCCTGGCAACGAAAGAATTTCGTCCAGAAGCAGTGTCGACTCTGCTGTTATCACAATATCCGGCCAAAGCTTCAACGAGTGCAACAGTGGATTACAACTTTCTTCAAAGCGAGCTGAGTGAATCTACACGTCTTTCCACGCTCAAGAAGCCGGTGAGCCCTTCATTTCATTCAGTAGAATCAGAATGGTGGCCAAAGGACGCTATGCAGAAGAAAGTCCCACCCACCATAGAAGCGTCAGTTCCGAAGGACGTCCCCTCACCCAACCGTAGAATCTCCTCCCCTGGCAACCGGGAGGCAGCGAATGATTACACTGGTTGAGAGTGCTTACAATGATCATGATTATGATGAGAGGAACAAAGCAGGATCTAGAGAAGGGTCCGTTTATGATCCTGGAGAAAGAGGATCTCAATTTAGGTGACCAGTAGAGCGATTTACTAGGCCGCAAGAATTGTATGAAGGAGAGTCAAAATATGACAGAGATCCGGCTAAAGCGTCATTGAGTGCAGCAGCGTCATGGAGTGCAGCGGCGGACTACAGATTTCCTCGAAGCACGACGAGTGAAACTTCATGTCATTCTCCTTCAGAGCTGGTAGGCCCTTTTGTTCAATCAGTAGAAGCGAAGCAGCTACCAACAAAGGAACTCATGCGAACGCAGGTTCCACCAATGGATGCAATGTTAGTTCCGGCAGATGTGAAGCTACTTCCGGACAATGTTGTTTATTCTTCCTATTAGCAATCCATGTCCAGTGATCCCATTAGTCAAAGATGAGGAAGAAAGCAATTCACATCTGGATCAGGATTTGGACAAAAATTATCAAGAGGATCAGCCACATCCAACTGATAAGCTAGCACCTGCAAGAGACAGTGCTAATAAATCGAAGACAGCCGTTAGCTCAACGGCTGATCACAAGCATATCCCAGCTCATCACCTGAAACGAGGAGATGTTCAGGTTCGTGTTGTTGGTTCATTTTCTAAACGAATTGACTTGTTTATCAGTCATGTTACATCAAGCTTCCCAAGTGAATCTGCAAAGATTGGGAAACGCAAAGGTTCTGCCTTTCAAGAGTATTGTTCAGTGTCAGACATACGTGCTCTGACAGACCAAGAGCAAATCATTGTGTCTTTGGCCCAACCTCATCTCCAAGTCACTTTAATCAGAAATTCCAAGATGTTCACCGCCTTCACTGGAGTCCAGATGGCTCAAGTGATCATCACCAATTCAACATCCAAAGAGAATGTTAACTTCTGGTTGAACGTAACCCCTTATGTTCACCCTTTCAATCCCGGAAAAGATTGCCTGGGTCTGGTGCAGGTCCAGCGACTTGCAAACGCAACATCCCTAGAAGCACCTGATGGAGATTACATGTCCGTCATTGGATTAACTTCCTCAACTGATGTCCTCCGTTCGAACCCAGAGTCCTTCCAGAA
Source organism: Paedocypris micromegethes (assembly GCA_028031935.1). Taxonomy (NCBI): domain Eukaryota; kingdom Metazoa; phylum Chordata; class Actinopteri; order Cypriniformes; genus Paedocypris; species Paedocypris micromegethes. The sequence continues at coordinate 24,739,712 of CM051493.1, forward strand.
GCAAGAAGACCTCAGTCCAATTGCAGTGGCCTCCCAAAACGGGGCGGCCGCCATTAAGATTGAACCATCTTATAAAGTTCTATCATCAAGTGCGACACAGATCCAAAGGGACTTGGACGCGTTACCACTCGACGCTCAAATTCTGAAAGCTGGAAAACCCGATCCCCAAATCAGTCGATTAGGGAGAAGGTGGAAATATAGCCAAGTTTTGCATGATTCTTGGAACTTTATTGACCACAATGATGGACTGTGTTTGAATAATCATCAACCAGCCGAGCCAGGCCGTTGCCCTTCCTCATCCAGTATTCGACTGAGATTTCGTCAGCATGCCGTGGCAGTCAGTGGTCACATCAAACCAACATTCCATCAAGTATGTGGACTAACAATGAGAAAATCAACATTGACCTTTATCTGGAGAGATAAATGCAGAGGCTCAAACCCGGACAGTTTCAAGTGGCAAGTGCGGTCATTCGGTACTTCATGTAACCCTTGTACTGTTGTGTATGTCATTCAATGTTATATTGTAGAACGTCAACGTGAAACGTCAGATCTAGTTAAACTGGTAGAGCTGTCTTTCCATGTTGATAATTGTTTCCACAGCGTCACTACTGTCGACGAAGTAAGGTCCACAGTAGATCAATTGCAGCCAGTCATGTTCAAAGATGGCTTTAAATCGCAACAATTGACATGTAATTTCCCTTCTGTGCGGAACGAGCATCCAACTTCAGACAGTCAACATGACCCGCTTGCATTTGTTATACTGTTCACAGCCCAAGCTAAATTCTTGATTCGAGCTCTATGGAAACACCAACTAAGTTGGAACAAGTCAAGAGAACTAAAGGAACTCCCAATTCTTTCTGACAACAGTCGTTGCACGCCTGCCACCTGCCAAGATCAAAGTAGTACCCGAGAACTGCATGTGTTCAGTGATGCATTAGTAAGACTGTACGACGGTTCAGTAGTTTGCCCAAGTACTGTAATCAAATCAGAACAAATTGTCACATCCTCCCAGGCCAGTCTGAGAGTAGGCCCCAAGAAAACCATCAATACGATTGAGGACGAGATGTGGACCTTTGTAACAACCCAATAGACCACATCACTAGAGAACCCACTTTGAGACAGTGGAATCCTCCAATAGGTCAGTCCGGCCCAGCATGTCTGAGTTTAGCTCAGGACCAATGGTCCGTGAATCAGACACCCTGTCAAACAACCGATATTCAAGAACAAAATAGGTCAACTTTAATTGACACTGTTGTTGTCAAGGTCAATACCTTGCCCAAATTTAAGAAATTCGGGACATGGCAAGAACCTAACCAGACGAGCGTAACACTCCGTTACGGGGCGGCCAGTTCAGAGACTGCAGACCCCGACATTGCTGAGGACAACCCTTCAAAGCCAAACCTCGTGCCTACGACCCGATTCGATGCAACACTGTCTAAAGTGCTCTGCAACCAAAGCCTCATGCTAGGTAGAAAATGGAGGCACAGCCAAGTCAGACCACCAAACTCTGTCGAGTCGAGGAGAACTAACTAAAGATTAGCTTGGAACAAGTCATTCTTATCGTTAACCGCTATCTAGAGCAGCTAAAAGCCTACACAAGAATGTTTGCTAAGCTTATCTTACTTCCTCCATTCAAAGAAGATGCCCTTACTTATGACTGACTTTCTAATTTCTTTAATTATCCTGACAGATAATTGGGGCGGCTATGTTAGAAAGTCTACCTGGAGTAGGAGATTGTGTGTTTTATTCTGTGTTTCCTACTGTTCTATCACTTTCTTATAATCAATAACAGTACAATAATCAGGATTTAATATGGTTCATTTCAGTATCTGATGCAATTGTGGAATATGCTACGTCATTGTTGTAGATATGTGCTCGTCACCAGATCATCTCCACGGAACTCCGCGGCAACCAGACTGTTGTGTACTGAATGTTTGTGTACTGTTAGTTAGTTAGTTACCTGCTTTCCATCTGAGGAGACAGAAGTCTCCTCTCTGCTCTGTTAATAAAAGGCCTTTTTCTCTGGCTAATCAAGTTCCCGTGTTTCTCTGACCGGAAACCCCTTTCTGTACTGCGACCGCAAGCAAAGATCCCAACTATCCGTTTCACCGTATTTACGCAAGTATAAATATTTTTTTTATATTCGCAGATTACAAATATGAGCGTAAATATTAGCACCCTTTTTATGTATTACAAGTCAGGAGCAATCACAAATAAACTGAAACATGTCGTCTTTGCGCAGCGATGAGCGTGTGCGTCTATATAATGTTAAAAAAATGGTCATGCACATGCATACAGTATAGGCTTTTATTGGCTCAAAGTTTGAGACTACAAACCACAACCAGGTAGCTTAGGGAAAACGGCTACAAACGGGGCCAATGTGTAAACGCAGAAAGAGTCGAAACAGTCAAATATGAAGAACACGGAAAGGAGCAAAAAAAAATCCAAGGAACAGGCACAATCAAAACACTTGGTCTGCTAAACAGGGGACAATTATCTAATAATTGACAATTTCGATAACACTGTTATCAAGCGATGGCTGAATTCACCCCCCACAACGTCCAGATAGCAACAGCGCTACATAGGTTAAGGAATGAACAGCACTAGAAATATAGCCACCGTCGCTCTCACCAACACAGAGATTCTCAGTGAGACGCCTATTTACCAGTGAGGAGGAGAGCTACTGTAGCACGCTATTGGTGTACATGTCACATAGCCATTGCTAACCAATAGCTAACTCCGAAGGGCACAGGAACACACAGGCACCACTCATTCTGCTACACTAGAGCCAAAAGTCTAGAATACTGAAATGTAACATTTTCTAGTTCTGCACTTGGCTAACAAACAATTTTTAAAGAAGGAAAGTTAATTTCCTGACGTCATGACTACGTTAAGCATTATCCAATAAAAATGTCGTGTTGTCCCCAGGACAGCTGTGATTGGCTCTAGCCACCCGGAACCATGAACATGAGAGGTAGGAAATTAATGGATTGGAATACAAGAAAATTCTTTATATTTTTAACGTTATCACATTTTTAATTAAGTTTAGCCTGTGAGCCAGATACAGCCACCAGAAGAGCCATAAATGGACCATGAGCCACAAGTTCCGATCTCTGATCTAAAGGGAAAAAAGGTACTATCACTTCTCTCACAAAAATGTTTTTTCACTGTACAAAAAAGTTATACAAGGCGTTTTGAAAGTGTTTAAGCCATGATTATGGTGCCACGCTCTTAACAGGGAGCATGACTGAATAGTTGAGAAACAAAACGCAACTTTCAACCAGCCAAGCCACTTTCTCAGGCCGCTAAAAATAGTAGAACAAGGGTAACACTGAGAAGATACGGAGTGAAGACGATGAGAAATTGAGACAAGAATTACAAAGTAATCCTGCAATGACGGGGATTTCAGAAAACCATAGTTACATTAAAATAAACACTCACAAAATATTTTTTTAAATGATTGGTGAAAAATCGGAAACACACAAATCATTTTCTTTCATTTTTACCCGGGTAGATTCCGGAAACTCCCCCCAAGTCCATTGCATGTGTGACTCCATTTTCAGCATGCTTTCTGACGGCCGAATAACCAGTTCAGAGTCACTCTTCGGAGAAAACGCCTCTGACATGTCATGACTAAAACGAAACAACAAAAGCAAGTGTAAATGTTGATCATCATTTAAATTGTCCGATATCTGTTTAACACAGTAAAATAAAGAGCATGGAGCAGAATTCAGAAACAAACCTGTTTGAGTGAGACCAGTCTCCATCAGAGTACGGGTAGCTGTCCAACGCATGTAGAACTGAAGGCAGCTTATGTTCGGTTTCCCTAACAGTACTGATCGAAGACGACCTGCAAGGCCAAAAAGGAGTTACCGTAAAAATCTCTAATAGAACACCATGGCGGTCTAATTTTAAACTCTTACATGAACGCTCTATTAGAGGTGCCATTCTACTAGAGGGTGGCATTGTTGTTTTCATCATGTTGGACTCAATGACACGGAGCCAGAACATGAGAATTGGCCAATAAGAAGCTTACATGTGTTGCACGTGATTATTTATCTTTAAACTATTATTTAACTTTAAAAAAAAATCATAAACATGATTAACATGGTTTACATGATCCCGTTTAATTAAGAAGGGGCAATTGAAGTGATTTGTCTTAAAAAGGAAGACAATAGATGTTTAAACAAGGTAATTATGTAAAGTAACCATCAGTCCGTCTCGTTGTGTGAGCAAAGAGTCGGCTGCATTTCTCTTTGTTCGCCATCCCAAGTACGGGAGGCGCTGTTGCTGACTGTCCGTTTAAGGGATCCAATCGAGCAGATTCAATTCAATAAAAAAAAAAAAACTTTCAGTTTTCTGATTCTTCTGTGATTGGGGTCTCTCTATGAGGCAACATGTGGTTTTTCCACCACATTTGGTAAAGACACAAGGGCTTTTATTCAGATTTAATGACACGGTGCTTGATGCTCGTATACATATTATTTTTAGGTCAATTCAAATGTCTGTGTTAGTACACAAGCCCCAAAGAACACAGGATGTCAATATGCGCATATTTTGTTGGAGGTGGCGGTCTATTTTTCAACCCTTCCGTCCTGATGGCATTCTATTTGAGGTTTAATGTCCCGTGGAGATTCCAAACCAACAATATCTAAACCCTCTGATCTGGACATCTCATGTGTTTTAAATACCTGTTGTTAGAAGCAGCTTCTTCATCAGAACTCAATTCCATCTCAAAAATGTCATCTGCTGATGTAGTGGAGCAGATGGCGGCAGGAGGGGTCAGCTCTTCTCTACGTGGATCTCCTTTGTGCTTTTTTCTACGCTTCTTCTTCTTCTTGCCAGCTCCTGAGCTTGAAACGGGTGGATCTGGAGGGTCATCGGCGTCTAGTGGATCGTCGTCGTTCTGACCAGGCCTGAGATCACCACCAATCCAAAAAAGGTGGCTTTCAGTGGGAATTGGTGAAGTGGCCAAATGAGCGGGAACAATCTCCTACAAAACATCCAAACAAGATTGAAGAAAGTGGTCTTCAAAGTAAAAGATCCTTCAACATCATGTGAATAAAGATGAACTGAAAAGATGTTGCCATTTTTTAGACACGGGACAAAATCCACTCACATTCTGCTCTTCAGTTTCCTGCACGAAGAAGGCTTCACCGTTATCTCCAAGCTTCATGTGGAGATCCACAGGTTCCCCATTAATCTCTATGTCAATCTAAAGAAAAAGTATAAAAATTATTGTTAAAGTACATATTACAACAGACTTGAGAGTGATTTTCACTCTTAGTCACAATCACCAGTAAGTCAATTGGCATTTTATAGTCATTATATGGTTATTTCTCCATATAGTTGTATCATTTTGTTGGCGATGTTCCTGTCCAGCCGCTTGAGACAGTCTGTGTATGTGAAAAGCACTTTATTAGTAAACCTGATCTCATGCAGGCTACTAATTCGATTAGATTAGAATATCATGCCATGACTCTGCTGACCTTTGGTATATTAATTTTCATTTAAGAAATATCTCCGTTTGTAATGTTTCATGTGACCTTAAAAAAAGCCAATTTCGGTTGACATTTCCTCTGCAGACGGTTTCTGAACTTCTCACCCTGCAGTGGCTCTCCAAAAACACTTTTTAGGATAGAGATTTTAGCCGATTATTAAACTTGTGGCGTTCCTCCTCTCTGCAGCTGCCTGAATGGGTGAGAGGACGGCATCACACCTGACACTGCAGCAGTTTTCAGCTCGACACGGCCGCAGCATGACAATGAGCTGTGAGAGTCTCAGATGACATCACAGAAACACTGTCCTTCACCCATTTCTTCAGAGAAACAAAGATTAATTATTATTAATGCTGAAATCATTGTAAATTACGTTATTTCTAAAGGCAACAGGGTTTTTTGTCCGTTTAAATAGCTATGACAGCAAGCAGATGACATCAAAGAAGTTTCTGTTGTGAAAATTCCAAACAACAACAGAATCAAAGTTAGATGTTCTACTGAGACAGTACAAAACGTGCCTCAGAAACGTAACTGGACTTCCAGAGTTAACAACAGAGAATTTACCATTGAAGGTAGTTGAGTGATAAATGTAATCAACTTGATAAAACTCAAATAAAAAAAAAAGTTGTTACTAATGATTATGAAACTCCAGTCAAGCAATACCTGTATGTATATACAGGCCTGATTCATTACGTGAATAGTATAGGGTCATTACATATGTACCTTTAAATAATACAACAGCTTTGTTTTAGTTTTTTTTCTATATAAACAATAATATAATGCATCATATCTAGGTTAATATTAATAATAACAATAATAATAACAATAATAACAATAATAATAATAATAATAATAATAATATATAATAACTAGGTTTGGGCATGCACCAGATACTGTAGTTGTTTACTAGATTTTACAAGAACAAAATGTATTTTGTATGCCTGAAATTAATTGGTTAAAGCAACCGAATCACAAAGCAGTGACTGTTTTTCAACCCAGTGCTATGGTGCAGTCATGGTGCATGTAGCCATTTACATGGTTAGGAAGATGGGTTTTCAAAAACATTTGTAACAGAAAAAAATGATATTAAATTTAATTAATCTGAAAATGTAATTGGATAAAAAAAGAAGTCACAATTTGTGTGCTGCTGGTCCAATTTAATAATGAGGCTGATAAGAATCCTATTCTGATATATTTTTTATGCAAACACATACAAAACATACAAAAATTTGCATTAGTAAATACAAAATACTGTGGTACCTCACCTTATGAAAATAATTTAGGACGTTGTCTTCCTGCTCTGACTCTTTTGTCTACATTATGGGCTTCGCTTCTAGCCGTTAGCACTGACCTAATCCTGTTCTTAGGTTTGTTGTTTCTGTCTGTTCCAATATTAATTATTGTACATAGTTTGTTTCCATTTCTAACTCTTTATTTAGCTACTGCCAAATGTCACTGTGTGGCTAGGGTTTCTTTATTTATCTAATTGAACCAAAAAAAATCATGTATGCGTGTCTGCCTCTGAAACCATTATTTAAAGAAAAAAAGGACAGAATGCAGAAGTGCACCCCTGCAAAAAGACGACATATTTCCAATTATTTGTGATTGCTCCCTACTTGAAATGTGGAAAAATGGCCGCTTAAACGTTTGTGCATATAAATATCCGCCAAGTTTTTTGAGCATCCAAAATTGGAAAAAAAGGGCATATATTTGCATAAATACAATATATTAAGTACTTTAAATAATTATTTCATAATAACTTGTCTTAGAAAAATGTGATTACATTCCTTTTTTTAAACATTTAAGGATAAAACATCAGTAGCAACTGTGATTGGTTGAGATTGAACCAAGTGAGAAGTTCTTCAGTTGCTTATTGAGTTCACACGAGCACAGTCAGAATGTGACTGAAAACCTGTGTCCTTAAATCTGACTCATTGAAAAAATCTTCTCTCAATTCACATTTATTGTATTAAAAACAATGAGGAGTCCTTTAACACAAGTTTCTAAGAACTTGAGTCGGTGAATGCCACGAAAACAACTTAATTTCAGTTTGGTCATGCACTTCTCTCATTAGAACTAGGCGGAATTGTAAACTATCACAATAATAATTCTATAGTCAGAAGTTTTAGTCATAATATTTATAGCCATAATTATCCTTAGTAAAGCACCAGCAATACATGTCTGAACTTGCAGCTTCTCACACAATTAAATTGAGAATGAGCGATCAAAACATTAAAGTGAAACTATACAGTCTTATCCTCCAAACACAAAAAACATCTATGACCAAGAATGTCCACTTTTGACACATACAATACTAAATATGGATCACTATCGGGCAGGTTGTCCTTAGCAAATTTCATTCTATCTTGGATGTGTTTCTTCTTCAGCAGTGGAGTCTTTCCAGGAGAGCAAACTTGTAGTTTATTCCAATGCAGTGGAGACATCAATCCCATACTTTAGTAGTAATTGAATTAATTCCAGCAAAGTCAATTACTAGTGTCTTGGCAGCTGTGCGAAACATCTCCCACTAGTTAGTGAGCTGTTTTTGAAATTTTTAACTTGCTGTCTTTGTTCACTTTTATTTTACTCTTTTGATTTGAATAAACTATTTGATAATACTTCTCTTTGCAGTTCTTCAGACTTAAAACATTGTATGTATCATTCTTCGAAGATTATTTCTTAAAGTCTAAAACTATTGTAAAAACTGTACTCAAAACGCAGGGGTGGCCAACCAGCCAGACACTAAGAGCCACTTCTTTTCTGTGTTAAAGCCACAAAGAGCCGCAAAGAGCCACATCATACACACGGGCACACATAAACATCATTCAATTCCATATCCTTCCATAAAGCACACACACACAAAGACCTCTGCTCAGCCAGATTTAATGACAATAACCACACCAACATGATAATATTGGTTATTTTTCAACAGTTAACATGTTATATTGGACTCATGTCATCTGAAAGCTCCTGAAGAGCCGCATGAGGCTCAAGAGCCACGGGTTGGCCACCCCTGTCATAACGTATTAAGCAAACTTTTACATTAAAATGCCTTGATCAAATGTCTCTGAAACCATTCAAACCTTTTTTAGGACTTTTAATTAAATCCCATTTCCCTATAAAAGGCAAGAACCTTCAAACCAGTCTGATTCATGACAGAACCATAAACTGCTAATTCACGATTATTGACTAACAAGTCATGAAGAGATATATATATATCCAGGATGCCTATTTAAACGAATGAGCACTTATTTAAGTAGGAGGTTATTGCACAACAATTTAAAGAGTTCAGTTTCAATATATTTTGTACAATAAAAGTGTATTCTTAAATAATCCACAATAAATCTGTGGCTTTCAAAATAAGCATTAAATTGACACCGGTTAAGAAAATACCTCAAATGACCCAAACTGCGTATTATGTGAGAAATATTTCGAGCTACTGAACAGCTAGCGATAACAGCTCAATAACAGAAGCAACCTTGATAAAACTCCCAATCTGCCAGCATCGCTCTATTCAGAGGAGCAACCTGTTGTCATAGCAACCACCGCTTTTCTTGTTCTAAACCACTTCACACATCCTGTGCATCGTAACACTTCATCCAACCCCCATCCGCTGCTATGCTTTCCATCGCCCATTAGAAAATGCCCAAAACAACAACAAAATAAATTGTTTGTGCACTGCTTGGAAAATAAAACCATTTCAACCAAATGTCATGAATCAGAATGCGTTCTTCAAGAGAAAACATTGCTTTCTGCATTATGAAGACAAAACCTTTCAGACAATGCTTACTTTTAAAATGAATATGGTTATTAATATACAATAATAAACTAGTTGCTTATAAAAACAATAGATTTAATTTCATTTTAGAAAGATTCTAAATGCTTTTACAAAAGAAAATAATATTTTTTCTTTTATATTTAAATACAATTACCTCACACTGCTGTTTATTAAAACTGAATTTGCAAATGATATTTAAATCAACTCTATAGAAAATGTCCAGTGAAAAAGAGAAGGCAAAGTGAAGCCGATAGAAAATGATCTGAAAATTGTCAATAAAGAGAGAAAAATACATTGGAATTTATATTCGAAAAAAACTGTAAAGGAATCATAAAAGTTAAGACATTACGAAGACAGGAAAGACATTAGAACTGTTGGTAGATGATTAGATGAACTGTTGGTAGATGGTTCTAAAGTTCTGTCAAGCAGCTTTCAGCTCGGAAATTGGAAACGAACACCGTGACTAAGGACAGAAAGAAAGAGAGCAAATCTAATTTACAGATCTAATTTATAGAAAGAAAGAGAGCAAATCTAATTTGTAGATCTAATCTCTAATATAGATCACAAAACCATCAGCTTTCCCTAATGTTTACACAAAATGGTTAGTTGGTACGTTATAGCACAGGACGTTTGATCTGAAAAATAGATAAGGACACTAAAAGGTAATTAAGGAGACATTGTCTTTACTATTTCAGCACTCACCACTTTCTCTTTGGAGCGCAGGACGCCCAGTTTACCAAATCTCACATGGAAAGGAGAACACTGGTAGGTGCCATCTTTCTGGCGGACCACCACCACATCGATACATCCTGAGAGTGTGGCCTGGTTAATGCCCTTATACAGCTCCTTCATGGTCACCAGGACCTGACCGGCCAGCTGACCCACATAATTCATGGTGCCTGCCTAAAAATACAAAAAAAAAATAATACAACTTTATTAATTCCACAATTGAGAAAATGTTGCATTCTGGAAAGATTAAGCAAAATTAATTGTAAACAAACATTTGAAAAAATTTACATTCGAAGTAAGATACCATAAACACTCACTCGACAAACTCACATCACTACTTTCAATATAGTTTACATGGATGTAAATGTTATTTACATTTTAACATTGTAAATACTGTGATTATAATATTTTATTCATAAAGTCATCGACTAAGTGTTAGGTGATGTTGCTAATTTATTATTTGTTTTGGGGAGTGATCTGGTGATAATATTTAGCCTAAACAAACAGTATTGTGTCAAAACAAAAAATTAGATTTACAACAATGTTCTTTACATTGAAGAATTCTAAATAAAATATTATAACCAAATACCATTTACAATTACATGCTATGAGTCAAGAGTCGAGACACACCCACCAACTTCGGCCTATAAAGGACCCGCAGATGAGTTTCCCAGAAGATCAACATTTTCGTATCGACCAGTCAACCAGTTGCTTCTTTATGATTGATGGCGGCCTTTCTGAGTGGAATTTGCATGTTCCCTTTCACGCCTGTGGGTTTTCGTCCAGGTTTCTGGTTTCGGTGGGAGTGACTAAGTGAATGTGTGTGTCTTGCTCTGCCGCTGATTGGCAACCAATCTAGAGTGTGTGTCCCGCCTTCAGGCCCAGAGTTCCTGGGATTGGCTCCCGCTCCCAATTAACCCGAAATTGAAGAGGAGTTTAGAAAACAGACGGATGGAAAAATAATTTTGAGTTCTGAACTGCATTGCTTATTCAAAAAGCTCTATAAATCATATTTTTTATTTGAGCAAGTAAATAATATCAAGTATAAGTGAAATCACAGGATCACTAAAATAATAATAATAATAATTATTATAATAATTATAATAATAATAATAAATGTAGTCATTGCTGAGTGGTTTTGAACGTGTTTAATCTAGACAGTTGTCTTAGACTAGTGTTTTGTCATGTTAAAATCTATTAATTTATCGCTATTCCGCTTTTGTGTGCCAGAAATGGTAATAAACAAACTGGTATTGTTGAAACCCACATAAGCAAAAGTAAAAACTCCTGTGTCAATTCTCCTTGAATGTTTAAATTCCACCTCATTTTGCACATTTTTCTTTACCAACTTCTGTATTTGTTCTGTCTGTTTACGCTACAATAATTTACGTTGACAAGTAAATTAAGTTGTTCTTAATTCCTTATTACTTTAAAGTCGCAACTCTTGACTCTTACACCTTCAAATATGTTGCCTTCTCTTTGTCATTCATTGGCCAAAAGTGCTTCTGTAATCTTTATATACAGAGATATCAGATGTACGTTTGACTTTATAGTGCATTATTGATGTTAATCGATTCTGCTGCTAAGGGGAACGAATTTTAAACTAATTAGCATTGCAAACAGAAATTATTTATAGGCATGTGGTTTGGAACGCACAGTGAGTTTCTATTTAGTCTTGCTTGAATATGTAATTCAGTTTAAAGTATAACTCACAAAGCAAAGTCCCAAAGTAAATTTCTTACAAAAGTACGTAAATAGGTTCTTCTAGTTCGTAAATATGTTCTTCTAGTTCCTTCGTTCCATTTTAAAACACGTGATAACCTCGTCGTGGCTTCTATTGTGTCAGTGGAACAGGGTGAGCACATCTGAATGCATTAAAAGCACGCGTTAAAAACTGTCCTGAGGTCATGTGAAGAGGAAGATATAAAGTATCTGACGTTAAAGCAGAGAGCAATGCACATCCTTGAGGCATTGCTGACATTCTACTAGTACCTGTTTTACAGCCATGTACCGTGCAGCCCAAAAACTGCAGGATTCTGCAAAGGCACTGCAAGGTTCTTTACCACACCGAGCAACTAATTTTTTTCAACTTAACTTTTTTCTGGAGCGTATTAATATGCCAATCATGATTCTGACGACTGACTAACAAGAGAACAAATGTGGTACTCTAGTGGTAGAGAGTTGGACCTGTCAGTCAAGCATTTATTTTACATTTCTTTCATTTTCTTTACTTTAAAAAGATTATTTTTACAAACAAAAAAGAATAGAAATCACTTGGGAATAACTGCAAAGCAAGTGAATGTTAATTTATTTAATAAAGCAGAAATGGAGCGTTTTCTTGAACTTCCATGTGTCCAATAAGGACTTAACAGACTTTGCACCATTGACTAACCTATTTTTCTAGCAAAACACTCATTATTTACATGAACCACTTTCTGTGAATGATTCAGCCGACTGCACTCGTACCCACCACCGACAGCGCAGACTCTCTGTTAAATACACTAAAGTACAAGAACATGTGTATAATAAAACAATAACAATAACTTTTGGCAACAATAAAAACAGTAAAATAATTTGTGAAGTTACGGAAATGCAAGCAATTTTGGTGAAATTCTCTCAAAATACACAATAACAGAACTCGGCGTGTTTTTCTAAGTAACTGCAATCATAAATTTAACGTCAAACGATAAGGTTGAAAAAACAGATAAATGTATAGGCTATATAGGTAAAATAACATTGACTGTCAAACTATTTGGTGACTACAGTGAATGTTATCTTATAAAACCTATTTATTTGACATTGCAAATTGCTAATGTAAACGTAGACATGGGCCCTCACAATTTAGAAAAACATGCTTTGTTTAACAGGTTTAACCAACTAAACCAGACTGAACAGAATCCACCAAAGCCACAAATAAAACGAAATGATGCAAAAAATACAAGAGTTGCTAAACTCTGATTCATTAAGCCCATTGATGCCCGAAGAAAACATCATGAGTTGGTTACATAACCTTAAACATTAAGCAGCTTGAGCATTAGGTAACAAAACCGAGCATTAAAATGAATGTGTGTGCTAATTTGGGAAATTAATTGCTAGTATTTTCAGAACAGGTAATGACTTAATTACTGGATCTTGCACATCATTTCATTCCTCACTCACCCATGACCAAGACACCCGTAGGGATGAAGACTCATCCTGCTCACTATAGTCTTCCTCTGTGCAGCTAGCAGAAGCGAGAACTTCTGTCCCAGAATAAAGTCTTTTCATAACCTCAAAGTTTCCTCACTCGCAATGACGTTCTTTTCCTCTGCCATCCGAACACCATCTGGTGGCCAGCCTTCTTGTTCTGACTTACTGACCCTCTCCAAACAAACATGAACTATTGTAACCGGTGCGGGATATTGTTGTATTATACTAACTGTAGCCCGGTTTGTCAAATCACGTCACCTTGGAAAACACCAATCAATCAACCAATTAGATTCCAGGATCAACTCTGTAGCCAATGAGAGAGGAGTAAAGGGTTGACGGTTCTGCCGCAGATAAGAGGTTCAGGCGAGGCTGACGGCTGATAAGGGCCATGAGAAGGGGGGCTTGGAGAATTTCACTCGTCTGGACAATCACACCAGAACAGGATCCTCTGTGTTCGGACAAACATGTTCAGTCGTTATATTTACTGTGTAAACCACGCGGGAACACGCATGAAATCACAGAAGGAGCTATAACAGCAAATCTTTTATACTGTAGTGGCTTAAAAAAACGTGTATAGAAACTAAAGTTTGCATTTTTTTGCTGGACAAATAAACCAACACAAATTTTTAGCACTTTAGCCGTCAATAAAGTTTATTGAACTTGACCACAGGCTTTATTTCATTCACATGTCACCAACCAAGACCTACTTGTTATTGTTCCAGCCATTCAAAAAAACGATCACGTGCGTTTATTGTCATCTCAGCAGAACAAGTACAGCAAAGTCAATGACCTTTGAAGGCGGCAACATTGTAAAATCATAACTTACAGTAAAACAAAACTGAAAATTTAACACTTTAGCAAGATTCACACAGGCTACGCCTAAGAAACCTAAAGAAAAGTTGTTAAATTGGTCAAATTTGTAAAAAAAAATTGTTAAATTGAGAAGAAAAAAGCTCTAAATCCAGCTTTCGGTTCCTGTACTTCAGCCTGTCGTCTGCTCTGTTGTAAAGCTGGAGTTCCTAGTTTGCCTTTTTGCATGTGCAAAATGCTTATTTTGCATAACCTAAACGGATTCTCTGTATTTAAATCGAAATCTTGTATTCTCTGAGCACTCAGAATCCAAGCTCAAGTTTAATGATAATGAAATGTTTCCGCATCATCCAAAGCGACTCATGTTGCATTGCAATCAAGTAACAGTAGTTGTGGTGTAGTAATGGAACCCACAGGATTGAACTACTGTACAGTAGCAGTACAGTAGCATAATATAGATTTTAACAAGTTTGTAACTGTGTGTGTGTGTTTGAGGTGCACAACAATAGTCAAACTCTAAAACATAGTGTGAAGTTTAAACCCATGCTATTTTAAGAAAGTGAGTCAGAGTCAAGCTTGTGTCCACTTTGTGACCTTGAGTAACGCCCTTGCCCGGTCAAATTACGCAATGTAGAAAATTTGCTAAACTGTAAGTAGTATATGTGAAGTAATAAGATCAACCCACTAAGCTTTAGATTAATATAGAGAATAATAATAAACATACATATCATTGTTCCAAGAAGTGTGGTAAGAGGCCAGAGAATAAATCTTACACTTACATAACACAAACATGGGTTTAGAATCAAAGTGCAGGCGAACCGCAATAAATATGTTTGACAATTGATCATTGACACTCATATTTATGGATATTTTTCCTTGTTCTCTCAGGCTCTTTGACAAGTAGAAAAATCCACTTTGGGTTTTGATACACATATACACATCATATACAGGTTTCCAAAGTGGATTAAATAGGTGGAAAACGTGACATGAATAATTGTTAAAATTGCTTGGCTGGACTGCAAATAAGTTGAGGCACTTTGGGTTCGGCTCTTCTTGCTTAATAACGGTCTAATGACTTACCATGCTCAACACTCTCGTGGTTTTAACAGACCACAGACTTTCCATCAAGATTACAGTCAAGTTAAACGTATAAAGAGTTAGCGATCGTTATATTTGCTTTAAAAGGCATGTCAGAAGCGCTCAGAGTGATGACCTAATGTATTGGTTATCTTTTGCACGCACGCGACAGCAGAGCGGTAAACACCGTTTCTGCCACATTTCTCACGGCTCACCGGCATATTAGTCTTTCCAAGATCTAAACGTAATACTATCGAGACAGTCGACAACAAGAAGAATGTGTTTACAGAGGTCACAGCTCTGTCACAGCATCAAAAAACTGTGCTAGCTCGACTAGCCGACCGGCTAAACTGACAGCTAATTTTAAAAACAAACGACGATCAATTCGAGAACATTCGATCAACACACTGCGCGTTTTCTGACAGAACCGGGTAGAAACAGAACATTATGAAGCCTTGAATGTTTACCTTCAAGCTGCCAAACTTGATGAGAAATCGGACGTGGACGACGTCTGCTTGTCCGCGGCTGCTCTCGCGCTGACCTTATTCATTCATTTCTCAACGAACCATACAGATGTTTGCAGCGATCCACAACAACCCTGATGCTTGTCGCTTTTCATAACACACGTTCGCTGGGTTGCTGGGTCACTGCTGCGGTTCGAACGCCGGTATCGGTGGAGCGGCAGCATCCACGGCAGTAGTTGGCCGTGACGTGCCACGACGCAGACGCTTGAAAACGAGGCCTGTCACGTGACCGAGCCGAGCAGCGCTCACGCGACCGCCAACACTCACTTTTTAGTCAGATAATAATGGTGCAACTAACCAAGTTAGTTTGCGGAGGAAGTGTTCAGTAGACGCCCTGATTGGTACATTGATCGTGTTTAGGTATGTGGTGACTTTAGAGTAAAACCCCGGTGGTGTTCAAGTCGTACACGTTTTGTTTTTTGCATTGCAATAGGACGTTTTTATTGCACAGCACTGACTGGTGGCGTTGCGATTAAGATCTATGTCAGCTGATAAGAGCACAAAAAACAACAAAGCTTCTTTACACACCAATAGCTACACTGACAGTCGCTAATAACAAGTGCTGCTCAAGTGTTATCTGAACAGATCATGGAGGTATGAAAAGCAATGGAGATGTGTCTGATTACTAAAATTCAGTCGTTACAACAAAGTGAAACCAAAGAAATAGAGAGCAATAAGCCATACAAATAGGAGACGTTTTTTCTAAAGCTCTTCATTTTCACTTTTAATTTGAATGAAATGGAGGCTGATGCTGATGGAGCACAAGCTGCTTTAGCATCACAGTTTGTGCTCATTCATGGAGTAAAAAACCAAAGTGTTTGATTGAATACTGGTTATTTTACTGAAGCCCCCTTCCTTGAGTTTCTTTACTTCTTCTCTGCCTCATCTTCTGGCAAGTAGACGCTGACGGTAAACTCGGCCGCCTCGGTCCCGTACTTGTTTTTCACCAGCAGGGCGTACTTCCCAGAGTCAGCGGTTGTCACGGCAGCGATGGTGATGCTGGCAAACTTTCCATGCTCAAACTTCAGTGTGTAGTGATCATCGCACACCAACTGCTTCTCGTTCTTCATCCAGCTGACTTCAGGAACAGGATCTCCCCACACATTGCCAGTGAGATTCAGAGACTAAAACGCAACAAGTAACAAGTAACGCAACAACAAAACCTCTATGGAATCAGATTCGTGCCAAAAATATGAAACGTAAATTTCTGTTCAAGCTGCTGCCAATCACATTCACACCAGCCAATCAGCTAGTGCCAGAAGTACAAACGAAAAAAATAAAATGAACAAAAATATTGTATGCGAGAAAAAAAAAAACCGTAAATGTGAAGCATTTTTATTGGTTTCTTAGAAATTTACGTTATGGATATTTTTGGTGTTCATGTTTATTTATATATATTTTTATAAAAATATTATTAAATGTGATGTACACTGATTTTACCTTGCTCTCCTGGATGGTCACCACATCCGGCAAGCCACCCACAACTCGTGCACGATCTATAAATAAAAAAAAAGAATTTCCAATCAGAAGTGACTCAATAAGCATTCTCTTAAAACAATCTCTTCCGGACTCTCTTCCGGTCTTATAGATTTGTCCAGACTGGTTCATAAAATCTAGTGAGCAGAAAATAATTTCTGGGAAACGTTCAGATTAGATTGCTTATATGACATGCTTTTGGAATCTGTACAAAAGGTCAGAGCGCAACAATAATAGCACAGACGGCACAAACAACACTTACTTCTCTCTGCTATGGCAGCCGCCCTGAGGAAGGAAGGACAGATAAACACCCGGTTACTTTATTTAGTACTGATAGCACAGCTTTTTCTCATTCTTTTATCGTTCAATACCTGGAAGGGCTTCTATTACTATTGTATATTATTATTTTTTTTATTTATATACTTTATTTTGAACTGCTAAGCAACACGACAGTTCATTTTTTATGAATTGACTTACTTCAGCCTCTTGAATTCTTCAAAAGCTTCCTCCCATGCTGTTGAGGAGACACATATAAATCATGACAACCTCATATCATTTTTTAAATGAAAAAAAAAGGCTCCTGTTTGAAGCAAGGAATTCCTGAGGCCTTACCTTGTCCTGACAGGTCAAGAACCCGCTTGATGCCACCTTTGCCATCAAAGATATCAATGGCATATTTGCCCTTGTCTTTCTCGGTGGGTTCGTTAATTTTGAGCCACAGCTGCT
This sequence comes from Paedocypris micromegethes, assembly GCA_028031935.1. NCBI lineage: Eukaryota > Metazoa > Chordata > Actinopteri > Cypriniformes > Paedocypris > Paedocypris micromegethes. The sequence goes on from CM051493.1 coordinate 24,757,519, forward strand.
CACCAGTGACTCCACACTGCACTCTGTCTGAGTGGGAGATCTTCGCTTCCCTACAAGTTTAACACAAAGTTAGAGACCATGTTTGTAGTTTCATAAGCGGAAAGGAAATGGCATTTAGAACAAACAAAAAAAAAACAAATGCTGGTAGAAATGAAGTGGGTAACGCTAGTCTAAAACAACTGTAATGTTTGAGGAAAGAGGAACATGTTTTCTAATTATTCATGCAAAATGCATTTATGGATGATAAAAGTTGACACCAGTAGAAACAAGGAAACAACAAAAAAAGTTTGAGAGGCTGCATTAAAACTAATAGAGATGGTGTTACTGATAGCTTACTGTGATTTATTTAATGCTCAGAGTGAATGATGATAAAAGTCTTCAGACCCATTTAAAGTTAAAATAACGTTTCTATGATGCCGGATGCATAAGGGGACAGACATGGCTGCTGGACAAGGAATCCCATTCAATACCATTTGAAAAAATAATAAACAAAGTGTTGATTATGACTAAAAATTGAAAAGATAAGAAAAAAGGAAAGAGTAACACATTTTCCTACTATTACTCTCTCAGTTTTTCTCCACAGCGAATCATATGTATGCAAAACAAATTTATTGATGATAAAAGTTGACACAAGCAGAAACAAGGAAATGCAAAAAAAGTTGATTGAGAGGCTTCACTGAAACTAATGGAGATGAGCTCTTAGTGTAAAATAAACTCTTAAACAGCAATATCTGAGGAAGCTTAATAGATTTAAAGCTGAGTACAGTGTATCTCCAGACCCATTTAAAGTTAATATTCCTATGATGAGTGATGGAAAAGAGGATGGATGATGGAAGCAGAATGAGCAATCTCGTTTAAAATCAATGGGGAAATAATAAATAAAATGTAGATTTTGAAGAGAAGCTGAATAGATTAAACAAATAATATTAGAAGATGAGTAGAGAAAAGAGAATCAACTTCAACGTAAAATGATTGACTCAATCCACTTCAAAGAAAAAATGGTAGCCCGGAAAATTGGTGACCAGACTTTTCGACCCAGGACGTTTGGCCCCCGGGGCTTTGGACCCGGACGATTGATCCTTAGGACGATTGATCCTTAGGACGATTGGACACTAGGATGGTTAGACCCGAGTTTTGTCACGCGGCTTATTAAGAATCATATCTTCGGCCGTGTGAGCTAGACATTTGGGAGGCGGCTACTTTGCATTTACTCCAGCGAAGAAGCATAACTGCCCCGATTCGAGCGCCTTTGTCCCGTAAAGAAGATTGACCGGCGCCGCGGCTTATTAAAATTCATATCTTCATGCCCGTGCGAGCTAGAAATTTGACAGGCGTGAGTAAAAACCCATTCGGATCGAAGTTCGTTTTTGCGACGATTTTCATCCACGGGATCGCACGTAATCGGTCCTGATCGGCCCGCGGCTTCAGTTCATGCAGGGCGCGCAGCCGCTTTGCTTAAACAGCTTTCCAAATTGCCGATACTTGTTTATCCCATAAGCGTGTGGTGAAATACACAAAGCATGCTAAAGAACAGTCCAAACAACAAGAGATATATTAACACATTTTTTCTGTTTCAAATTTACTCATGAGTTTGTCAAATTTTGAAACTCGGGTCTAATTGTCACGGGTCTAACCATCCTAGTGTCCAATAGTCCTAAGGATCAATCGTCCGGGTCCAAAGCCCCGGGGGCCAAACGTCCTGGGTCGAAACCCCCCTAAATCGGAAAATCATATGAGAATAAATACTTAGGAAGTTGAAGGGTGATTCAACAACAAACTGGACTAGTTGAGTATAGTAATAAGAAGACGACTATCTTGAAGAACACTATTTTGGGGTAAAATTGATTAACCACGTTGAGAAATTGAGATGAACCACATAAGATTCTTTTCTATTGTGAAGCTCAATGTTGCTGCTGCAAAACATACACAATGAAAAAAGGAAAGTGAACCTACTTGTGAAGCCAGCCAACGCGAACATCATCAATGTAATGTACAACATAGGAGTAAAGGATGATTCCATGTTCTGTGCTCATAAACTTGAGGTCGGTGGAAGAGTTGGCTGCAAAGGAGAAGCCAATTGCATAAAACTTGCATGACATTGAGGGATCCAAGACTTCATTTTAAAAGGATACACATTTTATCATTAGGATAAAATACTGACAGTTTAACACTCACCAATAACCCTGAACACTTCATTCAGCACTGCTTGGTAACCTGTTAAGGGGAATTTGGTTAAATAGTCTCATATACGAACGCATTGGAGTAAGAAAGTGAGGATACAAGACTAATAGATATTAACAAAGCTAATATGCTATTTTTATTGAGTGCTTCCTTTTTCCTAATCACTTTTCCATTTCTGGGCCAGAACTACACGCAAATCAGCCCAGGGCAACCAATCACCCAGAAACTCTCACTCATTGTGTTGGTTATAGACAATGCAAAAAAAATTTGAAAAGCAATCTGAATTCTGTTTAAAAAAAAATAAAAAATACTTATAACAACTGGTCTGAGTTCTGGAATTACATTAAACTTGAGCAGGAAGAGACTGATTGGATTTAATCTTCATACAACAAATTTTTTAATTGTGTGAATTTTTAGTCAATTTGTAGCCAAAGTATTTCCTACCTGCTTCTGTCAGATTCAGCAAAGACGTGTCCTTTCCTCTTTCATCCTTTAGCTTAATCTCATAAACTCCAGCATCTTTCTTTGAAATCTTTAGGATAGAAAGATCCACAGTAAGGTATATATTCCCTGAAATAAAACAACTCACAAAATCTACCTCATAAAATCCCCATACAATTGCACAAAACCTTAAGTAAAATTTGATAGTATAATTAAATTATATGAAACTTTAAAAATATATAATAGTAGTAAATGTCACTTAAAATTGTTTGTGCAAAAAGTTCCAAGTTTTATTAGGTACTTTTTATGAGTTGTATTTTTTACAGTGTACTTGACATATTATGAACTAAATAGGACTAAATAAAATGTGTTAAAACATTTATATCAACGAAACAGGAAAGACCGAAAAGCTATGCTTTTCTCCTGCGGAGGATGCTGCAGGCTAACAGAGTGAGAGAGAAAAAGACGGCACCATAACGAAAAACAACACAGTGACACTGAAGGCAACTTATAAATCAAAGATCCAGACTTTTGGTTTGCTCGGGCTCTCCTCGGAAGTAGGTTTCTTTTTCCGTTGTTCTTTTTCACTCTTAATAACAAGCTGTGAATTAAACAAACATTGCGGTTAATGCCAGTGACCCCTAGTGGTGTGGCACGGGGGGTTTGCCTCTTCTGCAGCATGCATTAACTCCACATCTCTCTCCGGACTGTCATCTTAAAATGTCAAAAAGTCTACAATATTTATATATAAAAAAAAAAACTGTGAATAAATTACAAAACTGACATTTAGTTTTCTATTGAGGGTTTTATAGGACAGTGGCCTTAAGCGCAGCAAAGCCTGCATTAGATGTACATGCATAATTGCACCTAACTTTAGAATCATCGCTTTGAAGAATACAAATTCAGCTTTCATCTAATGTCCATCTGACCTTGCCAATGTCGAACGTCAGCACGTCATCTGACTTTCCGAGCTTCTTAGCATCCTCATCATCCTCTTCGATCTCAATTCCATCCTTAAACCAGGCAATCTCAGTGGCTGGCTTGATGTTTCCAACCTGTGGAGAGAAACAGCAGTGAAGATGGATGGTAATCTTGTCAACTGAAATGTGATTGATGTCTTCTTGCTGAAAAGCCTTACCTTGCATTTCAGGAACACATCGCATTCTGAGGTGACCTCAAAACCAAGATACTCCACAAAGTGAGGACCTGTGGATGGAAGAGATTGCCAGAGCTCAAAATAATATTAAATGTGATTTACAGTAAGAGCTTCAGGAACATGGTGTTTGGAATACCTTGTCTTCTGACCCACTCTGCTCTCTCAAACTCAGACTTCTTCTGAAGCTGAGCAAACTCTGTCAAACAGCAACAAGAGAGAAAGTTAAATACAGACAGCTTTTTAAAAATGGTTTCAGAGGTATGAATGGTATTATTCTGCCCTCTAAAGGATATAACAATAACAATACAAGAACCATGCTATTGTGAATGGAATTCTCAATACTCTACGGGCAAAGGCATTTTAGCACTTATATTACACCACAAATAAAATTTAAATATTTAAAAAAAAATTAAATATTTGTCAAACTAAAAGGTGCAGTGGATAATAAGGCACATCAAAAAACACTATTTCCTAACGCACATAGTACGCACATTTATTTCTTTTTTATTAGATACACAGTTAATTTTGAAAGAGCACCTTAAAATGACAGTAATCCAAAAAAATTGTTTCTTCTATTTTCTTTTATTAAGGGATTATTAGATTTTATTAGCGTATTAGGGGAACATCGACAAGTGTTTATGAAAAGGACATAAAGACAAAACCTCACCCTCTCCGATAAGAACTAAACTAGTGCGGCCAGTTGCTTTGCCATCAACAAGGTTAAATGTGAAAGTTCCTTCGTCAGAAACTTCCAAAGAGTCCATGAACATCTCAATGATGCCGGTGGTCTTGTTAAAGCTCATTGTATATTTCTGAAAAGCACCAATAGCAAAAAATAAAATTAAATAAAATGATTAAAACCATATCTTTACATGTAATCGATACTTACGTTTCCTTCAGTGACTATATTCTCATTGAAGACATATTCCACTTGGCAGTTAGAAGTGAACTTGCCCACCTCAGCCCAGAAACGAACACGTCCCTTCTCCTGAAGTTCAATGGCCATTTCACTTTTGAAGGGAATAACTGCACACATGTAAATTGTGAATTTTTAAAAGGCCAAAAATGCATTCAACACGTCTATATTTTGATATTTTGTTTTACACACTCACTACAGTTTATACCGATTTTAAGGTTCATACTAACTGGGGAACTGATGTTCACGGCTGAGGTCCAATAAACGTTTAAGTCCTAAAAAGTGTAAAAATAATCATATTAAACAACTAAAATCTATCTGCAAAGAAAATCTACGTTTTGACAGAGACTGACCTTCTTCGGTAAGTGTGTAACTGGCAGAAGCACCGTTAGTGTTGGTCACTACACACGAGTAAATGCCCAAGTCGTCCACTGATGGGTCATTAAATATTGCTCTAGACCTGCATGACGACAAACCTCAGAAAATCCGTATGCAAAATCTAAAAACACTGATTATTTCTTCTTTCTTAAAGAAAATTAGAGGGGCGTACTTTCCCTCTGTGGTCTGAATGGTAAGGCGAGAAGTATCTGTGAGGGCTTTGTAGTTTTTGGACCACAAAAACTGGGAGTCCTCCGAAAGGTTGGAACACTCAAAGATGAGAGAGATCACCCCATTATCATCCACATCAACCACAATCTCATTGGTTCCTGCGAAAAAGGCAAAGTCTTAACAGAAACACTCGCGACGAGAGACAGGTTTTTCCCAGTTCCTTCTGTGAAATCTTACCTGGGCTGGTCTGAGCCAAAATGGAGTCTGTAGACTTAGAGGGTTCACCAACGCCTGCTAGATTTTTAGCAAAGACACGCAGCAGGTAAGAAACACCCTCTTGGAGTCCAGATATCTTGATTACGTAGAAATACAATGAGTGAAAAGTTAAGTAACTGCACAGGCATAACGCCAAACGTGAATAATTTGAAAAATACTTGGCCTTGTTACCTTCATGTATGTCTCTTTGGTTGACCTCTCTTGAACACATCTCCACCTGCCATTTTCCTCCTTAAAGTCCACGTAATATCCAGACACAGGACTCCGCCCATTAAATGTGGGCGGTTCCCAGAGAAGCACCATGGAGTCTTTGCGCACCTCCAAGACACTCAAACCATGAGAAGGACCTGTGTGGTTTACAAAAGTACATGAAGAAACCAGTTAAAATTATTGTGAAGAGCCTGCTAGCAGTCACAAAAATGGGCACAAAAATCATTTTATTAAAAAGAAAGAGAGAGGAAGAGATGGATAAATACGTGTATATATAGACAAACAGATGTGAGACAGAGACATAGAAATATAGACAGACAGATGAATGAATGAACAGATACAAAACTACAAAAAATACAATTCCAAAAAAGTGGGGACACTGTACAAATTGTGAATAAAAGAAGGAATACCATAATATACGAAAATAATAAACTAATATTTTATTCACAGTAAAATGCAGAAAGCATATCAAATGTTTAAAGTGAAACATTTTGAATTTTTGGCAAAATATTGGTTAATTTACTATTTCTTGAGAACTACACATTATGTTTGCAACTGATTAGGTCAATTGGCAACATACTCTATTTTTACCCTAATGGGTAAAAAAAATAAAAAATAAAAAATAATAACAGTGGTAGTGCTTCTCAGAAGTCAAGAAGGACAGAGGCTCACCAGTTCCCCCAATGCTGTGACAAAAAAATAGTGGAGAGAAATTTTTTAATACATTTGAAGATATCTTCATCTACAGTGCATAATATCATCCAAAGATTCAGAGATTCTAGAACAATATCTGTGCATAAGGGTCAAGACTGGAAAATCATCCTCAACCTTGACATTTGAAATCAATTTCTTTTTCCCCTAAAATTATACATTTACTTGTTTAAACATTTTAAGTTACTCATCAAACAAGTCATATATGTATTATTCTGAATAAAGCATAGATTGTTGAAACTTCCACCTAACTGAATTACATTTTTATTCACAATATGTGCAATGTCTCAACTTTTTAAGAAGTGGGTTGTAGACACAGATTGAGAAAGATATACAGGCAGACAGACAAAACATTTCTTATTATGTTTTTTGTATATATATATATATATATATATATATATATATATATATATATATATATATATATATTTGTTTTAATATTTTATAATATTTTATACTAGTTTATATTGTAGTTATATTTTTTTATACCAGTGTTACCAACTGTCTATGTTGTATATCCCTTTTTAAAGGCTGACATACATAAAAAAGTTCAAATCTGTCTGTTGATCTTTTTCAAAATAATAATGCCCTTTGTCAAACACCAAATGTAAGTAAAATAATTTCAAGTAAATTACAGATTGCCATCATATGTTCATACTGTATCATTGTAATAACATAAGTTTTCATATTGAATAATCAACTAAATCTGTGTTCTGCATGAATGACCTGGAACAGCAACGGTCCATTCCTTGCACTCTAGGGTTTCACTGGGAATGGATCCTTCACTGATGCCAGCCAGATTAAAAGCACGTACTTGGAACTGGTAGAATACGTTTTCCTTCAGGTCTGTCACCTATATAGAATGAAGAAAAAGAGACATGGAACTCGACTTATACTGCATTTACATTATTTTTTCAAACAACTACAAGACGAAAAAGAAAGCATTTGGACAAAAACAAGACCTTGTAGGATGTGCCAGTCACCGCCTGTTGGTTAAGTTCATGCCACTTGCCCGCAACCCCATCTTTTACTGTTCTGTAGTCCAGGTAATAACCCCTTATATCAGCTCCGCCTGTCTTAGCCGGAGCTTTCCAGCCCAGCACCATGTTATCACGGACCCTCTCCACAAGGGTCACACCGGTGGGTGGGCTTGGTACAGCTGCAGAACAAATAGAGGTTTCATTTACACTGGCAACCCTGATATTGAGCCATCACACTTTATATTTTCGGTACAAAATAATCATCAGTTGCTTTACTGTTAAAAGCGAAAGAGAGAGAGCGAGAGGCAAAGATGGAGTGAGAGATGAACACACAAACTTATGTAGATAGATAGATATAGATATAGAGATAGATAGAAAAATATACAGTAGAGAGATAGAGAGATAGAGAGATAGATAGAGATAGAGAGAGAGATAGATAATAGAGAGAGAGAGTAGATAGAGAGAGAGATAGAGAGAGATAGATAGAGAGAGAGAGAGAGAGAGAGAGAGAGATAGATAGAGAGATAGAGAGAGATAGAGAGAGAGAGAGATAGAGAGATAGATAGATAGATAGATAGATAGATAGATAGATAGATAGATAGATAGATAGATAGATAGATAGATAGATAGATAGATCTGTTTAGCTAGTTAGTTAATGGGTCAGCAAACGTGCAGCATTTTTGCCCTTCGACACGATACACAATTGTTAGGCATTTTATTCTACATTTATTCATATCATTTTGGCTTTCAGATTTATTGCGATTCAGGCATTTTGCTGCAAGGTCCAACCCCTTGTTTTGCCTTGTAATAAATCCAGGTTGTCGACGTCAACTCACCACGTTCTTCAAACCTCTGCTGGACGCCAGACGACATTCGCTCAACTTGTTCTCCCACCCACCCTCCTCATGCAAAGCTTCCATCACACACCCTGCGCTCATTCACAAAACACACACACTCAAGGGCATTCTGAGAAAGCTAATATCTGTACTTGAGTCGTGTAAAATAATTCTACAAATGGCGTTCAAAATTCAACCAAACAGGCAGATGCGACCAAGCGGGATGTGCAAAGGCGACAGTCAGAAACAATGATGATCATGCAGAACAGAAGATTAATTGTGTAGCAAAACAGTTGAAAGTGGAGTAATGAAACATTTAAACGTGTTACATGGCAAAAAAAAAGTATACAGGAGAAAGCTGGGAAAAATGGGGAAAATACAAATTTGTGGAATAGACACAGCAGTCCTGATAATGAATTATGGATTTTAAAAGCAGTGTTTATCTTACAAACAGTGCTGTGAAGGTTCCTGCTGATAACAATCGTGTGTGTGTGTTTATGTTGGTGTTGATAATTGTCCACACAGCGGCAGCGGCATTACTCACCGACGGCAGCTTTCACAATGGCCGCTTCAGAATCAGCAGTGCTGGCGCTGTATCCTGCGGCATTCACAGCCTTCACTCTGAACACGCATTTGTCTCCTGCATTTAGTCCGTGACACTCAAACCTTGGATTGCAAAACACTGATGAGTTTGAAATGTGAAAGATTGCATTCTAATTGAAAACTCTCTGGTCTACCTTGTTGTTTTGACCGGCTTGTTGTTGCAAGGGACCCACGCAGCGCTGCCGTTGACGCTCACCTCGATGTAATAGCCCACCAGATCCTTAACCTCTTTAGACGCCCCCCAGGACACAACCACAGAGCTGTCTGTGTTTCTGGTGGGAACAACAGGTCCGGGGACAGAAGGAAGGTCTAGAAATAAAAAGCAAGGAATATTTAGAGATGACGTGACAACAGTAAGAGCGAGAGATCATCCATCCATCCATTTACTGAACCGCTTTTTCATTTCTGGGTCACCTGGGAGTAGGAGCCAAACCCCACAACTTTGGGTCTGAAGGCGGGACACACACCCTTGACTAGCGGCCAACCAATCACAGTGCGGGGCACACACACATTCACACTTATGAGGGTTTTCTAAACTGCGATTTATCTGCAATGGTTTTCAGACTGAAAATTACAGGCCTGGAGAAAATCCAGAAAATGGTGGGAAAACAAGTTTATTTCATGCATGTTTTCTTTCTAAAAGAAATAAAATCCCTGACAAGTAGAAATACAGAGAAGTAGGACATAGTATAGTCACCGAGTCCGCACTATGACCAAATCATCGCACAGGCTTCGATTCAGAACATGTGCCATTAACCCATTTTCTTTTAAATGTCGAGAGACAACACTCACCCAATCTGTCTCCCACAGTAGTCGCCCCAGTTTCCTCTGACGGCTCTCCCACTCCGGCAGAGTTGCAGCTCCGCACACGGAACCTGTAGGATTTGCCCTCCGCAAGGTCAAACAGGGCAAAGCGTGGCGACTTCACTGCCATTCCAGTGTTCACCCTCTGCCATGTGTCAGTGCCCTCCAAGCACTACACAAAGATGTATTTATTATCAGTTATGCTTATCTGACATGATGAGCACACTTTTTTAATTACCTTCTCCACGTAATACATGATGCCCTCATGTCCTCTCTGGGCAGGGGGCTTCCAGCTTAGTACCACATAACTCTTCGTAGCCTCAGTCACTGCCAAGTCAGTGGGTGCACCCGGGACCACCCCGACTAAAATAAAATGAACATGAGTATGTAATAAATATAAAAAAAATAGCAAGAGAAAACGCACTTTAATGAACTCCACACTATAACAACAGAATAACACATGTAACCTGTATGAACATATAAAGACTTATAAATACAAAATAAGATTATGTTAACACACACACACATACACACACTGTAGATAACAGTTCATCACAGATGTGGCATTCTAAAGTCCAAAGTGAAATTTTAATTCCCGCAATATATAAAAATTGCCAAAATATTTTTAATCAATTAGGCCCTAACACATTCTCCAAGATTCTCTTAAAAATACGGTGTGACTAGGAATTAGCAAATGGCAAGCTGTCACAAATCTTACAGCTGCATCAGTGAAGCTGACAAAGATTAACTAAGATAAGAATATAAAGAAACATTCATATTAACAGTGGGGATTTCCAACAAAACTCAGATTCATTATAGTCAGAAATAAAAAAAAAAAAAGACCTGATTGATATACTAGACAAAAGAAAATGGAAAAAAATAAATAAAAATAAAAAATGTTTTTTACATAAACATGAACAGCATTCATTTATTGATGTTTCAGACAATGCTATAAAATTGATGCATAAATGATCTTCAAAAAATGTATGTAAAAATGATTTTTGTACGGTTGTCTACCTGTCGGGTCTTCCTCAGTAAATTTGATCATTCCGGTCCATGGAGCAGAAGGACCAGCTTTAAAAGCAAAGAAATTATACATACAATGCATCAGTAAATTTACAATTTTCTTTTTTCAGTTTTCATTCTTCATCATGTCCTATACCTCTAAGACGAGCCCGATCGGATGGGTCCATGGCAGCAACAGGGTCCGAGACCCGAGATGGGCGACTGACACCGACATTATTGATGGCTCTAACTCTAAAAGTGTAGGTGCGGCCCTCAACCAGTCCAGTGACAGGAAATCGGGCATATTTGACTGGAGTGTCATTACACTGAGCCCAGTGATGAGTCCCAACCTCACACCTGTACAGGAACATAGCGGAAGAGCTGGACATCAAGATCTCACTCAGACTTTAAAATGACTCACCTGTCAATAACGTAACCCATGATGGAACTGCTGCCCTCCACTGCTGGTTGCTTCCAGGTAACAACCACATAATCCTTATTGGCGTCATGACAACGTACATCTAAAGGTGCAACTGGAACGCCCTCCTCCTCCACATCCGCATCTGACACACACACACACACACACACACACACACAGAAACGTGGATCAGTTAGAAGTTTGTTCCTGCTTAAAAAAATTCACTTACAGCAACAAGAGAAGAAAAACAAAAACACAGCCCTCTTCAAAATCAAAACCATAAAACCTGTAATAGAAGGCCACCATGACAGAAAGGTTGAAAAATAGAACGACATTCTTTTAGAGGTTCTTTTAAAACCGTATTAACAAGGTTATACAGTATTTTAACTTACCTGTCTTGGCAAAAAAATTATAACACGTTATTAGTCATTATGGCCTCTTCTGTGCCATACTGTACATGTACACTTTGTAATGTTCTACAGCTCATGGATATTTTTATATCTAAATACTTTAATGAGTATTTTAAGGATTAAAGGTAATGTATCCTCCATTCTAGCTACCTTAAGTTAACCAAAGATAGAAACAACATTCCCAGAGTGAAACCCAACACTCGCTACTTAAAATGCGCGCACACACACACACACACACACACACACAGGCTCCCATATTGACATACACACAAATAATATGTTTTATGCTTTTTTACTTTGCCCCAACCATCAAAATATTGCATTTCTTTCCCCCTTTTACTTCAACAAAATCTGAATTATAACCTCTGAAATTATAGCCCTGAAATCCCATCTTGACCCTCAAACGTGCTTTTAAAGTTTTGGGGCCCAGCCAAAGGTCCCCACATGTGACCATAGAGCCACACTTCACTAAAAAAACCTGCCATTCGGATCCCTACTTTTACCATGATGCATGTACACACACACACACACACGACACAACTTAAAAAAAAAAAAAAGTTTTCCGTAGTGATAGATGGGAAATGAAGTTACTGATAGCTGCATTTTTTTGCTGAAAATAACTGGAAAGACTCACCTCGAACAAACACGTAGGCAGAGTGAGTGTCGAAGCCTGACTTGGTGTTGACGCGCAGGGTGTAGAGACCCTCATCTTCTTTGTTGAGATGCACAAGTGTCAGAGTGGCCTTCTCACCACTCCAATGTGTGTTCACCCACTTGGATGGTGACAAGATGGCACCTGCAGTCCAGGCATCATTAAAAACCGAAACCTTTGAGCGTTAACGCAGACATAGCATTTAGCCTCATGCGCATACACACCGTTTCTGTACCACACTATTTCTGGCTGATAGCGCTTGACATTGGGGTAGACAATGACTGTACAGCCCAAACTCAAGGTCTCTCCTTCACAGCCAAACGAAACACCAAACTTGTCAATGATGGTGGTGTTGAAGGTCACTCCATACTCAGGGCTGTAGCCATCTGGCAAGAACATGAACAGTTTGGAATCACGCACAAAATTGATTTCAGCAGAAAGAACAAATCTGTGGATTGTGCTTGCAAAGATTCGAAGCAACGTAAGAAAAATTTAAGTCCATGCGCAAAGAACAATGTTCACATAATGAACTTATAATGTTCACATAATGAACTTACGAGGCCTTTCGTTCACATCTTCTCCCTCTTTGAATCCTGGAATGAATAACATCAGATTGACATTTTACTGCCTCTCTCATGTAATGACAAGATCTAGAAGAACGCAAGGTTTGGTAAAACCTTTAAAATTGACAAGAGAAGCGTAAAAGTCGTACACATATTAAACAAATATTTCCTGTAACAAAAGTTACATTTTTGATTTGTTTGTTTAATGGATTACATTATTATTTATTCCCCCATCCATTAATTTCAGAACCGCTTTTTCATTTCAGGGGTTTTGGATTGTGGAAGGACACTGGGGACCTGGAGGAAACCCACGCAAGCTGCCTCCAACTTGAGTACAAAATAAACCACCATATATCATCAAAATAAAAAACTAATTGTTATTTTATCACTGAATATAACTTGTTATTAAAATGTTATTCTAATTTTAGTTCACTCTTAGAGCAGGAAAGCAAATGTTTAAATAATGGCAATACGATGTTGAGTAAAAATAGTTTCACTCACTTTTAACAATGATTGGGGCAAAGGCCGAACTTTCTCCCTTCACATTAAGAGCAGAGATTCGATACTCGGCTGTGTCGCTAAAATCACAACTGCAAAGCACAATAGTAATTGCGGTTAATATTCACTTTGCAGACATTATGTTCTTTGTCATAAACTGTGCTACGAATTAAAATGAAAAAAAAAAACCCCGTCTTGAGTGCATTAAGGAAAGGATCAAAATGACTTTAGTCCTCCTGAAACAGAAAAACATAATAATTCTTTACTTCTTGATTTCCAGAGAATGCATGTTGTACTGGTTCTCTGTGATGTATTTCTCAGGATGGGACTTGGGATCAATTACGACGTTGTTTTTGTACCTAAAAAGCACAAAGGCATATTATACACTGGTTTCAAGAAATATTACAGCAGTAGTTGTAATCTTTTCTGACCAGGCCACACGGGGTTTTGGCCATCCAGCCACAGTGCAGTGAAGAGTCACACTCTTCCCTTCCCACACAGTCTGGCCACGAGGCTTCACAATAAACTCAGGGGGATGAGTCAAACTGTCTGGATTCATCTTCTTTTGGAATTCTTCCTTCTCGTGCATCTATAAAAAGAAATACCGGTAATAGTAGAAATAGAATATACAATTATATTATTAAAGAAATGTGTCAAGGACATCCATCACACACACACTCACTGGCCTTCAGTCAGTAAATATAAATAAGTGCATAATAATGCATATACTATATACCAGGGACGGCTAACTAGTCATAAACTAAGAGACATTTTTTTTCCGTGTTAGAGCCACAAAGAGCTGCAAAGAGCCACATCATACACATGTGCACACATAAACATCATCCAATTCCTTAATCTTGTATGCACGTGCACACACACAGACCTCTGCTCAGCCAGATTTAATGAAAATAACCACACCAATATGATAACATTAGTTATTTTTCATCGTATGCATATTAGCATTGTATGCATATTTGACTCATGTCATGTGAAAGCTCCTGAAGAACCGCATGAAACTAGTTAAAGAGCCGCATGAGGCTCAAGAGCCACGGGTTGGCCACCCCTGCTATATACTATATAAAACAGATTTAATACACAATCTCTCAAATTTCTCTCTCAGGATTTTAGGTCTTTTAATATATTTCTCTTTCTCCCTCAGAGTTTTTCGTTTTCCTTGGCACTGTTGCCTTTCTGCTGGGCGGTGATGCATTTGAATAATTCAGATTGTTTCCTTCAAGGTCTTTTAGACAATTTGTGACAGTGAAAAAATCTTTATAAATAAGTATCAATCCCAAACACACCCCTATACATATGCAAAAATGCAAAAATAATATACTTCTATACACAAACATTTAATTGCAATAAAATAAAAATAAAAAATCCAATTGATTAAATGTTTCGGGACAAACCTTTTTGCTCAGAGCCAGGCGATCAGCAGATTCTCTCATACTGGTCTCTCTGGTCTTTTTCTCAGTTCTCATCTTGAAGTCGGTTTCTCTGGAGAACAGGTTCTTCATCACAACATACCCCACACTCTCCTCCTTTGCCTCCTCCTGGGTTTCCATCAGATCCTGGGTAGCCAAATGACTAGTACAGCAGACAGAGAAGATTCAATTCCCATTCAATTTCCGATTCAACATTTTTAGGACGTTTTTTTTTCAGAATATGGATTTGTAATGACTGTTTTTTGACAGAGAATCTTGGATGGACAAAAACCTGCTTCTAAACACTGGCACAACGTATCCAATGACCGCGTCCTCCTTGTTCAAGGCCACGTACGACTTCTTTTCCTTTTTGGAAAGACCAGTTAATTTTTTCTCCTTCTTCCCTGAGGTCTTGCGTCTAAACCAGGTTAAAAAAAAAAAAAAACTTAAATGAAACAAAAGACCAACATGACAACTAAAACAATGTCAAAATTAGGTACATTTGAGTTTATTAATCCTTGTTTCATGTTCAAGATTACAGCAAGTTTGGATGGCTAAGCTTGTTAGTGAATGGTAATATTAATATGGCATTAACACAAACCAAATTAAGCATTTATAAAAGCAAAACAGCAAAAAAATGCAAATACATATCGATTTCTATATTTCTATTTCAAACTAGATATTTAGAAAAAAAATTGTATAAAAAAAACAGTAAGTTACACAATAATATAAATAGAAATAATTAAACAGAAATCAAATATTTACTTAAGAAAATGGTTTCAAATATTTTATTTATTCACAAAAGAAGCAAATATCCGCTTATTTCATTTATTCACAAAATTCTAAATGCTGTCTGTTCCAACGGTTGGTAAAAAGTAAAAAGAATCTTGATCATCCAAAAGAATTTTGCAAAATAATCTAAAAATATTTAGTACAACAATACTAGTATAACAAGTAGTTTACAAATGTTGCATACAGTTATTGTTCAGTCTAACTAGTGGTTTCATATTTCAATGACCATAAATAATATACTGTATTTAAACCCATTTTGACTTGAATTTCAACTTGACTCATTCCCACAGGGAATATTCTTAAAGTTGTCCTATCTACTGTAATTGTTGAAAAATTGAAAAATTTTACAATTTTGTGCTTTTTTTAAACACAGTTTTATTTATTATGAATTAAGTATTTGATTCATATTTTTAATAAGTAAATTACTTATCAGGAAAGTGAAATGTAGCATTAGATGGTCGTTTATTTTTAAAAATATAAGTGAAAAAATTATTTGGATGATAGGTAAAAGCTATTTGTTCAGATGATGTGCACCGTAAAAATAAAAGGCTATTTTAGTTTTAGATAATTCTTTGGTTTTTCTTTTGAATCCACTAAAAGTGTAAAGTTTGCGCAAACGCCTTTCAAATAAATCAAGTTTAGCAAACAAGAATGCAAAACTATCACTTTTGACAAACACTTGATACACATATACTTATAGGACATGTCCGTAGTTTACTTGAAGTTAAGTAACGTATGGTCAACATTGTATGTCATCTTCAAAAATTAAGTTTGCCTTAGTCCACCTCTGGTTCAACAGCAGATTCCATTATAGCACAATTCACATAAACAAAGAGTCTTAAAGGAACAACTGAGGCATTAAAGTTGGTAAAAATCCGTCAAAACATTTAACCAATTTGAGAACAAAAGCACAAATCTATTCATATTCACAATTCAAAAGGTACATTGTATAGAAGATAAGGTTCATCATTACCGTGTGGCATGTGTACTATAAAAATGGAATCGTAATTTGTTTTTGTAATTTACTATTAGTGTCATGGGTCTGGTTAAACATCTACAGTACGTTGTTACCACCACGATTGTTCTTATTCTCTAAATCTCATAAAATAATTGCAAAAAGGAGGGTTTAGGAATAGTGAGCTAGTTTGCACAAAAACAAATGAGAAGTGTTAACAAAAAGAAGCTTGTGTTATGAAAGCGATATTTTCTGGAAAGCAGCACTTGCGGGAGTGAATCTCTACAGGAGCCATTCCTGGGGGCAGCATGAGCTCAGGGACACGGTCTCCTACGTCCTCTTACCCGTAGCTGCCGGTGGCATAAGAGGCATAAGACTGGCGGCTGACAGATGACAAGGAGCTTTTGTGATAGCTGCTCTCGTAGTGTGTCTCGAGGTCCCGCTGCTGCTCATCCTTCTGCGGCTTTAAGGATTCTGACATCCTGAGGTGCTTTTTAGATCCCGAGGACCCTTTTACTATTTGAAGGCTCAAGTACAATTCCTAATAACGAAGGTCAATCCAAATGCACAAAACACCTGGTTTGCAGTGCTCATACAGTACGATCGGCTTGCTTACTGTGTTTAAATCATTTTTATATACATTAATTGCTAATCTGCTTAATTAATAACATAATTATACTCATTACATACTTTTAAAAACATTTCACCAGAGACAGGATTGACTTACCGTTAAATGTCTCATGATAATAGTAAAACAACAGTATATAGCATGAAATATTATGAAAAAAATCTATGATGTGATGATGAAGATAATAATAAAAACTTTGTTTTTATTATTGTTATGTTTAGCTTTAGCTCATTATGATAACAAAATTATCATATAGTGTGAATAACTAAAGCTAAAACATGCAGACTTCTGAATAAAATTCTAAAACGCTAATTGATTCCAAATAGATACAAACTTACCAAGTTCTAGGTGGTGGGGATGGAGGTAAAACCCCAAGAGGGAAAAGTATAAAGTGGGTGAAAATCCAGGCGCAGTGGCGGGGTCTGTGAGGCCGACAGGACGGGACTCCACACTGAACAAAAATAATGCTGCCACTCGGCAGATCGCGCCGTACAATCGCGACCTTGTATGGCCACGAGCTCCGTTAAATATAGACCCTGACTTAGGGGGCAGGTACAGACTGACTGGGTTTGAACCTTGGGAGCGCGTAACATGGTCACTATATGAAAAATATTTGAGCTGAGTGTCTTGTATTGACGGATATTCAGAATAACGGGGACGTAAAACAAACTAAACGTATTCAAAAGTAAACTAGCTTGCGATCTATTCTGACCAAAAGACTTTCACATATTTGTCAGACCGAACCATTAACTTCGTGTTTGCAAATGTCCCCACACCGCGACTTTCGGCTTCCCCTAATGTATCAAACTATGGTTCCTTCCAGTCCGTGACGTTTTGATAAGCCAACAGGACTGTACCATTGCCTAATATCTTCCGAGGGGTCCGGAGATTAAAACGGTTGCTGTTGTTCTGGTGGTCTATTTTCTTCTTGCAGAGGTAAGTAAATGTTTCTATAGTTGAGCAATACTGTTACAAGTATATATCGGTTTGCGTTTTAGTTTTGGTTTTATTTTCCTCTTAGTGATGACGTAGTGTTCAGGACTACTGTGTCGGCTACTAGCTAGCTTTTTTGTTTTGATTTCAGCCCCAAAAGTTTGTTTACTAGTCGTTTTGCGCATTACTAACCGCCTGGAAGCTGACTAGTCGAGTAACCGAATAATCTATTATAAAAAAATAAACTACTTTGCGTATAATAAGCTTCGGGTCATTTAGAACTTGGTTTATGGCACGTCGAAGTGCAGCTAATCTCTTAAATTTGGTCAACAGAAATTCAGTTTTATTAAGTAAATGTTATTTGTTGTTGCTGAGTCAATTAATAAAAGCAACTGTACACTGTAACTACACACTAGTGTGTACATCAAACAGTATTTAACTAAATGGTAATTTTACAAAGTTGACTTGTTTTATATTTACTCAAAGCAATGATGTGTTTAGGCTTCTACATTCAGAATTATTTTATAATTTTAAGTACTCCAGCAACTCATTAATTAGTTCATGCAAGAGTTGCTCTCATTTGTCAAGCACATGTATAGCCACTTTATGCAATATCCTGTTATTTCTCTTCAGTTTTTACAGCAGAACTGCCAAAATGTACAAAAGGGCTAAAGGGAAGACCACCAAAAAGCGGCCCCAGCGGGCCACGTCAAACGTGTTTGCCATGTTTGACCAGTCTCAGATCCAGGAATTCAAGGAAGCCTTCAACATGATTGACCAGAACCGTGACGGCTTCATTGACAAGGAGGATCTGCACGACATGTTGGCCTCGTTAGGTGAGAATATGGGCATGGGTGGATGGATGGGATACTGTAGGTACTTGTTTTGGTAGTACTTTTGAATTTGAATCTGTAGAACAATTCTGTTTTTTATAGGCAAGAACCCAACAGATGAATATCTCGAGTCTATGATGAATGAAGCTCCCGGACCCATAAACTTCACCATGTTCCTCACCATGTTTGGAGAGAAACTCAATGGCACAGACCCTGAAGATGTAATCAAGAATGCATTCGCTTGTTTTGACGAAGAAGGAACGGGTGAGACTCTTTTTTTTTTTACATTTCTGTTTGTTACAATTAACTGTTACAATCTAGCATACTTTACTAAATTATTGGCTATTTTTTTTGGCCTTCAGGTTTTATTCAGGAGGACTATCTGAGGGAGCTCTTAACCACCATGGGAGACAGATTCACAGATGAGGAAGCAGACGAGCTGTTCAGAGAAGCTCCTATCGACAAGAAAGGAAACTTCAACTATGTGGAATTTACACGCATTTTGAAACATGGAGCTAAAGACAAGGATGATTAAGTCCGAGCTGTGCTTTGAAATGCTTAAAACAATCTTTTTTTTTTTTTTTTACTATCGTGGTTTAGTGTATATGGGACTTGTACATCAGGGAGGTAATACTGTAATGACTTGTGTATATATATGTTCACTACATGTGGTTAGAGAAATGTGTGTCATGTTTGTAAATGGGCAATAAACTGAAGTTGTTCAAAGTAGCACATGGTTTGATTGATTGATTTGATTGATGTTGGTTTGATTATTATTATTGCTTATATATATACACACATACAATATTTTAGTAAGCAATGTATTAGCTTGTTTCTTTGTTACAGTACTTGGTAATAATGTTGAAGTCTCTTTTATTCTCTCAAAATATTGTACTTTCATTAATTTTATTGACCGCTGTGTAAAATACACTACCGTTCAAAAGTTTAGGGTCACATAGGCAATTTTGTGTGTTCTATGAAAAGCCTCACTTTATTTTCTAAAAACAAGGATAGACGACTTATGAAAGTTTTCTGGCCTTTTGAGCGTTTGATTGACCCCACAAATGTGATGCCCAGACTCTTAACCTGCTCAAAGGAAGGTCAGTTTTATAGATTATTTAACCAGCTAAACCGTTTCCAGCAGTGCTAACATTATTGCACAAGGGTTTTCAAATTATCCTTCTGACACAATTAGCAAACACCTGAGTGACAGTTGCTGGAAATGAGCCTCTATACTTATATCTACACTTATGTAGATACATTATGTATTGCACCACAAAACCAGACATTTACAGCTATAATAGTTATTTATCACATTATCAATGTATAGAGTGTATTTCTGATTAAGTTATTTTCATTGACAAAAACTGGGTATTTTTTCAAAAATAAGGACATTTAGTAATGAAACATTAATATTTTGTTACAAAATTTGTGCTTGTATTTTACAACAAAGGTATTTTTTGTTTGTACAGTATGTACATTTGCCAATTTTGTAGAATGATACTCTCCCTTTTTATTTGGCAAAGCATTCTCAAGTAAAAGCAAAATACTTGTTTTAAAAAATTCTCTCCTAATTATCCATTAAGTAACGGTTTTAAAAACATTATACAACAATAATTACAATCCATACTGTACACGTTTCATTGTATTTGCAATTACAGAAAGTACAATTACATTAGTCAGTCACATGCGCACACATTTTTGCAACATACATGGACAAAGGGATGAAAATGGTTGTCAGCATTTTAATGTTTTTTTTTAACACCTTTACAACAATGTTGGAAATAACCTCCATTGGTCTGACGCGCCCTGAGACTCCATTATGATCCAAACACACTGAAACTACACTAGGGCAAAGAACCACCCACTTCAAAAACAGAACAACATCAGGCCAACATCTGACGCATACATCTGATAATTAGAAAACCGTAATATTGGATTGATTTTCACACTCCTCTCTTTTCCTTTTAGAGAATACGTACATGTAAACTCCTCAAACGTATTTTTTGGGGAGGAAGTAGAATTTGACCACATCATCAAATCCTAACACGGCTGTTTTTACCCATAAAAACAAATCCTAACCTGGTTTGGTCTTTCGAAGGTTTTCCAACACTATGTATGACGTGAAGACAAGGTTTTTGAATGTGTTTGATATGACTCTGCTGCTTTCTGCGTGACAGGGGCATGTAGGTGGTTTAGGCAAACAGAAGGTGCCACTCCAGCGCTGGATCTCTCAGTGTGGCTCTTCCGTCTTAGAGCCTCACCGGTAACTACTGCTGTAAGGAGCCTCAGTCCGTCATCAGTCCGCTAGCGCTAAATTTTTCGTCTGGATTTTGGACAGGTGATCTAATATTCCAGCTTCGATTTTGTCGCACTGTGCCAAAAAGCCCTGTTCATGGAGAAAAGGGTGCAATAATTATTATTTGCTATAATATTTTCAACACATTTATTTTCAAACAATAATTCCATAATTAAAATTAAAAATAAAACTTTTATTTCCAAAATAATGTTTGTCAATCAACGGTTGTTTTTTGAGCGCATGAAACAAAAAAGAATTTCCCCCAAAGGGATGAATAAAGAATTTCTGGTTCTGATTCTGATTGGGTGCTTGTCTACACTTACAACATGTTTTTCTGTGCTTACATTTTTGTCTACAAATTTGTTTACATTTACATTTAGAATGCTACATTTAGCACCCTCCCCTATCCTTATGTGTATATTTGTGTACAGTGTCACCAAGAATTCTTTTCAGAATGTGTCTTGTACAATGAAGGAAATTCTATTCTATTCTATTCTAGTGTATTCTATTCTATTCTGTTCTATTCTATTCTATATTAATGCAATCTTTAAGTCACACAGTCACCTGAACAGTTTTAACCAGTCCCTTCTTCTTCATCCTACAATCGTTGAAATTCTCAGGCAAGCTCTGCAAAGAACAGTAATTCACATGTTTAACTTTTTTTAAACAGACTAGCAGCAATTTAATAATATATATATATATATTATATATATATTACACACACACACACACACGCAGGACAAATAGGACTCTACCATTCCATCTATTTCTTCAAGAATCTTCATGAACTGTTCAGCTGCAACTTTCACTCTACTGTCCAATTTGTTAAGAGCTTCCGCCTGCAACTCTTTTGCGAGAAATCCCTAAATAAAAATCAAAATACATGACATTACATTCTTTAACCCATGTTACCCAGAAGAATGATCAAAACTCGTACGTTCTTCAATCCTGTCAGTTCGCCGTCCACCTTCTCCAGCTTTTTGGCTGTTTGTTCCACTGTCTTTTCAATTTCTTTCAGTTTTTTCAGCTCTACTTCCTCTTCTGGGCTGTTCTGTAAGAAAAAGTAACAAAAGCCTTGGGAAACATTCCTAACATATACTGTATATGATTTGAGTTCTTACCCTTTTTCCAATCATCATCAGTTTACAGCCCTGCTTTAACCCAAAGCTAGACAGGGATTCCTCCATCGCCTTTAAAGACTTCCCTGCAGCAGAAGAAATAGACAATGCCCCTATAAACATCCGCTTCACTTAATGATATTTTAATTTTAAACACTTCATTCACACTTTCTGAGAAGAAACGAGCTCTGAAGTATATACTCGAAACAGACCAGGCACCAGGAAGCAAAAAAAGACATCCATTAGCCTAAAAGTGTTTTTAGTTTTTACCTTTAAAGATGATTTTTTGGGACTGTGCCGGAACCCCAGTGGCTTCAGTGAGGGCATCACACAAATCTTTCAGTAAAGGCTCTTCTCCTCCCTGTCCTGTTAAAGTGATGCTGTGTTTGGTTGTGCCTGAGACAAAAGACTTCAGTTTAGATTGCAGGAAGATCGCAGGTTTAGTGCAAACATCTCTACATGCTAAATGTAATCTTATATTTCTAACGGATTCAGAGCGACGCGAATGCATCAATCTGATTGATCCGTAACATGAAAAGTTGATGTTCGGATGATTTGTATATTGGTAGCACAAAAACAACCTCAAGTAGTCTGTCTGGTAGTTTAAAATGAATATAGGTGAATCGTCGTTAGATTTACCATAAGCAACTGTCACTGTCAAACAGTTCTCCGCCATGTCTGCAGGGTTCCACTAGCGATCGCGCTACACAACTTCTGTGTATAAATCCAACCGGAAGTGACGTCAGGGCGCGTCACGATTTTCTCATGCTTGGATGATACTGTCCAGCCTCGAAACAAATCTTGTTCTTTTATTCCTCCCAGTTCTGCTGATGCCACGTAATATCTCAGTTTAAATAATAATATTTTATTATTGTTTTTAATTATAAAAATATGAGGTGTTCATCAACTAAAGGAGTATTTTTTAAAATATGGTATATTTTAAATTCAAATTCGAAAACGAAAGCATCGCAAGTATACATTTGCAAAATATTATTTTTTCCTCCATTATGAAATTGCAGTGATATAAATATAGTGGAAGTTAAACATAAATTCCAAAAAATAAACTTTAATTTTAATTTAAAAAACTTTAAACATAATTACTAAAATTAGCAGTTATTGAATTTGTTCATATAAAACATTTTATTTATTATTTTTATTATTCTGTATGTATGCATATTTAATGTAGAGTGTTGTTTTTTTATTTGAAGTTGTACCCATACAGTATACTAAATGCATTCATCTTTTTACTGTATGAAAATGTTTTTATATAAATGGGCTTTAATATTTTTAATTACTCAATTACTATAATGAAGGTAAATGTATAAATAGTTCTATTAGTCAAAAGTACATAGCAACATTTGATATAGCAACATTTGCCAGTGAATTTTATACTGCGTACTATGAATTCAATTATATCTATGTCTATAGCTATAATTTATTACAAGCGTAACATTCATGCAGCACAAAAATCATCAAGACACTGACCATGACATTTTTAATTAATGTATTTATTTTTACTAAATACATAAATAACATTAACACAAAATAAATAAAAAGAATCACAAATGTTGGTCACTGCACTGCAAAAATCTATGCCGTTTTATCACTTGCTTAAAAAAAACCCTCATCTTAAAATATTTTGAACTTGAAAAAGTTTGTATTTAGAAAAATTAAGATGAAAAGACTGTGCTCTCTGTTTCTGGATTACCCACTGTTTCAGTTGTCTAATTGATGAATTTGAATCTGATGTGCATTTAAAAATTAGCAGTTCCTACGATTCACAGCACCAGAAGAAAACATGCTAAACCAAGTTAGTCTGTGTTTGTTAACCAAGTTACTTGTGTTTGCTGTCATGTGAGATGAGCACACAGAACATGTTAAAAACCAGATTACTAAAGGTAAAAACTCTGTCGAAACACAACAGAGCTTGGTGTCCTTCTCCTTAAGTGGCAGGTATCTGTGGCAGACCAAACTCGTCCACCAGAACACCATCCTAGAACATACACACAGATTTCACATATCAATGGCAGGTATGAAAATATCCCAGGCAGTTTTATTACTACAACTAGCACCTTATTGGTTTTGGCATCACTTGGGTTTCCTTCTGGAATTGAAGGTGCAGAAGAAGCTTCATCAAGGTACGAGCTGTCATCATCCAGGAGCAACTCATCTCCAAGAGCATCTAGTTCTGCAGAAGAGGGTAAACACTCAAGCTCTACACACACACACACACACACACACACACACACACACACACACGTACACACACAATACCTGCTTCAAGTTCATCTTCATCAATTTCCGGTGTGCCGTAGCTGCGACTGAGTGCTTCCTGAACCTCATTGGCCTCTTCCATCATGTCTTCCAGCTGATCCTGCAGGTCCTTTCCATCATAAGCGATAACAACAGTCAGTAAACACATTATTTATCGTAACAATATCTTTTTTTTTAACACACTTCAATCTGGTCCATCTTCACTTGTTTGTATGCTTTCTTCATTTCCTTTGCTCCAACTTTCATGGCCTCTACCTTCAAACATATACGAGCTGAATGTTTATGTAAAGGATAAAAAAGTAAAATATGTGGTAAAGAACGTGTTTACTGTTGTTTTGGTGTCTCTTAAGGACTGGATGGTGTAGTTGGCTTGCTCCATATTAAATGACTGCTGGTTGAGCTGATCCCTTTGGCCTTCATACCTGCAACACACACGCAAACATACACACGTATACTTAGTTAACCCTTGTGGGGCTATGTGTATGTGAAAATTAAAGTGTGTCATAATTTTATTTAAATTAAAATGAAAACAAATAAGAACAACTCACAATCTCTTTTGTTTCAGTACTCTCATTGCCTTTTGTTTTACCGTATTCTGAAAGAAAATGATTAATTTCAGTTGCCAAACTGTAATCAAAATAATTTCATTGTAATCAATTACAATTAAAGTTATTAATTGTAAGGCATAAAATTATAAGAAAACACTATAAGCACATTTTAAATATGTATTCCATTCATATAAACAATCTAAAGAAAAAACAAAGACATATGAATAAGAGAGTTGTCATTATTGGACCCTGATATCCTTTTGTGTTTTAACAACGTAAATATATTCCTCTGAGTCTCACTTTTGCGGGTCCATCCCTCATCTTTTTCATCTGGTCCTTATACTTCATAAGCTCAGCGTCGATTCTCGCTATTTTCTTATCGATGGACTCGATTCTCGTGTCCACCTACAGTTGAAAGGAGACAATTCGCTCAGCAGCAGCATCCACGCAGCGCGATGTTAAGGATGCTTCAGTGACGTTTACGTAACGGTTACACTACTTACATTGCCAATGCAGTCTGAGAGGTTGGGGGCAGGTGTCTGCTTACTCCGACCAAAAATTCGGTTCATTATGTGACGGAATTGTAAGTAAATAAGTATTATATATACGTGTGGGTATTTAAATCCCGACTATTGCCTCGGACGTGTTCCGGTTCTTTCAGATATACAAAATAAAAGTCATTGCACTTCGTTAATGTCACTATTGAAACGGATGGAAATGTATATTTTTTGTGTGTGTCACGCAATGCTTGTGTGTGTATGTGTGTGCGTTTTTTTAAATAATTAACATTAGTATTATTATTTTTGCTGCTGTTTTATTACTATAATAATAATAATAATAACAACAACAAGAACAACAACAATAATAATAATAATTGTTGTTGTTGTTGTTGTTGTTACAATTATTTCTGTTGTTACTAATATTATGTACTGTAAGATGTGCTATTTAAATAAATATATTAAGTCAATACATATATTAATATAAATAATACGTTAGTATGTAAATATGAGATTGTATTTTTAATAATAGTATTATACTGATTGATGTTTTTTCTGTCATGAAACAGTTATTTGAAGTTCAAAGTAATGTTAAAGTAATGCCCATCTATTTTGTATTTAATTTACATTTACACCATCTGGACATATGCTGTAGAACAAAGAGGAGAAAAAAACAAGATATTTGAGTCAAGAAAAGTGTGGAAATATTTAATTCGGTTTAATTGCCATCTAAGAATTAATTTATAATTAATAATATTATTATTATGCCCAAAGGTACTTCTAACAGATTGCAGGGAAGATTAACAACACATGTTGTTGAACTAAACTTCTTTCTTCTTCAGCGCTAACAAACAGATGCTTAAAAAGTCCTAAATAGCCTTGAGTGCAGTGTTCATCCATTAATGTCTACCATGGCAACGTTAACACTCCATCAGTTACTTCGAACTGGATTCAACTGAAATTCTAAGTATTACTGACCTGTCTTTCTAACGTGCTAAAAAACACGTATTAGACAAGGTAAATTACAATTTATTTAATAGTGCCAGTTTTAGTTTTAACAACTCGACTAATGAGGAGATGTTTTTCTTTAAAGAATCTTCCCAACGTCTTTAAATAGTTTTTTTTCCAATGGTATCAAAGCGGTCAAATATTGATCCACACACAAGAAGTGTAGTGTACAGATTTATCTTGTTGTTTTTCACTTGTCACCTTGGTTGACCATTTATTCAATCATTTCACTGGCTTCACATCACCGTTTGCAACCCCATCAACCTTCATGTGTTTATTGGGCAATGTTTCATATACTTTAAAGAATTTTTCACTTTGCAAACTTTAACACTTTTCCATTTTACGTTTTTCCCTTTTTTCCCTTGCTACATTTTCACTACTTTCAACCTCAGTAGTTTGGAATGACCAGCAAGGTCATCATACGCTAATGACTGTTCCATTTCATCATCAATGTCACTCAACGTCTGTCTTTTGAAACTGACAATGGGAAATCGGATGGATCTGATTCGATGGTTCAACTCTTCAAATCGCCAGTGAACGTCAAGTTCCATGGCACCATGACTTTGCATACGTCACCTTTGACCATGAACCAGTAGTACAAAAGCACATCATGGATACTATCTTTTTCTGATTGAAGCTGATCATTTGCTTGCTCTTCAATCTTCTTCTGAGAATTTCAGCGTTAGACCGTCTTGTACATTCCAGTGACTCCTCCTCAAGGAAGCGGCAGAACTCCCTGCGTAGATCAACACAGGATTCTCTGAAAAAATTCTTTCAACGAGTCCCGTTTTTATTAGATGGCTGGCCTCGTCAGGCAAGCACGGGTGCACCATTCTTTGTTTGGGCGGGGCCAATTTAATGTGGCGCATGTGTCAAGCTCCCGTCGGCGGTTGTAAACAAACTATACGGCAACGTGGAGTAGAGATGCATTCTTCCTCAAAAGTTTGCCATCTGCCATTTCCTTGCGAGCTTCGGACAGTTTCGACTCTCCGGAACGTGACAGGATTAAATGATGAATAATTATCCAGCTATCCAATTTCAATACACATGCGAAAGATCTCTGGCCACTTCTCGATTTTCTTTGGACGCGTTTGCTGTATTCGCCCGATGATGAGTGGCCGTCAGTGTTGACATTGACTCTGAGGGGGAGGATGTGCTCTTGCCTTGCAGAGAGATGAGAGCGCATTTCGGTTCTGTGCACAGTAGAGTAGTTTACTAGAACATGTGATCTACTCACTTATTGGTCACACCCCCACCACACTTCACGATGGCCTCTATCTTCATACACGCAAGACTTCGAAGGATTGGTGAGAGATCCATTCGCGGGCTTGCTGGTGTGGCCCGATGTCAACCATGGTGGCCAGGAGCACCACCAATGGCATCGTTATTGTGCAATGTTAACTCTTGTTCTCCACAGGTTCAGCATCATTCAAAGCCCAGTCTGCCACCTAATGGGCTAACTGCTGAACAACACCCGGCATCAAGACCAACCGAGGGCTCCTTGCGGCTTACAAGCGGAGCGGAGGAAGAGACCAGGGAGTATGGCCAAGCTTTGTCGTTGAACTACTTTCTCCTGGTAGAAGAAGAAGGCCGAGGCTCAAAAGCGCTACGGCCCACCAGAGTCTCAAGTTCAGAGCATTTGTAAAGCGCTTTTCAAAGTTTTAACTGTCTCAAAGCGCACAAGTCAGACATGGTGTCTCATGCAGTTCCATGCCACGTGCCTGGAACAAACTTGACCCCCACTACCCCTACAGAGTCAAACTTGTGGCCCAGGTCTGCGCTTTCCCGAGGCAAACATTTCTCCGGCAGGTGGGAAGCCATTGTTCCGGCAAGCTCCGGCTGTCGTGAATCTCAGGCGAGTGTGCAAGTCCTTCCTCCTTCGTGGTAGAAGACCGGAAACACAAGGTTCCTCCGGCTTCAGCCGGTTAGACGCCCGTCGGAGTAACGACTTTATCCGATCCCAGTCTTATGTTGATAAGCTTATGTTGATCTCCATCATGGTTCCCAAGAAGGCCGGCAGTGCGTATGCCGCCCATACTGGATCTGAGATTCCTGAATCAATACCTACACAGGATAATTACTCAGAAGAACATTCTGACGGCAGTTCAGCCTCAGGATTGGTTCAGACCAATAGACCTTCAAGACACAAACTTTCTAATTCTAGCCAGTTCGAAGAGTCAGAGAGACTGTGTGCTCAGAAACATACGCTGCTTGACGTTCTAGGTCAGGGGTGGCCAACCAGTCAGACACTAAGAGCCACTTCTTTTCTGTGTTAAAGCCACAAAGAGCCGCAAAGAGCCACATCATACACACGGGCACACATAAACATCATTCAATTCCATAATCTTGTATGCACGTGCACACACAGACCTCTGCTCAGCCAGATTTAATGACAATAATCACACCAACAAGATAATATTAGTTATTTTCCAACAATTGTGTTATATTTGACTCATGTCATGTGAAAGCTTCTGAAGAGCCGCATGAAACTAGTTAAAGAGCCGCATGAGGCTCAAGAGCAACGGGTTGGCCACCCCTGTTCTAGGTTTACATGTGAAGAGCAGTCTGACTCACATTTAGCAGATCTCTTATCTTGTGCTTGACTTGGATTCCGTTCAGATGCACGACAGGTTCTCTATCTGGAGAGCCACCAACATCTGTCTCTTGGAGCTACACGGAGTCTCTTGGAGCTCACGGCCCTCACCTGGGTACCGTGTAAGACGTTCCAAAGGATGCTGTGGCTTATGGCCTTTGCTGTTGCGGTGACACCACTCAACAGGTTACACATGAGGCCACTAACATTTTGGGTTCCAAGAGTCCCAAGTCGAGCCAGGCGGCTGGGGAGATACTGGGCCCTCGTCACACACGGGTGTCTCTGCCTGCCCCCCTGGGAATACAAGGTGCTATTAAGCTATATTTTATGGCAGTTGTGGTCCACCATTGAAATTGGATCTGCGAGCCAAGTTTTGCAGGTTGGAATGCCAATCCGCTGTCCTTGGACACTGACTCCCACATGCCCCCCCGGGTGCCATTTTAGCCACACACACACATGCACACACACACACACACACACACACACACACAAACACATACATATACAGTGGTACCCCGACTTACGAAATTAATCCCTGCCGCTGTCCGTTTCGTTAGGCGGGAATTTTGTTAGTTGAGCATTTTACATGTAATTTGTCTAATCCGTGCCGTAACATTGTGAATTCAGACAAACATGTCTTTGAAGTTTTTAATGTGATTCTTTAAATTGCCCATTGGCGATTGTATATAAATGTACTGTATCTAATAATACAGCGGACGATCTCACATGAACGGTGACCGCCATCTTTAAATGACGTCACGTAACTTTGCGGGCACATACAAAACTAACGTCATCAGAATAATATTCAGCCCGGACCATATAGAGCGTAACACCCAGCGAGATTAGCGAATTAGCACCGAACTTCTATTATCTTATATGCAAGGTTTCTGTGAGGATAATTTGTTTTGTGTTAGTGAGTTTGAACTGCTTCAAACTCCCGCTGAGTAAGTGTGTGTGTGTATGTGCTGTCCGCTCCTCGGTGCTCTAGCAGTGTGTGTGTGTGTGTGTGTGTGTGTGTGTGTGTGTGTGTGTCCGCTCCTAGGTGCTCTAGTAGCTTCTGCTCGGCTCTGTTTGTACCAACGCCAGACACGCAAAAAAGCCATTGTAGGAGAATACGAGTTCATTTAATATTTTGGAAGCAATACATTTGAAACTAACCAGTGCTTTTGTTCTAGTTTTTTGTTTATTTGATGTGCGTGAGGATAAAACAACTTTTTTACACTTCTGGACTCTCATTCATGCCTGCTGTAAGACCAAGACGCGCTCGTTTTGTATAGCGAATTTGTTTCGCAACTCGGGACAAAATTTTCGCGGCGATGCATTTCGTTAGTCAGGTTTTTCATTGGTAAGGACATTCGTAAGTCCACTAGGTACCACTGTATATATGTGTGTGTGTAGCTGGTCCGGTGTTCTGAAAATTGTTCCTACATCTCAGAAGTTCCTACATTGCCCGCTGAGCATGCGCGTTAGCACATACGTCACTGCTCAGCTGTTCTTAGCTAGCACGTGCGCATGCGCGTTAGAACATGCGTCACTGCTCAGCTGTTCTCCGCTCAGATTTTTCTACTTTCCGCGCTACATGGGCGTTAAAAAATGTGTTATATCTATCGTTTCTTCTTCTACTTGATTGTACAAACATTCTGTACTTTTGTTGTATGTACTTTTGATATTGTAGCGTTGGATCAATGAATAAACATAAACGCACTAAATGAACACGGACACTTATAACAGTACACACGATAATCGTAACATGTAACTATATTTTGTAGTTATTTATATTAGTATTCTGTTTTGACGTGTTTTAATGCGCTTGCGTAGGGTGCTAGCTAGGAACAGCTGATCAGTGACGTCAGTGTAGGAACTTCTGAGCTGTAGGAAGAATTTCCAGAACACCGGGTCTGTGTGTGTTCACTTCACTGAGTATTTGCACTTCACTGAAGAAGTTAAACGCAGAGCACAAAATCAAAATGGTCCCTACTCCCTAGTGGCCATGTTGACAAACTGACTTTCCTTTACTTAGTCTTAGATAGACAAGAGTCCTGATCCTTGAGGAACTAATCCTTGGGGAACATCATATGTGGGCAACAAGGACGGGTCTGCATGCCCCAAACTAAAGCCTGGCTCCATGGTGGGGCTCCACTGATTCCAATAAAGAAATAGTTATGCTTTGGTTTTTGTTCTTTGAAAGGTGTTTGTGTACTACTACTGTGTCTGTTTGGCCCTTATACTTTGACCTGTTTATCATGAGACCCACTCCTCTTGATTTGTCTTGTCTTATAAACATCAGAGCTGCTATGTAAAAAGAATATCTTGCTTTCTGAAATTAGTTACACGATTCTAAACAAGTTGCCTTGGTGATGCTGCCTTTATACAGTGAAATGTCTTTATCTTCTTTGTTGTCTCAATTTTCCAGACACATCAATATGGTTCTGATGCCTTTAGCGTCAAAAATTGTATTTGTCTTGACTTTCAGAGTCCAAAAATCAAACCAGGCTTCACCTCATCTCAATTTTTTTAAATTCAGTTTTTTAATAAAAGAAAAATACACAGAACATACACAAGCAAGCTACACACGCTTGAGAGTATTCTAATTTTTAAAACTTTAAAAGGGCATTTCATATGAGTTAAAGTGCAAACACATTTACTGTTAAACACTGACCAAAGCTAATTCAGAATGATATTTTCAATGCATCATACATATAGCAGCAATGATGACTGGCACAAAGTGTTTATTACACTCAACAACAATAATAATAACATTTTCTTTTTTTAAAAGAAGGCACAAAGGTTAATGTTTCAGCCAAGAATACTCCAATAATAATGTAAAGGATTGAGAATCTCAACGTATTGGAGTAACTATTCCAGCAACACTCTTATAGTATTATACAATCCGACACAATATAAACAGAGTTCAAGTCTTGTAAAGTCCGTTGAAGCTGGACGGCTTGGCTTAGAATGACTTCCTCTCTCACACATCACCTTTACTATAATATACACAAAAAAAATCTACATTTTCCACATCAATATTTACACAAATTGATGTGCGAAGCAGGTGACAGGTGTCTTGATTAATGCAGCGTTGTATGTTTTAATATCTAAACATATATTTTTATCATCTCCCACCGACAGATGTGCTGTAAGTGATTATCATCAACAACTAGACTGAGCCTGTGGCACTTCAGACAGTTGTTTAAAAGCCCTGTTTCCCAAAGAAGAGGAAAGAAACGATGTAAACCGCAAAAAAATGTTGTCGTTTTTCAGTCATCTTTATATTTGCACTGGAACATCCTTGAGCACAACAGATGTCAACTATAAAATCGCCTCAAGCTGTTGGAAATAATGTGCAGTATGTTATGGTAATGTACATATTGTATTTGACAAAATTCTAAAGCAAAATAATTGATTTATAAATATTTTTTTGATGTATACAGTCGACTCCTGTTAATTGGGACACATAGGAACAATTAAGCGGCACAAATGAGACATGATTTGGGCTTTAGGATTTCGGCTGCCCCCTTTACCCACCATCCTGTTTAAGCAGAGTCAACAGTCTATGGTATATTTGTGCAATTTTGTGCACAAATCAGAATCCAGATTCACATGGCAACAAGCAAATACTTGGTTCACAGGAAAAGGCTCAGTTTTTGCTTCCTATGAACCCAAAAATGAAGTCATCAGATGGCGGTGGTGATCTGCGTCAGTCCCAGGTCATTGGAGTCTTCTCCACCATGAAAAGAGGACAGCTCCACGGCTAGTCATACGGCTCGACCACGGCCTCCATCCCCTTTTGCCTCGGCTGGACACGTGTGTTCCCGAAGGGTGCTCCTGACCCGACTGACAGCATGTCCGTCTCCGGTGGTCCGGCCCGGGCAGCAGAAGTCCTTGAAGCATCGCTTAAAGTTCTCATCGAGAAAAGCATAGAGAATAGGATTGAGACTGCTGTTGGTGTAGCCCAGCGCCACGCAGAAGAAGTAGGCAGCCATGACCGCGGTGGTCTCAGGCACTCCAGGAGCCAGAGCTTTCACCAAAATGAAAATATGAATGGGGGTCCAGCAGACCACAAATACGGCCACCACCACCAGTACGAGGCGAGTAATGCGCCTCAGGTTTCTGTCTTTTTCCCTGGAGCCCGAGAGTAGACGAACGCTCTTCAGGCGGAGGACCATGAGTGTGTAGCACACGGTGATGATCAGGAGAGGAGCGACGAAGGCGAAGATAAAGACACAGATCTTCATCAAAGTGTCCCAGTAGATGTACGGGTCGGGAAACTGCAGTGCGCACTCCGTGGTGCCTGTAAAAGAAACAAATCAGCACGATTAATCTTTAACCAGAGCTGAGCACCGGCCAGTCATGCACGTCGTAATGAAGTCACGGTGAGCGGGAACAACAAACATATTAGGTTGTTAGGTTGTTGGAAATACCGTTGTTTGTCTGTGTGCTCCCCAGAATCATGGCTGGGATCCCAGCAGCTGAAGAGAGCACCCAGATGAAGATATTGATGATCTTTGCCTTTAGCGGTGTGCGGAAGTCCAGAGCCTTTACGGGGTGACAGACTGCCACATAGCGGTCCACACTCATCATGGTCAAGGTGAAAATACTAGTGAACATGTTATAGTAGTCAATGGAGATGAAGACTTTACACACCACTTCTCCAAAAGGCCAGGAGTTGAGGAGATAGTCCGTGCTTTGAAAGGGCATGGTGGTGGTCACCAGGGCATCTGCCACAGCCAGATTGAAGATGTAGATGTTGGTGGCAGTTTTCATTTTAGTGTATCTGCAAGAAAGGCGGAGCGAGTGTGTAAAAATGGCCTTTTTTACAATCTCTCTCTCTCTCTCTCTCTCTCTCTCTCTCTCTCTCTCTCTCTCTCTCTCTCTTTATCTATCAATCTTTCTAGGCGTGTGTGACGCTTTATCCATCTTAAAATGATTTTGGGACTCATCCCGGATTTAATTTATTTAATGATCCAGCAGGCGGCGCTAAAGTTGTAAATTCTCAGCTTTTCAGAACGCCACAATGCACATTAATAACGCAACAAACTCGGTGCAAAGACATACACGCATCATTCACGGAGCAACATTTATATCAAGGAATGTTTTTTAATCATGAAAGCAGGTCATATCATCAGGAAACAACACTCACCTGATAATGACATACATCACCAGGCAGTTTCCCACGAGTCCCACTACAAAGACCACCGAGTACACAGCCGTAATGATCGGAATGATCGGGGACATAGTTTCCTGCTCGTTCGTCCAGCTTTCATTCAGTGAGTAGTTGTAAATGTCTGACACGCCAGGTTGCCACGTGAAGTTGGGCAAACACTTTTCCGGGTGAGCTGAGGGGCATTTGTCTTCCTTAAAAATCTGCACCACGTTGCTCGCCATCGCCTCTTAAATCCAGAAATAAAACAGGTGCTTATAATAAAAATGGAAAAAGCAAAAAAGACCCCCCTCTCTCAGAAAAAAACAACACAATTCAATAACAATACGAAGCATTTGAAGTTATGTGCTGCATATATATTTCATAAAGCATTTGTTAAATATCAACAAATGACAAATGATAAATTAATTACAAAAACTACCATATTAAGCAGTTAAAAACGCACAAATGTCTTACCTTTCATAAATCCGTAGTCAGTTAAGAAAGGGGTAAAAAAATTGTTTAATATTTCTTTAAACACTAACAATTGTTGTCTGTGCGCAATGCGTTGATTTCTTTGCCCGCTCGTGTTCAGTTGATGACTGACTGACTGACTGCCACCTTATGAGAGCAGCAGCCTCTGCCGCGCGCCTCCTCTGACGTCATCGCCCCTCCTGTGACGCTCTCCATCAGAAACACTCCGTTAACCAGGTCCAAAGTGTCACCGCAGGAAACCTTGCGGGGAAATCGTCTGCAATAAAGTTGTCTTCTTTGATAAGTGTTAACGGGTCTTTCCCTGGGAGCCGTGGAACATTGTCAAACTTTCCTCTTGAATACTTATACAATAGAGGCGCACATATGCTTTTTATTATGTCACTTTTTTTTGCACATGACTTATCCGCTTAAAGCCGGATTTTTCCAGAAGCTATACAAATCTATTATTGGATTCTTAAGTTAATTAGTTGAAGAAGAATTGTCTTTTATTTTTCTATTGGTAAAACTTCAAGTTGCTAAGAAACTCAAGTGCACGTATGTTTATAATTAGCATGAAAGCCCATAATTGACTGTGATTCCCTATATATGTGACTGTGATGTATGACCAAAAACCATTACAGCCTTAAATAACTCGAAAGATGATTATTGTGCTCAACTTTTTGACATTTGTGTTTCTCTAACTATAAAATGTGTAAAAATTGTTCACATTTCAATTACAAAATTGTTCAAGCATGAAGGTACAGTAGAGTCAAAAGAAATCTTTTTTATTTCTTTAATTGTGGCTGTTTTATTTTATTATGAGAGATGAATTTTGAGTGAAAGACAGAGATGGTTGTTTTGTTAATTCTATCAGTCAATGACCTTGAAGAATGAAAGCAGAACTCTCCACACAGACCAGTTTGTTTAGAATCAGTTTCCATGGAAACCAATGCCTCTTTTTTATTTATTTGCCAAGATGCAACAGTTCATGGTGTACTTGATTTCATGCCAAACTTCAGACTTCTGTTCCATGAAATGCATTACTCGTGGCCTCACATATACAAATTAGGTGAGGAAAAACCGCAAGAAAAAAATCGAGAAAATCTTGCTTATGGGCAAATTTTCCACATTTAGAATCAATGTACAAAACCGGAGGTGTCGTTTCTGCATTTTATACATGTGGACACATTTGATTTAAGCCATATGTACCTCATCCATATGTATGTATCTGTGTATGTACGTATTTATGTATGTATGTATGTATGTATGTATGTATTTCCACACAATATTCCAACCAACAGAAATAGCTCAGCCACCTCAGAAGAATTGTGAGACTCAGAGCAACACATTTCACTCCTAAATAATTCAGTGTTTTTGAACAAATTGGTTGAATGAATGATTGTCTTATTCAGTCTACCAACCAAATCACAATCAGTCAAGTAAGCCACTGAGCTTTCACGAAGGGGAAAAAAATTACAATTATTTATTTATAAATAAACTATGCACACGTGGATTAATTCAGTATTTCTGAAGTGACACACCGTTCAAAAAGCCCCTGAACATCTAAAATCTAAGACAGTGAGTGACTGTCACAATAAGGAGAGCAGAAACCTCTAAGGAGCTGGCAAGCAGCATCGTGTCAGGAAAGAGAGGAAAATAAGCAGCTCTGACAGGAACAGCGTATGAGGAGCTGTTTCTGAGAGGAACCATAATTGAATGCAAGACATTATAGTTCTGCCACATCACCGACCAAACAGCAGGTTACAGATGTGGGGGTTAGGAATGCTGTTCGTTCACAATGGCCTCATATTTATAGTATATTGATTCTAAATGTTCTGCTTGTTTAGTACTATGTGGAAGCTTGACTGTGACACAAAGCTGACATGTAGATACAGCGATATACTGTGTAGGGTTTAGATTAAAGTCTACACAGTTTGCTTATGCCCATAGTGGATAAACACAGCACTACATGTATTTTTGTAAATATTCATGGTTAATTTATTGCTGTTTATTAAATATGTATTGACTATCCAAATATTCAGCGCACACAGTACAAACTTGCAGCCCACTTGTGTACACACACCACACACACACACGCACACAGAAAAGAGTTTCAACAAATGAAAGGAGAGACAGATGGAAGGACCTTAAGCTTGATCACAGTCCATTCATGTCATAAGAACTCACTGCAAAAGATTGAACGCTTTTATACCGCCGTACTGCTGATGGTGAAAAATGTAGAAGACAAATGTATGGCTCTGAAGGAACTTGACCTCCACTGTATTTCACTCTCAGTGATAAGTTGAACACGGTCTTAAAAATAAGGGAAAGACTGGAGTCTTCACACATTAAATTTCAATTAATTGGAAAATTAGTAAGTAGTTTATATATACAGACCTGCTCCGTGGCTCCTCCTGGTGTCCATTAGGGGAAGCAGTAGGGTGGAGGAAATGACCGTCTCGTTACCTGCACAACAGCTGATTTCAATCCTCTAGCAAGATGAGGGCTGCGGGAACAGCTGCCGGTCATTAAGGTTACAACCACACATGAAGGTGCCACAGCTCAAGTCTGAGATTGACTCCAGCTCCCGGTGACCCAGAAATAGAGTAAAAGGTCAAAATGGGAGGATGGACACAAGTATTTACAGTATGTCACAATTTTGAAAATGTGTAAATTACACTTATGAACAAACACTTTTTTTTCCTTTGGTGACTGCAAAGGACTACAATGAGGAGAAATACCTCAGTGTGGTAGTTAAATTGAAATGCAGGAACACACACACACTTCCAGGAAGCTCTGAGCATTTCGTATCTAAGGACACAGAGTACAGGTTAAAGTCTGTCGACCCAAGATGGACATCACACATCTGTATGAAGTAGAATTTCTTCTTTCGAGGTAGAACGTTGGAACACTACCAATGTTCTTTCCTAAGCACAGCAACCAGAATACAAACCACAACATTGCAGAAAATAACAAGATGTAACATTCAGTGCACATTGTTATATTATTATTGTGTGGTTGTAGGTGTGTGTATATTTT
Source organism: Paedocypris micromegethes (assembly GCA_028031935.1). Lineage (NCBI taxonomy): Eukaryota > Metazoa > Chordata > Actinopteri > Cypriniformes > Paedocypris > Paedocypris micromegethes. Next base: position 24,795,283 of record CM051493.1, read on the forward strand.
CTTACGTCATTGGTAAATCTGGGAAAAAATAGTGTTTTCTTTTATCTTAATATTGATAATAGTGTCATACAATTAGCTAAATTGTGATTTATAGTAATTGTTGCTACTTGGTCTGATTGACAATATATTTCTTTAATGTTTTTACAATGTGTTTATTTTTTGAAAAAGCTGCTTTTGTTCACTGCAATTTGTCCACTGTGGGATCAATGAACTCATTCTATTCTATTTCCTTTCTAGTCTAGGAGTAATCAAAGGTGCTAATATTCAAGTCATGGTGGTCTTGAAAGTGACATAATGGGTGGAGCCTGGTCTGGTGTTTCCTTTGCAGACATCCCCTCCACCAATTAAAAGATCAGGAAGCCCAGCAAAGTGCATTGCCTCCATAACATTGTGACTGAGTAGAAGTTCGAGATCATATTGTCTTAAACTCCAGGCTCGCGGTACAATTTTAACCGGCTTGTGAGATCTTTCAGAATGGACCTGTTGATTATGGTATCCGTGGCCCGGCAACACAAAGTGCTGAAAACATATAGACTCTATAGTTGTAACATTAACTTAAAACTTTAAATTTGTTAATGCACTTTTATAGAGGACAAAATATTATTTGAAAGTTAAAATTGAATAATTCTGGATTCATATTGCAGTCATGTTTTAAATCCATATTTATGTAAAAAAATGTTAGCATTTACAAGCTAGTTTTACTCTCTACTTTACCACACTTTTGATAGAGTATATGTACTCTCCACTCAACTACATTTGAATGGACACTTATCGTTACTCGTTACATTGGGATTTGTGAAAAGAGTTTCTTGTTTTCACATTTCTTGGTGTTTTTTTATCCTAAATTCAGCACGAGTAAAATATTCAAGTACTTTAACAATAGTATACTTAATGACTTTTCCTCTTGGAAGAGTTTTCTTAGAATTGGAGACTTGTAACTTGTAATGGAGCAATTAATTAAATGTTAAGTACAGTAAGGTGTTCATACTTTCACACAAGTATTGTTTTCAGGTACTCTGTGTTGACCTGGGACTGCTCAAAGCACGTGCCAATGAAGATGAGCTGAGACCATTTTATTGGCACACTTTGGAGAAGAGTTCTATTTATAGATTGCTGAGACTTCATATCTGGCTCGGGTAATGAAATGTTCCAGAATTACAGTACTTACCGTCTTAGCAGAAGATTCAGGGGTAGCTTCTCTGTTCGTCCATTACTCTCAATACAGTTTCAAGCTAAGGAGAAGAACAGCTTTAGATATAAACTGCAGGAGTCAATCTGATGTGCCTATAAAAGACAGGTATGTTGGTAATGGAATGAACTCCCAGAACTGACTATTGTCTGCAAGGAACAGGTAGAGATCTAGTTGCACACTCAGCGTGGGCAGAGTCGAAAGCACTGGCTTTGTCTAGTTGATCTTTGAGTTCCCAGAGAATAGGTGTGAACAACATTCTGGAAGCGAGCATATACTCCTTCCGGGAGTTATAATCCTTCAGCGTAATCATCTTGCTGGTACACACTGGACCACATCTCAGCTTTGTCACTTTTGGTAGATATGGTAATGTTGAAAAAACGAATACACATTATATCAAATACGTATTGTGTATATTATGCGAATGCATGCGAAATGAAAGCATATGAAGCATATTTATAACTGTAATAATAACATGTTCAATGACTATCATTAATGAATAGGAAGGCTGCATTAGGTAGAAATCCGGAACCTAACCTCACCTGCACCAAAGCATTACTACTATTATTACTGCCTTAGAGCCCTTCAAAGTGCTAATGGATTTTGTGTCACTCCCCTGCCTCCCCTGAGTGATCCACATCCCTGCTGGAGGAGACGAAGCCGTATCCCTGTCGGAGGAGTGTCGATACCATCGGAACTGAGACAACGTTGCTTGAAGAATGTCGTACATCCGGGTCAGAGATAACGTCGCATGGAGTTGTGTCGTACTACCGAGGATTGAGGATGATGTCGTTTGGAGGAGTGTTAGTATCACCAGGACGGCGATGACGTTGTTTCAGGGAGGTTTCGATGCCACTGCGTCGTCATGGGAGGGATAAGCCGCCACACTTTACGCCTGAGGAAACTGGCACCAGAGATTCGGGTTCTCCCTAGGTTTTTTACTCTCACACTGCCAGAGAGGTTTTGTTTTCCTAGCCACTGTCGCGATCTAGCTTGCTCTTGTTGGTCATAGCCCATAGTCTGAACATCAATGAACAATGGACATTTTTCTTCTTTAAAGACAATTTTTTCCCAATTCCTTTACGTGGGTCTGGAACTAGCAATAGTGCTATATAAAACTTCAACTTTAATTTAAAAGAGTTGGACTTGGAGTGACTAAAAAGGTGTAGGTTTGAATACAAGTCTGTTGGGTTCAACAAAATGTCTTTGACCAAGACACTGAACTCAATCTGCTCATTCTGAACTTCACTTTGGATAAAAGGGTCTGCCAGATAAATGTAATGTAAAGTAATGAGTCTTCTGACTCCTGACACTCAAACTCTCCACATTCTCTTAAGAAAAGGTCTTGCAACTCAAATGTCACAGACAAATCACAGGATATGAAAACCCTGTCTTTTGCACAATAAATGTAAAAGTTGAAATCCTCAGTCGTATAATTTATTTCTTGTCTGTTCTTTTTTTTTTATGTCTCTCTACTACGTTTTTAACCTCCCGGTTGGAAATGTGATCCATCTGAATTATGGCTTGGACAATGAGCTGCAACAAGCAGGACACGTTAGTTGTGAACCCTGCTAGACCCGGGATTCGACACAACCTCTTGGACGCAAGTCCAACTTCCTACTACTGGACCACAACTGCCCTTGAGAAATCTTCATAAAAGTCTGTGCTGGCCATCAAGATCCACAACATTTTTTACATGTAGGAAATGACCAAAACAGTAAAACAAATCAGATGCCCTCTTTAAAATCCAAGGATCTGTAAACCCAGTAATTGTTTGCTCACTATGGCCAATTGATTGTCAACTTGAGAGCCAGGAACTCTTGTTTGTCAACAGGAAACGATTTTGAGAAGTAAGCATGTGGATGGAGACAAGGATGATTCACCTGCTTCTGAGACCAATTGGCTCAAACCCCAGGAGACAAATAAAATGTAAACGCATGGTGAATTTACATTTGGGGGAACAAGTAGATGAGTGTAAGAGAAAGTTGTTTTGAGTTGGTGGATACCGCTGTCCTCTTCTGGGTTGCAGATTTGACCTCTAGGGACTTGAGCATCTGGTATCAGGTCAATCGCACAATCCCATGGTTGGTGATCTGGTTTGAGTTTGGGATAAAATACACCATTATAGTTGGCACACTCTGGCAACCAGGTTACAGGTGGATGGACCCTTGGCATCAGGATCGCGGTGAACAGGTATGCTAGAAAATATATGTGAGAAGAAATCATTAGCCCAACGTAGCATCTCTTCTGCCTTTCAAGGAATGTGTGGTTGATGATGGATCAATGGTCTCAGAAATACGAAGATCCACTTTACATCCCATAAGAACCAGCAATTCCAGGTTTCAGTGTGTGTTTGGGTTTCTCACATGGTGTTTGGGAATTGCCAATGATGGGTGGAACTCTGACTTTGATGCACCAAGGATGAGAAAAAACTTGAGTCTTTCAGAAGGCAAGGGGGGAATTAATGTTCATTCATGCGGATCAATAGCTGGATGAATTTCTTCAATCCCATTCTATCATTGCAAGTGGAGAATTGAAGATGAACAGTCGAGGATTGAGATTAGAGCTTGTTTATCACAAATGCTCCGGGCAGCAAATGCGCTGCTTTGTATAGCAAATCATTGGAAAGATAGCTTATTCTCCATTAAATCAGTCTGTCTTTTACTATGGTTATGCATTTAACTCACATTTGTCCAAAGTAACAAATTGGATTCGTTTTCACAATCAAACAACTTTGATTTCCCTGGAAATCAAACTTGTGTTGTTCCAAAGCCAACTCTACTGATAAATCCTGTCTTCAAAAAAAAAAAAGCTAATTTTACTGTGTGGAAAGCAGATATGATGTAATATGTGCTGGTGATAAGGTTGAACATTTAGAGTCTTCTTTAGAGTAAGACATGCTTGGGCATTTTGGTGTTCCCTCAAGGACTGAGACTCTGACCAAAGGATAAAAGTGAAAACACACACACACACACACACACACACACAATGGACACTGGACACGTTTCTTCTTTAAAGACTCTTTTTTTTTTCCTAATTCTGCATCGCACCTTTGCGTTAGTCTGGGACTAAGAAAAGCACTATATAAATAAACTTGAACTTGAACACACACATACACACATTTCATTCATCTTGGTTAGAACAAGGTGATGTGCGGAGCATTAGCCAGAAACGCTATTAATGAATTCATTTAATGTTTAATTCATGGGTCCAGAAAAGAAATACCCTTAAGGGATTGGTCCCTGACGTACAAAATAAATGTATGTATGTAAGTATGTATGCTTTTGGATTGCTAAGAAGCTGTAATTTGGTAAAAATAAATATTCACAATTATTTCTCACTCATCTAAACAAAAGCATATGCCAAAACAAAGGATGCAAAATGATTTATATAGAGCACACATGGTTGTTAGGTGCTAATGTGTTCATTTATAATTAAAATAATCAGGTGTATTGTTTTGCATAGCAGCACCACCTTTCAGGTCAGACGTTCTGCAGATTTTGCCCGGAAGAACAGAGTCCGGTTGCTGTGGCGTGCTGTGACTCCATAATCGAGCTTATTGGCTAGCGGGTTAAAAGAGCTTTCAGTACCCGCATGCATTGAAATAGCTCCGATCTCTGCAATCAGAAGCTGAATGCGAACTCCCGTTGTTTGGAGAAGGTTCATTGGACAAGGAGAGGTTACAGGTTGAAAATGCCAAATGGATTTAATCGCAGACTGGTTCTAACAAAGCAGTTTGAGGCGATCTAATCCGAATAGACAGTGCTGTCTGTCTACGAGATTGTTTTTTTGCGCACCATTGCATTGTTGCACGTCTGAATATTACTGTAGCTGGTTTATTGACCTAAAGTAAATGGTCAAGCTATTGTTAATGGATCACGTCGACCTGCTAACACACGTCATCTGTATTCGTATAGGGCAAGGACAGCGGTCAGGGTCTGTCTTCTGTCAGGATGACAGTGGAAATCATTCTTAAATGTTATCTCATTGGCTCTTGTTTTATTTGTAGCCATGGGAACAAGCAATCCATGACCTCTGTCAACAAGACAGGGCAGCTTGGGTCAATATGGCTAGTCGATAATATTCTGCCATATTACAAAGCCACGACTTGAGCCGACAGCCTCAGGGAGCGTCTCGGGGAGCCACTGTCAGCAAGCTTTTCAGAAGATTGTTGAAAGACACACAGCATTTAAATTGGTTTGAGTGGGGGAAATAAATTTTTCCTCTCCAAATCTTTCAACTGAAAACATCTTGCTTTGAGAAAATACTCTGTGTGGAATGGAGGCCTAGTGGGTAGTGTTGCTGCCTCACAGCAAGAAAACCCCCAGCTTCTTACCAGTCCAAATGGGTTCAGGAGAATTGGTGTTTTGGAAAATTGTCCAATAGGTGTGTGAGAGTGCAAATGTGTGTGTATGTGTCTGGTTAGCCACTGAACCGGAGTGTGTATCCCACCTTGAGATTGACTCCAGTTTCACGTGTCCCAGAAATGGAAAATGTTCAGAAAATTAAGTTCAAAAACTTAAACTTGTAAAGTCTTACTAATACATCATAAGATTATTGAAAGTTTAATTTGGGAATAAAGTAGTCCCTCGGAGTTGGAAACATAATCCCAGGCAGTGATGATTGTCCGTGACAAGTCGGCATCTTTTTCTACTGCGGTTAATTTCTTGGGTCATATGAGAAAATATCGCCATCTACAGGGTGCTGAAGGTACTGGATGCTATTTATGAGCTAAATCCAGTGAATTAGTGGATTGCACTTTTTTGCTCACTTCAGTTTGACTGAGACAGACTATTTCATCTATTTTGCTCTGGCATTTTGAAAATTGAGGTGGTAAATTACTTTCTATATTAAGAAGTAAAACCTCATGAATAAATAGTTTCTAGTTTTTCCCATTACATGGCGTTTTTTGAGCCTAAATTCAACACAAGTAAAAAAACTCAAAGTTCTTTTAAAATCACATTGATGACTTGTAATGGAGTCATTTTATACTCTAACATACTTTTACTCAAGTATGGTTTTCAGTTACTTTTACACCTCTGATCCCAGGTTCTGTGTGTGACACAATGGCCCAGTGGGCCCAGAACCCATGATCCAGACCCAAATTTGGGACTTTGAGGTGTTGTTGTGAGGAACTTGAAAGTTCTCAATGTATTTATTGGCTTCCCAAATGAAAAAAAAAGCTATGAAAATACAGTTCTCCCATGTTCATCCACATCATATACCCACTACATCAAAGTGAATTCATATGCGAAATCTAAACAGCAAATCAGACATAAAGGAGAAGGTTGAATCTGACATCTGATAACTTCATCAACAACCTTGTTTTACGAGGCCTTAGAGACTCAGATTGCTTCCAAGATGACCGAAATTACAAACTAAATGACCCTCAACACTTCACACCGGAGTTGATAACAACATGTGCTCTGCCTCTGTCAGATGGAGAGGTATAACAGTCTTTGAAGGTTATCTCTGTCTGGAAATCCGTATGGCACAACAGGGCGCTGGGCTATTTGCTAAACGATAGTACCACTGTTACTTGCTTTCCATTTACTGAGAGAGAAGAGGGAGAGAACACAAATTACCCAGCGGCTGCATCCGCACTCGTCTGATGCTCTGCCCAGTCATGTATGGAAAAGGTTTTGGGAGGTTATTCACAAATGGTATGAGCCAGGAATGCTGCAACCGGTAAATGGGTTTCCAATTAAACCTGGTAAATGGGTTTTTTTTCCAACATTCACAAATGTTTGAAAAACCCGAACTGTGAAGAAGAACAAACAATCCCACTGTGAAAATGAATTAAATATGACTTGCTAAAATGTGTTGGGATTTTGTAACAAAAAAAGTTTTGATTTAATATTCATCACCGAGCACAAAGAGAATTTCCTGCAACAGAGTTGTGAGAAATCCCAAAACTCAATGTCAGAACAAACAGATTGTGAAGCGTAAGTGTAAGTCGTGAAAATAAATCGGTAGATCTGAGGATCACGGTGTCATTACAAGGGGCTTTACGAGGGGCTTCGGTGAATGATGACACAACAGACATTTTATGAAAACAAAAGCTTTAATATATTCCTTCTGAGCAAAAAAAAACCAAAAAATAAGACTTTACTATTTGCAATCTAGTGACACGTGGATGCCTAATAGGTTTTCAGAGTGCAACGGGCAAAGAAATTGAGATCTGAGGCTGGTTATATTACCAAAATAAAACCTATAACCGTGAAAGAACAGATATAATCCATAGACTTGTGCTGGTGAAGGATTACCATATGAATCTGACATCCAGTAGAGACGGCAACGTTACACAAAAATCTATTTCTTTCTCTAAGCTCCAGAGATGAAGCGCAAATAACTTTGGCAGTTTTGCCGTCTTTGTCCTCACAGGATTTCAGAGAGCAATATTTGAGTGACAGTTCATTCCTGTTACAGTATTTTACAAATTATAAGGGTAAAGATTGAAAGATTACATTTTAAGTTGCATTTAGTTAGCAAAAGTACAAAGAGGATGGAGGTGTTTGTGCGATGCAAACAGATAATGTTTAGCGTGGCATTAACAGGTTAGAACATTCTGTTTTGCAGGAGTTTGTTTCAGGAGTTTAATGCAGCAACAATTGTGATTTAATCATATTTTAAAATATGCTTTTACTCAATGTGAGTGGAACACAAAAAAAAAAAAAAAAAAAAATCAACTTACACACCACACACACACACACACAAACACTGCTTTTACACATTGTACTGTACAGATTAGAGCAAGTGAGTCCAATTTACGTTTGCAATTTAAATATAAAATTAGTAATTGACAAGAAATCACAAGCCAAAGATGAATAATGTTGAATAGAACATTTTAGGCAAAATATTTATTTGGAAAAGTGTAACTGACAGCGATTGTGCATCTTTTGCATTTCTGCATGTGTTTTTAAACTTTGAGTCATTTTATTTATTTTATAAAAAAAAAAAATACTGAACTTTTTATTCAAAAACTAGTACAGTATTTGCGTAAACAAAAAAAAAGTCTACAAATTTGTCAATCTATTATATATACAATCGTAAACTATTTTCCAGCTTTATACTGTTAACACAAAGGTACACAACCTTTGTTTTGCATGAATGGCCTTGCAACACAATAGATAATATTGTGACCCGACTTTATTGTGACATACTGTATTTTTTTTTATCGTAATCAGCTCCTGAGCTGGAGAGGAAAAGCTGTTTTTGTGCATTGTTGAAAGTTCACACACCAGCAATAATTGCTGTTTGCAATAATGCACATTTTTGTCCACTACACTGTACTGTATGTATATGCAACTGCAATTACAATTGTGTTCACGTTTCGTTTGGATTTTTCTGGCAGAACAGGTTTATAGTAAAAATGCCTTTACAGCGGTCTCACTTTGTGTCGTTTTTATTTTCTTTTTGAAAAGTGAAACTATGTCTAACGTAAAACCATTAGTCTTCTCTATAATTTGCTCTATAGTCTTAAGAATCTTTCGTTGGATTACATTTTTTTTAGAGAAAATTGGCAGCGATGATGCAAACAATAAAAAATGACAAACCACTGTAACACTGTCGATCTGACCTCTTGGCCCGAAAGCGATTACGCTGTGGCTAGATTTAGCCCGACGGCCTGAATTTGACCCTACAGTAGCGGCCTTGCACTTGCTTGTCAACCCACGGAAGCCAACAACTAAGGAATACATGACATTTTATGTATTATTCATCGATCCATCAGTTCTGTTTTTACAATTCTGGGTCAAGGGGAACTGAAGTCAAAGGCGGGACACATACCTTGAATAAGTGACCAACCAATCACAGAGACACAGACACAGACACACACATTCACACTCACTCTAATTCTCCTGCTCTGGGAGGAACCTGGAGTCCTAGAGGAAACCCACGCAAGCACAGAAAGAACATGTACACTCCACAGAGACTAGGACCGAGACTCGAACTTGAGTCTGGAAACCACTGTGCCATTGTGTCATTATTATCTACAGTAATAATAAGATTTAGAGATGACAGAAATGAACAAAGGAAGCCGCACAACTGTTTCACAAGACTTTATTCGGAATGCATATGCATTTTGTTACACTTAAGACATAAATAACACATATTTATCTGAAGCATGTAGCGCTACGTGATTTTACTTACGCCTCTCACAATGATGAAAGTCACTTTTCATTTTAAATTATAAGGTGATCCGGGTGGGATTTGCTCTATTTTGCGCACTCATTTCACAGCACAGACCAACAAATACACAAGAACACAAGGTCAGACACATCGGCTCACTCGGAGGTGGCTCAGTTTCGGTCCGCGACAGCTGAATCCGACTTCTCTGAGGACTGCAACTGTTTCCCCAGGTATTCCCTGGAAGAAAAGATCATGCACAGATCTTTTTAGAAAAAGTGAGGCGAGTTAGTCAAAATGGCAACTTGGGACCATATCAAAATTGTGCTCTGCATTTAATCATCCAGTGAAATTACACACACACAAACCCGTAGCCACTGGACCACAACTTCCATAAAATACCCTTTTACAAAGTATTTACCATATTTAAACAAATATACCGTATTTACGAGAATAAATGCAACCCGCCCCCCTCCCCCCCAACGAAGGCACAAAATAACCCCCCCATGTTTATATTTCTGGTTCAATTACGTTAATATTGTTCTAAACATATTGTTTTTTCTTTATTTAACAAATCTAACGTGATATAATTTTTATACCATTTTACTTGAATGATAGATAACAAAACGTCGATTGTAGTGGTCAGAATTTCATTTCCCAATAGTCTTTGCACCAGTCCACGCATGTTCAAAGCAACGGTGGGAGGCCCGTCGAGCTCCCTGTTTATCTGACGCTGTGAAGAGAATCGAAGCAAAGGATTATTATCCCCTGTTTAGCAGACCGAGCATTTTGATTGTGTCCGTTCCTTGGATTTTTCACCCCTTGCTTTAAGCACACCAAGACTTTGAGCGTCGAAAATGCAAAAAAAGGGGTGCTTACACCCACATTTCACATTTCAAATCAGGAGCAATCCCAAATAAATGTGTCGTCTTTATGTAGCGGTGTGCTTCTGCATTGTTTCCTCTTTTCTTTCTTTAAATAATTTTATCGGAGGCAGACGTGGCAAAAATCAGGGTGCTTATATTCGCGTACATACTGTAATAAATTGGAATAAAATGAGCTTGTTCTAGAGCTGCAACGAGTAGTCGACGCCGTCGACGTAATCGAGTACGTAAATACGTCGACGCAAAAATCGCGCGTAGTCGCTTTTTGCTTTCATTTTTTTCCAAACATGGCGGCGCGGGAAACTAACGGAGCAGACGATGGCAAATAAGTGGTCAAAAGTGTGGGAAACATAAATGGATGATCGAGGTCTCTGTCGTTAGGACCAGTGTTGTGCAAGTTACTTCAAATTTGTAATATATTACATATTACTTATTACTGTTTGAAAAAAGTAATAAGTTACACTACAATATTACTGTCTCATAAATGTAATATATTACATTACTTCTGTATTACTTTTAAGTTACTTTCACCAAGTAGAAATTAACTAAAAAATTACCTTAAATAACAAAGTGTACCTTTTACTTGTACAGTAGTTTGTCACATCCAGTAGAAGGCATAGTTATGTAGCCTAATGACTGTGGCCTATCCAAGCTACAATATACATAGTCTATAATTGTAGAGTGACAATATATTTGATTTTCAAAAAAAAGGAAAACCGGCGCAGCCTCAACAAATTTTTAGACAGGCTTTTCGGAGGTTGATGAACATGCTTTAATATGCATAAAAAAAAAAAGTAAATGAAATAAAAAAATAAAGAAAAAATAAAAAAAAAAAAAAAAAACTTAAATATGTAACAATTTTAGTCTGACTTCATTCACAATAAATTAATAATATGAAATAAAGTTCTATATATCAACTCTTTTGTTTGAAAATTCAGCTTCAACAATATATCTAATAATATCTATAATGTCTCTATTAGTGAACAATATTAGTGAGCAGTTGTCATTAACACGTTTTTATTTGACAGATAATTTAATAATATAGTATACATATTATACATTGAAGTTTCAATGGATTAGTTCATTTTCCGTTCTCAAATAATTTAACCACGGGTGGCAAACCTACATGGTCCTTTGAAAAAGATAAAAAATCGGACATTATCGTGAATTTATAAAATCCGACCGGTTGTCTGGGGAAAAGACGCTTGGCAACACTAATAATTAACGTAATATGTGTTAAAAGTATAATAGACATAAAGCAATTTTCCTACAATGTCTGTGAATAACCTGGTTATATTTGATATCAGACACAACATAACTATGTAAACTTCAGTGCGTTTTATTCATTTTGAATGACTCACCACACAATACTGTCCTGCTTTCTGGCCAAGTGCAGACGACATTGTCGTTGCTGTTTTCTTTCTCTTCAGGTCAAGCGGTCTAATGGCACCGCTGTTTTTTATGTCGACGATTGTCTTGCGTTTACACAGCGGTCGCATTTCACCACAATATTCTTGTTTTTTACAAAACTGAAATAATGCGCATAAGACCATCTCGCGAATGTACCTTCGGATTTGCCGCGAGTCCGCGGCTCCGCGCACGTCCGCAGTTGCGTAAGCCAGTCGGAGCCAATAGCCTGCTGCACACCTCGAGCTCAGAGCCAATAACAGCGCACCTCGAGCTCAGAGCCAATAGCCGAAGACCTCGAGCTCAGCGCTGCGTTACAAAATACAACGCTCTACCAAGCGTCTATTTACGAACAGGAAATATTAAATGTTTGATTTATTGTTTTAAAAGTGAAATATTTGATGTAACGCAAGCGTTACTTGCATGTAACGAGTAATATATTACTGAAAATACAATAAGTAATAAGTTACACTACCGCCCCACTAAACATTGGAAGTCCAAAAAACGTCCAGATTAGGTCTATATTGCGTCGGTCGGTCGTAGACCTGATCTGGTCTTTTTATGGACATCTAATATTTGTGTCGTCGAAACATGACCTAATTTAGGCGTCGCTTAGACTTCCGTGTCTGGAAGTCATTTAGACGTCTTTTATCGACAATAATAATCTAATAACATAATGATCTTTATAGGTTCCAGGCAGTGAAAAAAACGTTCAAACTAATAATTAAAACGTTCGATATATTAAAAATATTCAGTCTGTTTAAAAACAAGTATGCTGTGGATTCTTTTTGAACCAGGCAATGCATGCTCATATATTATTTAAGACATGCAAACGATTTCTTTTTAGGTTAATTTTGTTTTGTTTTTTTGTCATTGCATCTTGTGTGAACAACTTTTCAAAATATGTTTAGAGGCAATTTTGCTTCCACAAATGTGCAGGACGTTTTGACAAATACTAATATTTATGATGAGACCACGTTATTTTTCTTATTATTTTATCATGTAATGGTATATTGCACTTTTATAAATCCGATATTTACCGATTTGTTGATCTGTCAACCCATTCGTCCTGGCCGCTAGGTGGCGTCACTTCCGGTTTTTTTTTTTTTTTTTAACGATTCAGTCAGAAGTCCGCGTTTGGCAATTGGCGCCCATTTTCCAAACGATTACGAAAGCTGAACCGCGTTCCTCTCTTAGAATCGATTAAATCCACCAAAATCGTCGTTTAGTTTGAGGTAAGTTTGGTTCGTTTTTTGTGCCTAAAAGTGATAACGTTTGACATTACTGTTGCCATTGTTATACTTGTGTAGGTTTAAGAGTTAGCACCTCCAGTACTTCTTTCTGCTCGTGTCGAGGTTTCACAGAAGAAAAGCCCAGGCACGGTGAGTTTGTCTAAAGACACACATTAATACTCAACACACTTCTATGAGTTGGTGCATCCTCAAAAGTTAAGTGTGTTATTAGTCTGTTTGTAATGTAATCTAAAACTGTCATTTGCTCATTTCTATAATGTTACTTTTTCACAATGCTGAACTGTAAGACTGTTTAATTTGACATGGTGAGTTTTGTTTAATCAGACATCTGTCATCCTCTGTTTACTCGCTCCTTTTCAGTCATAAAAAGTATTTAACAAATGTTCAGTGTTTTACTATAATGGAAGAGTGTGTTTTTAATTTTTATTTATTTAATTTTTTTGTACACTACTGTATAAGAAATGCAAACACCTGACCCTATGAGTTTTTGTAATTGCAGTTAGCCGTTCTAATCAGTAAATGTTTTTCAGTGTGCCAGAAGAGCTGGTGGACCTCAGGAGTCGCCTAACAGGCATTTCCGCCACCACCAGCGTTCATTTAAAACGCATGGAAGAAATGGAGGAATTGGAAAGCGAGGAGCAACGCCTTGGTGATACCTGTGCTTTTGATGCCCTGGTAGGTTTTAATATTCTGCAAGTAACGAGTGACTTGGCGAAACACTTTTGCATCCAAAGAGTTGAGATACTGTGGATAGCATAATTAACTTATATATTCTTTCCGAAAGTTCTACAGCTTCAAATGATGGGAGGTGGACTGTGTGCACAAAATGCTTGACAGGTGTGCTTCCACATATGGTGTTTCTATAATGTGTACGCTTGTGTGTTAAGTTTTTGATGTCTGTCATCATGATGTAAAGAATGTATTTAATTTGTAGCTTGTTTGTGTTTAGGCTCTTCACCAATGCTTTAATGGCCAACTTCAATATGAAGGGGAAGAAAGGCAAGAGGTCTCTGGAGGCCTCACACCTGTATCGAGCAATATGAGGTAGGCCCATATAACTTATTGTCACATCACAACAGCGTGTGTGCTGCTCCAGACAGTGCAGACTTACAGTGCAAAAATACTGGCAATATTGATAAAATTATTTAATTCCTGCTATGAATAATAACAGGAACAAAAATACATTTGCCACCGTTGACGCATAGCTGTTTTAGCATTAGAAAGGTGGACTTTGTTGTATATGCATATGTACAGTAAAACGTTCCTTCTACCTGTGCAGATGCAGCCTTGAAGTTGGATGCCAATTCCACAGAACCCATCATACAACAAGCCACAGAAACCACCTCAAACATGCTCCAGAGAGAAGTGGACGAGTCGTGGTTATTTGAGAATAATTGTTTGGTTATTACCAAGGCATTGTTGTTTTTATTTTTATAGTTTATAGTTATATATATATTATGTGTTTAACTGTGTACTTGTTCTTAAAAAATGCTTGTAAAGAAAATTGTGTTTAACTGTTCATAGAAGTTCATATATATGTTTGATATGTATAATAAATGTGTTCCTTGTTTTAAATTGTCGTTTCCCTGTGTGCCTGCATGTATGCCTGCAATTTAATTTGTAACTATAATTATACATAACAGTAGTGATCTACTGTAGTTTAAGGATCGAATGAAGTAGAATACAAATTAAAGAACGCCGAATGCCGTCGAAATCGACAATAAATAGACCATAAAAAGACCCCATTTTAGACGTCTTTTCATAGACGTCTTTGGGAAGTCCAGAAAAGGAGGTCATCTGGAGTTTCATTCCTGACCTACAAGCGGACCTAAAAAAGACGTCCAGAAATGTCGTCTATTAGGCATCCTTTGGACAACTCTTTGCGCAGTGGGGCGTTACAGCAAAAAGTAATATAATAGTGTAATATGTTACTTTTGTAACGCGTTACTCCCAACACTGGTTAGGACACATTTTGGCTTGACATAGAACAAAATAAACGTTTAATGACGACACGAAGGCATCGCTAATCCAACACAGAAAGCGTAGTAACTGGCGCCTAACTGAACACCGGCGAGGCGCGAGCGCAACTGTGTCTGTTTAATGTTTCTCCGATGTCTGTTTAATGTGCATTTAAGAGCTGCTGTTTTAGTTAGTGAAAGTTAGGGAAAGACGCGCTCGAGGTTAGATTTGGTCGCGCGCGCAGTGTCCGCGTGTGCGCGTCGCTCTCGCTGTCTCTCCCTCCCTCTCTCTCCCCTGCGTTCTCTCTCGCTTTCCCTCCCAACAGTGTTTAACGGAGTTCGATTTTCATTACTGCAAATCTGTTGTTTACATTGATACTTTGCATATGCAGGAAATACACAGGATACACTATTCATATCTTATTATAAATAATAATAGTTGTTTTAATTAGAAGAGAACTGCTAATTTTTCATGTCAATACAAAATTTACGCACTGTGCTTTAATTTCAGTTGTTGGTGTTAATTAATCATATAGAATATCTGCGTTTAGTTAAATTATTTTAAAACTTGATTTAAAAAAAAAGCGTCACCTCTGAGCAGATAGACATGCACGGGTGATTAAATTTTTTTAGGATTGATATTTTATGTTTCACTTTAATATTTACAGTCGAGTCAATCTCACTGAATTAATTTTGCACTTACAGCCTCGTTATTTATTTTGTGTAAATTTTATGTCTTTATTGTGGCCTAAATTTAATGTTTGGGCCACAATAATGTTTAAGTCACTTTGTTGTTGGCTGAATTTAAATGCACTTTACAGGGGGGCGGGGTTATCCTTAATCAGTTTAGGTGTGTGTTTGTGCCCCCTTGTTTCATATGGCCTTTGTGTTTAAAAAAAGTTAAAACGTGTTAATTAAAAACTAAATAGCATGTTTATTTAATTTTTATGGACAAATAATCGTTTGGGCAAAATATAATCATTAGAATAATTGAAAAATTAGTCGATAGATTAGTCGACTAATCGGAAAAAAAATAAAAATAAAAAAATAATAATCGATAGATTAATCGATAAGAAAATAGTCGTTAGTTGCAGCCCTAGCTTGTTCATACTCGGATATGAAATATCACATACAGTGAAGTCAAGGCCTTGTGTTGCCAGACACCTTCACCACAGCGTTTCTTCTTACACCTTTGATTTGTTCCAATGATTTTCAAAATGCCTTCCGGAACAATCTTCACAAGGTTTGATTTTGTTCACCTTGATTATTGAAAATGCCATTTTACCGCAAGTTAATTGTGAATGGCATCTTGGGTTTCCATGGCGTTGGGAAAAGTGTTCTGTCACTTAAATGCTTTCAAAGATACCACCTTGATGTTGAACCAGAGCCAGAAGCATTTCCTTCCTGTCAAACCTCGTTTTTACGTTCTTCTCAACCGTGACCTTTCTTAAGTGGAATGCTTTATTTCAGGAAGAAAAGCAGATGCAGTTTGGCGACCATATGTCTAATTCAAAATACAGTAAAAAAAAGAAAAAAAATACCATATACCATAAAACGCCACCTTGAGTACAACAACCAATTGAGTTGAAAAATAGACCACCACCTCCAAAAGACCTATTTATGCATATATTCACATCCTGTTTACTTTAAGCCTTGTGTATCAACATGGAAGATTGATAATAAATAATAATATGTATAGGAGCATCTAAGTCCTTAAAAAAATTAAACCGGATGTATTGGTGCATTTAACAGACAGACAGCAACAGCTCCATAAAAAAAATGCAGCCAAGCCTCTGCTCACACAAACGAGATACATTTCTGGTTACTTAGATAATTATAGTTCTTAAACATCTATTGTCTCCATTTAAGACATCTCTCTCTCATCTTCAAACACGATCGCTTGAAAAATAGCGTTGAAAAAAAAAAATACTATTGTCTTATTTGGCCAAAATGGTCATTTTCACTTTACTGGATTCCAGGCTTCATTACATCAAATACAAAAAAAATGGCTATAAAACAAAGCAGCTAAAGCAGCAGCAGCGAGCTAAGAGCAAGCTGGAGGCAATGAGTGAGAGCGAAAAGATAAAAAAAGAAAGAAGAGAGGTGGAGAGCGATGGTGACAGAGATAAATCAATAATCAATCAAGGTTGCATACAACTTTGCAACTTAATTATACATTCTACTACTGTAGTTATGGATGTAGAAGAAAGAAAGAAAAGTAGAGAGAGAGAGAGAGAAAGACAGAGAGAAGAGACAACACACACACACACACACACACACACACACATTCTACTAATATGGCTATTGTTGTAGATAAAACAAGTTGTACACCGAGATAAGTGACAGAGAGAGGTGGTAGGGGAGAGGGAGAAAGAGATAGGTACATAGAGAGAGAAAGAGAGAGAGAGAGGGGATGGAGATAAAAAGCGAAAGAGAAATGGAAGTAGAGAGTGAGAGGAGGGGGAAGAGGGAGGGGGAGAGAAAAACACAGATAGAGTGATATATATATATATATATATATATATATATATATATATATATATATATATCATTGCTTGCTAGTCTAATCATTAAGCTGCTATTTTGGTTCTGGAAGTCAAAGTGTTTTCAAGAAGTAAAAGGCAATGCTTTAAAATTGAATTTTATAGAATATAAACTTAACATATTCATAAAATGAATTGAAAATTTAACATGCAGTTGAAGGCCAAATATACCTGAATATTAATAAACAACTGAATAAAAAGATCAGTGGAAGCACTCTGGACCAATTAAAAAAAACTTCATGCCGTGAGTAAATGTCATGGAGTGAAGCTGAACGTTTACTGGGGATTAAAGCGGGTTCAGCGAAGCCTCATAAAAGCCATTCAACAGACTTCACACAAACTCGGACTCCACCGCTTTCTGCTGGACACTTGTTAAAAGCAGTTGTGGCCTGGTGGTAGAGAGTTGGGCTTGTGACCAGAAGGTCACAGGTTTGAATCCTAAACCCGTAGGTTCTAATACCGAAGCGACCTTGAACACGGCATTAAAGTAATTTCTCTAGTTTTCAAATTTTTCAAAAGACATTAAGGCATTTTTGGTTCATCTGTTATTTTCAAAACAAAAAAAGCCTCAGCTCACAAAATTAATTGGTGAATCGACCTTGGAAGTAAACAGAATTGATCTTTGTGGTTGATTTTTGTCAAGCGCACAAAGCCGACAACTTCTAACATTAGGACAATGAATATGTAACAGAGATGATCATTAAAAAGTTTGTTCCTGAGAGAGGAAATGACAATATTTCCATGTTTCTATGACACACACACACACACACACACACACACACACACACACACACACACACACTTGCATCCACATCAAAGTGGATCCCACTTACTTACATCCAAAAGAATATGTCAAAATTCAAAAATACCCCTAACCCGATACTCTAACCTTAATCAAAACCCAAAAATACAATCTTGACCCTCAAAATGTCTCCACAAGTGTCCATAGGTGCTCACTTTGACATAAAAACCTAGCACAAATATGGGATCAAAGAATGCAGAGAGACCCAGGCGCAAAATAAATGTGGACAAAGTGTCATACATCCATCTTCAACCACTTTTGAATGGTTTCAATAACTATGGAATGCTCTGCCTAACACAATTCGAGTCTCAGAATCAGTAAGTCAATTTAATTCTAGACTGAAGACGCATCTTTTCAAAGAAGCATATATTGACCAGTAATAATAATATATCGAATAAGTTAATATAGTATAGAAAGGCTGTCTAGTCTAGTTGCTTGGAACCGAATCCCACCTGCACCTCCTAAGACTGTCAAAATCTTTAATTATGGCAGTCTATATTATCCAAATGCTTTAATTTTTCTGTGTTTCACTTCTCTCCTGAGCACTGAGTGTCGTACGACCGCCTGGAGGAGTGGCGGTGCCACCAGATGGATATGACGTCAATCAGACCAGAGAAAGGGTTCTCCCCAGGGTGTTTTCCTCGCTTTCTGTCCGAGAGGTTTTTTTACCTGGCCACTGTCGTCTATGTGCTTGCTCACTGGTCATAGTCATAGCCATTATCTTAACATCAACAAACAAATGAATTAAATGTAATAATCTTCTGCCTTTTTTTTTTACATTTTCACCCATGCGCTTTGAGACCAGCAATTACAGGGCAGCATTTTCACAGCGATGCCCATAATTCTCTTTCCATTAACAATTCCTCCAATTCATGCAGGAACACATAGTCCCCAGTTCATCTGAGTCGAGTCTGGGAAACGTTCTGGAGGCATCTGAGACTCTTCTCAATGTGGAGGTCCTTCGTGTTCCTCTCGGATCGGCAGAGCTCCTCGAGCTGGGAAAACTCATTAAAGCCGCTTGAGACCTTGTCTTTTCTGTCATGACTCGAAGCTCTTGAGGTGTGGAACATATATTGACCAGCAAATTGAGAGCTTCCAGATAAGCTTAGCAATGCAAATGCTTCCCATCCAGACTTTTAGTTAGTTCAGCTATATTTAGCTGCCAAATTGCCAGAAACGCTGTCACAATGCGAGTGACGCTGTGAAAGCTCCTCGTGGAAAATGTCCCATTTGTATTGGAATTGTTCCAGAGGCTTTTGCAAACCTAAGCTCCGATGTTTTATGCTCGAGCTTCCAGTATCTTATTTCCTCATATCTTAAAGCTTTGTGTTTTAGTGTGGTTCTGATATACATATAACACACACTGCACTACATTCCATTTGAATAATCGGGAAAAATCTGTCAAAACACTCTGGCAAACCTGCCATCGACCCAAACCAGTGAGAGCTGAAATGTCTCCAGACTCTCTTTTCACCGACACCTCCAGTAAATCTATGGACTTTTCAATGTCAGGCTCTCAGAAGTAAAAGCAGAATAGTTACAGTAGATAATCAGTCAATGGCAGGTCCCCATTCCAACTGATTAAATCCAACAACCCCATGTTTTAATAGATTGTCAGTTGTGTCTTTGAGTTGACTTATTCAATTCATGGTTAAAACAACTCTGAACCGTGACGACCTTGACGACGCAAAAAAACAAGGCTTGTGCTTCAGCAGCACAGTGAAGATTTCAAATGATTTCCAGATAAAGAAATAATTATTCATTTCAGAGCATCCTCACTTCTCGGAGAATTTAATATGGTAAAGGATTTAGCTGAAGTAATTCAGTCCTTCATGGAATTCTAATACTGGCAAATTTAGGAGTCACTTAAATCAAGAATATACCGGTATATGCAAGATGACATGACAGTTGCAAAAAAAGTATAAAATGCATCCGGAAGAATATTTTTTATTTTTATGTTTTATTTCTATAAAATTTCCTTACTTGGCTTTAACAAAACAAATTACGTGACAACTCACTGTGAAAACTCTTAATACAAAAAAAAAAAAAAAAGAAAAACAAATCTGTTCATTGGTTCATGAACAGAAATTTCCCGATCATTAAGAAACAGTTGATTTCTATATGGATGAACATGTTCCTTGTCTGCTGATGTTTAACAGTTTTGAGTAATTGGAAGTGAATACAATTGGTTTATGACTTTTCACTGGGGCAAAGTTGACATTGGACATACATTTTTAAATACGTTTATAAAGTCTAAATATTGTAATACGTGTAATATTTGTATTTTAATACAATTATATTAAAATATAATTGTAATATTACAATTCAAATCATTCAATTATAGATAGACTATATATACTAGATCGAAATTATTCTGTAAATGTGTAACATTTTTAAACTGTTACAAAAATGATAAATTAGTAAACTAAAACATTTAACTGCACTACAATACATTTTACAATTTTACAAACTCCAACTTGTTTTGCGGGAAAATATCACGGTTTAAGGGAATGTAAAAATGAACTTGCAGAAATTTACAGGAATAAAAAAATGTCCAAAAAATGTCAGATTTGTCATTTGGTCACTTGTTGATGTCAGTATTTTGACATCTCAAATCTATTATATTTTAAATGTTATAAAGCATTAAGTGACACTTTTTGTAGGAACAACAAACTTTGGAACTTTTATTGGTTATCAATTTCTCTGCCATTGTCATCAAGGCTTCATTTAGGATTTATTCAAATCAAATTAGGGTTTGTGATGGCGGAACACATTCTCAGACTTCGCGCTACATTAGAAGAATAAGTCCTTTAGAATACATAAGCTGCAGTAAACAAACGTGACAAATAAAGCCCTGAAACTGTGAAGCTTGTGGCTAAATTTCTGTACATTCTGAATTTCCGCAGCGGCAAAGCTCCAGGGGTTAACCCAGATGGTACAGATACAATAAGCAAACAGCGTGCAAAGTCGCCTATCTAGAACTCTGCCAACTCAAACATCTTCTCCTCCTGCTGTTGCCATGACACCAACACTCTATGGAGTGTGAATGGGGATAAAAAACACCACAGCCATAGCAGGGTGACAGCACCACCACTCTCAATCGGAACTCTACAAACAAGGCGTATATGTACTAGTTGCAGAGATGTATATACACACACATACAGTATATATACATATACACACACACACACACACACACACACATATGTATGTTCACTATTTATATATACAGTATATACATACACTCTCATACTAAGAGAGAGAGAGAGTGAGAGAGAGAGAGAGAGAGAGAGAGAGAGAGAGATGGATGGACAGACAGACAGACAAATAGACTGACAGATACATATGCATGGACAGATATATCAGGAAGTTTTAGGACACGGAGAAAGGAACTAGTCAGGAAGTCAGTCAGTCTGATAGACAGACAAAGAAAGAATACGTACTGTACAGTACACAGAGACAAACGGGGCAGACACAGAGAGAGATAGCCAGAGAGAGAAATAAAGATAGATGAAGAGAGACATAAGAGAGAGATAGATGGAGAGAGACAAAGAGAGAGATAGACAGACAGACAGACAGACTGACAGACAGATAGATTTAATGAACGGAAATGAGAGCGTTAAAAACAGTGTACACTCGAGAGAAAAAAATAATATCATCATAAATGTACAGTTTAACAAAAAAAAAAAACCAAAGCTCTTGGGAAAGAAACAGAAAAAGGAAATGGAATTCAAGGGCCAGAAGAGCAGCGACACTGTTTAAGAGTAGAAAGTGAGACAACTTGGACCTCACAAGACCACACTGATTAATCATAAGCCCATCATCTGGCTT
Source organism: Paedocypris micromegethes (assembly GCA_028031935.1). Taxonomy (NCBI): domain Eukaryota; kingdom Metazoa; phylum Chordata; class Actinopteri; order Cypriniformes; genus Paedocypris; species Paedocypris micromegethes. Next base: position 24,817,277 of record CM051493.1, read on the forward strand.
TTACCTCCCCTGCAATTTGCCCATGTATGCGTACAAATTAAGTACACAAATATGATTTGGCCTTCTGATCTGAAAATCTTTCCGCTTTCAGCTAAATTGCATTTTTAATAATGGTTCTTTTAAGTCTGTCATCATCTTTGGAGTTTCGAGTGGAGATGAGAACAATCAATTCTCACTTTTCCATTTTTTATCATCTTAAATTGAATTTGTGACATCATACGGCTGGAAAATTAACCATAATTAGTTCTTAAAATTGACATCTGAGTCATTAAGTAAATTGCTAATAATTACATTCAGATCAGTCGAGAGACGAGACTGTTTCTCAGCACATAAATGCAATGATTAAGGATTCGGATTGCAATACAAAAATGTGTGCATGGGTTATTCCAAGAACATCTGCCTCAATTTATTCGTTCTCCTCCAGTGAGGCAGATGATATGGATGAATTACCGAGGTGCTTTATGAAGCATGCTGTTTTATCTTACACCACAGTTTCAAAATATGGAATCAGAAAATCAAATGTCAAAAAAAATCAATGTTAAAAATATCAAACGTAAATTTTGAAGAAACAAACAAAAATGCTTCATATTGCATTTGGTTATAATTTTTTAGCTTACAATCTTCGCATTTTTGTTTGAAACTTTTTTTTCGCTTCGGATTTTTCGTTCGTTTTTCTGTTTGGATTTCTGGTCCAAGTTTCATTGACAGTTGTTTAACCAGGAAGTGTGGGAGGAGTTCAGCGAATGTACATCTTGACGTTCACCGTTTTTTTTTATATTAGTACACAAATTTAAGTTCAAGTTCCAGTTTATTTATATAGCCCTTTTCTTAGTTCAAGACCAACGCAAAGACGCTAAGTGTTGTGTTATTTAAGCGCACAATATTGCTAAATTATTGTGGTGGCAGACTACTTCAGAATAATAGTAGACACTGTTGTTTCTTCACATCGAAATGCTGTGTATGTGCAGTGCTGCCGATAGTATGTTCCGTTAGTTTTAACAACTCCATGCTAACTAGAATTTAACGTGAAACCCTGTATACGTGCGCGCTAAATAACGAGTGCAGGCTGCGAGAGTGTAGTCATGTAGGTCCAGACAAACGGATCACTACAAACGCATAAATACGGAGATGAAGGTGTGTTTAAAGCGTTTGTTTTTTTGGGTTTGGGTTTCTCTTCATCCTATTTATATATATATTTATATAAATATAAATGTGTGATTCTGAAGTGGCTAGTTCTGCATCTCAAAAATAACTTCATAATTTCTGTTATTGAAACAATAGTAAATTATTCTGTTTACAGATGGGTTCACTTCAAAAAGCTCATTATTTTTACATTCATCTACTTAACATTGCTATTTACTCTTAATGTATGTATTCGCATCTGATTGATTGTCAGACACCGGAATCTAGTTGATATATATTGTAATATGTAAATAAATTAAAGAAAGATGTATATATAATGTGCTAATAATTTCTAAATAATAACTAATAATTGATATTTTAAATATTAAAGCATGTTTCTTGGGCCCCTGAAGATCATGGGCCCTTAAGATACATAGTCAATTTCAAAGCCCTGTAACGGTGCCACTGTATGTACGTGTCTATAAATTAGCTGTCAAACTATAACTGATGGCTGTAAAAGAAGCTACTTCAGTCATGCTTATGGACTTGAACGTACCAGTTATGGACCATGAGCTTCTGGACGGCCAGCAGGGCATTATAACGGACAAGCTGATCTTCATGATGCATGTGGTTCATCACAAGCTGCTTGCCACCCAGCTGCTCGATCACTCTAAAGGACACAGAAAGAAAGAGATTCAATTCCATACTGCAATATTCAGAGAAATGTGCAACAGCTGGACGTCTGGACTACTGCATTCAGCCTGGAACCAATAGAGAATAACAGCTGCATGACTTTTGACCGCACATGTTTTTGCAACCTAAAACAATCGTTACCATCATAGCAATCAATTTTGGTAATAAATGTAATAAAAAACATGTTACATCACAGGTGTTTAGTTTGCCCTTTGCCAGGTGTTTATAAAGTACATGTTATAAAGTACACACATATCTATATATATATATATATATATATATATATATATATATATATATATATATATACACACACACATAGTATCAAGTCAATCTTTAATTACTGGCTTACGTGAGAACCAGTGACTAAAACCCGGAGTGTCTAATACAACTTTTCCAATTTGTTTGTGTCCAGAGATAATGACAACGATAACAAAAAGCCCTGCAGAACAAAAGAATGGGAGGATTTTGTCATTGCAAATGAGAAGGATTCTTCAAGACAGCGGCTCATCTGCGGTGGGTGTTCTGCCGAAGCCAATTTGTTCAGAAGTGGCTTAATTGCAAGGTAAGCAGCGCCAGTAATTCACACCAATGAGTTCTTATAGATTCCTCTTGATTTCTATGGGCAATGGGGGCGTTTTGAAGCGGAAAGGGAAAGTGTGCATTTAAAGTGGTCACCCTGAGGGCGAGGGGAGTCGGAATTAGACTGTGTAGACCCTCACGATGAACTGAAAAATCACGCTGCTTTTACACAGCACACAAGGCGTGCTAAGAAAATGAGCACTAAAATAATGGAGTTAGTGCCAAAAATATTAAACGTGAACTTCTTAGATATGAACGAAAATGCTTGACATGTATTGTTTTTTTATTTTTTGTTTGCAATCTTGCAAAACGTATTTTTCTCTTCAGACTATTTCGTGCCTTTCAGATTTTTGCGTTTGGATTCTGGCACTAGTTTCATGTGGGGGCGCCCTTACTCTGATTGGCTGGTGAGAATGTGATTAGCAGCGGGTGTGGGAAGTGTGGGAACCAGGAAGTGTGGAACATTCACCACTTTACTGATATTAGTATACAATAAACTGTGATTAAAGTGTTATTTCTGCACAATTCTGCTAAACTATTGTGGTGGCAGACTACTTCAAAATAAAAGTAGACAGTTTTGTTTCTACACATCGAAATATCATGAAATTATATGAATCAATTAAATTAAAAAAAATTATGAAACTAGCGTCAGAAGTCCAAACCCAAAATAAATGAAACAAACTAAATGTGAACCGAAAAAGTGTTTTTTTTTTTTTTTGCTTGCAATCTTCACAAATGAAAATGTGAAGCACTTTCGTTTGTGTTTTTGAAATTCACGTTTGAAAATGTTAGTTGGCACTAACCTGATTCCATAATTGTAAACCAAAAAGCCCCCAACAACAGGACAGTTTGATTGTGAAGTTATTTTCTCTGAAATCATGTGTGTGTAAATTGACTAAGTTGAGTGATAAAATCGCATGAATGCAGAAGCTGGCAATTCCAAATCCTGTAATCACGCGAAGCTACGGGAAAAGCATGGTGAAATTGCAGAGCGGCAGGATGGTCATTTCCAGATGAAGGACAAAGGACGCCGGCTCACCTCTTGCCTCGAGGGTAGTGTCTCACGTATTCTCCCACGTCGTGAGCGGCAACAGCAATAACTTGAGGGTCGTCCGACATTTCCAGCAGCCTGGTCAGTATCCTGGCAGGAAAACAAACACGCCGTCGTTTAAAGTGCCCGAAAGCAATCACAAGCACCTCCAGGGCAGAACTAAGCTCACACTGAGCAAATCTACCCCAGGTTACTGTACGGCTGGGGATGTGCCATCTAAATCACTTCAGGAGGTTTTGTTAGTTCAAGAAACATGGGGAAAGATGAAAGGAACTGTTTTCCTTTTTTGTTCAGTTTTTCCATACATAAAACTGGGTATAACATAAGGCTGGGTAAATAATCGAAAAGTAATCGAAATAGACTTTTGGAAACAAGACTAGACTATAATCGATCACATTTTTCCAGGTCAATTATTTCAATCACTTTCCTTTGATGCTACTGCGTATGAAGTTGTGTGATGTTACACCGCTCAATTAAGGTATGTCAATCCGCCAACATGTCGAGCTTATACGGAAAAAAAACAAGGCGGTCTCCTTCGTTTTGAACACATTTTGGCTTCAGGAAGTAGACACTGAGACACTAAACTAACACTGATTTGACGTCCAAAGATAACACAACATATTTGTCAACAATTTCGTGCTTTTCTTCAGAGCGGGTTTTCAGTTCGTGTGGGAACATTGTTACCTATTATTTGGAAGAGGACGGCTCATTTTACACTTTTAGTAAGAAAATATGGAAAATAATAGGGATGTACCGAATATTTGGCCACCAAAAATTCAGCCGAAAATGGCCAAAAAGTGCATTTTCGGTTTTCGGCTGAAACATTTTTATCACCGAAACAACACCTCCGAAAGTGGATGACGTAAGCAGAGACCGTAAGAGCGGCGGCATATAGCGCAGCGCAGATCACGAGCGCAAACTAAGGAGATCAGCTCATCTGATGCATCTGTAGCGGACGTTATTACTTTTATCGCAAGCCTAAAGCTCCCAAGAGGCGCTAAATACCACGGTAAAAACTATGAAAAGTTCGCGCTTAGAGTCTGTCAGCGAACGATCCGTAGAAATATGGGTCTACTGAATCCTCTGCACTTCATCGCGAATGTACTTGATCCGCGTTAAAAACAGCATTATTTAGATGAGGAGTTAAAGCAGCACGCGCGATAACCGGCATGAAGACAGAGACGAAGCAGAGCAGAAAACAGACTCATCCCTCTGCACCAGTTGAGGGGTTTGCACCCTCGTTGTCTGATAAGGTCAGTGAAATCCTGCAAGAAAGTACCTCTAATAATACTAATATGTATGCTGTTTTGTTTTAGGCTACTTTATATGTGACAGATTGCATATTTCTGCAGGATGTACATTTTTTATCCACTGTCCTTTTTTAAATACAGTCTCAAATCTTTCTCAAATGTCAGTCAGATGACAAGCTCAACATCAACCTATTTATACTATTATTAAGACCTGCAGAGAAAATGTTTTATCCTTTGCACTTGTTCTGAATGCACTTTAAACTTAAATGCAAGTTTTAATGGAGGAACTTTTAATTTCACAACATTTCAGCAGGCCAGTAGGTCAAGTTAAACATTTTAGTTTGAATTATAGTTTATACTTGAGTGTTGCATTATACTTGATAAATATTTGCATATTTGTAACACATTTTGTTTCATGTATTCTTTGAAACTTTATTATTAATATATGCAATTTCAATGCCTTAGTTTTAGCAATAAATGCAATTCTTTTCGTGTTTCGGTTTTCGGACAGGCTTTCCTCTTTTTCGGGTTTCGGTTTCGGCCAAGAATTTTCATTTCAGTGCATCACTAGAAAATAATATATTTTGTTTCCAAATGTCCAAACTTTTTTTTATAAGAACATAAAAATAAAAAAATAAAATTTTTTTGCTTCTTACTCTCTGCGCTTCAAATGCAGCACCGCGTTACACTACCTCGACTGTCGGTTCGGTTTGGTACTATTTGTAATTTGTAAATCGTTTTTTTTGCACATTTAAAATGCACCGTACTTGATCTGGTACTTTAGTCATTGTTCATTTTGTGTTGACTATCTATACAGTGAGCCATGTTTCACCATCTTTCGTTTTGTTTACAGTGTAAAAGTATTAATAAATGGATTATGTTCAATATCGGTGTCTTGGTTTTGATCTTTCCACAGCTCAACAGGACACGAGACCCTTTCGGTGTTTTCTTCATCATTAGTTAATACTTAATAAACCATAAACAGCTTTCACTTTAGAAGAGGTCACAGAAAACCTTAACTAACTATTAACAAGCTTCTGAACTCTTCAGGAATTAAAGTATGAGGTAATCATATTTTCATGCGTTGTTAGGTATTAAATAACAATGACTATGCAGCTTGTTCATGAGTTTATTCATTAGATGTTCATCATTAACAAACGTGTTACTAAGTATATGTTATGCCCTACTCATACTTTGTTAACAATTAATAAATGTCTTGTTCATGCTTAGTTAATGCTAAATAAGGTGTAGTTATTATAAAGTGCTACCAAATAAATGAATAATTTAAAAAAAACGTATTAGTTGTAATTGTGTTAAAATGTTCAATAAATCGAGATTTTGCCTGGCCCTAGTTTTACGGTAGTTACAATAATCGTATGAAACTTGATTTTAGCTCATTTACTTTGCTGCGGTTTTTCAAGATGCACCTAACTGCAAATACACATACTTAAATGTGGAGCTATATTGCGGAAAAAGTGGATTTCTTGTCTCAAACTTGTGTTGAGCTGCCGCTTAACAAATGTTTAGCTGCGTGCCAATTGTTTACAAAATGTGTGAGGATTATTTCTGGCTTAAACAATAAAAACTAATCTGATTGTGGAATTTCTCTTTGTGCAAGTAGCTTTGGGACACAAATGGAGATCTACTGTACGCAAGAATATTGATTTACATTCGAAAGAAGTGGAAGCTTTCAGTCTAGGAACCTGCTTTGTTTCAGCACAGATGCTTTGAACCACAGGGATGTGGTCGGGATCATCAGCACACTGAGCTATATGCACGCAACTATGGGAGGAAAGTAGAATACAAATTGCTTGAGCTGAAAGAGTGTTTTTTTGCAGATTGTGGAGAGGAAGGTGATGAGAAGAATGAGATGAGTAGATTAGGATTTAAAGTGAGCTGACAAAAGGGTCTGCTGAAAGACGATGAAAATACTCTGCATTTGATTCAACTGATGTGTCCTTCACAAAAGCCGGAGGAGAGTTGCAGAACGATGGAATGTAACCCAGGAAGTGCAAAAAGCTTTTTTAAAAGTCAGTGGTAAAATAGAAATGCAAACATATGACCGCAACCAGTATTATGAAACTCGAATCCACACAGTGTTCTTCTATCACTGATGTGATGGAAAGTCATGGAACATTCTTTTCAACTTTACTAGCCGTGAGAGCCAAGCGTTACAACTTTTACAATGTGATGAAAGTGTACAGAATGTAAAAATTTCATGATCTCAAATCATTTCTGCTTCACACGGATTCTTACTTGAGAAGCTCGTAATTCTTCTCATTCAGACGAACAGCGTTCTCCCTCCAAAACTTCTCTGATTTGTGCACAGGACTCCACTCCAGACGGCCAGACTTCAGTTCAGAGCTGTATTCATCGAAAGAACTGCAAAAAGAAGCGACAAGAATGCATCACCCTCTTTTTCAATGACGCGACAGGTTACGTGTGATTGCCAACATGAATCTGAAGTTCTTCACTTTGATATCCTGCAGCAAATAAAAGAACCAGGGGGAAAGTTGTTCTGTTAAAGTCTTGTGTACCTGAGGTCCTGCACACTTTCGCCCAGCCTCTCCAGGAGGAACTTGATGTCATCTGTGATGTCCTCATCATCATATTTCTGTTGGTCCAGGTTCTCCAGTTGCTTGAGAACTTTGCACTGGATCATAGCGAGGGCATACTCCTGGCGGGTCTCTCTCTCGATTGATTTTTCCAGCAAATTCTGCAGACAAAAACATATTATTAGTGTATAATAATTAGTGTTAATGTTAACAAAGCAAGGATTCTTACAAAAGCAAACACTATAAAGACATTCATGTATACATCTATCCATCCATTCTGATTTGTGTTACGAACTGTACAAATAACTAACTGGAGATTTAGGTACACCACACTAGAACCGGTTTGAGCCCCAAAATTGTCTAAATTGTGGCAAAGATTCAATCAGACCATGGATCACGGCTGCCCACTGCTGCGGGTTTGTGTGTGTTCTCTACACGTGTGTAGGCTAAATGCAAAGCACAATTTCAACATGACCCCTCGTTAGGGGTGGGCCTCACCTTACGAAATTAATTTGTGCGGTTTTGTAACGCAAAGATTTCACACAATGGGACACAGTTTGCATATAAATCCGCTAATCCATTCCGAGCCTCTGTAAATTCAGACAAAATGATTTTATAATATGATAAAATATCGTATAACCAGTAATAGAAAATCGTGTTACACTCGTCATCTGTAATCTCATGTTCAGCGCGAACCCTGACATCACCAGGATGTTAGCCGAGTGTCTTTTGCGCTACAATCGAAAATATATGTTATAAAATTAAATATACATGTATATATAATAAAACATAACTTTGCCCCGATTCGAGCGCCTTTGTCCGCCTTTGTCCAGCAAAGAAGCACTTATAACGGTAGATTGACCGGCGCCGCGGCTTATTAAAATTCATATCTTCATGCCTGTGCGAGCTAGAAACTTGACAGGCGTGAGTAAAAACCCATTCGGATCGAAGTTCGTTTTCGCGACGATTTTCATCCACGGGATCGCACGGAATCGGTCCTGAACGGCCCGCGGCGCGCAGCCGCTTTGCTTAAATAGCTTTCCAAATTGCCGATACTTTTTTATCCCATAAGCGTGTGGTGAAATACACAAAGCATGCTAAAGAACAGTCCAAACAACAAGAGATATATTAACACATTTTGTTTCCGCTGATTTTTCGCGCGGAAAATTTTTTCCACCGTTAAGTGCTTCTTTGCGGGACAAAGGCGCTCGAATCGGGGCAAAGTTATGCTTCTTTGCTGGAGTAAATGCAAAGGAGCCGCCTCCCAAATGTCTAGCTCACACGGCCGAAGATATGATTCTTAATAAGCCGCGTGACGAAACTCGGGTCTAATTGTCACGGGTCTAACCATCCGAGTGTCCAATAGTCCTAAGGATCAATCGTCCGGGTCCAAAGCCCCGAGGGCCAAACGACCTGGGTCGAAAAGTCTGGTCACCTATTTGAGTTACTGTTGCTTTTCTAAAAGCTCAAACCAGTTTGGCCATTCTCCTCTGACCTCCGGCATCAACAAGGCATTTGCTCCACAGAACTGCCGTTAGCTTGAGATTTTTTCTATTTCAGATCTTTCTCTGTAAACTATAGAGATGATCGTGCGAGAAAATCCCAGTTGATCATCAGTTTCTGAAATATTCAGACCAGCCAGACTGGCACGAACAACAATGCCACATTCAAAGTCACCAACTCACCTTTCTTTCTCATTGTGATGCGCGGTTGGAACTGAAGCAGATGTTTGCATGGCTAACTGCACCGAGATGCTGCCAGGTGTTTGGCTAATTAGAAAGTTGCGTTAAGTTGGGCAGGTTTACCAAATAAAGTCGCTGGTGAATAAATACATAATAATAATAATATTAATAATAAATATATATATATATATATATATATATATACATTCATTATATATGCTGTATATGTACATATATAGTAGGGCTGTCAAAATTAGCGGTGTTAACGGATGCAATTAATTAAAAAAATAATCCGATTAAAAAAAAGTAATGTGGTTGTAGTTTTTTCACTTCCTGTGGTGGCCGCCAAGAGTAAAGAAGGACTTTTAGATGGAGAGTTTCATTTCAAAACTTTACCAGATGGACCGTAGGTAGAACAAAAGTATTATGTGTACAATATTTTGCAAAACTGAAGTCACGGCACACTTTGTTAATAAAGAATGGAAAAATCAATCGCATCGTTTCTCAAACGACTGCACATGCGCTGATCATTTTATGGACTACGCATAAGAATGAGGAATTAAGGAGAGACGCCGTCAGCACTCGTACCACGGTACTTTTATTTTTAATCGTGCCTGCACCGCAAACAATTTGCAACAAACTTTTACGGTTTACATTCACGACTTGATTTGAAGTTGGAAAATGTCGCAAGATTATCGGGCACGTTTTTCACAGCCCAGCCATCGATCGAGAATTAAGGGGACAGCAAGTTGCATGTGGGCAGAAAAAAGCTGCTCTCGGGTCACATCAGTCAACAGACTGATCTGTTTCAGCAACATTCTTAATCTAAGGGATGACTAAGCTAAATTGGTCCTACTTTACTCATTGTTACTTTACATAATTGCCATGTATTTATTGTGGACTTTATTTAGAATCCTCTTGAACATGAAAATTTTTTTTAATTGCCGTTGATTGTTTTGAAGTTTAATTGACAATTCTGTGTTTTAAGAGACAAGTCTTTCAAACCAACAGTTAATTTTGAGGTTCTTGATGGTTTATTGCAAGCATGTTGTTTATTGCAAGACACAAAGAAAATATATTGCAAATTGAACAAAAAGTCTACTAAAGTATATTACAGTATTTAATTTTTATTTAGTTTTTATTTAGTGTTGAGTTTACATTTTACACATATTATCCAAAATTACAAGCTTCAGTCATGTAATTGCGATTAATCGTAAATAATTTGGATGGGGAAGTGGGATAAATTAGTTTTTAAAAAATTATCAATTGACAACACAACTATATAGGGAATATTTTTATTAGATATCTACTGTATATATAGAGATAGAAATTTACAATGTGTAATTGAGAGAAAGATCTAAAAATATAAATCTAAAAATGGATAAATGCACATGGATTAAATAAAAACTAGGACAATCTCATTTGCTGGAACCTTTTAATCTTCTACAGGAAATGAAACATCAATAACCCTTTTTTTTTTCCATGTTTAATGATCTAAGTGATCTTGAACCAACTTCAGAAAGTACAGCTCAAATCAGTTCAATATTGATTGCCAGGATAAAACTGCACCTCTTTATTACAGAGACATTTCAAACAAGGCAGCAGGAGAAATCATCCAATTATTACACATCTCCGTGTCTTGCGGCAGTTTTAATCGGCAAAATTGTGACATTACTATTCACTAAATCCTGTGTCAAAAATGAAGAATATGACTCACTGAAAGCTCAGCACAAGGGATGTCATGACGCTTAATAGGAAAGCACAATTAAAATATAAGAGTGACAAACTACTACAACCATTTTGGCTGTGATGGAGAGTTCCAGAAGGTAATGCATTTTAAAGAGCAGATCAAGGTATTTTTGCTCAGGCATTTCATTTACATTTACATTTGCACAATTGGTGCCATAAAGTATTTTGCCAGGTCTGGGTCTTGACAACTTAGCAGTAAATACATGTTTTTGTCAGTCTGAGCACGATTACCCATCTCAGAAAAGGTTTGACTCTTATTATAGAGAAACTAAAATAATTTGTTTCATGCAAATTCAACAGAAACAGAACACGGAGTCAGATACTTTACGCCATGTCATTCAGACGGGATTTGTCGAACTCAAAATCTACTAGGCAATGTTCTGTTCACCTTAAATTACATTGGTTTCCATACTATGCATTATATTTCCTTTTTAAATTAAAAAGATAAAAAAATAAAACAAGGCATGATCCAAATAATGAATGGTCAGAAACCAGACCAGCCCTATGTATTGCACAGGTCCAGTTAACAAGAAGCTGGATTAGTCACAAAGTTCTGTCCTCCGCCCTTCACTATGACATTCTACATCTTGCATATTTACACACTCCGTTCTCATTCATTAGAAAAATGACACTGATAAATGAGCAGTCAGTTTGGCTGGTTTTCATCGGGCTGCATGAAGATGTGAAAAAAAAAAAGACAGCAGAGCGACAATGGCGGTCAAAAATGCCTAGATAGAATGTTAAACAGAAGATGG
>CM051493.1:24828723-24883921 GCA_028031935.1 Paedocypris micromegethes
AAAAAAAAAAAAAAAAAAAAGAACATGATTGACAGAGAAAAACAAAGAACAGATAAATGGCTGCATAGCAACTGACTGATAAAGAAAATGAGACTGTCAAATATAGCACGACGTAAGAAATGGCTGTGTTTGTTCATAATATCTTCATTAACTTTTGTCAAACTTAGACTTGGTGACACATAACTAATTAAGTCTCTATATTGCACACGTTGGACTGATGTACGTAACACAATCCTAATAAAAATGCCCTTGTCTCGTTCATCTTTAAAGTGAAATGAAACAAACATTTTTTGGATTTTGTGGAATTACACATGCGTACAGACACACATTACAAATGTCTAGTATTGAGATCTGGCCTGATTAAGCAAAAACTAGAATTTGTTTCGCAAAGTCACAATGATAATTTCGTTTTTTACAGAACTTTGACAGTTACACAGATCCCAATAAAAAAGAAGGTGTGTGCTCGGTTGGAACCAAACACCCAGGAATGAGGACGTACCTCAAAAGCCATGAGTGACCAAAAAATCCACGTTTCATTCATTGCCTCAGAAGCATAACATGAACTGTTATGTATTTGTAACATGAATGGCAACATGACTGCTTGTCTATTTTTAGTATTTTAGCTTTCCCACAACAGTCTGTTTTTATGCCATGCTGTGTAAGATATATGGAACACACAAGAAAGCGCACAATTTAATCCCACATTTCAATCTGCCCACTGAAGCTGAGCAAACAGTGTGGAAACATCAGAGCGGCAAAAGTTTATTGGACTCAAGCTGGACTCAACCTTTGCGTGTGATTGAGAGTTTCCGTTCGTTCATCCATTCCTCCATCCAGCTGATGGCAAAGCAACAGTAACTCAAATATTCACTTGTTACAGCTAAGAAAAAAAATCAGATAATAGAAGGTTGGAAAAATGTTGCATAGTCTGAAGAGTCTTGATTTCTGCTGCGACAATTGAATGGTAGGTTCAGAGTTTGCCTTCAATAACATAAAAGCAGGGCTCCATTCTGCATCATGCATCACCGTTTCAGGCTGGTGGTGGTGTACTAATGTGGGGGATATTTTCTTGGCCCACTCTGAGCCTATTACAATACTCCGGTATACTGCATCATTGTTGCCATTCATGTCCCCACAGTGTCCCCATCTTCTGATGAATACTTCCATGACAAAGCACAAATCATCTCAGACAAGTTGGTTGGACATTCACTGTACTCAAATGTCCTCCACAGTCGCCAGATCTCAATTTTATTGAGCATCTTTGGGTTGTGGTGAAGGGAGTTTCGCATTATGAATACGCAGCTGACCAATCTGCAGCAACTGTGTAATGCCGTTATGTCATTCTGAATCAAAATCTCGAGGATTTTGTTCAATGCTTCCAGAACGCTGTTGAATCATTGTCACAAAAGTATAAGAACAAAAAACACAAGAGAAGAGAAAAATCATGAGTTGCCAGCATTCTCCACAGAACAACAAGGTTTTCAGCACTTAAAAGGACGACTAACTGATCTGCAATCAGTACCGAAATGATTGATAGTGGTCTTTTTTGCACTCACAATAAAGTGTTTCAGATTTAAAAAAACAACAACAGAAACTGGATTTGTACCTAATGAAACAGTAAGCCAACATTCCATTTATACTCATCATGATGTCATAGAGACTTTCTTACACTTGCCATTTTCTAATTGGATATTAATGACTGGTAAGATTACAAATCCACTACAAATGTGCTTCCAAATTACAATTTTACTGCAGTGTTCAACTCTGTGCAGTGTTTTTCTGCGCTATTTAATAAAAGACACAGTACCTGCTACATAAGCTCTTCTGTGTGTTCTTCACTTATCGCCACACAAACACAAGATTAAAGAACTATAACAGGTTGTAAATACACGCAACATCGCCAAACACAAGCAGAATTTCACAGTCTCATGCCTCTGAGAAAAGAATATTGGCTCTTTTGATTTGAAATGTTTGTATGTTTAAATTTCATCCAACTGTGTCAAATATCCAAACATTTTATGAAATCATGCTGTTATCAATTTTTAATGACTTGGATCGCAGATGCAAAAATGTAATTGAGACATCAAACAAACGTGTGTGTGTGTGTGTGTGTGTGTGTGTGTGTGTGTGTACATTGTTCAAACATAGATCCATTGAATAAAAAAAATGAAAGTCATGTAATCATGAAAAGGAAGAGAGAGACTATCTGGTCAGAACAACTTAATAAGCTCTTCAGCAGGTGAGATGAATGAAGCGCTGCAGTCTAATTCAATACTGTCAGCAACATCGACAATGAATTCATTACACAACCCTAATGTCAACAACAGAGCCAGGCTTTCAGCTCCAATTTGAACACCAAATGTGGCCGCCATCCGGGCCGCCATGCAAGCAATAAATTGAAATGCAGAATAAGAGTAACAAGCGGCCTGATTTTGTGCCTTTGCTGTGTATTAAACAAAAAGGTGCCTGCAGAGTAAAAGTAATAAGTGACATCTGAATATAAAATGCCTTAGGACTGCATTTTGTCTTGCACTATGACAAATTCAGAATAATCAACATGGGGACGGAAAGGCCAGGAAAATAACAATGTTTGGTTCAGTTTCAGCATCTGAAAAATGTAGAGGATGGAGCACCAGTGTGGAAAAGATTAAAATGAGCGCCTTTGTCAATCTGCAGCTGTAATAAGCTAATAATGGAGTTCCTGGTATAGTCATCATAAAAGCTCTGGGTAAATTAAAGCCTTTCAGAAAAAAAATGAATGCGTGATCTGCTAATGGACTTTGAAGAGGACACTTTCTGCGGAGAGATTTCCTCCAACCAGGTTTTTTTCCTCTAGAAAAGGTGAGAAAATAGTCATGCCAGTGCAACTGAAATGGATTCAGTTTGTGGACTCTTGTAGAAGCGGATTTAAATAACCCGGCATTCGAAGTAATCTCCCATTAGTAACCGTTCTGTTTAGAAACGTACGTCCCACCGTTTAGCAAGCGTCGTGACACTTTAATGCTACAGGTTTTTAAACGTGTTCTGTGAAAACACAATACAAATTTGTTTTTTTTTTTTTACAGATAATACAGATATAAAAATAATACTTTATATGTGCTACTAACAGGATGAAAAAAATATCATTCAGAAGATATAATGGAAACCTCAATAGGAGCATTAACTTAATTGATGTAATGTGAAATAATTATCTTTTCATAATTTATGTTTTACAGTGTTTGTGTTCATACATGGTGCAAGAAAGGGCCTTTAAGGTCATACGACTTTTTATGATGATAATCAGTCGATTATAATATTTCTGTAATTCATGCAACATACATCAAAATAAACATGTAGTCATTTTCTTTTAAGTTATCTAATTTTAGATAATTAGATTTTTTCACAACAATTTTTTTGGTCCTGTTTGTGTGTTTAGGTGGAAAGGGATTACAGTGTCAAGGAGGTTGAAGAAACTGTTTTCTGGCCGACCACCATGCAAAATAAACCTCAATGTTTTACAACATTATAACATTTTCTTAAATTAAAAAAAAAAATGTTCGTTATACTCTTCCACAAATCCAGTTTCACAAAATTATGTGGCCCATATAAAGCCCATTGTCTCATTAATGATAACCAAAATTGACAATTGGAAAAAAATTTCAGGGTTATAGATAAATATTTAGAAATTTCTGACCATTCTTTAATGATTTGGGTCATACAGTATAGTGGGTCCAACCACTTATTTTAAAAACAATTGTGGTGTGTTCTGGTCTGTTGAATATTTTGGCGGTCTATTTTCACCTTTGGACTTATGGGTTTGCTTGTGTGGTCTGTAATAATTACATATCTTTTTTATGTTAATGAGGTTTGGACAGAAATTCTCAAGCAAAAATCAAAGGTCACCAGGAGGATACAGAATTTTACAATAGTTATAAATATTAATATTATTATTTATATATTAACAAAAATTTTATTTATATTAATATTATTATATTTTAACAAACATTTTAATGTAAAATTTAATTTAAAAAAAGTTTGTTTAGTAAATGTTTTCATACCATATGTTGCATTTGCAAAAATTTCTATGAAACCTTACATTTCATTCAAGCTCCATGTTGAGCCATGACTGATCTTGCCAAAAAAATGCTTGGGCCAAAATCATATCATATCATTGGTTCACCAGCACAAAAGGTCTTGACCAGAGTAGAATATTTGTCTCAAGCAGAACAAACAAAGCAAGAGTGAATACACTCTAAAACGTATCTGACCAAAACATAATGTGACGGCACGCTTGTAGTTCAATTCACAATATCGCAAAATTCTTGAGCACATGTGAATGAATGACCAATTAGTTCTGACTATCAATGATTCCCTTGTCATTAAGCAAAGAGAAGAATTAAACAAGAAGAGAAAAAAAAAATTCAACATCTCATGTGTACTGACTACCTCACAAGTTACATAGCTAAAAACATTAAAAAAAACTGCTATCAAATAATACATTGAGTACTAAAAAATAGCAAACATTTAGTTATCTGTGCACAGCTGCCTCCAGAAGTGAACCCATTCTTGCCATTCAAGTCTAACGATGGGTGGCATTTGTCTTGGTTCTTAGCCTTCAAGTGTTAAGCTGGAACAAGCGCTTAATTGTTGAGACTTACCCTAAAAGCAGCCAGGATATTGCGTGTAACCTTCTCTTTGACAGACTCTTGGAAGATGTCAGAAAGGGCAGGAACTACGTTGTAGCGTCGCAGTTGTTCACAGAGCTGAGGGCTGAATGCCAGGAGCCACAAGCAGAAGATCATATGATACTGCAGTTGGAAGCCGCACTTTGTGCTGAGTACTGCAGTGATGCTGAAAGTTGACAGAAAAGAACAAAGTTAGAAGCAGTGGAACATCCTCCTAATGGTGTTCAGAGAGAATGCTTTTAACAAAGTTAGTTCTGATGGTTTGATAGCAGGAAACATGAAAGCAATGTTTTTTGGGTGACGTCCATCATCTAAAAGATATAAAAGTAACTAGCATCTTTAGATAAAATGCACTGTTCTTGTTGCCTTCCGTCTCACATTCTTTAAATTAACAGGATTTATATTTTTACATTACTAAAAACTGTCAGAGCAATGGCACTTATGGGATGCATTTCTGGTGCTTCGACTGTGCATACTCGAAAAAAAATCCCAACAATCAATGCCACAGGTGATTTTATTTTGTGTAGAGGCAGTGGGTAGGTGGTACGTCAACCCCTGCTGGTTTTGCACATTTGTCCACTAAGCATGAGCAGTGGACTCAACTTGCCTACGACCCAGCCAACTCAAATATGGTGCTGTAAACACCAGTCTGCAAAAAGCAAATCTGTACCCATTGTCTTAAGTTAGTATTTATTGTCTAAGAAAAATCTTTCTTAGAATTAATTTTTTTATAAATTATAATACAATATAAGTACATTTTGTTATGGAAACTTATATCATGAATTAGGTTTTTTTCCCTTATTGCCCACTACTAGTGGTAATTTCTTGACCAAAAACGTATTTCTTTGTATTTTTTCTGTTTTTTACTTATATAATATAATATATATATATAGTAAAAAAAATGGTTGTTTTTTAAGACACTGCATTAACATAGCACGTTTTGCGCGTGATTTATGAGCACTTCACAGCCACAAACGAAATTCGGAATTACCAGTTCACTCCATCAGCCTCAACCCAGGCAAATCTGTATTCATTCACTTTCAGCATCAGCTGCAGACAACCGGCGACACACTGAACATACTGGGAGCTCTGTAAAAGTCGAAAAAGAAAACACACAAATTCAAATTAGCATTCAACACAAACACACAAAAGACAACATGAGTCAAACAGAATAAATCCAAAAATGAATGCATAAAATACAAATCCTGGCCCTTTTGAGGAACGGCAAAGGAGCACAGTGGATCTCAAGTGCTTTTGCATTCAAATATTGACGTGCAATAAAAATCTGACTTTTAAAATGGCTATAGGTAACATGCTGGATCAAAGAGACACTCCCACAAAGCAGAAGAAAGAAAGCAGCAGCCTTGAGACCTGGACACAGCGAGTGAATCATAGAGATGTTAGAAGAGATGTGGCTGAGAGGAGAGAACGGAATTAATCAACTGTGGTTCAGCACCTCATGTATAAAAGCGGAGTGGTCCAGAGCAAAGGAAACGGCTGAGAGACAGGTCATGAAGAAAAGCAAAGCAGAGACGTCTTGAGAGCCATGAGAGGAAATTGAATTAAAAGTTATGGCCACTTGCAAAAGATTGTGCCTCGGTGGCACAGGGGACATAAAAGAAGGTCTTTTTTTTCCAATTAACTATTAAAGCATAAAGAAAATGAATGAGAGAAATCCTGTAGTATCCACCCCTATGGGATTATGAGGATGTAAAAATGTCATATATCCAAAGCCACTATCATGAAAGCAAGAAGATCCTAACAGCACAGCTTATGAATCTACAAAGAAAGAGCTGGAATAGAAAACAGCAGCAGTACTTAAATGCAGGAAAGCGAAAAGATTCACAAAAAGCCGTGAACTAATTTCAAGAAGGTGGAGGTCTTGGTCTCTGAAAGAAGAAGAGACACTTTGCTCGACTCAGAGCACCTTCTCCATCCATGCCATACTCACTTCACTGGGGGAGATGGTCCCTGTTCCAGGCTCAGCACTTGTACCCTGTAGTCTCTAACAACAAAACAAGATAGAAAATATCTGTAATTTTGGGGGTTCTTGCCGTTGAAGCGAGACATTTGAGCGATAGGTCTCAAAATTGAAGCCCAAACTGCTGTACAGTTCCTGAAACAAAAATGGCCCTAAAAAATCTTTTTTTTTTCGTGATCTGTTCAGCTTCGCAACTCTCAACTTCTTTGAGAAATCCATATTAACCCCCCGCCCCAAAATTGTGAATAACATTTGGTCATTTTGGTCAAATGCTGCAAGAAAATGTTGGAATGTTGAAATAAAAAAAAAAATCTATCCATAATTTTTAGCTAATCATATAAAAAACGATATCGTTCAAAATGCTCTGAATTGCAATAAACTAAAATTAAATGCATTTTCACATTCCATTGCAAAGAAAAACTACAAATCTTTAATTCATAGCCAAGTCAAGTAAGGACACTCCGTGATTCACATGCTGAAGGTATAAGGTTCAATGGCTGAAGAAGCATCATGCCCTTGAGAAAATCTCTTAATCTGTACCTACAGCACAACTGCAGCATGAGAGTTCACAGCTCATTCCAAAGCAGGTGATTCCAGGTTGAAATCGTGCTCTAGCCACTTCTTACTTTATTTTTCTAGTTGAGTCTTTTATTTTTCAAAGAACAATTCATGGCTGTGGGGATCTAGAACAAACAGCTCTGAAGATCCAGCAAGTGTGTATGTGTGTGTGTGTGTGTGTGTGTGTGTGTGTGTGTGTGTGTGTGTGTGTGTGTGTGTGTGTTCCTGCATTTAGCACAAAATTTGGCCCAGAATGCAATTTTTAGCACCAAAGTGGGTACCCGTTGTGTACTTGTGGGGTCTTTGTCTAGGGCCCCACAACTTTGAAGATCTTTTTGAGGGTCAAGTTGTATTTTTAAGGTAGAGGTTATAACAGTTTTTGTTTTTATAAAAATTAGGGTAAAGGAGGGTGGGAAAGGGAGATATTTTTTATGCTTGGGTTACAGTAAGGAGACATAGATTGTATTGTTTTGCATGTCAATGGTGCCCCACTATGGTATAAATGTAAGTGTGTGTGTATCTATGCATCTATTCCAGTCTATATTCATCATTTCATTGATGTAAAACAAACTGTCTCGATTTCAAATAATTGCATGTTTGTCACACTTGCATGTTTAAGGTCAAAACATTAACATATTAGTCAAAGTCATATTATTCAATTGCAGTATTTACCTGAATATAAGCACCCCATGATTTTTCCAAGAACACAGTAAAAATTCTAAAAAGCATTACTTTCTTGGTGTTCTGACTTTCTAGAAACCTAAAATTCACATTTTTAATAATAATAATTTTCTGAATAATCTTCATAACAATATTTCTTTCACTGATATTAACACATCATAATTGTGACTCCTTTACTTTAATAATAGATTTTAAAAAATAGTAAAGTTAAATTTCTAAACGTAGTAGAGGGTATCTCCAGTGCTATGAGTCAACTTGCTATGTCCATATTTGGGCGTATTCCGTTTTTTACACTGCCAGGAGTAGGTCGAAGGCAGACACAGAACAGAGTTCTCTCAGAGTGCATAAACACGGTAATTTAATTTTTTGGCACCTGTCGAGACCCTCATGGTCGCCTTACAGAATAGGACAACACACACCAATTGCCCAGCAGATGTTCAAATTAATCTGAAACAAAGTATTTCTGACTGTGGTAGGAAACTGGAGACCCGGAGGAAACCCACAAAACAAAATCCAAAACTCCATTGCTCTGTGTGAGAAAGCGTTTGCCCCAATGTTAAAACAGAACATAACTGTAATTCATCACACAAGTTCAATTTCTCTCGCCACACTCAGAAGTAAATTTCCTGTTTGCATTCAACAAATCCCTTAAATGGGAGCAGCTTGACAAAGTAATGTGTCCAAAATATTCTCAAAAGCTAGCGATCATGCCACAATCCGAAACAGTTCAAAAATAAATGTGAAAGTCATGAATAGTCACAGTCTTAAGGCCAAACAATTCAGAACTCCAGCAAACCATAGCGAATCCCATTATTCCAAAATTGCAAAAATGTAGAACAACTTCTCACCAGTGACCGGATATGGAAAATGACCACAAGAGCAGTGATGGCTCAAACAAGAAGTCATAAAAAAAGAACACAACACCTAAAGACACTGCTTCGGGACCTTAAGGATATCATGAATTCTGCTGTCTAGTAAAAATAATGAAGGAGAATGTCTCGCCATCAGTTGAAGCTTTTGCAAATTATCAAAACACACAAGGAATTCCTTAGGAATGAAAAATGACTTAAGAAAAGATAAATGAAGAGTTTGGATTAGACTGACCGGAATCCTGCTGAGGTTTTGTGGCATGACCTTCAAAACACAGTTAATGTTTGAAAAAGCATTTCCCTGCATGTCATACCATGTATGTGTAAATATAATGTATGTGACAAATAAAATTTGATTGGATTTTATTGGAAATCATCTAATGTGGCTACATTAAAACAACAGCAAACTCCGGCCATCTTCACTACTAGACTTTCAAAAGACTTTTTTGTGTTTAGAGCTTCACCGAAAAACATGAAAATAAAATCGATCTTCAACGATCTGGTTTGCTTCGCACACACTTTAATGAATAAATGAAGAACCTTTTGCAATGCTTGCCAAAACAGGAAAAACTGAACGGGAAATGTACATGACTTAAACTCTTAAATAAATCTGAATTAAATGAGGCAGATGCACAATTACACAGCAATCGTGTGGAAGTCTTGATTAGTACTTCACCAATGTCTCTGCGATTCACATTTTTGAAACTAAACATTTGCAAAACAAGTGTGTTCCTACTATTTGGGGATCAAACTTGTCAGTCTTCCCATCTGTCAGTGAGTCCTGGAGAAGTGATGGGCTGATAGTGGTTTTTAGGGTGACTCTTGATGCAATGAGAAAGTGGAGAGCTGTGACATTCTAGTCTTCATTCTCGGTATGACCAGGCCTTTTGTCAAAATTGTATTCTATTATTTATGGACTAAATGCTCAGGCACAGCCAAAGTTATCCAAAGCTGAATGATGTCTTATGGCTTCCTCAGGCCAAAACTTCAGCAGGTACTGGAATGGTTTGACTCAGGGAAGTGTCTGATGTGATCTTCTGATCCAGGTCCTAAGCCAAGGTTCAAAAATTATCTCTGGGTAGGAGGTATTGTGCCTCAAGTGGAGAAGTTATAGAATCTTACAGATTTGTTCATGAGTGAAGGAAAGAAGAATGTGAGGTTGACAAAGATTGTGTCGTCGGCAGCAATGCAGTTAATGAACTTGTCCATAGTGATAAGGCGAAAGTCAAAGCTCTGGAATTCCCAGTTTAGAGATGACGTTCCTCCATATTGAAAAGGAATCAAAGAAATGAATTTGCTTGGACTTCTTTCTTGGATAGCTCTGCAACATCTTCTAGAGATGTTTTAGACATGGTCTAACGTTAGACCCTGCTGGATTGAATAAGACCTGGTCTCAACACTATCCTAAGAACAGGTGTTGAGGGAGTGGCATGTGAAAAGGAAGTTTTAACCTTGATGGATGGATGGATGGATGGATGGATGGATGGATGGACAACCGATTTTATCCTGATACAAGATTCAGTTTCAGAGAAATATTTATTGAACCTCTAATCTTCTCATTAATAATAATAATAATAATAATAATAACAATGCTTTCGATTGCCTCTCAGAGCGTGCACCTATGAACAGAGTTGTTCGTCCAACACATCTGCTTTTCTTTGATTTCTCTCTTTTTATTTACTTCCTCATGTGGCTGTAAAGTCAAACAGTTCATTCAGGTAGTGTATACAAGAGTGCATGTGTGCATGCGTCACTCCATGATCCTGTGGTTCTGCGTCATTCCTTTAAAACTGCTAAAAGGACCAGTGCATTAACACATCACATGTACTTTTGTCTCGTATTGCCCTTTACAACACAGCCAAAGTAAAAAGGAAGAGCGACTCACAGATGCAGTGGCTCTGTGATCAAAGTAGATGGAAATATTGGTCAGATTGACATTTTTCTATACATATCTACTGAGAAAAGGGCAGAAAAACAAGCTTTTATTGTAAATCTGTCGAGTCAGATTAGTTGAGTAGTAAATGAAACAGCTTAGTAATGCATACACTTAAATTAAATTAAAACACAAATATGTATTAAAGGATAAAAAAAAAAGAAATCACTGCACTGCAAACACTGAATGATGAATGAATCATCTGATGCCCTTAACCATTCAAACGAAAATCTGTTCTCACATCCCAGTACAGGAAATAAACCAACATAAAAATGAGTAAATAACGGAATGGAACTAAATGATGTGTTTTGTACCTGAGAGCTGAGCTGTGTCTTGATCCAGTTGAAATAGTAGTTCAGATCACTGCCCTCCATTAGCTCACGTCCCCAAGCTGCCAGCTTTGCTATGATCCTTGCGGCCTGGGAGTCAAAAACAAGAATATTAAATACTGCAGTGATAATAAGAGAGGTCAACACTTCAAAAATGGAAACCTGCTATATATGGCATCCAGTGAAGTGAGTCAGTACGGACACTAAGAATTGTATTCAGCCATCCAATTCAACCATCCAGTGAAGTTACACAGTGAAGTGAACACACACAAACCAGGAGCAGTGGGCAGCCTTAAGTCGTTGCTACTGAGGGTCATGTTGGTGTCTAAGTGTTTTTTGAGTCAAGGACACTCAGGATCCAAATCTGCAACGCTTTGAAAGAATTTCTTTCGTGATGTAAGGAACTTAGAATAGAGTAGAGAAGAAAAGGGTAGAGTAGAGTAGTGTAGAGTAGACTAGAGTAGAATGTCTAAATTGTCATTGTTGTCACATTGTCACATGGTTACAAAGAAATTGGGAATGATACTCCGTTTGGTGCAAGAAAAACAAGCCATTAAGGAGCATTTATAGTACAAAGCTTTTTTTTTTTTTTTTAGCAGAACTATACTAAAAACAGACTATGTCTACAAAACCAAAAGTGATTCATAGGAAATATTGTATGAAACATCTGATGATGGTTCAGCATTTATCGTCCGACAGACTCGTTTCCCCTGGTCCAATCATCCTTCTCCATTCTATGATTGTGGCAAAAGGCCAATCACAAGTCTTAATTACAGTAAGTAATGGTGATTTGCTGTAAATCTAAAACATTAAATGTGAAATTAAACGTTCTGAATGCACATTGCGGCCCACCGCTTCTGCTCAGGGGCTTTATTATCAGGTAAATGAAGTGCCTGGGAAAGGGCTCTGCACTCTCCACGCCGGCGCATGTGTGCCGTGATAATGAATGCATTCAGAGCCATTCTGATGTTTCCAGAAGACATGACATTTACTCTCCTTGCAATGCTAAAGGAGAACTTCAGAGTGTTTCATTAAGGTTGAGGTGAGGATGGCAAGAGGAATCAATACCACCCTCGCGCAGTTAAGTAGCAGTGACCGCCGTCTGCCTGAAGGGTAATTAATCTGTGACCGACGCCATGTTCCTCGCTGAGTGAAGAATGTGGCTTTAAAACCAGAGCAGCCTGGGAAATCCATAGCTTTAGAGTGGTCATTTAAAACTAAGCTCCAAGAATGATTATTGCAAATCACATAATCATTTCAGTCAGTCAGTCATCTTCTACCGCTTCATCCTTTACAGGGTCGCGGGGATCTCCTATCGCCTATCTCAGCGTCTTAGGGCCGGAGGCGGGATACACACTCTGGATTGGTGGCCAACCATTCGCAGAGCGGGACACACAGACAAACACATTCACACACTCACTCACACCTATGCGGTCAATTTTCCAATTCCAATTAGCCTGAAGCGCATGTTTTTGGACTGTGGGAGGAAACCGGAGAACCCGGAGGAAACCCACGCAAGCACGGGGAGAACATGCAAACTCCACACAGAACGGCCCCGGCCGGCCTTGAACTCACACCTCAAGTGTCAAACGGAACCATCTTGCTGTGAGGCGACAGCGCTAACCAACTCAAATTTGATAAAAGAAAAGAGTGCCAAAGAAAAGCCCTGAATTAGCACATTTGAAAAAACTAAAGGAAGTAAGTGTTCATTCATGGCGCTGATTATAATGCAAATGTAGCTGGATGGTCGTTAAAATTAAAATCATATGAAGTTTGAGTTTGAGTAAAAAAATATATGAATAAATTCTTAACACATATATTGAACATATAAATACACTTTCTGTTACTGAAACAGTAATAGAACAGTTTAAAAAAAGAGTCGTGCAAATGCCAAAATCAAACTTTAGCTTTAACACCAGTACCAAGTTAGAGAATTATGCGAGTAAAACAATATATATTCTTATTACAATTACAGTAGCAAATAACCTACAAATAGTCTATATTTACTAAAATAATTTTACTAAATTACAGCTGCTTTTTTTTTTTGCTGAAAAGCAGATGAAAAATGTTCTGTGTTATATTTTTCAGCGTTAAAATTTGTTAAAATGTAATGAACACCATGGTATTTTCACAGTCTTATCACAGTGACTCTGATTCAGCTTACTGATATGACAACCTGCTATGTTTTTTTTTTGCACATAAGTAAAATATTGAAGGCAGATTGGTGTGCACAGAAAGGCAAAAGATAGATATTAGAGAAACAAACCTGGACAGAACAACAGAAATTCTAGATCATGGCTCCTGAATTGTTCTTGACTCATAGCCTCGACAAGATTATTTTCTTTATTTACTACCAACTTTGTCCACCAAAATTGTGAAAAAATAAGAAATTTTGCACCATCAAAACCCTCAGCAAAAACTCAACAAGTTCCTCTGCTGAAAGTCCAAGTGTTAAGGGTGTACAATCAAAGAGGTTCTTTGACTGAGTATACTTACCGTATTTACACGAATATACGCATTCCCTGAATTTTTCAGGCACAACGTTTAATATATATATATATATATATACAGACGTGGACAAAATTGTTGGCACCCCTGAAATTTTTCCAAAAAAATCAAGTATTTCTCACCGAAAAGTATTACATTAACACTTGTTTTGCTATTTACATGTTTATTCCATTTGTGTGTATTGGAACAAAACAAAAAAGGAGGGGAACAAAAGCAAATTTAACATAATGGCACACAAAACTCCAAAAATGGCCTGGACAAAATTGTTGGCACCCTTAAATTAATATTTGGTTGCACACCCTTTGGAAAAAATAACTGAAATCAGTCGCTTCCTATAAGCATCAAAAAGCTTCATACACCTCTCACGAGGAATTTTGGGCCACTCTTTCTTTGCAAACTGCTCCAAGTCTCTCATTATGGAAGGGTGCATTTTCCCAACAGCCACCCAGCTTTCTGACACTGGGCCCTACATTACGACCCAAAATCTTTTGGTAATCCCCAGATTTCATGATACCTTGCACACAGTCAAGACACCCAGTGCCAGAGGCAGCAAAACAACCCCAAAACATCTTAGAACCTCCACCATATTTCACTGTAGGTACTGTGTTCTTTTCTTTCCGTTTTCGGTAAACAGTAGAATGATGTGGTTTACTAAAGAGCTCCATCTTGGTCTCATCTGTCCACAAGACGTTTTCCCAGAAGGATTTTGGCTTACTCAAGTGCATTTTGGCAAACTGTTAAACTGTTTATTCAACGCCGTGGGAAGAGAATCATAGCTGATTATTATCCCCTGTGCAGCGACCAAGCGTTTTGATTGTGTCTGTTCCTTGGAATTACATATGGGACTCGTTTGTAGCCGGTTGCGCTAAGCTAACCTGGTTGTGGTTTGTAGTCTCTGTTTGTTGTAATATAAATTTTTGTACTGTATTTAGTTTAATCAAACTTCTTTCAGTGTTATTTTGTCTCTGTTATGTGTTGTGTCTAGTTTCATTACTCCTGTTATTGAGCCAATAAAAGCTTACACTGTATGCACGTCTGCCTATGGACCATTGTTTAACATTATATACACACACGGCGATGCATAAAGACAACGTGTTTCTGTGTATTTGTAATCGTTTGTAAAAGCATCGAAAATTCGAAACAAAGGGGCGCCTATATTTGCTTAAATACAGTATATTTCGTCACAGGGAGCTGGAGCCAATCAATGCAACTCTGGCCCTGAAGGCAGGATACGCTGGAATACGAGAAAGTGGAATTGTGACCAAAGAGTAAGACACATAAACGCACTCTCCCTCACACATATAAAGCAGGAGTAGACAATAAGGGAAATTTTCCACTGTAAATTTAACATTTGAAGTTCACTGGCCCGACTATCAAATCCACTGGCCCAGGTCGACATGTTGTGTATTGATCCCAATAATCACAAAAGAAATAAATAACTGTAGCTTAAACAACATGAAAATCATTTGTTTAATGTAGGTTTAGTGCAAAGTGCAGCAAAACTAAACAAAAACAGAACAAGTGCAATTCTCTGCCATTTCTTTTCGTATTCTCTTTTGCTTTCCCTCAATTCCTCTCGTGATTTTTTTTTCTTCTTTCTTGAAACATGTCACTTAGCTCAGTGGCGCCCAGTGGGAAACATTTTGTGTCGTGGGCCCAATACCGCACTTATTATTATTTTTTTTTTTACTTCATACGGTCAGTTAGATTCTTCTATCCAAAGCAACTTTCATGTCATTAAAAATGTGTTAAGATTTGTAAAAATTGTACAGTTTTTACTGGAAATCGAACCCATGATCTGGTGTTTCCAACACCAGCTCTACTGACTGAGCTGCTGCTGCACAAATTATTCTGCAACCAATCTTAAAAAGTTTGCAATTTTTAAGTGTTTTTGGCAGTTTTGTCATATAGTTCCCATGCAGTGCTCTGTTCAGAATGAATCAGTATCAGTTGAATTGAGTATTGAAAACATCAATAATAAAAGAACATTTATTGTCCAAGTGCAAATAATGCAACATGTTACATTTAAAAAGAGCAGCATCACAGTAGTGACTTAATCAAAGTGTCATAGTGAATGATGTTTTTAAATAACTGGAAAAACAAAAATATATTTCAATTTATCATTTAATTCAAACTAACTCCCAGAGTGCTTGGATATTTTTTATTAAAGACCATCAAATAATATTATTTCAAACGTGTGTTTAGACATTTGAAATCATGGACAAAAGGATCACTTCCTATAATGTGACTGCGTCTTAATGTGACGGACATCACACGTCAGATACTCTGTTCTTCGTGTAATATTCATGATGGTACTTTGGCTATTGTATTATGGTTTAATAGTAAAGCGCGTCGTTATAGCACTGTCGTGAAAACGTAAAGAAAGCCGCGTTAGCGTTTCGTGATTTAACAAACTTTTCTTTTAACAAATTATCGCTAAAAGCAGCGCGGAAACTGCTATTTCATTTTATTTTTCGTTTTTGATGCCCAGATTTAACGAGATTATTCGCGAGGAACTTGCTACTTGTAAATACTATACATGCCGCTGCAGCACACGTGCACATCCGCGGGACTCGGCACTTCCGCAGGAGTGAGTGACACACCGTTTGGAGGCGGAGCACCAAAAACTCGCTGCACATTAGTCTAAGACTGTCGGGATCGCATAACGCGTTATACGATACGCGGTAGTTAGCGAGCGAAACGTTTAAACAGAAATGCAGGTAAATAATGAGAAATTGGATTTTTTTCTATCGAGTCATTTTTACTGGCCCACCTGGCCAGCAGTTGGACCAATCTGGTGGCCCGGTTGGTTTTTAAAGTGCGTCCGGGCCATTTATATTGTCGACCCCAGTAAAGCATTTTCTAAAATAAAAAATACATAATCATAAATAAACTCATAAAAAAAGCATTCATTGATGTGTTAATGCCACTTACCATATGAACAGTAAAGAGGTCTTGACGGTTCAGCATTGGTAAGAAATATGACCAGGCTGTGCTCTTGGACTTCTTAGCATAATCAAAAAAGACATTGACTCTCTGATGGTTTTCCTGTATTGTAGAAATCAGAATGAAAACAAAAATATTATTAAAAAACCAAAGCCATAATAAGCATTTATTAAACATGATCTAGATGTCTTGTTTTAAAGTAAAGTTTACAGCTACATCCACAAATTTCCAAAATATTTTCTTCCCTGAATATAATCTAAACTTAATTTTTACTGTTATGTAAATTAAACTTGCTCTTTTTGCTGTTTATGCCACCCAAGTTCCTCCATCATTAATGGAGACTTGAGAAGTTTTGCAGACAGAACAAGAGAAGTAAATCGGATCACCAAGTTCTTCAGCTTTTGCAGTTGTAAAACTTTAACTTTTTTGCCAAGAATGAAAGCTCTCATCATGCAGACAGAGCTGAACGAACTGTTATAGAACAGAGAAGTTCGGTATAGACACTTCAGTACAGCAGATCCCCAATTGAAAAGAAAGTAAAAATGGCCTTTATTGAGGGCATAAACCTGCCGAGGCCACAAATATTGATGAAATACACAGAGAGCAGGCGACTCCAGTACATCAATCCCAGTCTGAGCTGCAACATATTATTTTCTCTGGATTGACACAATGGCTTTCGAAATCACAGTCATTTCTTGTATCCAGCTGTATAGAATATTTGTGAGACCAGCACTGAGAGAACACAGAGTAAAGGCAGAGATTCTTATTTGGTTATACATGAACTGAGGGGGCAGCAATACAATGAAATACAAATGTATATAAGTTACTATTATATATGACTTGCTGTATGTAAATAAATCTAGATTAATATAGATTAGTCTCTATATTAATTTTAAAGTGTAGCAAATAGACATTTTCCACATCAACTCAGAAATTATTTTCAAGTGACAGTTGAGACTGGACATAACTTTGGACTCCTCAAGGTTTCCATTGGGAGGCTTTTTAAAAATAAATAATCCCTGTGGCTTCAAAGCTGTATTTATTTTAGCACAGTAGACATACAGGTATGGAGTGCTTTTGAATACATGCAATGTAGCTCTAACAATATTTTTACAAAAATAAATAAATTTATTATTAATATTTAATTATTAATTGCTTGTAAATTAATTAGAAAATTATTTTAATATTATCAGTAATATTAATAAAAAAGTGAGGCTTTGGGTTTTGTATTTTTGTTTATAGTTCGTGCACATGGAAATACCTTGTTCTTGTTACATTTGAAGCCGATTAATTATTAGTTATTCTGTTGACATGCTCTACTTGTTTACTGTTCATTTGGTCTTGTATTGAAAGTCTGTGTTCTCAGACTAGTTCTTAGTGTGTATGTTGGTGTTAAGTGTTATTTGTTAGTGATTTTAGGTTCTCGAGTCTAGAGATTTCTAAAGAATGGTTTGGTCCATTTGCCGACACATCAGTGTTTCACTGTTAAATCACTGCATTTTCAGTTTGCACCTGCAAATTTCTCATCCACGTGCATTTTAGGTTTGTGCTTGTTGTATTCCATTTTCAGAAAAGCAACATCAAATGAGTCTCCTCTCAATTTGAAACGGCACGAGTGAGGAGTGCAAGAATTTGGCATGTAAAAATTGCACAAAAAAAACTAAATTTGAACTGCTTGCCAATGAAATTATAAAAAAAAAATCATAAAGCTTGTTTTTTTTTTCACCTTCCAAAGAAAAACGTATTTCCACCGTCGACTGCGGTAGAAAACGATTTTTACATTTTAATCCAATCCAGTGAGTAATACTTTCCTTCCTCATTTTTAGTTTCATTTAAACTCATAAAATCTCTGACAATTATGTTACGACTTACAAAGGCCTGAGTTGCCAGGAAATAGGAAATTAAATAGATAAAGGTAGAGAAAAATAAAACCTAGTAAAAATATTAAAATATCATATCTTTCCAAATCATCGAATTCTCTTGACAAAATTCAACAGAAACCCCATGTTGCTTTGGACAAACAAGCTAAACAAACATGAAAAAAACCAAACATATTTTTTTCACATTTTTAATTTTTGAGATGTTTTAATTACCTGAAGCGTGTCATCAATCAGGGTTAAGATGTACTGAACTGTTTGTTCCTTAGAAATATGAGTCATAAGGTT
Source organism: Paedocypris micromegethes (assembly GCA_028031935.1). Classification (NCBI taxonomy): domain Eukaryota; kingdom Metazoa; phylum Chordata; class Actinopteri; order Cypriniformes; genus Paedocypris; species Paedocypris micromegethes. The sequence continues at coordinate 24,847,358 of CM051493.1, forward strand.
GAGGAAGGTCTTCGCACACTAGAAAAGAATATTATGAAATTAGGGAAAGTATCATACGACAAGCGTGAATTTATGACAAGGGTTGCAGGAAAAAATTATTAGCTGACTATTCAAAACAAGTTAGCTATAATGAAAAACAAACACCCATATTCGCACTTACTCTCACCTATGTGTAATTTTAACACTTCACTTAATATAATGTTCATGTTGAGAATAATGAATTAAAAACAAACATCAGGAGCAGAGAAAAAATTAAGAGTGTGGTGTTTTGGTGTTTGCACAGTCACTCAATTTTGTCGAGTTTCTGCTTCAGCTTTTTTCCAAACCTGCTGAATATTTGATTATTCTGCAAATAGAACTCAGGAAACTACATTTAAAACATGAAACTATAAATACCTAATCAAATTATTTCTCATCCCTCTATGGCAATTATGAAAATGTATAATTTACGTTATACGTGCTGCGACCCTATGCTCCCATGAGGAGAAAAAGGATTAAGAGAGAGATAATTTACGTTATATAGGTTAAATGATCCACACATGTCTGGAAAATGGCAAATTCATCTCACTTCACTTCATCTCGAACTTCTAAGACCTGGGCAAAGCAATAACTAGAAATATTGCATTCAAATGAAGGTCAAAAACTTTGTAGCCTGTGTAATGAACTGCTGGATCTTTATTCTATTCAGGATCTTTATTCTATTGTCTGTCAATCCTGCGGGTTTATTGTAGTTTGTTCATGATTCATATTTTCTGTAGTATTTTAATGGATTGCGCCTGACTGTCTACAACCTAGATATGCAACAAAAGCCCCTCAAATATTTAGCTTTTCAATAGATGGATGGCAAAGAACATGTCAAATGTATCAAATTCTCACCTGGTTTCCTTCTTTTATCAGAATTGCTTGCTTCTCATTGGGCATGGCAACTTCAAACTTTTTAATGAACTCGCAGTCTTCACTTGAGATCATTTGACCCCTAAAACAACAGTGCAACACAACAAGAAAGACTCTGTTGAAACTGAAAGGTGACATTGTGTATCAATATTTACCGCAGATACATCTTTGAAATCAGTGACATCTTTGAAATCTTAGAATTTCGTTACTTGCATTTACATTGTGTAATAGGCTACATAGGTTAAAAGTGCAGTTGACTGGTGAGATTCATAGCTAATGATTTTTGTTTAAAATGAATGTCGTACGTATATAAACACGGCAAATGAAATTGAAACAGTCACAAGACACGGGCAGCTTCCTTAAACACTTTTAAGCTTTGTTCCTGTTTGAACATTGTCTTGTGTGTACAGGAAATAACTATAAAATAATCTATTCATCAACTTATTTAATAATCTATTTAAAACTATTTCAAGCTAAGTTTAAAGATTATTTTGAAAAATGAGAATGAACAATTAAAAATGGTCAAATTAAAAGACAGACAGGGATTATAAACAGGATTAAATGTTTCATAACTATGAAGAAACATATCTTGAAACATGTATTATTGTGTCATTATTATAATTAACAACAACACAATTATTAATATTAAATAAAAAGCCCAGTATCATTGTGTAAAGACCTTTGACATTCAAAACAAGACATTAGTGAAGAATCAATTTTCGCAAGAGACCAAATCCATTTCAGAACTTGAGATATTGCAGAGATGTCAAAGGAAAAAAAGAATAAATTAATGTTCTCACTGTAGATAGGACTGCCAGTTGACCTTGTTGGCTCTGACCTCTGCCGCCTTGGCATCGATGATGTTGGTCGTGACTGCTCCATCCACTGCCCCTCTGATGTCCATCCTTAGCTTCTTCTTCTTCTGTGTCAGGATCTATGAAACTGTCAAACGTCAACATGTTATGTGCTATTCCTGGGAAGTGCATCATGATTAATTCTGCAACATCCTTTGTTCAATCACTGTCCCAGTTCTGTAAATCACCAATATCAACATATATAAAATATCACATGTGAATCCCCAACATGTACACAACAACACATATGAACGCGTTAGCATCACAGAATTCAGCTAGCCATGACAGCTAACTATAAGGTCGTCTAAATAAAGCAAATAAACACGACGCGATTAGATTTCTCACTGGAAATGTTTTACAGTGAACGCGAACAATCAGATTATGAGTTTACGTATATGAGAATTTCAGAAACAGCGACTGAATTGACAGGACGAGAACGCAAGAAATAACACACTAAAAACGAAAGCAGAGCAATACGCGAGCAACAAGACATTTAGAACAACTTGCGGTTTATTAAAGTAATCAACAGTTAACTTAAAAAAAAACAAAAACGGCAAAAATCTCCAGAATTCATCCGCTTACCAGCTATTTCTTAGTCGTGGCCACAAGCAGACGTCACGGGTTTGAAGTCACGTGATTACGTCATGTGAGACAACCCACGTATTAACCCTTTAAACGCCGTTTTTAATAGCCATACAGTGTGTTTATACAGTGTGAATCCGTTGTCGACATTGTTATTTGCTATCATGTAACTGACGATTATTTCGTTTATTTTATTTTAATTACAAAGGACAATTAACATTTTATGGTTTCGCAACACGGATGTCGCATCCAATTCTATGCAAGTGAATTGTCTATTTTCTCAATAGCCAGGTTAATTTACGTGTTTATAAATGTGCGACTTGCTCAGTTAGAGGACGATCTTCATTTGCACCGGAAGTATTGCGATCAGCTGAATTGTTACCTCATCCCAAGAAACACACACACACACACACACACACACACACACACACACACACACACACACACACACACACACACACACACACACACACTTCCTGTCTTTAATCTGTCCTAAGCCTTTGAAGTTGACTAAACCACTGAGGGATCAGACTGGATGGGACATGCACAAGTGTAATCCTTTTTCTGCCCTTCGCACCAATTGTCATTCACAGTTGTTTTCTTGTCGTGTTTAGTTGAATGACCTGCTGACCAGAGATGTGAAACTGCTTTTCATCTTGAGGGGCATGTGACTTTATTCTTGCCGAACGTTCTTTGCTTTCTGACAGGATGGATAGGCTTTAGCTGAGAAATGCCATGTAACAGGGTTGTCTTAAAGTGGGAGATCGGGCCCTCTGCTGTGGTACAGAGCATTCAGCTTTCCCCCTACTTGATGTGGGGGCAGTCACGGCATCTTCTGGCCTGCCGGCGCGACGAGGGTTACTTAGCGACTGAAAGTTATGAAAATGAGGATGAAAATGAAAATACAGAAGACAGATCAAAGGATCCCGTTTCCTTTCAGGTACGTGAGAATGGATGAACCTCTCTGATGTCAAGACTATGGAGCTAGTTAATAATTTAAAGGTAACCCCACATGAGAGACACAGTAGCATTAAAAAAGAGATTTTTGGTCATATTTGACAGCTAGACTTTCTGATGAAAAAGCCCATGTTTTGATTGAGTAGATTTGACATTGATTTAAAAAAAACCCACATTTCATTCAATGTTGGTTTGTCCATAAAGGCATGTGTATGTGATCAGGTTGTTTCTTCAGCCTTGCTGTCTGAAAAGAGATTAAAAGTGTTCGACGAGAAAGATGGTTGCATAATCAAGTTACAACACAAGTACAGTAAATATAAAAGAATAATGCTGTACAATATTGTTATATACACAGTGTACAGTATAGTGTATATATACAGTGTACACAGTAAATATATACTGTGTGTATATATGTATTGTACGTACAGTGTATATATAGTAGGTATATAAATAGCTTGTTTAGGATATATATACACACATATCTCTTAAAGCTATTATTTTTAACCGGAAATTCCATCTGGTCCATTAAACGTGTCATTTTGTCATGATCAATCTGAATAATTGATGACTGGTTTTTCTGAGTCAAGTTTTACATCTTTTCATCACATCTTTTTTTTTTTTATCTTGAATTCAAGAATGATCTTGAATCTTTTTTTTATTCTTTATTGATGTGATTATTCTATGATAAGATAAGATACTGTACAACTTTATTAATCCCACAAAGAGGACATGTATGTGTTTACAACAGCATGAAGGACAAAACATTCTCAAGCAGTAGAAAAAAAATACAGTATTACTAGTAAAACACCAACTGTGGAAGAAAATGAAAAGATAACAAAACAATAAATAATGGTGTGTTTTGCAACGTTATAATATTATTATAATAATTATCATAATAATTGTAGGATTAAATTAGGATTAAATAAACGTTTATTGCCGTTAATGTTTATTATTTAAGTATTCCGTGAACAGACACTAGTTGGAATGTGGTGTATTTTTAAAATAATTTCATGGGAAATTTTAATCAGGCTCCTAAAATGGACTTTCTGTTTTTCTTGACCTTTATTGTTTAAAGGTCAGAGGAACAAACCTGACCATTATTGACATCTTAGTTATTTCAGTCATACAACAGTGAATTATTATTATTATTATTATTATTATTATTATTATTATTATTATTATTATTATTACTGCTACTACAATATAAATTTAAAATACAAATATAAAAAAAATTGTAAATCAGGTAAATGAGGAAGTAAAAAGAAATACATGTTTTTTTTATGCTGTGAAAATAGTTTTGTTAAAAATTAATTAATTAACCAAAAAAAAATAATTTAAAATGTTTAATCTTATACAAAAGTACGTTCTATTTGTGCAGTGTTTCTTTGTTAAAGTGCTCCATGTTAAAGCTCCCTGGCTGCAGTGGGGTGACTGTGATAGATTGTCTCGGTTTTCAAAATCTTACAAAAAATGAGTGAAAATCTTCTTTATGAAAATTTGTAATAACTCGCACAAAAACATATCATGCATAAACGTAAAGCGAAGAAACTAACGCAGTACACCTGCAATTATGTTGTCAGTCAACTATAAAATCGTATCACGTTCACGCAGTTTTATATTAATCAAGCAGGTCAAACAGCGCCACCTAGAGTTTTTTAAGGATGACATTTTCTTGGTGTATTTTTCTTTTCAATCTGGTGAAAATACAGTACATCTACTACAGTACAAGCTTGATATCGTCGTTTGTATGTCCGTAATTTTGTGATCTTTAATTATTAACATTAACAGGTTGTCCTGTTGTTTGGTCGAGCACAACAAGAAATTTATTTTTTTTTTACACAAAAATATTTTTTTAGAGAACAGTATTTCAGCGTGTAACTCCAGCAGATGTCAGTAGTGTCCGTAGAAATTCCCAAAAAAGTAGCTAAAGATCACACTAAAGGTGATTACTGCGTCTAAAAAATGGTCTGGAGTTTACTTGTAGTTTTTACTACAACCAGTGTGACTCTTGGGAAAGAGACATTTTTACTATTCTACAGTATGTTAGTAACCTAGTAACATTTTTACTATTCTATATTAAGAATTGATTTCAGATGTTGACTTCATGTGCAAGCCAAACTGACGATTTCAGCACCACGGAGAGTCTGCACGTGGTCTTTGGACGTTTAAATAATAGTTGAAACATTAAAAAAGTACAATGTTCAGTATTTCCATTCATTTATTGGATAATGGAATTATTTTTCACATTGCATGGAGTTCTACGTGCATGTCATTTTAGCAGCAAGGCTTTTGACATCTCTATTTCTGTCATTTCTATGTCAACTGCTCTTCAGAATAGTTTACATCCGAATCTTTATTTTATTTCAACGAAATTGCTTCTTAATTATATTGGGTCCCAAACTTGCTTTATGACTAAGCGGCTTCAAGAGAAAGACATCCACTGATCCATATGAGATTAGAAAGACACAAGGAGTTTTTTCTACATTCTCAACCCCGTGGTTCATCATCGCGCCGTCATATTTTTATGACTCATTGCTGTTTGAGATATGGGCACATAAATGGACCTGGAAGAAACAAGTCTATTCTAACATTATCGACGACAAACACAGCCATTATCTAAAATTTCGTAGCATGTTATTATTCGATAATTATTAATTGTGTGCGCATTTGTGAGAAATCTTACTGTATTCCAAAAATAACTTTGCTCAATTAAGACGGTGATAAAAAAAATGCTCTTAGACTTACGAAAAGGAAAATGTTGTCATTGTTTCGTCTTTCACCGAAATGCATGAATGTGTAACAGCCAGAGGATTTATGCCACCATCACCACAACCACCACCACCACCACAGCTCGCGAGAGACGCGCGTGCGCACTGACAAAAACAGCCGGTCTTTAAAAAATCCTTATGCCAACGGATGTAATCAAGGCAAAGAATATCACATATCTCTGGGCATACATGGTGAAATTGTAAGTATGGAAGTAGCTTTCAAATGTACACGATGTTCATGGATGAAACGGCATTTAGGCTTAATTGACAACGGCATGTCATGTTTGACAGAAATGCATTTTCGATGCTTCTCTCGGGCGATAAAGAGATACTGTAGCTCCGCTTAATGATGGCACTTTACACTGTGAGAAGATGCGAATGCGCTATGCTTTGTTTATTTATTTATTTTATTATATATTGTATCCTCCATCATGTGTTCGATTGAAAGCGATAATATGCGCTTTTTTTGTCTTTCTGCTTTGCTCAGTATCTATGCGATATTCAGTCAGTACTTGATACCAAGTGGTCAAACAGTGGACAACGTATCCGTTATAAATGGTGTATTATGTTTGTAAATTGTCCTCGATCTTAGAGCCGCGGCTGTGATCAGTGTTAAAGGGATCCGACTGGATTCTATATGCGCTGCTCCCCCTCATATAGACCCCCAATATTCCAACATCTTCCAGCTCCATTTCAAACCATGACACCTTGGCATTAACCCGTGTGTGTGTGTGTGTGTGTGTGTGTGTGTGTGTGTGTGTGTGTGTGTGTGTGTGTGTGTGTGTGTGTGTGGTGTGTGTGTGTGTGTGTGTGTGTGGGTGTGTGTGTGTGTGTGTGTGTGTGATATGCTTTTTTCTTGTATATATATTTTTTATTAAACCTATACAAGCATCAAGGCATGTAGAAAGCCCACCCACATGCTAACATGTCTTAATGTATCGCGCTGTGGGCCCAAGGTTGAATTTAAGAATTAATGTATTATTTTATAACTAGTCTACATATGTTTAATGATGTATATATAGCATCTGCATGATATATATATAAAGTCAAGTGCTACTTGTGCATTCATTAGTGCCCGTATTGAACTCTGTAGCTCTTTTATTGGACTATAGCTGAGCTCAAGTATGCATTGACACGTAAGGTCATGTGAGTTTGAAATGCTGAAGCATGTGGGTCTCTGGTCAAGTTGAAACAGGTTGATGCTCAGTCAGTCTAGGCACATTTAGCTTCTCCCGGGGTTTGCTGCTCCATCTGTTAAGACTCCAGCATAGACCGATGGCTCGTGTTTGTTCAGCCAGCCTGTTTTTCTACTTTGCTATTTTTTGAAAGCATTGGTTTCTTGATCAAAATGGCAAGTTGTTTAACAGGAACATAGATTTGTCTGCCGATTCTGCATTCTGACAATGGCTAGCAGAACCATCAACAAACCCGTGGAGCTCAATGGCTGCAGTTTTATTGGCCGAGTCTCAGTTGCATCCTGTTTCCTGCAGCCCATGGGATCAGAGCGGATGGAGATGCGAAAGAGGCAGATGTCGGTGCAGCAGGAGTCGGTGGCGGGGACCACAGCACCGGTGCAGAACGAGCAGCCCGAGCAAGGGAAAAATGGCTCCAATGCTTGCTGCTTCTGTTGGTGCTGCTGCTGCAGTTGTTCCTGGTAGGAGTGTTCTTTATTAACCACATTGATAATGTGGCTTCTTATCTAACAAGGTTAGCCTTTGGCTCCAATTAATGAACAGGAAACCATCTTATCATGAGAGCATAATCGAGTTTGACATGACTTATTATGTTCTTGTTTAGAACTTAACTGGGGGTCCACTGTAATAGTGGGAACCAGTAACAAACTGATTAGACACTGCTGATGAAAAAGCTTCACCGAGCAGGAGAACTAAATGCAAAGGGTTCCTGATTCCTGCTGTTGGTTTGCTTGGGATCATGATGTGTTACTACCTTGCAGTCTCACTGTTAGGAATCAAGACAGAGAAGAAAGGAACCGAAGAGCCTCTTATGACTTTAAGCCGGAAGGGAACGCAGACAGCGAGGAAAGGTTGGTTAAAAAATTAAATCAAATATTCGAGAATCTGAATATTTTAAAATTACATTTTATGCAGAAGTTGAAATGGCAGCTGGTGTTATGTTATCACACACACGCAGAGTATGTGTGTGATAATATACACGTATAGTGTGTGTGTGTGTGTTTGTGTACTGTACTGTACTGTACAGTATATCGAGAATTTTCCTTGGGGATAAATAAAGTATACACCTATCCTATATATATATACAGACGTGGACAAAATTGTTGGCACCCCTGAAATTTTTCCAAAAAAATCAAGTATTTCTCAGAAAAGTATTACATTAACACTTGTTTTGCTATTTACATGTTTATTCCATTTGTGTGTATTGGAACAAAACAAAAAAGGAAAAAGGGGGGAAAAAAAAGCTAATTTAACATAATGGCACACAAAACTCCAAAAATGGCCTGGACAAAATTGTTGACACCCTTAAATTAATATTTGGTTGCACACCCTTTGGAAAAAATAACTGAAATCAGTCGCTTCCTATAAGCATCAATAAGCTTCATACACCTCTCACGAGGAATTTTGGGCCACTCTTTCTTTGCAAACTGCTCTAAGTCTCTCATTATGGAAGGGTGCATTTTCCCAACAGCCACCCAGCTTTCTGACACTGGGCCCTACATTACGACCCAAAATCTTTTGGTAATCCCCAGATTTCACGATACCTTGCACTCAGTCAAGACACCCAGTGCCAGAGGCAGCAAAACAACCCCAAAACATCTTAGAACCTCCATAATATTTCACTGTAGGTACTGTGTTCTTTTCTTTCCGTTTTCGGTAAACAGTAGAACGATGTGCTTTACTAAATAGTTCCATCTTGGTCTCATCTGTCCACAAGACGTTTTCCCAGAAGGATTTTGGCTTACTCAAGTGCATTTTGGCAAACTGTAGTCGTGCTTTCTTATGTCTCTTTGTCAGAAGTGGAGGGTCTCCTGCCGTAGCGCTTCATTTCATTTAAATGTTGACGGATAGTTGCCGCTGACACTGATGAACCCTGAGCCTTCACGACAGCCTGAATGTTTTTGGAAGATGTTTGGGGCTATTTATCCACCATCCGGACTATCCTGCGTTGCAACCTTTTATCAATTTTTCTCTTCCGACCACGGCCAGGGAGATTAGCTACAGTGCCATGGGTTGCAAACTTCTTGATAATGTTGCGCACTGTAGACAAAGGCAAATCTAGATTTCTGGAGATGGACTTGTAACCTTCAGACTGCTGATATTTTTCCACAAATTTGGTTCTCAAGTCCTCAGACAGTTCTTTTCTCCTCTTTCTGTTGTCCATGCTTAGGGTGGCACACACAGACACACAATGCAAAGACCAAGTCAATTTCTCTCCTTTTAATCTGCTTTCAGGTGTGATTTTTATATTGCCCACACCTGTTACTTGCCCCAGAGGAGTTTAAAGGAGCATCACATGCTCGAAACAATGTGTTTTATCCACAATTTTCAAAGGGTGCCAACAATTTTGTCCAGGCCATTTTTGGAGTTTTGTGTGCCATAATGTTAAATTTGCTTTTTTTCCCTCCTTTTTTGTTTTGTTCCAATACACACAAATAGAATAACATGTATATAGCAAAACAAGTGTTAATGTAATACTTTTCTGTGAGAAATACTTGATTTTTAGAAAATTTTCAGGGGTGCCAAAAATTGTCCACGTCTGTATATAAAAATAACACACACACACACACACACACACACACACACACACACACACACACACACACACACACACACACACACACTATATTTACACTTACACTATAGATGTGCGTGATGTGTATTTTGGCATTACTTATATGTATAATTATTTATTTATTTCAGTGTATATAGTATAATACCTAATATACGTGTATTGTCATGTTTTAGTATGCATTAGCAAGCTTTATTTACTTTAATTGACAAATATTTTCACTACATACATTTTATTTATATGTCAAAGAGAGGACAAAGGGTATATAACATTATATATATATATATATATATATAATATATATAATATATACTGTAATATATATATATATACACACACACGTGTATATATTTACTTATGCATATGCATATTCACGTATATAGTTTGTTATGGGAAAGTAGATAGAAACTGCAAACTATTCTAATATACATATAGTGTGAGCCTGTGAGTGTAATATATGTTATACTGCATATCATGCTTTGATACTGGTGTGTGTGCTGGTCCTGTTGCAGTGCAAAGCCGACACCGGAGGAAGTGAACTTGTGGGGCCAGTCCTTTGACAAACTGATGCACTGCCCGAGTGGAAGAGGAGCCTTCCGACAGTTTCTGCGCACGGAATTCAGCGAGGAGAACATGCTGTTTTGGTTGGCTTGCGAAGAATTCAATAAAGAGACCAACAAGAGCATCATCGAGGAGAAAGCGCGGCTCATCTACGAAGACTACATCTCCATCCTGTCGCCCAAAGAGGTTAGTGAGACTTCCGTCGCTTATATAAACAAGCCAGCGATGAATCTACTAAACCTTTATGTCTTTGTCAGGTGAGTCTGGACTCCAGAGTTCGGGAGGTTATAAACAGGAACATGTTGGAGCCGACGTCCCATACGTTTGACGATGCCCAGCTACAGATTTACACTCTGATGCAAAGAGACTCATATCCACGTTTCATGAACTCTCAAGTCTATAAAAAACTGCTGAAGGTCTCTGAGCCACCTGAGGAATCTTAGACCTCGGTGAGTGTTCGAATGCCCCCTTCCTAAATTCTGTTTGTGACCTTTTCTTGTGTGGAACATGTTTTTAAGGGCCTTCAGTTCAGGTCCTCCCAGGGATTTTACTGCTATATCGATCTGTACCTGAAAAAAGACACTCAGGTCACTGGATATCTCTATATAAATATAGTATATGAAAAATTTCCTGAGGGCTCAACACACCACGAGTACTGCTACAGATCAGCATAGCAAAACGCTCCAAAGGATTATCTGTGCGTCGAGTGTTTTTACTGGGGGAAAATACTATTTTATTTGTGTTGAATTTTATTTTTGTTTCTAATTCCTTATTTTGTATCAATGTTTGGAAGAAGACGTGACACCAATTGTGGGCTATATACATTAGTATAGTAGATATATTTATGAATTTTCATTGATGTGCATTCGTTTTTTTTTCCTCTCTCGTATTTTAAGAAAGGGATTCTGTGAAAAGTGCGTATGAGAATCAAAGGTTAAGTCAAGGCAACACTTTGGCTACTTCACTAAATGATGTTTCATGACTTGGCATCTCCAATTATTTACAATACCATGATTAGTTTAAGCCTAAAAGCCCAATAGTTACAGTCAGTACAAATATCTACAAGTAGTAGTTATTTACTCAATTATCAAATTCAATTATTTTCATGCTACACCGAAAACAACAGCAAAGAGCTTTTTATACATGGCAACCTAATTGCCAAAGATATTTTTTTTTGTATAGCTGACATATTAGCAGTTTTGTAAATGGTCCAAAAGCCGAAATCTACAATCCATATAGTCATTTCAAGCATTTTTAGAGTTAAATTAACGTTTCATATGACACCAAAGTATCCAGGTCCAGTGGAACTGTGTGACTGGTTTCTCTCCAATACAAAGGACTAGAATTGGAGCTGCCAAGTTAGTACTGTTTTGTTCTGTGGATTACGTCGATGCCTGACATTCATGTCGTTCAAAAAAAAAAACAGGAGCCTCACTTGGGGAAGTGCCTTGACATTCAATTTTGTGACATCAATTTTTTGGCAATAGTCGATTAACTCTTGCCACATATGTAACTCTGGGCCAGTGATCAAATCGGAGGATGACGTGTCCTGAACAGTGACTTCTGAATCCAACATTTGACTTTTAGAGCAGAGAAAAACCGTTTATGGAGTGCTGAGGTCACCTTGATAGAAGCCGATGTACCAGTTAGTCAGGTGAAGTTGAGGACAATTCATATGGACAAATGATCCAGATCTGTATCTCATCTTAGATTCACGTAATATGATCATGTGCAAATGGAGCGGATGGATAAAGCAACCTCAAACGCAAGCCAGTGGTTTGGAGTTATACTGCCTATAAATCTTCTTTTGTAATTTTCTTTTTATTTTAAGTTGTTGTTCTTTAAAGTATCCAATGTTTTTAGTTTGTATCAAATATTACACGAGTTTTGATTCATACTATGTGAATGTTTACAGATTAGTTTTTTTTGTTCTGTTTATCGACTCGAGAACAATTACTCTTTGTGGGCATTTGAAATCTTTTACGATACAATAAAGCACAACAATTTTAACTTCTGTGGATTGTTTTGGGTGGGATAAAAACGACTCAGTAGAACGACTCAGATTCAGCAAATCAAGTGTGGACCATTTCTAATTTTCAGTAGTTTTTTCAGTAGATTTGCTGTTCAGTCGGTACTAAGAACATGTTAGCAACATTGATGTACTGCAATCCTACCATTAGATAAAAAAATGTCGGTTGTACTCAGAAATCTTAATTTTTCTTACTTTATACAAAGTATTAAAAAAATATGAAAATAAAAAATACTTGCCAGACCTTTCTAAATAATGGCCGTGAAGCTCAGGTCCTTTCTCCTCCGAAGAGGCAGGCCACAAAGGAGCCTGACGCCAAGTGTCCAGCCCAAAGACCCTCACTGATCACAAATCACCATGATGCCACAGGAAGAATGTTTCTTGGTCTCAACCAGAGAACATGACGAGCAGATGCAGAGCTTCTCTGCTGAGGTGAAGTCTAAATATGCACAACACAAGAACAATCACGAGGGCTGTTTGTTATTCAAAGAGGAAATTGGCCATGCACAAGGCTTATTAGGACATCAAGGCCGTAGTGGGTGCTACAGCAAAACCCAAAGTGGGTGAGTGGGGTAAAAAAAAAAAGGCACGTGTGATCAAGCATCAACCCCCTTTGATTGCTCATAAAGATACAAAGTATGTATCTCACCCCCTTTTAAAACGCGGCTGGAATCAGAAACACGTGACAAACGTCTTCCAGCAGACAATCAAATTATTAATTTTTATTACACTGTATAGAGATGATTCACTTGAGGAACCCCAATCGTACTAAATCTTGTCACATTGGCAAAAATTTCAAACATATTATAAAAGTGCGTAAAAATGACAGGCGAGTCGTCTTTAAAACTTTGTATTTCTGAGAGTAAAAGCAATGTACACGGTAAAAATGTGTAGGTCATGCATATAAATATGTACGGAGTGAGAATTAACAGACCGAAATGAAACAAAACCGAAACGCTGAGAAAATGTCTCAAGAGTATCCAAAAGTCTTCAGCATCTTAGAAAATTAAATAGCGGACAGACTTAATTAGGCCAAAGTAAATCAAAGCCAATCTAAATGTGAACGCTATTAAAATATTTACCTACGTATAAAAAGTAATGGTGACAGAAACAAATCAAACAACATTGATGGTAGTCCAGCGGCCTATGGCCTTGAGAGACGTCAAGTTAAAACACAGGACAGGATTCTAGGGACAGTTGTCATAAAACAAACGGTGATGCTTCCTATCGCCGGCTTTTGTACATCATGTGCGCCACTGTTCTGAAGTCAGTTAGTTAGCGTGGTCCTGGAAATCAGCTACATCTCTAAACACAGGGAACGACTGCGTAGAAGTTTCAGCAGAACTGTAGGAAAACGACAGAACAGAAATTATTCATTTGAAAATGTTTCTGTTAACCTAGTTGCTGTCATTTTTTTCATAAACGTTGAGGGGAAAACCATACCTTCCATCTATTTCCACATTCATTGCAGAAGACGAACGTTGTCATCGGTTCATCAGCACTCCGAGTTTGAACCTAAATATTGTAATATGTTAATAAATATGGGAAAATAAGAAAATTAATTTTTATACACTGTTAACACCCGATTATTGTTATGATGAGCACAATGAATGACGGACATTTCTCTCTTATCAAGTGTGATTTAAAAATAGCGCTCGTTCTGAAACTGTTACTTTCACTTTGTTTTTGCGTTGTGAATAAAATTTGAGTAGTGTGAAATTAATCACGTTCTGAATAGAAAAAGTCATGGATTTAGAGGCTTGTAAATGCTTGTTTTACTTCTATTCACCCATTTATATATAATTATTAATACCCTGTCCAGTTTTGATAAGTGGGTATGTTACAACTGACAGATTGTGTGTTTGACCAGCATGTACTTTATCATAAACAAAACCTTGAGTGAACAAATCCTAGTGAACTTTATTTTAATGAATCAGATTTAGGGACACAGTAATTGCTCATCTCACTGTATTTTACAATAAGTTAGGCAGACTTAGAACTTCTGCAGCCTTGAAATTGGACAAATCTGAACCAATCACAGTCTCTGCTCTTCAGTTAAATAATTTTTAATAAGTTAATAATTCACTTGAATCCAAATAGTATTGCTGTAAATTAGTACTGCACAGAATTTACAAGAAAAATATATATTTTAAAAATATTTCTACTGCAATTGTGGCTGCAAATTTTGGCTGTTTAAGCATAACGGGTCAAACTTCATATTATTCCTCTTCTGTTGATCAGTATTTCTGATTGATTAACATCTTAAATGTGCACATGTTTAATTTAGTTAAGAAATTACCTTAAATAATGATGTTTTAACACAAGAATAAATCAAATTACATTAGTGATATTCTAGACTACATTCTATATTCCATAATATAGAAATTGCATTTGATGGAATTGGGTTTATGAACTGCACAGCCCTACTGTACATGCCAAAATAATGAGCACATGTGGATCTACCTGCGTGTAAGTACACTTCTTCTTTTTACACTTCCCGCAAGTGAAGAGGTCAGTCTGGGTGCCCCCAGAAGTGGCCACTTGGTGGTCCCTGATGGCCTCTTTGGTCAGATTCTTCCGCATCTCTTTGAGCTCATCGCTTGCCATTTCCTGTGAAGATTAATTTTAATATAATTTTTGATTAAAACATTACATAACAATATGCAAGACTCACCTCTGCGGTCATTTTTGCGATGCGGTCAGGGCTCACGTTTCCACATAGCACATTCCTTCTCAGGTTGGGGTTTTTCGCATCCTTAAGATTGGAGATTCTGCTACGCACACGGTTCTTGTATTTCATGTCAGTATTTTTAAATTCCAAAAAGATACGTGCGAGTTAGTTAAAGAAGAGTGTGTAGAGCAGCATTTGTATGAATGCGAGATGAATAAAATTCAGTAGCAAGGAAAGGATATAATCTTCAATCTGTGCTCCAAGCTCATCGCAGTCAGCACCAATTGCAATGTAATCATCTAAAATAAGAATTACATCATTATAAATAGTCTACAAGCAAGCACACAATGTAATATAGAAAACAAAAAATTATCAACTACTTGAAATGTTAATGTTATGTAAATATCTGAATCATGAAACACCAGTAAAATCTGTATAAAAAAACATCTGTGTGAGATAGAAACACCATGACATACCTCCAGTTTGCAAAGCACTAGACAGCATCTCCCGGCATTTGATACGAACAGAGTCGGACGTGCCTTGTGCTCGTGGGAAAGTGGGTATCAATGTGTTAGGTGTTACCTCCACAGACTCACTCTTACTGCTGGAATTACTGCTTGAACTAAATGTAGTGAAACAAGGCCTAAACATTAAGAAAAAAAAAGATAAAAAAAACTGTTAAGGGTCTCTTAAGGTTTTACCTTTCCTCTCTGGGCTCAGGACTGCCCTGAGACGGCGAGACAACAGGTGTTGTGCGCTCTTTCTTTTTGTCATCCGTGTTTCCGGGAGGTTCATCTGCAAATCAAAACACATAAAGAATTAACTGTGGCTTAGTTTTAGTTAGAAGTTTGTTTGTTGCATTTTATCATCATTTTAATTACAGGACTGTTGTTGTAGATCTAAAAGCTGCCTGTAGGTGGTTCATTCTCTGATTATTTTACTTATTATTGTGAAAGAAATTGCATATTTTCTATAATATATAGAAAAAGCATAATTTTAAATGTAATCCATGGTAAATAATTGATGCAATGTAAATTGATCTCAGAAGGGATGAGAATAATTATGCAAATTATCAAAATATGTGTGTGTTCTGCTGGACAATTGGTGTGTGGCAAACCTGACCTCTCGAAAGGCACAAAAAAAAAATCACTCACACACACGCGCGCGCGCGCGCGAATAAGCATGTATCATAACGTGAATAGTAACTGTATATTTGTAATCTACAAATAATTACTGGACACTGGACAATTGGTGATGCATATTCGCATCTGGTAGCTTTACATTTATTACAAAATATTACAATTTTGGGGTAAAAATTATTCAAAACGTTACCCAACAACTTCTTCCAAGACTTGATCAAAGACTTGGCTAGTGACGTCACTTCATCATCTGTGCTTTGCTTGCGAATAGCGTTGACCGACATTCCGATCCTCGTGGACTGTTTCACATGGAAATGTACATTTAATCCAATAATAAACACTATGTCAATGCGTGTGGTGAATAACCGAAGCGTACCTGAAGCAGCTCCAGAGTCATGGGTATATTTTTAAGCTCTTTAAGTAGATCCAACGCACCAGCCTAAAAAAATAAACAATGCGCGTTTTTAAATAGAGCACACAACCAGACTGCATGCGCCGATCTACACGTCATTTGCTAGGAGGTTAAAAACAAAGCGAAAGTGAAATAGTCTGCTAAAAGCTAATAGTGGCCATCAAACGAGCTTTACGTTTGCGTGAGTTCCTCCCCCTGACTGATCCCGTGTGTACATCGGCGCTAATGGCTAATGCTGCTCATTTCCCCGCTACAATCTGCGTTTGTGAGCACCGGATAAAGCGTGTGTAAATAACGTGTACATATGGCCAATTTCGTTCTGAAAGCACGTTTTATATGCGCTCCAAATCAAGAAAAACGCACTTGTTTGCGCGTGTAGCTCTTAGCTCGCGGTATGTCCATATAGCCTTGCTGCTCATAGGCAAATCATTCAGGAATACACCTCACCCCGTTCTTCTTCTGTGCCATTTTATCCATCTTCTTTGCGATCCTTATGATCTCGTCTTCTTCTTTGCCCATTATTGACGCGTAAGTGCAAATATTCAGTTAAAACACAATTTGAAATAAAAAAAGAACCCAAACCACACGCAGCTCTCAAACGGCGGCGAGCGCAGAAGGCGTTTCTTTGAAACCCGCAGGCATAACCAATCGCTGAGCGATCCGCATCGATGAGTCCTGTTTCTCTCTGCGTTCAGTGTGATAGTGGATCGATAAGGGTGGCATAGTTATGAATGACGAGAAATGTGTCGTCGATATTTAAGGAAAATGACAGGGTGGTATCGTTAATGTCACTCTGGATGTCTCAGGCATTTAAAAAAGTATCGATAGCGATATAGTAGTGAAGATATCACAATCACACTAGAGTGCGCCAATTCACGCCTTACATTTACAAATTCTTACTTTACAATGCAAACGCAAATTTTTCTGTTTCTTGTGTAAGTAAAGCAAGATAAATAATTGGATATAGATAGATAGATAGATAGATAGATAGATAGATAGATAGATAGATAGATAGATAGATAGCAACCTGTAATGTTGGCATTGTATAGGATGCACAGGCAAAAACTCAAATACTCAAATACTCAATAACTCAAAGCACACTGCTTGACTTTTACTTAGAAAACATTTCAAGGCTAATCTCTACCCCATGCTGATAAGAAAATCTTGAGACATGAAAGGTGACATGTGATTCTTGAAAACTTCTCAAGTGCTTGCGTAATCTCATTCCCCTGAAACAAGAAATGGAAATGATTTTAGTCTGTTTTAGACACTTCAGAGTTGCTTTGGCCAAAAATAGCGCAGTTTGGGACAGTCTTGACACAGTCTCGCCCAGACAGAGAAAAGCTGAACTGAGATGAGCATACTCTTCTCTCAATTGACCCGAAACCCCAATAAGTCCAGATGCCTGAACAAGAGGTCTCTGTGTGGCAAAACTAGTATTTAATTGGCATAACCGAGTGATTGGATGCCTCGTGGCATGATGAATCTTTTTAGATTCACTTACATGTCCGTTTGGCGGTTCTGTGTGGAGTTTGCATATATTATATTACAAGGGTTCAGGCCGGTGGACAAACACTATAACATAGCCATTCTGAACTCTCCTAAGAGAGTTTATTTTCAGCCATTCTGAACTCTCCTAAGATTGTTTATTTTCAGTTTTATTTCTACATGTGAATATTTTTGATGCCAATTTAAGCGTCAATTTCCCAAATCATTGCACATGCACAAACAAAGTGCATCAATTTATTATTATAATTATACGAAAAGTATAATGTTTTAATATAATTTGTACATTTTTTGTTTGGTTATATAAAAAATTTTTTTATTATTATTTTTTTATAAAATAAATAAATAAAATTTAAATAAAAGCCCTTCTTCATTCAAGCTGCATCTACGTATAACATAACATTTTGAGTTTTTTTTTCTTCAATCTTTTTTAGCATTTGAAATAAAAGCCCTTCTTTATTCAAGCTGTCTGTATAACATAAAATACCCATATGTTTATTATCTAATTTGATTCACATATTACACATTTTTAAGTATTGTGGGTTCATTGGCATTTACCATAACCCTAACCCTAGTCATATAAATTTATTAATATGAAGATCAACCTAATCTAGTAGTATTAACAGCTGTTGCCCACTGCTGCAAATCAATCAAAACTACAATCCTGCTGTGTTCCTGTAGTTACAGTTACACTCCCGTTGAGAGACACATGCTTTACCAGCTGAGACTTCCTTTTCCTTTATAGTTACCTCCAGCATAAAACCCGTCTCCACTTCACCCAGTCTAATCCCTATTAACACAGGCCTTAAATCTGCTTATATCTCTGCAAGAAATTAGAAACACCCTTAGCCACCTGCTGGTTTTCCCATACGCCTCGTGAGAAATTCAAAGTACAGTATAATGTTTACGTTATTATGGAAACTATTTTAACATCTTTCTTGCTTTATGTACGATTCTTTTGCAGAAGTCTTAATACCAAGCTAAACAAAAACGGTTACAATCAAGGCTAAATATGCAATTTTGTGTTTGTTTGAGTTCATTGCTGTTGTTTTTAACCTAAATCTTTTTTTCACAAGGCATCTGAACTAAAGTAATTCCGACTTTCTCTGCAAAATGTTGTTTAACCATAACTAAAGATTACACAAATCAGCCTTGATGCCTGCCGTCCCGAAATAGCTTCAAGCGTGGTTCCTAATCTCCTCAGTTGATAGACGACAAACTCGCCAATTCAGCCCTTCAGAAATGTGAAATAAGGTATTATCTGCAGTTTAAGAAAATTTTAATGTCGATATCTGTCACTGTAGTCACTTAGGCTACCGGTAGTTGTGTGTGCTAGAATTTGTTTTGTAGTCTAGATATATTCTTGTGACATTCATGCGCTAACAGTGTGCTAACTTTGCTACCTATTAGCTATTAAAAGTGAGGACTTTTTGCTGTTCGTTTGCCTTGTAAACGATGTGTGATCATTTCTGTGAGCAAGATTAAGAGTGTAATCGCTAAGTTTATTGCTTTTTTGAGATTTTGAATCTTGGTTTACTGACCTTATTTAGTGGATGTTGTATAATGATTTAATCAAATCCTAGAAACGTCTAAATGCCAATTGTAACGCAAAAAGCTTTTTTTTAATCAGCACAACAGAATGTATTTAACTTAAGCGCTTTGTTAGACATGAGTGTATTTTTTTTTGTTTAGTTCCTAACTGCTGTAAGTCCAGTAGGTAAGCTAACATTAGCATTTCATGTCTGTATTGCTTGTACGGTGTATGTTTTAATAATTTACTTTTATAAAAGACTAAAAACGTTAATTGAAAAATATAGGTCTCACCAATGCATGTAAAATGACAGATTAATAAGAGAGAAAAGAAAAGATAATGCACTTCTAATGCTTCTGTCTTTTGCTGAAAGTAGCACGACTCAATTTGATGTTGAATTTTTATTAATTCTCTATTAATTTTATTAATAATTTTATTCAATGATTTTTATTTGATGAGATAAACAGTTTGAAATATGATGAAGATTTGATTTTTAAATACAATAATCTGCTCTTTTCAGTACCATTAACATGAGCACGGTTTTCCTAAACGATGGACCCCATTATGACATCTTCCCGGGGAGTATGCAAGCTTTGGTACCCAGACCTCTGCCATCCCACTCAGACCCTCTTACAAAAAAGAGGGTATGTTTTTACAAGAGTGGGGACCCCCAATTCCTGGGGCATCGTATGGTGATCACCAGCCGCACTTTTAAAAGTTTTGATGCGTTACTAGATGCCCTCTCCAAGAAAGTGCCTCTTCCATTCGGAGTCAGGAACATCACCACCCCGAAGGGAACACATGCCGTCCGTACCCTTGATGATGTGCAGGATGGGGGTTCGTATCTGTGCTCAGATCAGAGGAAAGTCAAGCCTTTAAACCTGGATGAAGTGCACAAAAGACAGGTCCCTTGGAACACTACCAGACCTCTTAGTGCCGGACGACAAGCACGCAGAGAGGTGGTTCGCCAGTTAGCCAAGAGAAGCGAAGTGACTACCAGGACGGTAAAAATGGCAGACACCTTTGTGGTGGTGCGGACCCCGAAAAGACTGACAGTCTTCAGAAACCGGGATCCGAGTTTAAAGCGAGTTATTGTTCTTGACAAGAGAATTGCCCCCAATTTCGAAGCCCTGTTGGATTATCTTTCTCAAGTGATGCAGTTTCCAGTTGTTAAGCTTTATACAGAGGATGGCAGAAGAGTAAGTATTCAGATATTCTGATTGAATTTTAATAGTTTTATTCAAAGTGTTTGATTAAAAATACAGTTAAGCACAGAGATTTATTTTTATTTTTTCATGAAAAACATATAAGTGCATAACCTAATCCTAAACAAATCAACTTTACATTTTGTTTTGCTATAAATTTCACATGGCTTACGTGGCCGTGATGTTGTAATTCCCACCCCCAGCTGTGATAGTACATTCTAATCGTGTTCGTAAAGCTCCATCATGCAAGTGCTTGGCCATGTAAAATGTATCTCTGGTTTGAAAACACCTGATTTACATGTATTGCTTCATTGATAGGTTGATGGGCTTCCTGCCCTAATTTTATGCTCCGGAATCGTTGTAGCAGCAGGAAACGAGCATTTTAAAATGGGCAATTTCAGCGTCCACAGTCCATTGAAGTTTTTACACTCAAGCATAAATGAACCGATGGGTCCTGCAGAAACAGAGATCCAACTACGTAAGTACCGGTATCTATCTCACTTCACATTTATTTAAATTTAAACAAACATTTTTAACATTTTTTTTACAATAAATATTTACATGTATGGAACATATATTCATAAGCTCTCGTCAGTTTTCCTTTTTCATTTTTATCATTATTTCATAATTTTCCACAGACATTTTCATTATATTTTTTATTAGAATAATTCATGACACCCATATGACATGTATCTTGTTTTACTTTCCCTTTCTTCAACTTTTACTTTTTATATTTTTTAGAAAAAGTCAAAAAAACTGTTGGCACTTTTTCAAGAACAAGAAATTTCTCTTTATCTTCTGAGAGGTATCTTGCTGAACAAATTCATAAATCATTGAATGAAAATCAACTAGAGCACAACAGGGAAAAGTTTGAATCAGTTGACGGTAGTCAGAATGGAGGATCAGAAGAGATGGAGACATGTAAGTATGTGGCTGGATTTGAAGAGAGGAACTGCCCCATCATGCCCACTGAAGATGACATTGAAAAATCCTTCCGGGTTAATGAGGATGGCAGTATGACTGTGGAGATGAAGGTTCATCTTACTATGAATCAAGAAGAAACAATTCATTGGACAACTACACTAAGCCGCACTTTTGTTAACACCCAACAGAGGGCAGCATGCATTTCCAAGCCTGCATCAGGTTCGAACTCCTTGGATATTACCAACGATTCGGGAAAAGACTCAAATGGCCCTCACAGCTTAGATTATAAAGAAATGAACAATCTCACAACTAAATCTTCTGCATTCATTAAGGAAGGCATAGAAAATCAATCTGACGTGTCTGAAAAACTCAAGCCCATCTTCAGACGGCTACCAACTCCAGGACCTAGAATGCAAAGGACTGAGTCCTCAGTTAAAGATGTGAAAAGGGATTCAGAGAATGAAATTCAAGAATGTTCAGCCTATTCGTACATGGAGCGGACAGCACAAGGAGAGTTGACCGAGGGATATTGTGTGGTCAGTCGTAGCAGCAGTAGCAGTACAAGGACCCTGTCCAAGTCTAGGAAGAGTGAATCTGGAGAGGCCTTCCAAACCTCAGTCCTAGCCTCAAGCGCGTCAGAGGTTCTGCAGCTGCAGAACAACGGAATTGTGGGAAAACCGGAAACTGTGATGCACATATATGAATCACAGAACATTCAAGACAATTTCTATGCAAATACCCAGTGGGATGTAAATGATAATGTGGAATACCAGAGAAAAGCTTCACCACAGAGTAGACCAAACTCAGAATCCCAGTCTCCAGATAATTTCATTGTAGATAGTACAAGAAAGTTCACATGCTCACACAATGCAGACAAAACTGACATGCTCTTTTTGTCTTCTGCCTGTTCAGCACAAATAAACAAAAAACATAATCTGTCCAACTCGGAAAATACAGAAAACGGAGATTTGATTGAACGCTTGACCCAATCAATAGAAACAAATATGAACAATACAACAGCAATGACCAAAGATGCAAAAGAAGCCAATATTAATGGTAATAGAAAGAAGACCACACTAAAGTCCAAAAAGTCCAAGAAAAGCAGTTCATCTGAACTCTCATCAAAACTAAAAGGCAGTAGTCAGGGTTCGTCACATGAACCTCCAACTGTAAATTCCTCCAATGTAGTGAGCCAGAACGAATCAGAGAAGATTATAAGTAGCTCAGCCGAGAGTCACAAGCACAGCGAAAAAGAGAAGAAAACAAAATCAAAGAATTCTGCGAAAGACAAGAACTTAAACCTCAACGTCAGGGATCAGAAAAAATCGGAGAAAGAACTCAAGCGACCGAATAGAACCACGACACAAAACGTTAACAAAAAGGACTATCAAAAACTCTGTGTGAAGAAAAATATTTCAGTGAATAGATCAGCACCTCATGCAGCACCCTTAATAAAAACGAAGCCAAAACAACGGTCACTCAACGGCCACAGGCCACAATTACCAAACCAACAACAGGAGTTGAGCGAAAGTCTCTCTTTGCCTGTGATACAATCCACTGTCAACCAGTATGTAGAAAACTGGCTCCAGAAGATTCAACCAGAATCAGTGCCCTATGAAGACGAGGTAGAAGGTCCAGAGAATAAACAGAGAGCGCTCTTCCAAATAGGGAGTGACTCTTCAAATACTTCCGTGATGAAAAGTGAACCTGAAAAAGATTCCTCACTGGAAGAAAACTCCTCGGAATGGCCAGTGTCATATCCACCTGTGAAAATAACTTGTGAAGGAGAGCCAGTTGACCAGACCGCTGGTTCTGCCTCACAGAGGAACATAGGCTATTGCAAATCAATGCCAACCTTAGGCATTCAAGCTCCTGAACAACAAAGTCATCTAAGAATGAATAAATCATTTGAGAATTTGGTTCCTCCAGACGTTTGTAATGAAAAGGAGACGCCACGAGGTCTAGAGGTTAAAGTCAGATCGGGGATTAAACCAGTTTTGAAACAGTTATGCTTGTCTGTCCAGTCCATCCGACGGGCAATCAGTCAAACGCCATTACAATTTCTGGAAAAAGACAAGTCTAGTAGCCTTCCAGAATTCCAATCTCATGTAGCATCTGCGTTTTGTTCACCTTCTAGAGCTTTTTTGTCTTTTCTCTCCCTAATGACTCTGAAAGATGGCCTTTCCATTCATTACAAAGACGAGTCACAAACCAACAACTCTGGCTTGTGTCCTGAGGCCTTGCATGTGATGCAATCCCTGGAGAAAATTTCTCAAATTAAAGATGAAAATGAGCTAAAAGCAAGCTTGACCAGCCTTCGAAGTTCAACCTCCTCTCAGCTAAAACAAAGCTGGAAAGATTTCCAAGAGAAGAATGTTTTTGATGAGAGTCCACCACTGTCTCCAAGATTTTCAGAGCAGGATTTTGCTGTGGAAGTGGAATCGGTTGACGATGGGTTGGAACGAGAGAAGCAACGTGAGTTTAATATTGAGCGCTTATTAGATGAGCTAAACATGCCCGAGGAACTTCATAGAGAGATTTCCTCACTTGTTGAAGGTGAGCTACAAACTTTTAAGCATGTGGAATCAAACAGAGCTTTTGAGACGAGTCAAACTTCAAGTAAAGCAAAGGAACTTGATGAGAGCTCAGTGAATGGAAGTTTAGTTAAAGCTGCTGACATGGAAGAAGAACAAGACAGTGATATTGCTCCTAACGCACTGGAACCTCAGGACTTACTTCGGCCTCATTCTTCAGACTCAGATGCTGTAGAAAACGAGCATTGCATGGAAGCGTTAGAACCAGTGGTGTCCAGTCCTGAGGAACATGCTGCTGGTTCAAGCACCGAAGAAGTTTCAAGACCAACTGAAACAAATCAGTCAATCACAGGGAATATAAATGAACAGATTGTGTCTGAACAATCAGAATCTGAAAATAGCTTTTCTGAAGAGAATCCTTCAGAGTCAGAACCAGATCGCAAAGTTGAAGATGCTTATAAGTTTTCAGAGGACCAAGATAGTGTGTCTAAACCCGAGTCCATCTGCTCACCTATTAATATTAAAGAAGGTGTAAATTATGATGAAGAAATGGGAATTGTCCAAAGAAGTGAGCCAGAACTGGACCAACATGTAGGCGTCAAACAGTCTTTTTCAGAATCAGAGCCTGACTGTGTTCAGTTTGAGAGTAGAGAAGCCGAGCTAAATGATAACCAAGAAAAAGAAAAGTTCTGCTCTGATGGCCTGCAAGAAGAAGATGACTTGAGAGAGGAGACGGATCATTCTAGATCTGTGGAAAACGTCACTGATGAAGAACCACACAAAGAGGAAAGCATGTCAGTGTCCTCCAAAACTCCATCACACCATTCTGACTCAGAATCTGAAAGACAGCAAACGATTGAAGCAGAAAATGAAGTGCCGATGTCTCCTGATGAAGCAAATAAAGATCAAGATGACAATGGAGGAAACAGTTCCCCAGAAAGTGGAAGTAAGAACAAAAGCTCTGAGATATCTGAACGTTCTCATCTAGATCCCAAACAAGGTTCTTTAACCATCTCTGATCGCGAAACGGAAGTCAACTCAAGTCTCTCAGAAAGTTCCAGGAGTGGTAGTCTTATCAGTAAAAATAATTGCACTGCTGGAGAACATATGGAAGAGATTGACGGTTCGCTTGCTTCTGGTCATTCTGCAGATGCTGTTGGGCAAGATTGTATTGCATCAACTGAGAATAACAAAGCCAATGTGCCTACGGAGTCTGGCGACAGTTTGAGAACAAGTGTGAAGCTAATCGATGAGCCAATGTATTTAGGTTTAGAACATGGTTATCAATACTTACCGAGTCCAAATGAAATCTCACAGGAGCTTCTGGACTTAATCAATTCAGCTTTGTTGAGCTCCACTCTCACTGTCACATACGATTCATACGGGAACTTAAAACTGGAGCCAGATATAAGTAAACCATGGACAACATTTGCAATTTCAACCCGATCTGACAATCACTATGGTCACAAACGCCTGCCGAGTCCCAACACTTCAGATCTTTCAGATTACAGGCCCGAGACCTCAGAAATGTGCGGGTACCAGTCACCTGAGATGTTTTCTGAGAGCGAAGAAGACGAGGCTGAGAGGTTACGTATTTTTCGAGAGATCATAAAGCAAAGTTCAGAGAAACCAACCGGAGCAAATCATACACAAGAAAATGGCTCAGTGCAATCTTCTAAAAAGTCAGCGGGTAAACAGACTCACAGTTCTAAAAGCTTCAAAAGCAATAAAAGTCCTACTTCTTCCAAAAGTTTAAATAAAGAGCCACTAGACGAAGCTGCTAAGACACAGAAAAGTTTGGCCGTCAAAGGCGACAATGACTCCAATGAGGGTGTGCTGATTGATAAAGGCAGATGGCTTCTGAAGGAAAACCACCTGATAAGAAATTCTCCTCCTGAATCAACTGGATTGTATGGAAATGAAGACACCACATCGGGAGACACGACTCAGGACAACAGAAGTGAGGATTCGCCATATACAAATTTTCAAAAGCAAACTTCTGCTCTAGCTGAAATATCTTCTTCTGAACTTGAAGATATGGCTAAGCCTTCTGAACCACTGCGTTCATACTTTAATATGTCACACAGCAGTGACTCAGATCCTCTTTTAGATGCCCACAGCATCAGTGGCGGTGACACTAAGTGGAACAAAAAGCTGAAGATATTACCTGTGGGAGAACCTTCTAACGTTTGGGCTAAGAAAAATTCTAGCCAGTCGTCATTTGCATCAGTTGAGTTCAAAGTTTCTGATGGGAAAGTCCATCCTCAGGACGGTCCTGGGCCTGGAGCAAACAAATCTCGAGCTGTAGATGTTTCAGAAGAGGAGACAAATGACGGTTTAAATCTGAGATGCGGGCAGCACTGTCCTATACTGTAAGTCAAAAGGAAAGTTGCTGCTCTTTTGATTTTGTAATCGTTATCAATTTGAATCAGCACACAAAGTCTTTTACTACAACAGGACTATAAATTCATACACTTTGGTGCCTGAATTTAAAGGTTTAAATGCTTTTAAAAACACGTTTCTTTTTGCTATTTTCTTCCTAAAATGGGGCAACTTTGCACAAAGCCGATCTGATTACTTGAATATATTTCTTGAGTTTTTTAAATGTAATTTTTGATATAGAAATTGTAATGTTTAGATTTTTCATTCTATGGGAAACATTTTAACAAAATACACATTTAAGAGGCTAATAAAGTCTGGACAAACATTACGATAATGGTAAAAGCTTTGGTTTAATTTTGCCGTTGTTTGTGCCATTTATAGGATACAAAATTCATGGTTTGTAATATTACAGTTCATTGAATGGAACTAACAATATGACACACTTAGTCTGAAAAAGTAACTATTTGCTGTGATCTGTGCTTAATGTCATACATACAGTAATTGTTCAAATTTGGAATTATGACAAAATTATTTTACAAAGACAGGCATTACACAATCTGTGCAACTATAAATGCATCAAGGCAGCTGTCTGTAATATGTATCGTGCATGATAGAAGAAGAAATGCATGAGTCAGTCATAAGGCCTATTTAGTATTTTATACATTGAATAGTTTACACAATCATATATGGGGAACAAATCTTATTTTCGAAACAAAAGCCTTCGCTCATTATACCTGACTGGCAAAAGTTAGCTCACTGTTGCTCAAGTTAACGACCTATACATTTATTTATTTAAAAAATGTAAAAAAAATTAAATGTGTTTATTTATTTCAATAAATGACTTTTACTGAAATACAGTTTTTGTGTTTTATTTTTTTGTATAATAATCTAAACAAACAGATGGAAAAAATGAATCTTAGAAAACAGTGTTCAATTTTGACAAATCCATCCATCCATTTCTGGGTCACGGAAAGCTGGAGCTAATCATAGCATCTCTGGGGCTAGATCAGGGGTGGGCAAACTTTTTGACTCGCGGGCCACATTGGGTTCTAACATTTGACAAAGGGGCCGGACCGGGCTCGGGGAAAAAATACACATTTTAGGATATAAAATTTTTTGTATTTAATTTAGTATTTAACTTTAAATAGTGTTTATTTGTATTTTAAAATGCATTCAAGATAAAAAAAAACAAACAAAAAACCAGATCTAATACTAAAATACAAATAAAGTGATTTAGCATTTTAACTCACCAGGGAAGGTCCCATTATGATATTAGAATTTTCTTTTAATATCCAAATATTCAATTACACATTATCAATTTGTTTTTTTAAATCCTTTTTAAACAACTTTTTAAAATGACAAAATTATAGTTCCTCGTTTATAAGAATAAAGTTCTACTGCTTAGAAGACGAAAAAGGCATGATTATTTCAATAATCATTTTTAAACTCTGAACCATCTCTTCTTCAGTTCTTCAGCATCACAAGAAACATTAACAGTAAAATCTGCTGAATAGCAGCGCGTGCGAAAAAGAGACACGTTTTTGTTGCGCTTCTAGTCATGTTATTACGGCACTCAATGTGCCAGCAATAATGCGCTGAGCCACTTCACTCTTTTAAAGATAAGTCCGATTTGGAACGAAAAGGCGCCTTTAACCTGCTCGCAAACGATAATGTGAAGATTGCGAACGAAAACAATAATTAAAAAGCAAAACGAAAACGGTATATCACGCATTCATTCCCAGATTATTCCCAGCATCTTGCAGCTGAGTTCCCACAGCTTCTCTGCTGTTCCATCATCTCTAGCTGCTCTGGTACATGTTGAAGGTCCGCAGTCACTTTAGAAGATGGAGAACATTCAGTGAATGAGAGCACACAATTGACAAAACTGAAAAATATATACAGTATTGGCATTATTTTTAACCTGTAGTATCCACCGCTCTCTGCGTCTAAAGCCGGCTCCACTGCGCAGTAAATGCTGGTTTGTGCTCCTTGCACTGGAGTTTTGGTGAAAGGCCGTACAACTTTCCACATTATTAGAAGACCAAGATTCATATGGCGTTTCAGTTCTGTTCGCACAATTCCTGGATGGACTGCATAAGCCGTCACGCCACTGTCTGAAATAAATCAACAGATCATATCTATATGACGTAAAAATTGTATTCATCATTTTTGTTCACAAATTGTGAAAAATTAAATATTTACAAGACACATGCAAAAAGATGGTAACTATATGATGCATTTCATTGCAATAAATGAAATTCTCTGGATTATTGGAAGATGACACTTATTGTTCACATTTAAATGAGAAATCTGAGAAATTTTAATTTCCACATGAATACATACACTATATATACTGTAACTGTATGTGTGTGTGCAATCTATGTACATATATTTTTTAGCATTTAAAATACCGCATATAGCACACAGTATACACACATATACATTAACACACATGTAATTTGTAAATGCTATTTTTCAAAGCTATATACTGACCTTTCAGTCTTCTGGCCAAAGATCTAGTGAAAAGTATGATGGCTAGTTTACTCTGACCATAAGCCCTTCTACTGTGGTAATTTCTCTCACTATTTATGTCATCAAGCATTATAGTCCCCCAACTGTGAGCCATAGACGAAAGGTTGATGATTCTGGAGGGAGCCGATCTCTTCAGCAGATCCAGCAGCAGGAACGTTAACAGGAAGTGACCTAAGCAGAATCAATTCATACAGTAATTGATTCGAAAGGTTGAAAATATTTTTAGCATATCCTTCAAGCAAAAAAAAAAAAAATAGGAAAGCAGCCCACCTAAGTAGTTGACACCAATCTGCATCTCAAAACCATCTGCTGTCTTTGAGTAGGGACACATCATGAGTCCGGCATTATTAATGAGAACGTGAAGCTTGTTCTCCTCTGAAAAGGACAATACTGAGTGAGTAGAATATTTTTATTTCTTTTATCGTCAACACTCAGCACTTACCATTATTGATCACGCCAGCAAATTCCCGAATGGATTTGGTGTCAGATAAGTCTAGTCTTCTGACCACTATGTTCTGGTTCCCTGACTCCTCAATGATCTGTCTCTGTGCAGCTTCTGCTTTGTCCAAATCTCGGCAAGCCATTATTATCCTGGCCCCTGAGAAACCACAGGACTTTTATCAGTGTGCATGCAGCTTTTTTCCCCCAATATTGCAAAAAAACTAAGAAAGTCAGTTTAGCAGAACCCTACACGCATGCACAACAGCAGAACACACAAGCACGAAAAATGTCATACCGCGTTTTGCCAAGTCTTTAGTGGTTTCTCTGCCAATTCCAGTGTTTCCTCCGGTGATAATGATAGTTTTGTCATCAAGTCGTATGTCTGAGGACCACGGGCTGCTGAAAAATGCTCTGCACAGTTGTTAATGATAGCTGTTAATTCAAGGCCAAGTAAAAGGTGTTATAATGATGGGAGTACATCTCTCTCTAGCAGTGTGCAGATATAATGTGAATAAAAAGTGATATAATGTGAATAAAAAGTGATATAATGTGAATAAAAAGTTCAGACACTTTAGCATGTTTTGAAAATATGTTAAAATCATCAAAAAGCATTGTTAAAGAATATGTACAAATATTTGCAGCAATCATTGCTTTTTGAATTAAAACATTTTACTATGAATTAATCATATTCATTTATCGCAGTTAATTACTACATTTACACAACTATTTTGATTTACACACCACACATATATGAAATAAATAGTATTGTGCCTAGATACAGCACAAAAATAATTGTCATAAAAGTCTATTTGGGACGTAAATGTATTGCTAGTTCTGTGTACAATATAAAAGGCAGAATTAAACTCACCTGAGGGTGTAAATGTTGGCCATTTTGCTCAGCAAATTAGATGCTTTGAATTTAACACGTCACTTCCCTCTGGAGTTGTTCACAGACACTGCAATGAAGGACGAGTTGCATTGTTTAGCGTGCACCAGGAGCACTGGTTTGGATTAGAGATCGAACAGGCTAATCCACAGCTAATCGCAGAAGGTTTAAACCACTGCTCCATTATTCAGTAGATGTGAGCGCATTCCTCACTGAATATAAGAAGGTGCTCAAATAATAACCTTTCCTTTGTGCTCAAATAATAATAATGAGAAAAAAAGTCCAGATTGTGGATGATTCTTAATTCTGTTATATCATTATTAACAATAAATTTGTTTAATAGAAATTCAGACTTGAAAGAAAATAACTGATACATTTTTAATCAATCAGGGACACTGTGTTATATGTAGACATTCAAGATTAAATATTCAATATAAAAATATATAAAATAAATAAATATCGACATCTTGAAAAATATTGTGTGTGTTCAAGTTCAGAGCATTTGTAAAGCGCTTTTCACAGTTTTAACTGTCTCAAAGCACCCAATGTGTGTGTGTGTGTGTTATCAAGTCAAGTCAGCGTTTATTTTCTTATTCTCTTCAACGCTTATTTTTTTATCATCAGTGCTATATTTTTTAACATTTAATTACCAATGTTTTGTCATATTCAACATTGATGAGGAAAAAAACAAAAACAAAAGAAGTTTCTTATAGCTATGCGAATTTAATGTCCAGAAGGGTCCAAAACACAAAGACTGAGGAGGTCTTAAATGCTCAAAAAGTTATATTTCTATTTGTAATGTACGTATATAACACCCTAATTGTATTTATGAAGGTGTGGGCAATTATTAGGAAGCTGAACTTGCCACCCAGGCTTTGCAGGTTCAAATCCCGGTCCAGAAGTCTCCTTGAGCAAGACACTGAATTCGCTCTGCTCTTTGGCGCTGTGACTGCCCACTGCTCCTGGTTTGTGTGCGCTCACTTCACTTTTCACAGTTAAAAGTGTAAAATTCAGAGCACACATCCCAGTTGATATCAACTATACATAGCCACTTTTTACAATTACAGTCCACTTTCATGCTCCATGAAAATTCACCATTATGCTTTTAATGACGTTTGGTGGCAGGGCAAAATTCTGAGCAGAACTGTTAGCTTCAGGATTCAAGCCTAGTTGTACCTGTTATTCAGCTTTTCTGTTTTGTTTCTTATTGTGTAGTGCCGCTGTCTGGCTCATATTTGACCCTCGGACTATGGTTAAGTACTAACCATAGTTTCAACTAAACGAATTCGCTCAGTGCTTTCATTTGAATCAGGCTCTCCAGAAATGCTCTCTGAGAACTTTAAACTTTGATTTGCATATTGGTGCTGTTGGTCTGGACTGGGCAGCGATAATTCTGGGCACAGTTGATTTCTAGCAGGATTTATTTGCATTTCTCCTCTTCCATATACAGGATTTAGAGCAGGGGTGTCAAACTTATATTGGACTATGGGTCGCATCGATTTGCTCTGACCGAAAAGGAGAGGCACCTATATCATTCAATGTAATTACACTAAAGTATCAATAAAAGTAATGTGGAATAGAAGTAAGAATAATCCAAGTTTTGTCGGCTTTGGAGCCATTTTGCCTTGAGGCTAAACTGCAGCTGCCTACAAGTGACTCCCATGCATATTTAGGCACAAGCCACACTGCAGAGACCCTCTCACTGACCTTCCCACTGAAGCTGATTGGTAGATTCTTTGACCTAACCAGTAGACACATTGAATTCGTATGCCTTGTCTATTTCTTTTATTTCTTTCATTTTGTGCTAAATAATGCATGTGTCCGATACATGTACAAACCATTATAAAAATATTTAAACAAATTAGTTAAATGTTTTTGTTATTATCAAATACAGTTTAAAGCGGTGATTTTTAAGATTAAAATATGTGTGTTGGATATATTGTTACAGCTCTCTTTATAATAAACATGGGAACTAAATTTCTAAACACTAAGTCTGGAACTTGCCTACAATGACCACTGGTTTATGGATGATGATGATGATAATTATGATGATGATGATGATGATGATTATTATTATTATTATTATTGTTTTTATTTAAATTACCTATTTTTATTGTTTCAATAAAGTTGAATGGTTAAACTAGCTATTTTTTATTTACAGTATTCGTTAATTTTAAATGGTTATTTAACAAGTTTTGTAATGTAAATTGTGACTTTGTATTACAAACTTATAAAACCATAGACATTCATCTTTTAAATGGGAATTATTTTAGCACTGCAGCTTTTTGTGAAAGTCTGTCTTTTCATCCTTTAATCTTCTTTTCTATGGCTCTACAGTGAATGAACACCCTTTCCACAGCGGAAATACTCTGCTCACACGAGCAGTGTTTCTTTCCCTGCTGGCCGGCAGAAATGGGATTATAAATGTTTTCATACACGGCTGCCTCTCACATGACATCATGCTGACATTTAAGTCTGGCTCAGAAAACCTTTTTAACAAAAAACTGATCTATGGTTAAAATATTATTTAATTGTAGTTTTATTCCAAAATATTTTTGTTATACTTCATAAATGTACTTAAAGTTCTACCACTGGAAACCTGAATTTATCTATCCATCCATCCAACCATCCATCCGCCTGCCTATCTGTGTCTACACATAAGTTCATAAATAGCGAAAAATAAAATACACAAAACCTTGTGTAATTTGCTTTAGCTCATTCAATTCCTGATTAAATTTCCTCGTCTTTCTTTCTGTCCTTAATTAAAGGTTTATTATGACACTTTAGTACACACGAGACAACTTCCGGATGCTCTTCCTAGTATCCGGTTATACATGAATATTCACCAGCTCATGAATAACAATGATCTACAAAGGCATATTAAAGGATTATATATGTTTTACATTTTGTTAAGCAAAAGAGCTGGAAAAGAAACGTTTTTCTCGCGCTGGTCAACTCTAAAGTTTTTTTCAACATGATTGTTTAGTCGGACACTGACCTGTTCCATAATCTTCCGGAAGATGTCGCTGTGGTTCGTCACGTCGTCACTGCAGCAAGGCAGTTTGGATGGGGATGGTCCAGCAGGGAAGAGGAGGAGAGAGAGGAGAAAGCAGGCGCTGCTGCTGCTGCTGTGTCCGTGGCTACCCACCGTTTCCGCTCTCCTCCTTTCTCCTCGATTTCTATTGGAAACCAAGCGGATGCTACCCTTCTTTTGGAACCCCAGCTTCTGTTTGACTTTCAACGCCAGCCGTTGGGAATGCGTTCTTTCCTGTCTTCTGTTTGAACGGTCGGCTTCATTCAGAGAGGTGAAGCGGGAAGAGTCTTGTTCCTCTGGACATTATTCGGTAAGCGCAATGTCATTCCAATTGTAATTCCAGCTGTCACATTCCCCACCTCCAGCCGTTACATCTGAGCGAAAAGGCGCGGTGTAGTGTCAGGAAATCACGCCAACGCTCCAGTCAGACGTGTGTGTTATTGCGAAAATCGCTTGTCTTCATTCGGGCATTTTTACATTGCATTTACTGCCCGTTTGCGTTGGGCTCAGCACGCAGGCTGGGAACTGAAAATGGAATCCATTAGAGCATCGTTCTCCATCCAAGGCAGATGGGAGGGGGAGAGCTCGAGCTCAGAAAACCTATTACTTCCCTATTGACCTAAATTTCAATGATGTATTTATAAGATTACGCCAGTCCACCGACATGTCCGCAGCGTCTTTGTTTAGTTTTGCACTGTTTTATCGGCCCTTTCCTGAAATCTGTTGTCTCTGATTTGGATTGTGAGACATTCATTTGTACTAATTAAGATTTGAAATGCTTGATTTGTTGAATCGCATTGTGTGATGCTTTACTGTAGATTGTCCGGCTATGGATTCTTAAGTATTGTTTAGGGGGTTAGTATGAAATAATGAAGGCTAGTGGTGGTCTGCTGACGGGAATTTGGGGCTATGTGTAGTCAGACTGACCGGCGGTTTGCACTTGCCGAGGTGAGGCCGCCATGCAAGAGAATATACAATCATTCAACTCACAGCCATTAGGCCTCGTGTACTTGACTTTAATTACAATCTGTTCCCAAAAATCTATGTGATAAGAGACTTGGCAAAGCTCTCACTTCTTAGAAGTGTGAAAATGTGTTTTATTCTAAAATAAAGCAGATTAGTGTATCCAATAACTTCAAGTAACACATTAAGCATTTAATTTCTTGATGCAATACACTTTAGAGCTATAGTGTGTGTGTGTGTGTGTGTGTGTGTGTGTGTGTGTGTGTGTGTGTGTGTGTGTGTTTAAGAAGAGAGAGAAAGAGAGAGAGAAGGAGTGAAGGACTTGAATGAGGTATAGTGAATATCGATCGTCCTGGCGACCAGATATTCTCATGTTGGTCATAAATTATACATCACAGTATGCAGTTTTTTGTGCAAACAGTCTTGCAGACTTGCCTGTGGTATTGAGAGTTTGAATGGCGTGATGCTTCACAGAAATCGTGCGCTCTCGGAGAGCAACAGTGCATGACTGCGAAATATTGCACTGGTGCTGTTATTAGCCTGAACTTGCTTTAAAGCGTGCGTGGTTAAAATGGTGGGGCTGAGCTTCGCAAAGATCCTTTTACTAGATTCACCGGAAAAAAAGTACATCTTCAAAATGTACTGTTTGATGTTTGCTGCTAATCTATTTACAACATCTATATTGATTCAATGATTTTTTTTTTGCTATTTATTGCCGCTTTCTTGTATAGTTTGAATTTAACTTTTTGAATATAACTAATTTTAGCTTTTTATTGATCTCTATATTAATCGTTTTTCTTTTGTTGCATTATGTTATTTCTGTAATACTGTGTAATACACATATACTTATATCACCAATTACATTCAATTCCTAATACAAAATAAATTATATATTATACTGTATATTCAATCTTATATACGTATATATAAATATGTATGTGCATGTATATTTATAAAACCCAGATTTCTGCAAGATGATCAATGTCAATATTGTACAGCAGCATATCAATATTGTATTGTACACAGCACCACATATTGCATGTGTATTTTTTAAATGGCGCTTGCATATTTGTGTGACATACTCTAATGTTAAAATAACTGATTTATCATTCATTCATGAATATGCGGTTTTGATGTTCTCTATTTCTCTATATATTCCCATGTATATAACAGTACCTCCTTCAGGTGACACAGAAATGACACAATTGATTTAGAAAGAAGATGCTATATTTATGTTATATATTTTTTGAAAACTAATCATTGTTGTGCCATTGCTGTGTTCTGGATGATTGATGTACACCGTTTTAAAATGTGAAAGATAAAGCTGGGTTTCTTTTTCAGTTTACATTTATTTTGTTTCGGGAGCAAATGGGATTCTCAGAGATGTTCTCGTCAGACAGAAGTAATCAACCTATTGATAAAAATCAGCCTTGCCTTCAGCCACTTGGTACAGACTGATTCTGTCTCCTCTACTGATAATGACCCCAGAGATAAAGCTGATGATGACACTGGTGCTTGCCATTGTTGTCACCCGAGCCGACATTCATACCTGATGTGTCGCGATACCTTTCATACAGAGTAATAAAAATACAACCCAAGAACACATTTATACATTTTTTTGGTTTGATTTATTTTTAGTCCCCCATTTTTTTCATATAGTTTATAGATACATATGAATATACTTTTAAAGCAAAAACAAAGAAATGTCATTTTTATTTTTTCGTGTTATAAGTGTAAGTTTAAGAAGAGCTGCTACTTTTTGTTAGTTTGTTAGTTACTTTTATTAGTTTGATTCGATAAATAAGGAATGCTGTATTAATATTATTATTAACAATAGTATTAAAACCACAAGATGCTTCTTTAAAGTAAAAATAAAATAAAGTGGCAAAAAAGTGAATCCAAACTAGACTGCAGAGTTTTGTAACCACTATAAGATCTGTTTTACTACATTTAGTGTTTTGCGCGCACACACACACACACACACACACACACAC
>CM051493.1:24883933-24989602 GCA_028031935.1 Paedocypris micromegethes
ACACACACACACACACACACACACACACACACACACACACACACACACACACACACACACACACACACACACACACACATCTGGTGTGATCTTTTCTCAACTTCATTTAGTCAGTGTACCATGGAAACATCTTCATATGTGCACACAGCCAATTCACAAGGGAGTTATGGTGCTTCTGCGCAGTGTGTCCGTGCTCCACAAAAGACACGAGAGGAACGCAGAAATACATTCTTACCTGACTGCCTGGGTATAAAGACTTATTACCCAGAGACAGAGACACGCTGCGCTCACTGAGCATTTACACTACTGATTAAAGAATCCACTGACACATGAAATATGAAACACCAGAGACATCAGCATCTTTACTTTCTATATTTAGATTTGCAACCCAAAAAGTGTTTAAAGTGGCTGTGTTGTTTTTTTCAGGTTACATTGTCAAAGTAATCTCTTTCTTGAAAGTGTAGACCACCGCTGTAAGATATCTTTAGATAATTTCACAGTCTACGTCAGGGGTACTCAATAGGCGGACTCCGGTCCGCATCCGGACCCAGACGTGATTAGTTTTGGACCGACGGCAAAACCAACATGCTACTCTCGTGATCAAAATCCAAAGGCGTTTT
Organism: Paedocypris micromegethes; assembly: GCA_028031935.1. Taxonomy (NCBI): domain Eukaryota; kingdom Metazoa; phylum Chordata; class Actinopteri; order Cypriniformes; genus Paedocypris; species Paedocypris micromegethes. The sequence goes on from CM051493.1 coordinate 24,884,554, forward strand.
CAGTGGATCACGCAATTTTTATTCTGCATTGTTCATTCACACACGCACCAATGCAAACGAATATATTTATAAATGTATATAATTTATCTTGAATGATTGTGCTCGTTTTAGCTGCGGGATTTATCCAGTCACAGCCGCTGTAAGAGCAACGTGACAACTACGTCATCTGTTTGCGCTCTGGCGGCATTCAGTTAGTTTAGAACACGGCCGCGGCACGTACTAGTCGCTCAGGTCTTCAGGGTAGCCAGAGCCAGGCGAACGGGCGCTCTGTCGTTTGCGTAAATTGAGAGATTTTTTTAACCTTAAAGAATATGGCGAGCTCAAAGCTGGCCGTCGATTAGAAAAGAAAAGTTGACTTTGAAAACTGCGACTTTAAGAGTGAGTGGACAGAATAATATGCATCCGCGCGAAGCAGAAAACCAATGTGTTTAATCTGCAACGAGACGGTCGCGATCGTCAAAAGTGATCGTGAAATGCCATTTATTAATCCAAGCGCGCACAATTTGAACAAATTACCCTCACACACACACACACACACACACACACACACACACACACACACACACACACACAGGCAACGAACGTCTCACACGTGTCCTGGGACAACACAAGACACCTTTCTCTAATGCTGAAGTGGTGACTGCTCTGTTTGAAGGGACTCAAAAGGATAATTCACAATTTATGATCTTTCTCAGATTGTTTGAGGAAGAAAAGGGAGGTGAACAATTTGTGTCAAATGTATGAAGATGTTTTGGGTCTTACAAACCTCACACAAGGAGGGATTTCATTTATGAAGTAGTGATACAGATTCCTAGAGATCGAGAGATTGACCTGAAGCATGTTGTTTCTATACGGATGACGTGCCATTCACATAGCGGTTCATATTTGCAACTTGACCGATATTTTTCCGGACCTCGGACTGAACAGAAATTTCGTAAGTGGACCCTTCAAGTTTATAATTGAGGACCCCTGGTCTACGTCATGCTTAAGTTGAGGATTATCTGATGCTCACAAAAAAGTATATACATTATCGTTACTATAAATGCATCGGTTAGACTGAACTGTCATTTTACTGTGATATTATTCATTTGGCATTATTTTATTTCAAATGTTATATGCATTATACCTATATATTGAATATTTTCTGGGACTCAAACTCACCACCTTTTGCGTTGCAACCACCATCTCTACTGAGCCAAAAAATAACACAAATAAGTTCTTGTGTTCATATTTTTATTTATGTTTACTACAAGACATGTGTTTTCATTCATTACATTTCAAAGAAATATTCTTCCTGTTTTAGTTCTGGGCAATGTTATATTGTTATATTTAATATATATATATATTTATGTTAGTGAAAACTGGTATTAACTTGTGCCAGCACTCACATTTTACAACTTTTTCCAGATTGATGTTTGTAGTAAAACACAGAAAAAAAATTCACGCAGGTTAATGCAGGTGATGGAATGTTGATCATGTGTTTGCTAACATTACTCTATATTTGACATCACAAACACTCTAACACAGAAAGTCTTGCAAGAACTGCTGCCACATATTGAAATGTATGCCAGAACTGCAGTTTAAGTAACATCCAAGAGACACGGCAGGAAGTGAGCAAACACACAAAAAACCACTTTGAAAAGGCGAAAAGGAATGAGTTAAAAAGGTGAGGGTTTCTTGTCGTGTATCAGTCGTGTGTCTATATTATTGCAGCCAAAGGTGGAAACGACTTGAATCGCTTTAACGTTTGTGCAGCTTTATGATGTAGACGAGTAAACTGCGTGAAAGATCTTCTCCACAATGCAAAGATCTGTTGTTATTGGTAGCTGGTTTTCTATAACAGAGGCGGTAAAATGGAGAAATGTCTAGCAAAACGCTGCTAAGAATGTGCAGTTTATTCAAAGAATGATTTCATCGGACGATTTTGTTGCATGTTGCATTGTTTGAGTACGCTTGTTTGAGAACATTATAATGTTTTACACCTGCTTCATTGTAGCATTTTTCATAGTGAAAAGTCATTTTCAACAAAAAGTTCAAGCTCATGACAAAAGCATCCAAGTTTTATCAAAGCATTCCGCACTACTTTTTTTTTTATTTTTTTTTTTTTGAGTTCTGAAAAATTTGAATTAAATGATTTGTTGTTTTTAGAATGTAGATGTGTTGTCACAGTTATCACAGACCAAACCCACCTTGGTCCGACGTATCTCAAAAAGAGATTTGTAAATTATCTTTTTGTGAAACAAAATGTGTAAACTACAGCGTCCTGGATGTTTTCATTCAAGCTTTACCACACTACACATCAGTGTGGTCCTGAATCCGACTGAAAGGCTGAACATTGGCTGTAGTAAAGTTCTACCCCGTTTGACTAAGACAACGCTAGTAAATGCTGCTTTCAGCAATGTCAGCGCTCTCCAGCAGCAAAGTCATTAATCCCGCACTAGGCCAGGCCTCTTACTGAGCCAACCACATCCACCCAGAGCTACACCGCCACGGCAGCAATGTCATCACGCCACGCTTGAAAAACCTGAGCTTTGCACTGATATACTGTGATGCATTTTCCACATGGACTGGAGATTCATGACACTCCACAAACCCGCAGCGGTTTCCACTGCAACATTGGAAGGTTGTTAAGATTCGAAGAACGGATGTTGACATCTACACACATGGTAATCATGGAAGAATACAGCTAGAGCTTTTTATGTCCAACAGTGTGTGACAAGTTGTGGTTTTGGAAGAGACTTGCTATGCTGGTGTGTAGTGTACCTAATGCCAGGAACGAAGGAGAGTGTCGACAATTAAAAATAAACAATGAAATAAACAATACACCCTAGCAATACGCCAGACAGTGGAGGAGAAAACTAATAAAGCGAGGGTCCTGTTTGATCACAGCAAGCCTCGCGTAATTGCTCTTTATCATCGATGTCACGCTCAGCTGTCTTTTCAGATGATCCAAGCGGCGTTTTAATTGCCTCAGCATCGTCTGCTTTTGCGTGTACCGATGACATTTTGGGCAAGGACACATGTCTTGTAAAAACGAGACATTTCTGCAGCAGAACCTTGTTGGCTAATGAGCTCTAAAGAGAAACGTCAGAAGCATGACTTCATTTGCCTCATGCACAATGGCAATCCAACGACGGGAGAAATGCTTTTGCTATTGTGAAGTTTGCTTATTCAATTTCATACGTTCCGAATGCATTGCTGGTTGGTCTACTGCTAAGACGGTTGAATTAATAAAGCGATTGAAATATAAAGGACACATTATCTCCAGTCCCGTTTCTTTGTGCAGGAGCACATAACGTCATCTCCCCGTGTGCCAGCCTCACAGAAAAAGAGATTAGTTTCCTTTAAGACCTTATTGAACAATTTAATCTCGCTGTGTGCTCGGAATTTCACAGACGCTCCATTCTCTGCCTTGTGTCGAAATGACAAACAAACCGGTCAAAAAACAAAGGAGTGAATAATGTCTGATTAGTGTCTTTTGTTTTTGGTGTTTTGAATGATAACTAAAACGACTTTTATTTTGTAATCTTGTATTTTTGCATTTTATTTTGTAACTGGGTGTTGCATATGATAGTTGCAAGCATCTTTGTTTTATATTAGCTGTCATTCATTGAAATATGAATGCGATTTCAGCATATACATTATACAATACCAGCAATTTCGATTTTAACGTTTCAAACATCTGGCGTTTTAGTGGATGGTCAGATCTTGGGAATTTGTTGAGGGGAGTCAAGCATTTGTAGGAAAGCGAAGAAAGAAACGTCCAAAGGGAATATACTGACGTCTGAAGCATATGGCTGGTGTTTTAAAGGGATAAGAAAGGGATGAAAAATCAAAGGCTGGGCAGATGTCTCCAGCAAGACATTTAATGCACCAAACAAGATCAACAGGTCTTGGGATTACAGCGGAAAATGTGAAATTAAATTACTTAGTTTGATCAGATGTTGTGCAGATGAGGTTTTGCCATTAAGCTTTTCAGTGGCGGGGTCGTGTTTGCTGGCTCCTGCTTTGATAGTGTTGCTGATTAATTCATTCTGCAAATAGATTCAATCATGAATATTCAATGCATAAATAAATGCATATACTATATACATACTGTATATGTGCGCTCGTGTGTGTGTGTGTGTGTGTGTGTGTGTGTGTGTGTGTGTGAGTATGTGTGTGTGAGAGTGTGTGTGTGTGTGTGTTTATGTAATTCTTTCCTCGTACATTTTGGGGTTATTGTTAGGAAAATGAAAAAAAAGTAAAAAAAAGACTAATCAAGGCTTCTTTAAGTAAATGAAAACACCAAGACTTGTTTTTCCTGGGTAAAGTCGTCCTCCGTCCCTGATGCGTTCAACTGTAAACCTAATAGTTGCCTTCTTGCTGAGAGACTGTCATAATGGATTGAAATCTCTATGGAAACGGCAGCCTGTTAGCGGTGATGTCATTGGCAAATTAAGCATTCAGACGTTTGCCTGAGACCCAGACAAGAGATGCCCTCCGCTGGACTGATTTCACACCAAAATCACAACATGAACTACACACAGAAGCACAAATTTGATGTCAAGATGTGCATTTGGTCTTTTTAGACGGACATAAATTCCGCACGTCAGCAAAATGGCACAAATTGGCTGCACTCACTCCAGCGATTTCAAAAGTCATCGAGGAAGCACAATCTGATATGTTAATCCAGTAAGTCACTTGAAATAAAATAAACCTTTAGAGGAAATGAAATCGGATACAGCAGCAAGCTGGAAACAATGGTCCAGGGTTCTCTTCTGTTCAATTTGTTAGTGTTCAACAATGGAAGTGGTTTTGTGTTACAGGACTTTCCTGTCTAGTGTCTCAAGCTTGTCTGTCAGCTAGAGTAAGGCCTTTTGTCAAAGGTGTTTGGCGGGAAATTAACAAAACCGTTCATGAAGTAGCACAAGCTTGTTTCTAAGGTAACTATGCCTTGGAGTCACTGTATCATGTGACGTTTTACACTTATGTGTATTTATCTGTTTGTGGTGTTGACTTTCTTTCCCAAATTTCCCCTTTTTTTGTCCCACTTGTTTTTGGATCAGTGTCGGTGAGTGACACTGTTTAATAAATATGCATATACAGATCTACATATGTAGAAATGTATTTGTTATTGCAAGTTTAAGTTTTTCCTGTGATCTTTATTTTGTATTTCATTTTGTTGCATGTTTTTCCAATTACTTACTTATTATTGTATCGACAATGTGTTTTTTATTTTTCATACACCATTTTATTGTATCTATAATGCTTTTTTTTTCTCATTGCTGCGGCTTCTAAAAAATAATATACATTCCCGATCATGGGATAAAAGTACGTCTTTATAACATCAAGTGTGTTCCTGGATAAATTTAGATCCACTATTTTTAAGGCACAGTCTAGCTTTTTATTTCAAAACCCTCAGAACTCAGGTGCCTCTTGGGAGGATGGAGCAAAAGGAAAATATGAAAAATAATGGCTTAAAAATAATTATTATACTAAATCTTTAGATTTGTTATTATTTAAATGTAGGAACCTTATATGTCATTACAATCCATGGTCCCCAACCCCCCCGTCCGCGGAGCAGCATCAGTCCGTAGATGAAATGGTACCGGGCCGTCAAAGTTTGGAATCAGATTAGTGGCAAAAATATGAAATGTAAAAAAAAAAATGTGAAAAAAAAAAAAACAATTTAAATTATTCACATTTTTGCTTTGCTTTTTAGTATTATTTTCGTTCGCAATTTTCACATTTTAGTTTGCATCGGTTTAGCCAGTGAGACGGCGTTTTCGTTCTAAATCGGAAGTGTCTCTTCTTCAGTTTTGCTTGAGCATCACCCGCATCTCTTGTAGTTGACTTTACTCACACTCTTTTGTAGTAATGGCAAAACTAGGCGTGTCATCTGTCAGTCGAACCTTTGGAGAATCTTGTTATATGAATCTTTAATATTTGCAATGTTAAGTAAAACGTGATGCTTTAGTGGTTATTTTCGCTAAATATAAAGTTCAATAAAACATCACATTTTAGTGGTTACTTTCTATAAATTAAGTATTTAAGCATTTAAGCAAACTCATCATAGATATAGTAAAGAAAATTGTAGAAAATAACAAATCTAAAGACTGGTGATCAGTGATGAAGTTCATGAATGACAAAACCCACAGTAATAAAGACATGACACCCAGATGATGAATGGCAACATCTAAGGAAAAGCATAGCCATGTTAACATGACTGTTGCCATGACATTGTTACGTTGTGTAATATTTCTTAACAAGTTATGATTTATTTTGATCTCCAGATACTATTAATAAGAGGCAGATGGATGACTAAGATTATTGTCAAAAAATAGTCTAATCCATCTTAACCAGCACGCACACAACAGCTGGGACTGGCATTAGCTGATCAGCCATATTCCGCCATGTTCTGGCTAAAAGGATGTCTTCAGCATCACTTATTGTCGCATCAAAACACCCAATTGTCTGTTTTCTCCACATACAGTACTTTAGGTTTTTGCTCCACAACTTTAGGGACTGTGCACGCTCTGTCTCCTCCACAGAACAGATGAGATTGCAGTTGTCGAGGTCCCTGAAGTGTTGGTGTAAAACTGCTCTCTGTGCTGGTGCTTGTAGGTGTAGAGATCTTTAGGCGAGCAGCCATTTTCTCTCCGCTCCTGCTTCCCCAGGGAAGCTTTACATTTGGGTGGTTGAAATCGGAGTGGCAAGAGATTGCCATGAGGATGCTTTGGCCACGCACTACAACTTAGGAGTATTACACCTGAATTAGCATACGGGTTTAGTACATTGCTTTGGGTTTTTCTCATTTCTCTTCACAAAAACTGATATTTTTGGGCCTTCGTTTTCACATTCAAAAATCGAGATGTGTGAGACTGTATTTGAGGAATGTGTATGTTTATACCTCAGAAATGGATGCAAATCAATTTAAGGCTGGATGACAAGTAAATTCTGCTGCTGACAATATAAAAAGAGTTTATTTTGTGCTTATATAATTTACCATGTATAGTACTTCAAGCATCTAGGATAGTTCAAAGTTGCCACAAATAGCCTAAAACCACAGAACTCTGACTCTTCTGTAAAGGTGATGCGCTCACATCAAAGCCTGACACTGACATGACTAAGAATTGTGTTTGGAATCACAAACCTCTAGAGATCTGGAAAAGCAAAGTAGGTCAGAGTGGAACATTTACATCAGTCCTTTAAGAATTCTGTCTAACAATTAACAATCAAAACATAAAGAAGAAAATTAAGAATTACAGTTTTTCCTCAAATTCTAACACACATTTCACAAATGATCCCTGTATGTTACCCAATGTCTAAACACGACAACCGTTTCTAAAGCTACATGAACACAACTACACCTTCTCACTTCAAAACTCAAACCTTCGCACCAAAAGAGCAGCTCGAAGCTTTAAAAATGTAAACACAATTCACATCATTGCACACTACAGTGAAACAACTGAAAACACAATTCTCGGTTGGTGAGAAGATTGCTTGATTCATGATCGCAAATTGTGCAGTAATGGAAAGTTAGAAATCTTAGATTTCTGCAGAGAATTAGGCATTTCGATTTTTGAGTTTGACATGAGGAGTATATATCTATGTAAAACACTGCATGTACACTACTGTAACAACTCAATGTAAAAACAGAATTTATGCGCACAACAGAACTCTTGAAAACACGATCAGGGTGTGAAGTCCTTTTATTTACGTTATTCACACCACACACACACTGGGATGTCCTCACTGGGCAGCTCCATTGCCATTAGGAGGTTCTCTGTAGTGTATGGTTGTCTGTCATAAACCTTCCATCTCCACAATGAGACGAACTCCTCTATACGGTTCAGGAAAGGGGAGTAGGGTGGCAGACAGACGTTTAAAAAGTGGTTACTGTTGGTGGTGAAACACTCTGACGTTGTTCGTTCTGATCACATAAATGGGAGTTGTGGTCCAGTGGTAGGAGACATGGACTTGTGTTCGAAAGTCAGCTGGTCCTGCAACCAAGTTATTGTTCCACCTTGGACAAGATGCTGAACCCCACTTGCCCCCCCCCCGGCATAGGTTGACCTCTGGGTTCAGCATGCTGGTGGACAAGACCCTCTGAACCCATTGCGGCACAAGAGTAATATTACCACCCGTGGCCAGGAACCTCAGTGATGGCTCTTTGGTATGTTAAAGCCTCTTTGCATTTGTTTCGTTGAAGCCAGCCTCATCCAGGAAGAGGTACTCATGAGGTCTGGCCATCGTGTCCAACTGTAATATCCTCTGTGAAAATGTGAAAGTGTACAGGTGTTCAGAACAACAGTCAATCAGGTAGTATAGTATTGTCCAGAAGTAACGTTGACCACTGAGCCCACTAACTGTACTGTGAATATGGATGTATACTACTTCCTATTTCCAAGGAATATGGAAATATTACTTGTGTTGCGCTCAAAGGGAAGCCTATAGACCTGTTTCATCTGCATATTTTGGCGCCCGAGAACTAGTCTGATGAGGAGTCTGATGAGGTTGTTCTCACAAACTATATCCACAATGAGGGTTTCTTGTGCTGCTGTAAATATGGCAACCCTCCCACCTCTATGTGGCATTCTTTCAACTACAGTAACAACTGATTTGAAACCAATAAACTACTTTCACAGGCTTGCAAAACTGTATTGTGACAAACAAAGCAATAGAATACAATACATGTTGTGTTGTCTGAATACCCTGATAATGGTGGCCACAGTGAACCTACTCGGGTTCAGCCATTGTCATGCCATGGACAATGACATGGTCAATGTTGCTCACATCTCGTCTATAATGGCGTCTATAAGTGTCTTGCTCTTCCTCTTGGACCTTCTCCTCTCCCTTGTTGGCCTCCTTCTGTTCCTCGTTGGCTCGCACCTCTTCTTCCATGACCAGCTCTTCTCTCTCCGGTGACTCAAATTCCTTTTCCCCTGACTCTGCCATCATCCATTGTGTTTGTTTGGAATCTTCAGCAAACTTTGCACTCTGAACTTGCTTTTATACATGTAGTCACAGCATTAGCAACACATGTCTTCAATTTTGAGTTGTTGTGTGTAGTGAATGAGGCCAGGTGTGTTCATTGTGTTCAAATATTGCTGACTGTGTCAAGCATTTTGCATCACATGAGCTTTCAGTTGAGAATATGAGCAGAGTTCTATTGCAACTTGTGTTTTAGCAATGACAAATGTGTTTAGAGTTATGAGAACAGACATTGTGTTGTGTGAATTGTGTCTTCATGTGAAATGTGTTTATGCTATTGGAGAATGATGGCTAGATTTGGTAAATGTGTTTAGATGACTGGTCATTTGGTTTAGGGGATTGGCTTTTGTGTTTTAGCATTTGAGAAAAACTGTAATGTCACTAGTGGTGAGATGTTGTTGCATTTCAATTATGTTTTAGTATATTTTTATTCTGTATATTATTTTTATGTGTATGTATGTGTTGGCAGAGATGTAAAGAGGTGAAAACCACACTTCCTTGAAAGTGTGGATACTTTACTGTAAAATATTACTCTCTTACAAGTTACAAGTCACCCATTTCCAAGGAGACTTGAGAAAAGTGAAAGTCACAGTATTTAATTTTAAAAGAATGTATTTTACTCGTACTCAAAATGAGGCTCAAAAAGTACCAAGAAATGTGAAAAACTTTTCACAAGGTTTTATTTCCTAAAATGGAAATAAAAACATATTAACACCTCAATGTTTCCAAAATGGCAGAACAAATTAGAGCTAAAAATGACAAAAATTCAGTCTCAATCAAATGTGCCAAAAGTGCAACCGCTAATTTAAGTTCACATGATTTAGCTCATAAAATTAAGCCAACAAAATACTTAAGTAAAGTAACAAAGTCCATTTACGCGAATACTTTACACTACTGTGTTTTGGTTAACTGCTGCATTCCTTTGCCTTGTGTTTAATATTCAGATTAGCATACATTCTGTTTTTATTTTCTTTAATATTTATTTCGAATCGTTAGCAAGAACGTCACTGGTAGTTGTTCAATGTAGAATTGTAAAGTATATGTGGCAATTAAAATTCAATTGTATTTGAACTAGAATGTAACATTGTCGCTGAAAATGTGTAACTCTATAATCTAAACTCAAGGAAAAAAATTAATTTGTTCACACTGAATATGAAAAAAACAAAACATAGCGGTAAACTTTGTCATTTTAATGAATAAAACTGTTGTCTTGATTTCCAGAAGTAATGCCAGTACCAGACCAGCTGGATAACATCAAAATGTTAAGCCCAGTACTGAACGCCTCCAACAGAGATGGATCCGAGACAGAGACGACCTCCGCCATCTTGGCCTCTGTTAAAGAACAGGTAAGTCTTTCCTGCTTATTCAAGTTTCAATCTTACAGGGGGATTTTTACATTTTTTTTGTCCAACAGTATATTTTATGACTGAGCTCTTTCACCAGCACAATAACATAGAAGAAAAAAAAAGTTCACTGGCTGTAATATGCTGTTCTCTCTAGCTTATTTTGTTACATCTACTCCTCTCAATTGTCTCCTTCCATAGACAAATTGCTTCAAATGCTCCTATTTTTGGATAAAAGTGTCTGCCTTTGTTTTGAATAAAAATGACTAACATAAAGTAAAGAATGTTTTGTCTGGATGGCACGGTGGCTTTGTCAGTAGCATGTTTTAGCCTGAGTGGTGTCTTTATTTCAAGGACACTTGGATTCAGAATATTGTCCTGATTGGACCACTAATGCAATGAATGTGACCCGGCCCAGAATGGGATGGATATGTTGTGTTACCAAAAGTTACAACAAATGTAGTGAAGGAAAGGGATTATTTTATGAAACACATTAATTCTGAATGAAGTGAACTTTCTCAAAAGCTCCAAATATTGCCTGGTTCATCCCAAGCTGTTATATGTATAAATACTGTGTGTGTATATATATATTCAAAAAACATTCAAGATACAGGTGCAACACAAAAGTAAAATTTTTTATATTTTAAAAAGAAATCTGTTATTACATCTGGTTTTTATTTTTGTTCAAAATGTCATGTATTATATTCAGAAAACAATATTTATTGCATCCTGAGTGGAGTGCATCTTTGCACCCCAGTTCCATACGATGTTATTAAAAACCTCAACCGTCCTCAGATGAACTGTGCCTTCTGGGTTGAGAGGCTGCGAGGTGTGATCCGGTTTCCATCACTTCCATTTCCAATTAGTGCCTAAATTCACAGGTACAAAAAGCACCAAATGCTCTTTGATGGTGAGCACACCAAGAATGTGCCATCAGTAGCACAGAGTTGTGTGTACGAGTGGGTGGAATCGATGCAGGTTTTGAGTTTGATGGTGTAAGAAATGTGTAATATTTGACATGTTCTGCTGCAATCAGGTCTTCACACTTTGCTAGTTCTTCTGCCAAGCCATTTCTTTCTCAGGTTGGTCATCTGCTTGTCAGCAAGTGGACGGTATCTCAGTGGTGGGCACTACTTTTATTTATATTGAACTGGTTTGATCTGTAGTAAGATTTGGAGATTTGTGTTTCTTTATTTCCCTTTTATGAAAACTCTACAGTTGACAAAATATCAGACAGATGGATGATGATTATATGTGTTTTTAAAAGGCGTTGAGAGCCACGTGTGAACAGAAATGGATTGTGACAAGTGGCTTGTCTTCCAACTGTGAGATGGTAGGAACTGAAGCTCTGAAGGTTGAAAAGCTTCACATGGAGTGTAAAGTAGGACAGCGATGGATTTTTATTAGGACAATCTAATAGATCTTCTTATAGAGATGTGTTTTACATGCACTTTAGGTCGAATGATCCCGTTTCTTTAATCCTTCTCCTCTCAGTAGAGATGAAAGGTTTGACATAATTTAGGAATTTTTAATTTCTCTTGACATTAAAATAAAAAGAGAAAATGATTAGAGAATATAATTAAAACCAATAAGCTCAATAAGTCATTGAAAAATATTTAACAACTTACAATTTCCTGCTAAGTTGTTTGATCACTAAACTTTTAAAATATCTGTATTAAAAAGCATCATTTTTTACGACGTAAAAGAAATGAAACACTTTCTTTCTTTCTTTTTCTTTTTTTTTCCACTGATGCTGATATTTTTTTTTTTCGTTTCTGGAGTATCTGTGGCCATTCAAACAAGTAGTCATCATTTTTTTCTCGCAACCTTATTGAAGTAAGGCATGAATCATGACTTTGGCTTCACAGAACGAAGTGGATGAATGAAATTGAATGAGTATTTATTCTGAGACGGTTTCCCCAACAGTCAATATTGTGCCATATGGCAATGTTGTTCAAGCACGTTTACCATTTACATTTTGAATGCTGATACCAGAATTATTACACTGTAATATAAAACAAAATTTTGTTTAATTTAAACAAAACTAGTATTTCAAAATATTCCACTTCCATTTTATTCATAATACCAGCGATGTGTTTCGATCCCCCACTAGAGGGCATTCAACCATTTTGGAGGCATAAAAGTAGCTGAATATAATCTGAAATATCATATATCAGAAGGATGAAGACTAGTTTAGGATCAGGAAGCAGCAATAATACTCTTTCTCATTCTTGCTAGGTTAATCTAGTGTTCCAAATAGTCTGGATATCTGGTCTTGATTTCGCTTTGTCGTGCAGTTTTCAAGGTTACAAGTGCAAGCGGTCGAAACACAGCTTCTCTTGTGTGTCATCCTTTCGCATTAGAATTCTACCGTATCACTGGTGGTGAATAGAATCCCCTATTTGAGGGTTTGTCGACAAGCAACGTGAACATATTCAGAGCTTTCTGTTCATAACAAGAACACGGAGCGTTATGTTTTCACAGCACTGAGTGCTTTATATTAAGCTCTGTTCGGTTCTGTCTACTCTTTCTAATAATTGCATTCAAACATGTTTTTCCAGAATTTTTGTACAAACATCTTCTTGCACTCACAAGAGGCATGGGTCAGGATAAAGATTCTAAAATTGACATTTAAACTAATGTACTGTAAATAATGTAAAGTGATACTTTATTTATTATTTATTAATTTAAAAAAAGCATAAAAATATTTTTATTTAAGGATGTTGTTAGGCTCAAACAGATATTTGGCTTACTAGGCCTTTGATAGTTAAGCAGACTGAAATTATTGTATACTGTAATTTGTTAATGACAACTGTATAGATAAGCAAATAGAAAGGACCAGAAAGAGAATCTCATCTCAGACACGATTTCTGAAGGTCGGCTAATGGCTGCCGTGGATTTTTTCAGCCGAATTTCAGGGCAGTCATATACGTTTGAGTCGGCTGGTGTGGTCAGTGTGTGCATTGGGTCCGGACTCATTAAACTCCATGAAATTGGGTTATTTCCTTAAAGGAACTCGCAAAGCAAGCCCCTAGATGACATTTAGCAGTCAAATGGAGCAAGGCAGAAACCGAAATGTCAATCTTTGTCCACAGGGCACAATTAGGAATTTTAAGCAGCTCTCGAAAGAGTCAAATTTATTTTCTTTTCTTTGGGCGATGCATTATTTTGATGGCTTAAGAGTTGTTTAAGCGTGTTTATTTCTTGGTTCGTCATTCTACGCCAATGTGCTGACTAGTCCAGTGGAAAACATCTCCAGCAGAGCCACTGTTAGAAGAGTTTGCCCTCTCCTGGTCGTCTTTATTTCTCAGTCTGCACTGGAGTTTCTATATTTATCCAACTTTTGTGGCGAGTGCAAAGAAGAGACAACTCCCAGTCCAGGGACTCTGTCCATTGCAGGTTACTGATGCAGAACAGGCTGTTAGCATCCCTGGAGAAAGCACAAAGCTTAGCATTGCTCAGTGGAATGGTGCTTTTCTGATGCCTCCGAAAGGAAAAACAACTATTTTACTCTCTTCCCGAGTGGGAGTCTTTTCTGTGGGATCCCACTTATCCCCCTTCTCTGCTTTATAGTGGGACACAGATGGCGTCAGAAAGAGGGGAAGAGTTTTAGGAGGCGGTAGAAGAGTGACTGGAGGCCGGTGGTATTTGCCTGACTGGCTGGTGGGAGAGACCCTTTGTGATGCAATGTTGCATAAATAATGCCGGAGGGGCTCTGAATTCACTGTTGCCATGACGACCTTTGTGCCTGACTGCACTCAACTTTTTTTTCCCGCTGGAAGGCAGTCCCTAGCAGTCTTGTAGTTTTTCTAATGACTTTACTCTTGATAAGTAAAGATGAAGGCGGTGTAGTGGGATCATGATGGTTCAGCGCTGCTTGTTTCCCACGCGGACTACATTCGGAGTATGGTACATGTGCCGGTAAGAGCTTTTTTGAAGTTTTTATCAGGGAAATTCAATTGTGCCGTTTTCTTAAGGTTTGAGCTGTTTTGAAATTTGGTTTTGCACGCTAGGCTGTACGGTTAGTTCAACATTAATTGACCTTGTTGTAGAAATATGTCGCAATTTATGCAAAGATGTCTTATTATGAATGCGTCAGACGTGGAGAGTGTTTGAACGCGGCGGTTAGCACCTCTTTAGTCGCACTAGATGATTGTTGTCATGGCCCACAGAGCTCTCTTCAACACTCTGAATGGGCACGTTTGTAGGCATCATCTGGGTTTGTGCCCAAAGTAGCAGGTGATGCGTTCTGAAGCCCTCTTAGCGTTAGCGCTCTAGGGAGATTCTCTGACCTTGTGGCTGAGTGAACTCATTTCAGCCTTGTCACAAAGGAAGTGGGAGCGTTGCATTGACTGTCATGGCCCTGGGCTCAGCCACAGAGCGCCGTGCTTCCGACTGGATTTTCGCAGTGATTACTTTAAAGAAGAGCTCTGGGAATCTGTTTCCGATTTAGCATCGACAACTTTGTCATTAAATGTTAGGTTGTGAATTTCTAATTAAGTGCGGAGATGGAAGGACAGTGAGGGAATTCTCGGAAGTGATCGGCGTTGGAAGACTGGATTTTATTCGAAGGTTTGTGGGGTGAAACTACTTTTTCAGCAGTACATATGCAACTACTATTTGGAATGTGACATATGTTCACAAATGCTGCTAGTGTTTTACTAAAACGAGATATTTTAAAAGCCATGCATTACTTACAAGGTTTTGTTTGTTGATTAAAATAATAAAATGTCATTTTTGTAACCTTTTCCGTTTCTGGGTGATGGGGAGCTGGAGCCAATCCCAGCAACTCTGAACCTGGAGGCGGGAAACACACACTGAATTAGTGACCAGCCAATTACAGTGCAGGACACGCATTTACACCTATGGGCAATTTTCCAGACTCCAGCTCTCCTGAACGCATGTTTTTGGATTGTCGGAGATCCGGAGGTACAGGGAGAGCATACAGACTCCACAAAGAAAAACCCCAACTGGGACTTCTAGACTTCTATTTCTAGAACAGGTTCTTCTCGCTACTAACCACTAATCCTCAGTGCTGCTAACAAAAATGAATCAACGTTTCTATAATTTAAATATACATTTGTTATTCAAAGCAGCAACAGTAGGTCGCTGGTGGGTCCCTTTGTGGACTTTTTTCATATTGTTTTTAATTTCCATTTTATCCAGTTATTATAGATTTATTAAGAATAGTCAGTTAGTTTTAAAGTAAACAAAAAAGGTGGTCAATTTATATTTTTATTTAATTAAAATATTTAAGTTTTGAATAATAGACTTGACTACAAAGAAGATTCTGTGCATCCTAAAAAAAACTAAAGAAGCTTTAAAATGCAGAGGAATAAGTGCAGTTCATTTGTTTAGAAAAGAAAAAAATATTTTGTTCAGACTTTCAGTTACTCAAGTGTTGAAGTGCTACATAAATCGAATCTGTAATTCTTTTAAGGGTTCACACTTTCTGACTTTTTTTGTGCAGGAACTACAGTTTGAGCGGCTGACGCGTGAGTTGGAGGCTGAGAGGCAGATTGTTGCCACCCAGCTGGAGAGATGCAAGCTGGGATCTGAGACTGGAAGCATGAGCAGCATCAGGTGGGTACCGTGACGTGACAGCTCTCACTTACTCAATCTGTCTGAAGCCCACAACATCTCTCACACCAGCCGTGGCCATCTATCTGTCACATCGGCTCAACAATCATGTCAGTGAAAGTTGTCACTGTTTTCTTTAAGCAATGTTCTGAAAAACTTCCGTATGTTTTAGTCTTTAGGTGCCTTCTGTTGATTTGAGACTAAAATAGTGATTGTTTTTGCATCGCGGTGCATTTATTATTCTTTTAAAGTTGTGTGGAGCCAGGTCCTGCCACGGGACAGTATGGCTCACTGCCAAACAAGCTGTTGAAGGACATTAAAGATGCTGTTGGTCATCACACTCCTGTGATCCCTGACTTGTTTGGAAGATGGTCAAACTTTCAATTTACTACCTATTGTTTATTACATTTTTTAGTTTTTAGATCAAAGAAGCATTTTAGTTCGATTGTGGCACATGCCACAGGTATTTTTGACAAAAAAATTACAATAATGTACAATGAGATAAAATTAACATTAAACAGATATACAGTATGGATACCAAAATTGCTATATATGGATAGAATACATTGTACCTATTTATGAAAAAAATAAACAAATGTACACGTTTTTAAATAAATGAGAATTAATAAATGTGGAAATAAATTAATGGGAAAAAAACGTAAATACTGTATGTTAATTAATTGTTGTAATACTATAATATACATGTGTATTTTAAACATTCATTTTGTTATTATTGTTTAAACCATTTTTGTGTAAATACACTAGCCTATTTATAAAACAAAAGTACATTTTTTATCATTTGACATTTTTGTTTGATTAAAGCGTTTTTTGTTCTCCCTTGTGGTTAGGATCCTTATAGCACTTTTTTATGAAGGCAAACTACGATTATGTTGTTTTATTGTTAGTATTTAGAATAACAAGCAAGCATAATAATAAACATACTGCATATACAATTACAAACTACTGTACATCCAGCACTGGATTTCAGCAATGACTCCTCATTACTGGTATATGGTAACACTATTTTTGACTAGGATTTGTACTTATTATTTGTTCTATTTTCAATCAAGCTGAAGACCACAGTAGCAGGAGAAGCACTATGGGTTAAAGAGAGCACTTCCAGTCAGTGACCCACTTGTTTAATGAAACATGGGTCTTTTCAAATTGTACTCCATTTTGAAGACTGGCCTAGTTCTTGAGTTAGCTGTCTAGCGCGCATCAAAAACAAAACTCTGATGAGCTATTGTTAAAAATGGTTACGCATGGAGACGCCAAGTGGAGTTGTCATATCATCTCTAGCAGAATGTCCAGTGGACCTCAGCACAGTATTGAACATCTGCTGCACCAAGTGAAGCTTTTGACTCTGCGCTAGACGCTCACTGTTGAGTCGTGTCCTGTGCTGCGGAGTCGTCTCGATAAACGCTGTCTGTCGAGCACAGTGAGCAAGAATTAAGCCAAAGCTGTTTGACTGTTTTCTTGCCAGATTATCCCACCATGGTCTCCTGTGAGCTTGGACTACACCATCTCTGTGCATGTCTACACACAATATGCACCTCAAGGAGAGATAATGCTTTGTTGGCATGCTGTGCGAGTAAGTTGTGTGTTCGACAGCTCTAATGTCGTCATCTCATGGCACTATAACTGGGAGAAGGAGCTTCTGGACACATTTTTGGAATGGGAATGTTGCTATTGTGTACGTAAGAGATGTATGGCTTTTATTCTAGCACTTTCCCGCTTGAATAATCTTGGCTGGGTCTATTCCTGTCACACTTCCTGTGGAGCTTCATTCCAAATACTGCTAAAATTCTCTACTTTGAAGAAATCTTCTGAGATGGAAATCCATATGTATCATGGTGTTGTCTTATAGCAGGGGGGGACCATCTCAAGAACCACAATGTTTGGAGTTGTTTTCACCTTCAGTACAGAAATTTGTATTCAGAACAATCGGAGGTTCTAAATTGCACATAGGTGAAAATGTGAGTGTGTGTCTGTGTTTTGTTGGTCCTTCAACTATGCGTATCTTGCATTCTGAGATGCTGTGAATGGCTCCATCACCCAGAAATGGAAGAAGCAGCAATGAAGCAGAGTGGTTATTGGTTTCGACTGACTCATTTCCTAAGTTTGAAATGATTGTTAATTGTACATGTCATAATTCACTTCTTTAGAGTTTCATAATGTTCTACATATCATAAAAAAGTTCTGAAAACTTTATAAAAGCAGTTACATCTACAAACTTTTTATAAATTCTGTCAATCTAGATTGTTTCTCAGCTGATATGGGGAATTTAAATGAAGCTGATGTCAATTTTTTTGTCAATCGAGTGTGTGCTTTTCTGTAGTATATTTAGGCTTTTAGTGGGATGTAAGGATTCGCCACCGTGTTACATCCTTTTCAGAGAGCAATCGATCTTCATGAAATTCTCTACAATGATCAGTAAGAAAGCTCGTTCGTGTGCTTGTGCACACAGGTTGTTCGTGCTCAGACAATCTTACTATGTTCTTACGGGATATTAAGCGTATTAAGGTTGTCTACCACACTGACTCACTCCACATATCTCAAAGTGGAAAACAAAGTATATTGATTTTAAGCTTAAGAAGTAAAGAAAAGCCTCTTCTGATGCTGAAGTTAAGTTATTAACTTGGACTGTAGGACTTTTAAGCATAATTGAAGGACACGGTCTACATGCCAAATATTTTGGACACATTTTGGTGTGATTGTAGCCGTATTTTTGCAACCACTAAGAGCTAGGTAATTTAAAATAAGATTAACATTAATTCAATTTAACAATAATTTTAGTCTCACTTTTGTCAGTTTGTTGTTTAAAGAAAAAAAAATATTCTTAATGGTTTTATTTGTATTTTAAATTTAAAAATCAATTTAATTATCCAGGCAATTTTTAGTATGTTTAACGCCAATTATTGCCCAATACAGTGTCAGCCATTGTCCTACATACAGTAAATATTAATGTATCTTTTTTAAAAAATAAATAAATATTAATTTAGTTTTTTAGGCGTTCATTTATTGTTTTTCTGCACATGATCAACGACATCATATCTATTGGTATTGATATATAAGCTTTTTGCAGAATGGCACAGTGCCACCTGCTTTACTAAGCAGAGCATGGCACTGAGGTTTATATGTATAATATGACATATTTATGAACATATATTTACACTGCCGG
Organism: Paedocypris micromegethes; assembly: GCA_028031935.1. Lineage (NCBI taxonomy): Eukaryota > Metazoa > Chordata > Actinopteri > Cypriniformes > Paedocypris > Paedocypris micromegethes. The sequence continues at coordinate 24,903,634 of CM051493.1, forward strand.
TCTAATGACTCTGCACATCCTCAGACACACTGTAAATAACATTTCATCCTTTTAAGAAGTGAACAGCTGTGTTCAGGTGTGTGTTTGCCAGGCATATCCTGTGGGTGTGTGGGCATGTGTGTGTCTGTGTGTGTGTCTGTGTGAAAAAGAAAACATATATTCATTGCTGTGTAAAAGCTTTAGGCGGGAGTGGAAAAAAGTTCCATTACCGAAGAGCGCATTAAAATGCAAGTGTTATACATTTGTTTTCATAAGTGAACGAAATGCAGTGAATGAACAAACGTGAACTCTGATTTTGCTGCAGGGTTACCACTAACAATTTTGGGCTCGATAAAACTGTGATTTTTGACATTTTAATAATATTTTTAAGCTTAGTCTCTGGAAGAACCTAAAGTTTGAGGGCCTTTAGAATTGTTTTAACTGAGTTGCGGTTACCACCACAGTTTTTCAGCCGGTAGGTTGCTCTTGCTAATCTTGGAGAACGTACCACAAACAAGCCACAGCAGAAGTAGGATTTCTCACATTCTTCTATCTCTTCATGTTATCTGTGACACTCAGTGGTGTTGAGATCAGGGCTCTGTGGAAGCCTTTCCAACACTTTTGGTACTTGTTCTTCTCACGCAGAATGACTTTGGCTGCATGTTTGAGGTGGTTGTCCTTCTGCAAAAAAGCTTCACGCCGTCAATCCTGACCAAATGTCCAACTCTATTTGAGGAAATGCAGTACCAAACATTTAACAAATCTTGACCATACTTCTCTGTTGCCTGCTCACAATCAGTTTTACTTTGACAAACTGCTTTGGCTTTAGCCAACCATTTCAAATTTTGGTTCATCCGTCCAGAGCACCTGCTGCCATTTTCCCCCAGCTTCTATATTTTCCTGAATACCTAAGTCGTTTGGCCTTGTTCCATGTCTGAAGTATGACTATTTGGCTGCCACTCTTCCTTGAAGACCACCACCGGCCAGACATCTCCGGTCAATAGATGATGTACCTGGCCCCCACTGGTTTCTGCCAGGTCTGAGCTGATGGCACTGCTGGACATCTTCTGATTTCAAAGATTTCTTGGCCGACCACTACCATCCTCAGCCTTTCTTCTTTTTCACGTTTTTTGTGCTTCTTTAAAAGATCTTGAACAGCACTTCTCAATCCTCCTATTATGTCCGGATCAAATTGGTCGTTTTTCAAAGTTATTCTCCTGCTTGTCTTATTTGGAGTAATCATCATACAAAAAAATATAATGATTCAGTTCATGCTACAGTACGTGTTTATATTGATACTGTGTGTGTGTGTGTGTGTGTGTGTGTGTGTGTGTGTGTGTGTGCGTGTGCTTGTGCGTGTGTGTGTCTGAGAGAAAGAGTGTGTGAGTGTGAGGCAGTGGTGTATTATGTCTCATTGTTGCAAAGAAACACATTTTGATCTTTTTGACTCTTTTTTTGTCTGAAGGGTCAAATTAAATCGAACAAAAACATCTGGCGGGCATTACAAATATGTGAACTGAAACATTTTTTTGTTTATATGTAGATTACTCTAACTAATACAAGCAAGAGAAGTTTCAAAGTAAAATAATACTTTATACTTCAATATTTGTAGTATTTTTAAACACGGGTTAACATGGGTCAATTTCACCCAAACATAAAATCCCAGTGTGCTTTGATATTTTGGTTTGGGAGAGTCTTTTTTGATCAGTATGTCTTTTTCGTGTCTTTTTGCTCTACCCAATTATGCCATGAGTCGACATATAGTATATGAAACATTCTGGTACATTTGAAGACTTCTTTCTCTACTTCTCATCATTTTCTTAGGTGTTGACCAACTTTGTTACGCACTTCACCAAAACTCTCCAGTCACATTTTTCCAACTTACCAGAAAATATATTTCAATTAATCGTTTTTAAACCATTTTAAGATGATTTGTCTTTCAGGCCTTGTATTAAATGCAAAGGCAGCTTGTGAAATCCGATGTGTTACATATGTACTTTGCTGTTCCAGTTCTGAGAAATGCCTGATTGATACTTTCAAACTATTTAAAAAGTTTCAATAGAACGTTGATTAATAAATTTTAATATTTTTTTTTCATAAGCCTTTTATATGAGGATAACTAAAATTACCAAGAACAGCATCATTACAATTGAAAAGGAATATATTAATAATCACTGTATTGTGACCATTCTCAACATGCTTTTCATTAGCATTTGAACATTTCCACTCCTTTTAAGTAATACATCTTTTTTTTCTGAGCTGTCTATGGCAGTTTTTATTGCCGTGCTTTGTAGTAAAAGTATTTTACATGACTGGTTTGTACAGGAGTGTGTTATCTATCACCGAGCAGCAGTACGCCATCTGTGCTACATCAGCTTCTTCTTTTCTATCACCGACACTGTGGTAAAATGTCAGTCATGAATCAGCACTTTGAGAGGGGCTCTCTCATTACACCATTCCTGTCTGGGATTGAAATGTATTCCTCTCTGACTGAACCAGATAGATCTTGTTTTGTGAAGACTACTGAATCCCTGCCAACGTAAGCTGTGATTTTTATTTACTTATTTATTCTCCGTCTGCTTGGAAGGTGGTAGAATCTTAATACATTGCCAAAGTAAGTTTTTAACCTTATTATGCAAGTTACTTATATTTGTAAGAAGAAAATATAATCTATATTCTAGACTAGAGGTTAATATTCTTGTTTGTGTATTTGATACTCGGCCGTTGTAACTTACTACATCAGTGTTACTTTAAATGCTCGTCTCTCACAAAGTCATCAGAAACAGATTCCTTGGAGGATTTAAACATTGATTTCCATCAACTTTATCGAATTCACAGATTGATCAAATATGGTATAGTTTTCATGCCTGGATTTTACATGATTAATGGGTGTCCATGTAATTTTTCTTCCATACAGTACCAGGACTATTTTAGTCACACTCTTCTAGAGTTAATGATGGGTGGCCTGCCACTCTACGGATGAGTTCCTCCGCTTCAGTCTCATTAAAACAATCACGTGAAGGCCTTTCAGTGACTCCGTCATTCAGCATGGCCTGCAAACCGGAGAATAATCATTCCACTTAAGACATGGGAAAGAATTCACACTTAGCCCAACCCCTGCAACCATCATGAGCCAACCAAAATCAGTGGAATCCTCCATTGGAATTTAAAAATCCAACCATCTAGCTGTGATTATAGAAGAAGAGATTTTTGTACTACATTTTAATATGTGTTTGTGAAACGGGCGTCACTCTCTGACCCCCGCAGTCAGTACGGACCCCCTTCTCTCCCTTCTGCCTCCATTCTATTCACGAACGTTAGTAGTGAACAAAAGCCACTCTGAGCTTTGTTCTGGGTTTTCATAGCACACTTTCACTTTTTTTCACAGTGAGGGCAAACGGCAGCCAAGAACTCTTTGTGTAGTTGAAGTTTGAAGTTTAGTTAAAAAATAAAATAGAAAAAAGTAAAAAAAAAAAAAAAAAAAAAAAACAAAGGGTGTTGTAAAAATATAAAATGTTAAATAAACTGGCTTTTTTGTTGCAAAATTTTAGAAATTGCTTTGTATTGATTCCTGTTGATGCAGCGTAGTATATAAAAAATAATCCTATATTAAATAGCTATTTAATAATAGCTATTTACTGTATGGTGTAACAAACAAACAATTTACAATGAGGCAAATTATCAAGTATGATTTATCACTCAAGCACATTGTCATGTGTCTGCTAGTTGTCTATTAGCATGTGCTTAGCATTTGCAGCGTGACTTTCTTGTCGAATAATATTCGCATTTTACAGACAGTTTAGTGTGATTGTAGGTGAAGAACCTTAAATCAGAATGCTAATTGTAATAATAGCGCAAATCACATTGCTTTGAGCGTTCTAGTTAATATGCTGAATCAATATGAAAATGGCCCCGGTAAAGAAGCGTGATTAACTACTGACCACACAATGACCCATGGCTGTGATTGCCTCATCCGTTATGTCATTAAACTCAAGTTAATTAGCTTCTGAGGGAAACACAATCTTCATTCTGAAAGGCATGGGTGATCTTAATAAAGACAGATTCCTCCCTGTTACGCGATATGTGGCGTCTTTAACTTCAATCGGTTTCTCTTCTACTGTTTTAGAAAGGAAACAACAGACCTGCTTCATTGTATCTCAGATCCGAATCTGTGTTCATAAGCCCTAAAGGTCCGATTTGACTGTAATTGCGTGACATATTTAGCTAGTGCTTTTCTTTTGTGTATGAGCTATTAGAATTAAAGCATAAGCAGGTTGACTCGCTCATTATGAGGTTTGGTACGTGGACGCCTCGTGGCTCATCCCGCTTGCTTTTCCCCGTCTAGGCATTATGTGCAGAAGAATTAGTGATGAATGGGCCTTAAGGGAACGGCACTACGGCCCTATTAACATGTGGCGTTTTGTTTTCTTCTGCAATTCGTCACCCCAGCACAAACACACACTGCCTCACAAAATGAATCCTTACACACTCTCCGGAAGAAAATCAATGTGGTGATTTAGCAGCTGCTGTAAGGCTTGAAGGACAATGGGTGAGCGTTTAGCCTCTGATGGTGCTAGGGCTGAGGCGGGATGCTGCTTTCTTTATGGGACCACAATCTGCCATTGATTCAAGGTTGGTGGCGATATGTTGTTTTTTCCTCAAGCCCTCATTACCCAATCCATAACTATTATTACGACTTCTTGCGTGGTTCATATTGGAGATGATGCCTCATTGATCCACACGTGGTCCTGAATGTGCTGAAAATGTCCTACATTGATTTGGACATGTAAACAATTCCTCAAACCGTTTATTGGATTTAAAGTAGTATGCTATCCTCTGCCAAAAATGTGAGTTGTTTATCCGTCGCCAAAGGTTCTTCAAATCAAGCACACGGCCAAGTAATCTCTTCAGAAGAACATTAACCGTGGACCGGTGCCCGTCCTTTTCAAGCATGGCGACACTTCTAAATGAAAATACATTTTTTTGTGTCAGATCCAATGAGACAAATTCAATTAAAAGACGCAGCGGTGGCATAGGGGTTGTGTTGTTGCCCCACGGCAGCCCCTGAGAAACTTCTGCTCATGCTTACGTGGGTTTCTTCCGTGTCTCCCGGTTTCCTACCAAGTCCGAAAACATGCAGCAGAGTTGGAGTGTGTAAATATTACCACAGATGTGATTGTGAACGTGTGTGTCTGCATCCCACTCTGTGATTGGTTGGTCACCAATCCATAGGGTGTGTCCCCATTGATACTGAATTATAAAAGTTGTAAAAAATGGAATTAGTTTGCGTTGTTTGAAAGCTGCAGTCAAGATGCCAAATATTGGTTTATTCTGGTTGAAAAGTGAAAAATGCATCCTATGTTTTATCTTAAGCCCAGTCCTGATTGTGTTCTGTTTTTTTTTTTACAGTTCTGCAGATGAGAAATATCGCTGGAATAATCAAGGTAACTTGTTTTTCTGTACAACTCCAATGTATTTATTACTACAAGCCTGTTGCCTTTCGAACTGTATAGATTGCTTTGCATCATATAGCTGCCCGAAATGACAACCTCTGGCTTCCATGTGTTAAACATGAAGGATATGCTGAGATTGAAGAGCAGCACGGCCTATTAATTATTCATGAGCTTGCGGTCACACCACACTGTGTTTAAAATTGTGGACTCTTGATAAGGCATCAAAACACCCAGATTAAGTGGAAAGGAACATCGGGAAAATGAACATATTGCTTATCAGGGGTTTTACATGTCTTCGCAGTTTCATTGTTCTCTGTCGTAAACAAAGCAAACTGTTTTCCCATGTGCATTTTTGCAATATCAGAAGTAAATAATGTATATTTATTGTTGCAGAAAGGTTGTTAGGTTCTCCTTTGAACATTTTAAAAACCTTATTACTGCTTCTTGTCTTTTACACAAAATCAAACATGGAGCAACATAAAAGAAGAGCTTAAAAAGAAAAGATATACCTAAAACTCCAGTGGTTTCGTCTCCAGTGTGCAGTCTCCTATAATCTTACAAAATAAATATGCTGTTGTGAATTTTAATATTATCTTTAAATAAACATGCTATAATAAACACTACATCATATAGATTTTTATCTTGATTTTATCATCCTGAGCATGAGAGTAGAAATCAAAGCCTTGTAATGTTACCATTTTTCCTGGAGTTTGATTAGTTTTAAGCTGGTTTTCATATTTTTTAGTGATTTTGTAGTTCCTCTTATTCGTGAAATATTCAGAGAGCATATTTTTGCTATGCTGCATTGATAATTTTTCACATCTGAGGTTTTTTTTTTTTTTTTTCATATTTATTAGTCAGGTCAACAGGCTGCTGGATGCAGTTTCCTTCTTTCTCATCTCATATCTCTCTTCACAGATGGGCAGAAAGATATTGAGGAAGAGCTCACCACAGGTCTGGAGCTTGTAGATTCCTGCATCCGATCTCTTCAAGAGTCTGGAATTCTGGATTCACAGGAGTTCACTGGAGGAGAAAGTAAGCAGCGTGTCAAAATGACAGATGTTTGGAAAACTTGAAAGAATGAGACATACGCCATACAGAATAAATCATAAGGCATAACCATAAATCATAATGAATGTCTGAATGTACAACAAAAAAAGTATACACGTGAATATATAGTATTATGTGAAATACTGTATATAGTAATACGTGACAAAGAATAAGTGTATGTAAATAAACGCACACATTCATACACTTACAGCTGGGTTCGACAATATAAATGGCCCGGTGCCCCGGACGGACTTTTATAACCAACCGGGCCACCGTATCGGTACAACTGCTGGCCCGGTGGGGCCAGTAAAAATGACTCGATAAAAAATTAAATTTCTCATTTTTTACCTGCATTTCTGTTAAATCGCTCGCTAACTAACTACCGCTAACGCGTTATGTGATCCCGACAGCCTCACTAATGTGTGCGGCGAGTTTTTGGGCATTTCCTGCCGAAGTGCCGCGTCACGTGGTTGTGCGCGCGCCTCCGCCGCCGCCGCATACACAACAAGTAGCAACGTGATTTAAAAGTTTGTTAAATCACGGAACGCTAACGCGGCTTTCTTTACGCTTTTCACGACTGCAATAACGACACACGTTACTATTTTACACACTTTAGCCAAACTACTATTATGAATATTACCCGAAGAACAGAGTATCAGTCGCGTGATGTTCGTCAAATTCAGACGCAGCACAAAAGTGATCCTTTTGTCCAATATTTCAAAAGTCTAAATGTTTAAACACGTTTGAAATTATTCATTTGATGGTCTTGATAAAACTATCCAGACATTCTGGGAGTTAGTTTAAATTAATTATAAATTAAAATTGTATTTTTGTATTAAAATGTATTTTGTATTTTGTTTTGTATTTTTGCAGTTTAAATCACTCTGGCAGGAGTGAGTAAAAACACCACTTATATTTACTACGTTACATTATTTGCACTTGGACGATAAATGTTTTATTGTTGATGTTTTTCTACTGATACTGATTAATTCTGAGCAGAGCAAACCAGACACTGCAGGGAACTATGTATATGACAAAACTGCCAAAAACACCAAAAAATTGCAAACTTTTTAAGATTGGTTGCAGAATAATTTGTGCAGCAGCAGCTCAGTCAGTAGAGCTGGGGTTGGAAACACCAGATTATGGGTTCGATTCCCAGAAAAAACTGTACAATTTTTACAAATATTAACACATTTTTAATGACATGAAAGTCGCTTTGGATAAAAGCGTCTAACTGACAGTATGAAGTAAAAAAAATAGGTGCGGTATTGGGCCCAAGACACAAAAATGTTTCAAAATGGGCGGCACTGAGCTAGGTGACATGTTTTCAAGGAAGAAAAAAAAATCACGAGGAATTGGGGGAAAGCAAAAGAGAACACGAAAAGAAAAGGCAGATAATTGCACTTGTTCTGTTTTTGCTCAAATTTGCTGCACTCTAAGCCTACATTAAACTGTACTCTAAACCTTCATGAAACAATATACAATGATATTCATGTTGTTCAAGCAGACAGTTTTTTTTTTTTTTTTTTTTTTTTTTTGCGATTAATGCGCATCGACCTGGGCCAGTGGTTTTGACAGTCGGGCCAGTGAACTTCAAAAGTTACAGTGGAAAATTTCCCTTATTGTCTACCCCTGCTTACAGTATATGTATGTATGTATTGTCACATGTAAAACTAATGTGACAATATACTAATAGAAACAAAAACAGAATTATTGGGGAAAAGTGCAAAATATTAACCAAAACTAGCGAAATGTTTATTTATTTTATATTTTATAACCATTAAATATAACACAAGTATAACACAAACCCTTTTTCAAATTTTTCATTTTTTGGATTTTAGGTGAGCCTTGTAGTTCAACAAATACGGTAAAACGAAATAGTGACAAATACGGGTTTGGCTGTAAATCACACATTGTGAATTTGTGAAATTCTAATTTTTTTGGGTCAGCATACTGTATGCACACTTCATATTTGTAAACTTTGAGAATGTGCTTCACTCAGTGCAAATAACCCCGACACAGGGCTTTTAATGAACAGCCTCTACCAAACAGATAAAGACCATGTTAACTGACCGTGTAGTGATTCTTCTCTGTCTCTTTATAGACAATCTGCAAATAGACTTCTGCTGAAATATTTATTGGTTCAGATCTGAAATGCAGGTCAGAAAGTGTGGTGATAAAACCCCTCTCCCCCGAGATAAATGACCAGTCACCTAGACACAGATCGCCCACTCTGTTTGCACCAAATGGGATCTTAGGACGCCTTAAAGCTCAGGTTGAGACTGGAGAAAGCGCTTAGCTCTGATTTTGCATTTATGAAACTCTCAGCTTGTTCTGTAAATGCACCTGCGCTTGAATCTCAAGGTAGATAGAGTGGTTAAAGTAAAACATTCCAGCCATTTTCAATATCCACATTAGAGTGGTTTCTGGTATTACTAGGTCATCTGAAAAATTCAGTTTTAAATGGCCCATTTATTGTCTGCAGTGGTTAAAAGTCTCTCACTTATTTACTTACTTTGAGATGAAACATTTAGAATGCAGTTTTGCTTCAAAATATCTTTTGTAGCCTACATTTTGAAACATTGTGGAATTCGTTTTTTTTTTTTGGTGGCAATCAACTACATTTAAACTTATGAGTTACTTTATCAATAATCTTTTTCAACCAACTTAACCGATTATGCATTACAAAAACATTTAGACCAAAATTACATTATCATTATCCCATTTTGTGTTTTTGTAGATGTACTGTACAATCAACTTTTGAAATGTTTTGAAATGTCCATTTCTGAGTTGATGGGTAAAATTCTAACATCTCTTGACCAATCGTCATCAACTAACTCACAACCATTTAGAACTTCCAGTCTTCCAGTCACCTTGAATTTTATGCAAACAAAATATTATTATAAAATAATATATAATTATTCAATATTAATATTATAAAAGTTATTTGAACATTTAAAGTAAAATAAAAGACTTTGCTAAGAGGATGGAAATGGCTGTAGTCAACACTTACTTCCAGAAAAGAGAGGAACACAGAGTGACATACAAGAGTGGAGGTAGGAGTACACAGGTGGACTACATCCTATGTAGGCGAGGCCATTTGAGAGAGGTTAGTGACTGCAAAGTAGTGGTAGGAGAGAGTGTAGCCAGACAGCACCGCATGGTGGTGTGTAAGATGACGCTAGTGGTCAGGAGGAAGAAGAATAGAGGAAAGACAGAACAGAAGACCAAGTGGTGGAAGTTGAAGGATGAAGGAGCTTGCGAGGTGTTCAGGCAGAGATTGAGACAGGCTCTGGGAGATCAGGAAGAGCTGCCTGATGACTGGGAAACTACAGCAGAGGTTATCAGGGAAACAGGTAGGAAGGTGCTGGGTGTTTCATCTCGTAGGAAGATAGAAGATAAGGACACTTGGTGGTGGAATAAGGAAGTACAGGACTGCATCCAGAGGAAGAGGTTGGCAAAGAAGAAGTGGGATCTGGAGAAAGAGACAGGAGGCAGAGATGGAGGCAGCATAGATAAAGATGTTGAGGTTCTCCTTGGGAGTGACGAGGTTGGACAGAATAAGGAACGAGCACATCAGAGGAACAGCTCACGTTACTTGTGTTAGCAACAAAGTCAGAGAGGCCAGACTGAGATGGTTTGGACATGTGCAGAGGAGGGATAGTGAATATATTGGTAGAAGGATGTTGGAGATGGAGCTGCCATGGAAGAGGGCAAGAGGAAGACCAAGAAGAAGATATATGGATGTTGTAAGAGAGGACATGAGGTTGGCTGGGGTCAGAGTAGAAGATACTCAGGATAGAATGAGGTGGAAAGGGATGACTCGCTGTGGCGACCCCTGATAAGGGAAAAGCCGAAAGAGAAGTAAAGTAAAATTAAAAGGCTGATTATTATTTAATAATTATTGTCGTAATAAATTAAGAAAGCAAAGAGTTTCTGTAATTCTAAAAATTTTATATATATAAACTTTAAATAAGTCCAGACAGGAAACTTCTGATATGGGTCTTGAACCTTAGACCTGAAACGTGGCGCTTCCTTGCACCAAGGTCTTGCACTAAACATTTCCCCTGATGACATTTGTGCTCTACATTGGTGTTATTTAAACAAAAGCAATTTGACAATGGCTCAGTAATGTGTCTCTGTAAAAATGAATGATTTTGTAATCTGAATTAGGAATTAAATGGAGTGTGATAATTTATTGGCTATCTGGGTGTTATAATTGTCTTTGTTGCGAGACTAATAGATTAGAAGGGGAAGGATATTTTGAGAAAAGGTCGGCTGACACAACTGTTAAGGGTTGTGACTGGACCTATGGGTTGTCCAATAGATTCTGTGATTTATGTTTGTGCTGACCCCATTTTCCTGAATGTGTGTTCAGTGAGTGTCTTCCAGAAGCAATTAATTATTTATGTCTATTCTGTCCATTTACTCACTCTGTGTCCTGAAGTAATACGAATTACAAGAGGCATTGGGAAAAGGAGAACTTGATTTCTTTGAATAATCGCTATAGAATAATATGGATAAATAAATGTTTGACTAATGTATGATTTTAAAATTCCTTTAACAGAAGGTTTTAGATCTTTAGTTTTGTTTTTGTAACTGTAGTGCATTTTTGTAAGACAATTTTAAATGCGTAATGTACTACATATGACATTTATATGGAGAATGGAAGAGTCTATCATACTTCTACATGACACTGATGTGCTTTGTCAGCATTCGAATAAATGTAGCTTTGTCTTTTAGCATTGCGCTTTTGTTTCAAATCAATCAGATTCAGCTTCTGAAGATTTGTGTCAAGAACTTTTTGGAATAAACAATATAAATGTCATTTTTATTGTTTTTTTTTTTTTTTTTACTCACAGGACCAGGCATCCTCTCACAGAGTGCTCTGCAGCTCAATAACCAAGAGGGCACTTTTCCCTATCCAGTCAGTTACCATAGCAACCAGGCCCTGGCCCTCGGCGACCTGTCAGCCTCCCAGCCCCCTCGCAGTGGTCAGGTGGGAGGAGCCTTACATAGCTACAGCCAGGTGGGGAATAATCTTTATGTGGAAAAACCCCCCAAAAATTCTCCATGTGACACTAACAGATTAATCCGTGTTTTATGGGTCATAATGACAGTGGTTCTCAATTGGGATATGTGATGGTCTGGAAATAATGTACTGTTAGAGGATTGTGTTATTTCAATGCAAATTCAATATAATAAGTAGTATATATTGTAGTATATTGGATGGTAGTATTTGGTCATAAAAAAACATTGGACAAAATGAAATTGGACACAAAAATACTAATGTAGAAACTGTTAATTAGATAAGAATAGAAGATACATTAATAAGATTAGAAGAATAGATAAGAATAGAATAATTAAACAATCAAGAAATTGGTACAAATTAGGATTCACATGTGAATTTATATACTGCTTGACGGTATAGAGTCCAGATGTTAAAAAAAGTTGAGAGCTATTTAGATACAGGAGCAATTTACCATGTGTTTTGATAGTAACTTTAGCACTAAATTAATAATAGAATTTGCCCCATAAAGAAAATTACTAAAAAAAAAAATGTCACTTCATTTTGAGTAGTTAAGACACCCAAGCAGGGTTTGGTACTTAAAAATCGGTTTAGTGAATTCATTCATCCAACAAGAATAACCCTTCCCTCTCCTAATAGCATGTAGATTCGAAATGAGAGATATTCTAGCTCTTTACATGTCACTTACCTCTAGGTGACGTCTAATCGTGTTGCTCAGCTGGCGGCAAGAGAAACAGTGGTCCGGGCCCAAAGTCATGGCAGTGAATTCCACATGCCTGACGATCAGCCAACAGGCCCTGTAAACTATTCCTGCGCCACTCTACCAGCCCAGCGAGTGAGTTCTCCCTTTTCCATGCAGGCTTTAGGCTCCCCATCCAAGCTCCAGAGGCTGGGATCAGCCTCCGACATGCCCAGCTACGCCACTCTGGCAAGGGTCTCTTCGCCCAAGCAGTCCCCGAGTCGGCTGGCAAAGTCCTACAGCACCAGCTCACCCATTAACATGGCAGCGGGAGGCTCGTCCTCTTCTCCTCTGCACTTGGCCGGAACAGGCAACGCTGCCAGTTCATCTCCGTTACACCAGCTCAGCTCTGTGGTGGGAAGCTATGCCACTCTGTCCCCTACCAAGCGTATGCTACATTCCAATGATCAATACAAGATCTCCCATGATCTTTACGCAAACGCCACACTTCAGAGACCCGGCAGTCTGGCAGGTTGGTTAATAAAAATCTCCTTGGTTTTATGTTGGTTTAACATCAATACAGCGAAAATCTTTAATGGTTAAGAGCATAGATATTATAGCATATCACAGATTAAAAAACATCTATTTGTCTAACATAGATATTTGTCTAAAAACATCAAACATTTTGAAAGTTACTCCTGACATAATTACATACAATAATTACTTAACCTTACATACTTAGCTTAACAATATGTAATCTACTAGTTACAGCGAGTGAATTGTAATCAGTAGGCCTTTTTTATTTTATTGATTGTAATCGTTAGGCCTTAATTTTGTAGACCTAAATTTGAAATCTACAGTAAATGAAAAATGCGTGAGAACTTTATGTCTGTGTACTTTAGGGTCCCGGGGTTCCTACAGCAGTCAGCACAGTCACTTGGGCTCGGAGCTCAGGCCCCTTCAGTCTCCTGAACACCACATTGACCCCATTTATGAGGACAGAGTCTATCAGAAAGCCCCCTTGAGGAACTTTAACCAAGGCCAGGGTAAGAAGATCAAACAGCTGTTTATTTTTCAGTTAAAAAAACAGAGCTGCATAATGCAGTTGCTGGGTTTGTTTCTGCTTCAATATTAATATTCTACTTAGGTCTCTTTCTGTAATAATATTTCAGAAGAATAGTATTTTTCTGGTGTGATCAATTACCAGTTCAGAGTTCTTGCTTATTTTATTTATTTTACTTTGCTGTTTGTTTGGACAAAAGAAAACGGAGCATATATAAGCAATATACTTTTTAATTATACAATATATTTAATTTTGAAGTTTACATTTACAATAAATTTTAACGTTAACCATTCAACTTTGACTGTATTCTGAAGCAGTGCTGTCAAAGGTAGTCACCTTCATTACTCAAGTAGAAGTATAGATACTAGAGTTAAAAAAAGACTTATGTGGAAGTAAAAGGATCAACTCAACATTTTACTCGGGTGAACGTACTGGTTTGATAACTAATTCAAGTATAAAAGTAAAAGTAAGGCAAACTGACATTTTTAATGGTATAGTACTAGATTGTTATATTAAAATGTCGCCGTATATAATTCCATTGAAAACCAATGCAAACGCATTAAAGAACCATAAATCCATGTTGCTAAGCAATAACGTGTTTCAGAGTGGAAAATATGATGACCAGTATTGTAATAGTGAAAATAGTCATACCTCTGAAGCTTGTCATCAATGACCTTTATTGGAGTGGTATATCAAAATAACATAATTTAAGAACAGAACATGTGTCAAAGATTTACCAATATTCTTTTTGTTGCAAAAGCAGCTGGTTCTCAACGTTCTTTGAGCCATCCAACCACAATCCATCCACAATCAAGTTTTCCGTAACAGACTGGTATGATTTATCAAGATGGAAATAGACTAGAAATAGAGTAGAAAGTTAAGATATTTGCATAGTAAGTAAACAGATGGAGGGTAAAAGAAAATACTCAAGTAAAGTATAATGAGCCAAAATTCTACTTAAGTAAATTAACAAAGTATTTTTACTTAGGTACTTGACATCTCTGTTCAAAGGGAGCAGAGACTTGACAGTGGGAAGCTGTTTGAATTGTAAAACCAGTTCCCACGAAGAAGCGTGACAGAACAGTTAAATAGAGGAAACTGAAGAAAACGGCAAGGACGCGAGCTTGAAATTTCGTTTTAATGATAAAATGATTTTTCAAGGAACGTCCACAGGTGATTCGAGCACATCAAGAAAAGGCATAAAACAGTTGTTTACTGGCGATTGGCTTTTCACGCAGACTTAACGGGGAAATTGCTAGGATGGAGGGATGTGCTCGGCTCTAGGCTGCTGAAAATCATGAGCATGAATGGCCGTCTTCGGTGGTTTATGGGTGGCTATTCAAGACTGAACAAAAGCACGCAGAAGAAAAAGCTGTATTCAATTGATTCTTAGAAAAGCTAATAAAGCAGCTACTGTTGAGCCATCACTGTGGGTTAGTTTGTTATTTACTTAATGTCCTTGTTTTTCTGCTTCGCTCCTGTCCTTCTTCTCCTATCTTACACCCGGCCAACATGTTTTTTGTCACCTTTTGCTGCACCCAAAGATCCAATGAACCAGTTTTGTGAGCAGGTCCTGAACTTTCTGCTCTGTCCCTACTCTCCTGTTGTAGCCCCTTCCTCTCCTGGTGTTGACCCCATACCGTTGCAGCGCACAGGAAGCCAGAATGCAACAGGAACCTTCCCTCGTGCCGGCTACGCCTCTGGTCCAGGGGCATCCACGGCCGACTATGCCAACCCCTATCGCACTCTCCAGTTCTGCCCTTCCACAGATTCACCCTATAGTAAATCAGGGCCTGCTCTGCCCCCCGAAGCAACTCTGGTCAGGTCGCCCTCTGTGGACAGCATCCAGAAAGACCCCAGGTGAGTTCCTCCACTGGCTGATGCATCTTGAAGGATATACACGAGAAGTTCTCACCTGCCTAGTGAAACTCGGAGCTCTACTAATTCCTTTGCTGTATCAATAACAAGAGTGCAGAGCTTTCACATGCACAAGCTGAAAACATCGTGAGAGAACGTGGGGTAAGCTGTGCCACTTATTAAACTAGGCATAAAAAATCCATTGAATTCCATGTAATTACATCAGAATTTAGTTTAGCGTTTAACTGTGTGTCACAGTAAGCCAGTGATACAATTTGTCCTACTTTGTGACATTGTGACATCAAAAACGACTTAATTAACTACATTTTGGCTGATTATTTTTACTTCTGGACAGGACAGATGATTTTGGCGAATCTTACCCCATTTTCTCTTATCTGTTCTGTATTAACTGTCACTTCCTCTAGTACTTTAATTGTGTACATTATAAAACCAAAATCACAGAGCACCTATGACTATTCACACAATACTAATGAATATCTCAGTATGAAACTGCATGGTATAACACCAAGGTGGCAAGATTTAAATATTCCATCTTCTGTCTTTATATTGACGTGAAGCATATTTTTGGTTTTATTCTGTGACATTAATTTGTTGGCCATTTACCAGCATCTCTTATAAATGTGAACTAGACGTACCGTAGGACCTTTTCTGTTTTGCTTGCTTTTTATGCTGATTTGACCTTGTTTTATTGCCATCCCTTTTGTTGAGTTTCCTTTGGTATTTCTCCCATGTTTTCTCACTGCTAGTGGTTATGGTGGTGATGGTATGATGTGTGATGCATTGCATTTTCTGTCTGCAAACAACTGCACAAATATGCATAGAGAAATTTCTACATGCAGAGCAAAGTCAACTTTTATTTTTGGTTCACTAACATTTGGTGTATTAAAGGGTGGGTCTGCCAGTGTTTCTCACAGCACAGTTTGAATAATTTATCAAAGCCAACCTCAACTTTTTAAAAAACAGCATCTTAGTTTTTTGTAAAATGAAGCAAACAATTTTTTAACTCAAGAACTCTATTTCAAATTACAGGATTTAATAGTTTTTTTGTACATTTTTTGTACAATGTACATTGATTATTAGCAGTTTTTGAAATCAATAACTGAAAATAAAATATTAATATTAACAGGTCCTTTTTTGTATTACACTTTAGTCTCAGAATCACTCTGATTATGTACTTTTGTTATTATTGTTAAATAAATACACATAATATTAACAAGTAAATCTGCCTAGTAAATAACTATGACTTCAACAAGTGTATTATCAAGTTAACAATATTATTAAGAATTAACTTTGTTTCCAATTTTACAATGACATTCTAAGACATGTTAAGTTTTCCTATCGGTTAGACTGCTCGACGTTGTGTAAATTACTGGCACTAGGGAACTGCCCAGAGAACCTGATTCTTTCATTAGCTTTCTAATGGCCAATGAGGAAATTCAAATGGCTACATAACGATGCATATGGTGTCCTTTTACCTCGAAAAACTAATATAAAGGGGTATGAATTCATGATAATATCTTGCCTACTGAAGCTGTTGTTTGTCTGCACTGGTCATTTGTAGTGAGAAGAAATCTCTGTGAAGCTTTGGAATCAGCTTCTTTCACTAGTCAAAAGAAGGCACCAGGAATTCCCATTAAGGAACAAATCATTTTGGACTTAAAAGTGATTGCAATAGGTGGTTGTCATCATAGTGCGACTACCTGTCAGTTATTTGGGTGTAGCAAATGGCAATGTATTCGTGTTATTCGTGTTGGATGAACATGTACAACATGTTCTTGATTGACATAGGAAAGTATAAGTATAAGAGACGGACATTTTGGTCTGTCACACATTTTTGTTTTCCTGTAGCAATCTTGCTGCAAACAAAGAATGGTCTTGGGTGATATAATGGATAGAAGTGTTTGGCAAGCTCTCCTACAAAAACAAGAGACTCCACTCAGGCAGAGTAAAACAATTACTTTGATTCGTTTAGGGTTGAATCTACGTTGGTGTTGAAGGGTGGCATTACCGCAACCACTGGCGATTCACGTCAATCGCTTGCCAGAAAGCAGTTCGCATTCTAGGCATTCTCAACACCAAGGTGTATGTCCTTCAGCTGGGTATGGCGACTTCATCTGCAGGTGGTGAGTGAGCTAAGGGTTGTTCAAGCCTAAGATAGATATCTTTGATATTTTTGCCTTCAACTACCTTCTCCGATTCACCAGCAGCTGATGCCTTTCCACTCACTAGCCTAGTCTGACAAACTCTGAGCCAAACCTTGCAGTTTAGGCACACGGTTTTTTTAGTTCACAAGAACTGACACAATCCCTTTTCAGGAGACTACCTTTGACAGTGGACCTGTCCTCTCAGGAACTGAATGACATATGTTTGTCAACTGGTGTCACCAGAGAGTCCACTTGCCTCATTTAATGTATTCTATTATTTCCAATCCAAGTTGCCCCATTGGATCTATTTTGTCAACTTTCCAAGTCAGATCAGGCAACTGTCTCAATCCACAAGTCAATTGAACAGTATGACAGTATGGTCCTAAGCTCAAAAGGTTCCTTCGTCCCTGAACATGAATGCTCTACTGTAATGGTAGCGCGGCCGAGCGGTCTAAGGCGCTTGATTTAGGCTCCAGTTTTTCAGGAGGCGTGGATTCATATCCCACCGCTGCCAAGCTCTTACTGGGACAGTTGTGGTCAAGTGGTGGGAACTGGACTTTGTGTCCTTTGTGAGGTTGCAGGTTCCAATACCACTCCGACTGCTTCTACGACTTGGTGTCCTTGAGCAAGAAACTTCCAGGGATGCTGGCTGGGCTACACCCAACACTTTCAATTGGTTTTGCAACCAAATGCAGTTTCGGAATCCACTCACTTTTCTGTGTGCCTGTTCAGGTGCTGGACTTGTTATTTTCCCTTTGGATGAACAATACCGTAGTCCGTACAGAACCAGAAAGTACTGTAATTTATTGAAAACAAAATCACTAGCCTTATGTGCCAATGTCTTTCTCACGGTGAACAAGCATGGTTGTTGATTACTGTGTTTCCCTGAGAGACCACATCCCACCAGGCCTACAATCCAGAGGTTATCCCTCTTAGGCCAACTCTCAAATGTGCTAGCTTCCTTGGGGTAGGATAGGGTCTAGGTTTGCTTGTCAGGACTGAGATCTAGTTGTGTCCTAGTTTCCTGTCATTAAGGAATATTAGGCCTTCTGATGCTCTGGTAAGGCCTATTTCTTGTGCATGTGACGTTTGGAGATTGTAAATGCCCTTAAAGTCCAACCATGGTGGGCAAATTTGAGTTTTCTTTTTGGTACCAAAGTAAATCAGGTTGCCTGGGCGTTCCCCTAGTGTCAGTCCTTGACACAACGTCTTGTTCCCCTACCTCTGTGATTCAATGAGTAGGATAAATGTTATTTAAAAATACGCAAGACCCCTCTTTAATGAAAGCCAGCAGCAATTTAACTTTGCAGTGCATGTTGAGAGTGTATAATGTATATCTGCAGCACCATGACAGCTAAACATAAACTCGTTATTTATTTTTTATGTCAAATCCCTGTAAAGCCTTTTTTTTTTGCTAGAAACCTACCCTTTCTTTCTCTCTGCCTGTCTCTTGATAGGTACGACCCTGAATTCCTTGTCTGGAATCAAAATCAAGCCGAGCAAAGAATGACAAAGTAATCCAACATTTATTTACATTTTACTCATCTACAAAAACACCTCTCTTCTTTCTTCCCAACTTGCTATGTTAGCGTAGTTTGGCTGAGGTAGATTGTTATTTTACTGTGTGCCATCAATTTGTGCTTTTTAGAATGTTTTCCAGGATGTTGTACAACTTCGTTTAGGGGTGTTACTAATAAATATGTTCAGTGGGACTGTATAAGGAAAATTTTCATTTAGATATTGGTTAAAATGTCATTACAAACTGTAACTGGGGGGTAAATTAAGTATTAATAGACATACAGTACCACGGCCAGACGTAGACTTTTATATCTTCATATTTTGAGTTTTTCCAAGAAGAGTGACTCAGGATATTTCAGTTTGTCCATTGCTGCAAAGCATCACATTGTTTGTATGTGTGCACACGTCTATCCTATTGTGTTGGTATTCATTGTTTGTTTTTATTTACGTTTAAGCATGGTTCTTCTGTTCTTCTGTTAATATTCATTTTCCACTGTCTTCAGTTGTGTTCTTTCAATTTAAGCAACAACTAGGGGTCTGCATTTAAAGATTTACGTTTTGAGCGATGGAGCTTAATGGTATCACAGACTACAGTCATTGTCGATAGAAACCTCTGGTTGAGTCGTTGATTGAATGAAGAAAAATTTGAATGGATTGAAGAGAAGCTTAGCATAACGCTGTATAAGATTGAGTTATTGTGTTCTTCTGGTGGGATTAAAACTCAATGAACAACTTGCTGCCAACAGTGGCAGGTTGTTTTGGCCAAGATGAGTGGTTAAAATTTCAAGTTGTTTTATAAAACACTTTCCACAGAATCTCTCAAAGACGTTGAAATTCAAATAGTCTGAAAGTGTAAAGAATGACTCCAGTCATGATCCACATGCAATCCAAATATCTTTTTAGGGGCCATGGTGGCCTGGTAACCAGGTCATGGTCGAAAGAGGCAGAAATATATAAATCAGGAACCAAATCTAAATACCAGAAACAAGAAAGCGTATTACAATACAAAGTTTCTATATAAACGAAACATGACTTACTACAGAAGGCCTCAATCATGAGTTACACGCTGAACCCTAATGTGATGCAACAGTGGCAAGGGGGAAAAATTATAGAACATGTGTATTGTACTTTTTATTGATAAAGTAGTTTTCAATCATGATGTAGCAAATCAGAAATCTCCTTTCCAAAGAGGATCCGGAGACTAACATTTGAGGCTTGGATGGATAGATGGGTGGATGGATAGATGGATTGTGGACTGGTGAGCAGGTGTTCCATAGTCTGTAGAATAGATGTACTTACAGTAGTCTATACAGACTATAGTTAGATATAGTTACTGCACATGACGTGAATATTGGCATTTGGTAAAAATGACTAGAAAAGAAAATCTCAAGTGTTGAAAAAATTAATCTCAAGGGACAATGTCTTACTGATGGCAGGCCTCTTCTGAGTGAAGCAGCATTATATATTTGCTAAGCAATTGAAGTGATATCTCTGTTCTCAGTGATCCAGAAGTGAAGATGTGTCTCTTTTGAGTCAACTAAATGTAACATTGTGTCACTACTGAATAATCCGGAAGTGGTTTATTATTTACCTCTGAATTTTCCAATTGTACAGAATTCTTTAGATATGAGCAAAAGAGATATTGTGAAAAAATCTAGATTATTTACACAGTAGCTAAGTCTGTAGAGCACTGGTGTTTGAAATACCAGATCATGGGTTCGATTCCCAGAGAAAGCAGGAATTTGTTGAATTGAAAAAATTGTAATGTCTGCTGCCAAAAGACTGTAAAGTAAAGTAATCACAACACATACATAGTAACTCTGGTACATGACGAAGTTGCAAAGACAACGACTGGATGTTGAAACGGGTGACGTCTTAAATACACTGACAGACGATGAACATGTGGAAACAATGAAACAGATGACTGCACATACATAGACGGAAGCAAACGCTCATGGGAAATGGAGTTCATGTGTCAGTCCAGTGACAATTCTCTACATACAGAGAGTTTTACATCCAAGAGTTCTTTTCTTCATCACTTGTGCGAGAGTGAATGATATGGGTGGTTATAGATCTTTATTTCTATAAATCAATCATGTGCCTGCTTTGTTACAAATGTGTGATTTTGCCCGTTTGACCAGGTGGAAGCTTTTATATAGTAGATATCTGAGAGGTTTCTCTGTGTTGTTGATTCTCTGATCTAATCCGAGTGGGTGGCAGAAGATGAAGTGTTCAACGAATGTGACAGAGACTTTCCTGACCTCTCTCATCGCAGTCATCTCAATCCGCCTCTCAGGACCATTCACTCATGTGTGTCCTGAATCCTCAATACTGCTGACCATTATTTTCTGAAGAGGGGTCAAGCATGGGCTGTGCGTTCACACCCTGTTAAAGCTCACTGCTCTCTTACTGCACAAATCATATTTATGTCACTATTAGCAGACCAGGTTCTATTTTATCTGTCAAAACTGGGTGTTAGCGGATAGAGGTGTGTTCGGCCGTAAGGTTGAGCCCTCAGAATTTGCCACCTGTAGTTTGATTTAATAGGATCTTTTTCAAATCGACCCTGGAGGAGGAAGCTTGACCGTTGCAATTAAAACTAATTACTGCTAATGCCCTTAACCGTGACTATTAAACTGTATTGTCACACAACTGTGTTGACTGCGACCTTGAGGGTCTCGAAAGGCGCCTTATAATTTAAATGAATTAATATTAATAATACAAACGTGGATTTGGGATCCTCACATGGGATTTCTCACGACATTGGTTGAGAATCTACCACCATAAATGTTTCATTGCTCTACTGATCCGCAGTCTTTGCATTTTAAGAAGAATCGGCTAGCAAACGGCTTGACTTTGGTGTTTTATGCGTCACACAGGTTTGGTCTAGTCTTTTTTTTGCGTGCCTCCCATCTCAGATGGAGCTGTCAGGTTTTGTTGTTCTAGTGCTTATTTTCCACTTTGCTTTCAGACAAAAGCTCCGAGCAATAATGAAAGTGCAGGAAGTGCAGGTTTCAACGCCCGGTGTGTGAAGCTTGTTCAGCGCTCTGCTGGTGTTTGAATAGCAAAGCCAGGGAGCAGGCCGAAAGGACAGAGGAGCGCTCTTCTCATTAACGTGTTTGTTTTAGCCGTGTGCATGCGTCAGTGGGTTAGCTACAAGCTAGAGCTGGAGTGATTACATGCGCTGGTGCCTGCTTTTATTTTCTCGCTTCAGCTTGTGTAGGTGCTCCGTTCTTCTCCACATAATGACAAAAGCTAATTGAATGACAGACAAAAAGAACTGCAGAGTGTCAGTTGTGCGTGTGAAGAACTAGAAAGAATTGACACTGTTTTTCGGTGTGTGAGTAGGAAATGACAATAGCGCAGTGTAGTTTTTGTTTCAGCTTACAAGACTGCAAGTATGATTTTATTTTATTTTATCAAATGACAAAAATGATTGTGTCAGTAATCAAATCAAAACCAATAATTAAATTCTAAGGCAACATGCTGTTTTTTTTTTTCATTTGACTACTAAGGATGTAGTTGATAGCACCATCACTGTCATTTTTTTGCCCAATTAAACATTTGAAGTTGGTGCCCTGTACATCACCTATTCTGCACCAAACTTTAAAAATGCTTTTTAAAAAATGCCAAATTGTATAAATATGCTCAATTACACACCATATTAACGATAATATAACAAATAGTTTGTTGTACGATTGATAAACAAATAAACTGTTTAGTTGTTTCACAATGGTGAATGACACAAGCTAATAAAAGAAAACCTAGCGTTACACAGCAAATGGAATTCAGAATTTATGAAAATCTTTATTTTATTACTGTAGAGCAGGGGTCGGGAACCTTTTTGGCCGAGATAGCCATAAACACGGCATATTGGTAAAAATGAAGTCCAAAAGAGCCATACCTGTTTAAAACTAAATAAGTAAATCAATGCATATTTGTAAAACTAATATGAAATGCTGGACAACAAGTTTTTCATCTCGTTTTGATAACGTTGTTGTTATTATATGTAAAATGTCTTCAAACTCGTGTGGCTAGTTTTCAACTTAATTCTGACAAAACAAACGTGCAGTCAAGACCAAAAACTCAGACATATACAAATACATTTCCAATAAATCAAATGCAAATACAATAACTTTAAAATCAGGAGGGCATCCATTTAAACTTGAACGGTTTTAAAACTTGGCGTGCGATATGGCGTGCACGCGACTCAAACGCAACGGGAAAAAAGTTTTGATAGTTGAGAATGCAAGCGTAAAATTAAAAACGAAACAAAAATGCTTAGAGTTCTGTTAGTTTTTATTAATTTACATTTGATATTTTTAAAATCTGATTCCGTACAGAAGCTGCTCTGTCTCTCTCTCTCCATTCGTGAATAGTCATCGACTTGAGGGTTTCCGCTTAGCAAACTACTGAATAGGGCAGGTTAACGTCCTGACGTGGCGACAACGTTGCGCATTATCCAATAGAAAACCTGGTGTTGTCCGGAGGACAGCTGTGATTGGCTCCAGCGCCGGCAACCAGGACATTAATGGAAATGAATAGATTGAAATCTAAGAGCCATATGCAGTCACCAGAAGAGCCATATATGACTGTGAGTCATAGGTTCCCGACCCCTGCTGTAGAGGAACTGTAGAAAACTAGCTGATCCACGACAGATCAAGCAAAGTACAAAGCAAGACAAAATGTACACATGAGGTGTAGAGAAATGTCCTTAAAAGTCCTTAAAAGTTCTGCACACTCTATACACATTAAAGTGGGTGAGCTGGTGTCTTCCTTTCTTTTCACTATCTGCTTTATTTAATCTTTCTTTTAGTTTCTGATAAACAGATTAAATCACTGTTTTGCTAGGACGTTGCTAGGCTGAAAATAGGAAGGGGATGCAGTTTCACTTTAAGACATCAATTTTCAACTTAAAATACAAAAATACAACTTTAGGTAATACTATAATAATACTTTTGCCCCTGGTTGTTGAACCAAATAATTCCTAAACTTTCAAAGTTACTTAGAGAAGAATAAAGTTACAAATATTTGGATATATTTAGCTGAGTTTTGTGGTGGTAATGTTCCTAAAATGAGGATTAAAGATATAATCACCTGACCGAACCAGAACAAAGACCTAACAATGGCCAGACACCGGCAGCAGCATTCGTCTCAGTCGACTGAGTCACATGTGATGTTATTTTCAGATGAAGTGTTTTATAATTCCTTTTTTAACATTCTTGGAAATGTAGGGTTTTCAGCGTTTACTTTGAAAATCTGTGTAGGAAGAGACATATTTTGTAGTCAAAAGCCAGGGTTTTTATTAGCATGTTGCTAAGCTAAAGTCACCTTCAATACGTGTTGCACAACCTAGCTAAAACTGGACTTACCTGTAATTTTGCATACCTAAATTTATAATGACAAGGCATCACTTTTTTAAAACAAATAGCATTATTCAATACAACATGTATATTTATTTTAATATATGCAAAGTACATTTAAAATATTTATGAATGCTCTGCATCAATAAACTGTAAGTATTATAATCCTATCATTAATTTAACTTTAATCCCCATTTTAATGCACAATGGAGGTACTTTCATATAACACTTTAAATAAAAGTCTAAGCTTTATTTGTTGCTGGCAAAATGAAGGTGGATTTAGCAGGTGAAGGATACAGAACAAATGGTTTATTACTGGAACGGCCACCCACCTCTATATCAGAGCATCAGGGGCTTAAATCTGCGTATCCCTGAGGGGCTCTCTGTGCTTTGTCACGTGAATGAGCCAATTCCCAGCAAAATCCTTCGTCTTTGGCAAAGGGTGACATTTCTAAGCTCTGAAAAGACACTTGAGTATTCATATTCGGTGATTGATGCTGCGTTTGTCTCCGCTTGTGGGATGTGCTGGGTGGTGGGTCCAGTCAACCATTAATTGTGGTAAATGATGGTGAAGAACTTGGCCACATTTGATAGAGCTGACACCGGGGAGCGAGAGCCGCCATGCTCCTGCAGCTTGAACTTTGGATATGTGTGTGTGTGTGTGTGTGTGTGTGTGTGTGTGTGTGTGTGTGTCCCAGCAAGGCAAACAGAGCTGGGAAGGTAGTGTACAGTCAGTGTAAATATGTAATGATGAGGGGCAGGGGGCCATTACGACTCTGACGTTAATTATACCCGTTATAGTCAGTTTTTAGAGCAGCAGGACTCAAATTAATCTGAGAGCCCTGCTAGACACGTTTAAATCATTACTGGATGTTTAGCTCTCATCCGTCATCGGTAATTTATGCACGGCGGTGGTCAGACTCTATCATTTTTGGATATAGTAACTGCAGAGTGTTACTGTGTAATTAAGAAGGATGATTAGGATTGGGAAACGCATTACTAGTAGTGATGAGTGCAGGTATAATATTAGGTTTTATCTCGATTTTTGCAAAATCTGCAGTATAATCAGAATCAGAGATTTGCTAAAGATGAATTTAAAATGTCAGAACCTTATTGATACCTAATAGGAAATATTTTGGTATGTTTATGCACTCACAAGACACTTTTACACATTTTTAGAAGTTTGAATTTGAATTTCTAATTGTAAATTAAATTATTTTAAATGACTGTTAAACACTGTAATAACTCAATGCTTTTCATGGCAATTGAAATAAGAGAGTTGTCTAATTTATCTTTAAAAAAGTTGTGCATTTATACACAAAACAATTAGTAAATGGGTTTTCTTTAGTTCCACAAAGCTAAGTTGGCATCTTCCCTGTGGATTTCTCGCACAGTTCAAAAATATAAACTCGAGTGATGATGATGATGACGACACTTTAATAATGAATGACTGTTCAAACAAGACAGTTCATCCGCATGGGTTTGTCAACTATTTGTGTTTGTTTCAAACTACTGGCACAACCTTCAATGACCCAGAAATGTATAACGTAGCTTAGCTGGATGACACGGGTTAATTCAATCTCAGCATCACAAGTCTTCAAATTGTCACACTAATTTTTCACATGTTGACTGATGTGACTGTGACTTAGTGGATCATTCTGTCACTCACTGCAAGAAGAAGCCATTCAGAACTTTTCTTTGCGGAGTTTGCGAGTTGTCAATGTGCTCTTGTGGGTTTCCTCTTGGTCTCGGTTTACTTCCACAGTTTAAATACAGTACACGTGTTTAGAAAAATCAGTCTGTGTTGCCAATAAGTTTGAGTGAGAGTGAATGTGTGTGTGTGTGTGTTTGTCCTGCTCTGTAATTGGTTGGCCACAGATTCAGAATGCGTCACTACCTTAAGGTCAGTGACCCAGAACTGTATGAAGTGATTTGGAAAATGAATGAATGATTTCATTTTAGACTTTAATTTAAAATTATGATATAACATGTTTAGCATGCTTACATTGTAATTACTAAAGCATGCTGATGTGTTTTAAATATACAGTACTGTATCAATGTAAAGTATAGCTTCATTGAATTTCTAGTTTCAAGGTTAAACTAACTTCTGATAAAAAACTAACAAGTAATAACACGGAAAATATGATTTTGTCCATTTAAAGGTGAAACAAGTCAATTATGCAGAATATGTTCTCAGTCTGTCCGCTGTAAGCCTGTTTTTACTGTTTTATGGGAGTTTGTTGACTTTCAGACAGCATTTTTTTTTATATTTAAGTCACTGTCAAGGTGTTACTCTGAAGTTTAGTGATAGAGTCACTGGACCCGGGGCTTTGGAAATGCAGATTTTCCCCGTGGGGTTTCAGTCACCGTAGAACAGCTTCAGGCAGGAGCAGAGCTGTCACTGTTACCTGTGATAGAGAAACGGCTCGGGGAAGATGTTACTGAGATAGATTCACATGATCTGATGCAGTGAAAAAGAAAATCTGACATGCAGTTTTTTTTCCAGAACTTTGTTTTCTGATAATGACATTCCATAATTTTGTTGTTTGTTGTTAAATTTGCCATTCATTATTTTTGGGGCTTTGTGTAAAAGTGATCAGCTCTTCTCATCTTTTATTTAATTGGTCATTTGTTAAAATAGCAGAAGAATAATAATAGCAGCTTTTCTAGCAGCACCAGGAGTTTAGATGTTGGCAGAGAGGTTGAACATATTGGATAGAGCTTAAATAACTGTGTAAATTGACATTTACAGACACTAGAGGTGTTCTCTAAATGTTTACCCATATTACTGTTTTACTAGCTCACGTTCCTTTTGCGCAGTGACATTTTGTCCTCTTTTCATTGTTTTATGTCTTTGCCTTTTCAGGGAGTTTGGCTGGAGGGATCCAGAGCTGCCGGAGGTCATTCAAATGCTGCAGCACCAGTTTCCTTCAGTACAGTCCAACGCCGCGGCCTACCTCCAGCACTTGTGCTTTGGAGACAACAAGATCAAATCAGAGGTAATAATTGTATCGATATCAAATGCATTTCAGCACACCATCAGACATTATGCACAATTTAGGTCTGTTGTTTATTCTAGCAAGCAGCTGTCATTTTTCTGTAGACGTTAGAAAATGTGATCAAAATATTACAGATTTTCAATGTGGCAAGTGGCTAATATAATTTCATCAATTCTCGCTATCAATCAATTATTGGGTCAAGAGTTGACTTTAACAAAGTCATCTTCTCCATCAGTTTCTCACACATAAAGTGATTTGAGATCGTCAATGCGTATGGCCACTAGAGATTATTTAGAAAAAAGTGTGCAACATTTAAGCATCATTTGAAGTGACACACATAGTAAGGTGAACACACAAACCCGGAGCAGTGGGCAGCCTTAAGGTGTGGTGTCCTGCTCATGGATAGACCTGGCTCACAGGTCCAACTTCATACCACTAGGTCACAACTGATTGGCGTCAATGTTTAAGATGTTGGCTGGCCAAGTTTCAGGCTCAATTTCCATAAGCAATTTTCAATTTTTGCTGAAAATTCTGGAATTTAATGCAACAAGGTTGAATTTTTGCATCTTTACTTTTCAGTTTAGAATTGACTGTAGGTGGCACATGGCAACCTCCTCTAGACCAATTTCTAAAGAATAATAAGGCAGAAATCACATTAGATATTTTATATACATAGAGTTTTTGACATGTTATAAAGCCACAAATACTACGTTTGTGAAAGAAGATACAACTTTGATGGAAAATTAAAAGCAGGATTTAAGCTCTTTGCAGAAAGTTAAGAAATATTTTAATGAAATATGTTAATGATGTTAAGAAAAACCAACACAATCTGGTTGCGGGTCTTTTCTGGAACTGTGGCTGATTTGATATCATCTGAACTCTGTACCAGATACGGAGACAGGGTGGGATCCAGCTGCTGGTCGACCTTCTGGATCATCGTATGACTGATGTGCATAGAAGTGCCTGTGGTGCACTGAGGAATTTGGTTTACGGCAAGGCGAATGATGACAACAAGATCGCCTTGAAGAACTGTGGAGGGATCCCTGCACTCGTGCGACTCCTGCGCAAGACGACGGATGTGGAGATCAGAGAGCTGCTTACAGGTTACCAGAAAAGCTTACTAACCCACTAAACCCAAGAGTTTTGGTTCTACCTTGGTTCTATCTGGTTAGAGAACAATCAAAATTATTTTTTCCCCCCACATAAGTTTTTCGCTGCACGTTCTACACACAAGTGTGTGACCTTTCTGTCTCTGTCCATTTCCTGCATATAATTGGCATGTTCTGTTTGTTACAATAGACCCCGGTAGCCATTAACTGATTTGTTAATTAATTTCTAATTGGTCATGGCTCTTATGACTTACTAATTAAAAGTGATACCAAGTCTTGGGGTAGTTTCTTCAGGGAGTTGGTTATAATGAGCATTGACACACTGACAAAGGCAAAGTGGCTGATAGCAAAGTTTCTGAGATAGAGACGGAACCTGCGAGTTGGCAAAACTGGGCAATTTGCTTTTTGAGGCATCACATAAATGTCAGAGTTCAACAAGATTGTTTGAAGAAGCTCCCTTGTGTCTAAGCCTGGCAACCTAATTGTCCATCAATTGAAGACTTGCCATTCTCCAGAACACCAGTTTCAGAGAATTACCCGAAAGGCTTAAAAATAAATACAAGCCAAATAACAATGAGAGAAACAGGACCCGTCTCAGTCCAGATGTTCTGTAGGTAGAAAGAAACATCTTTTGTCAGCTTTACAAGGTCTGACCGTGGTGTTTGTGTCTACAGGCGTACTGTGGAACTTGTCCTCGTGTGACGGTCTGAAGATGCCCATCATCCAGGACGCTCTGGCAGTGCTGACCAACACGGTCATTATACCTCACTCGGGCTGGGACACGTCTCCGCATCAGGATGACCGCAAGCTGCATCTGCATTCCTCACAAGTGCTGCGCAATGCTACCGGATGTCTCAGGTAATTTATTTGATCTGCTAGCAAATCACAAAAACAAATTGAGAGGTTTGTGCATACTTATCTGGGAGGTGCGTACTTAAGATTTGGCACACATCTGGTATCACAATGAGATAGAAAAATCATCACGCAAGTTATTGACCTCTGTTGGGTACCACTTCACAAGAAACTTCTTAAAGTCCTGTGCATTTCAGTTTAACATGTTTAAATAAATCTTGAACCCCAAATTTTAGCAAAAGAAAATCAGCATCATTTGTCTGAAAGAACAAATATGCAGCAACATTTTAACTCATTAGATTGGCAGGACTTATTGGACACTTATTGGTTACGTATTTTGTACATTTTTTAAGAATGGCTCATAAAGGACTCATCGATTGGTCAGTGCCATTCCATTTTCTGTGGCAATGCCCTGCAAATCTTAGCTTTCATTGTTGGTTAGAATGAATGGATTCCGTTGAGTTTGCTGATTTTGGCTGATTTCTATGGGATCAGACTACCGCCAAAAATATAACACGTACATGCCAATCACATTATCAGAGAAAGGGCCACCCCAAATGATACTAGTACCTAAAGTCTTAAAGCAAAAGTCTAAAACGCACAAACAAATCTGAAGCGGATAAAAACGTTTCATATGAAAATGTGAAGATTGCGAGTGAAAAAAACAAACTAATTACAGTAGCTAAACATTTTTGTTCACATTTGACATGTGCTATATTATAGATATTTTTACCACTAATCTGATTCCATAGATTTCAGAGCTGTATTTGCACAAGATTAAATTCTTTAAGATTTTTTGTGTAAATACACCTAAAGCAAAAAGATTCCATAGTCTTGGAACTCACATTTTCTCTGTTCTGGTCCAAGTGTTTCATCTGAATCAACTCAAGACACTTATAGAGGATCTAGTGAAGAAAGAATACTGTGAACTGACAGCCACTCGCCTTAAAGCACCTTTTCCTTCACTTTAAAAATCTTTTCTTGGTTTACTTTTAAAGTGCCAGAAAGTTTGACAAAAGCTATACCATATTCACAAGCTATACTTTGCACTTCAATTATAAGGTCTGAGCAGTGGGATTGAAAAAAGTGCTGAGTCACTCTTAAATGGCTGGTCCAAGCTCCTTACGCCCAGCGTGATAATTAATCCTCTTCATGGATGACTGGAAAAGTCGTCTGATTGAATATTTAATGGCTGGACAGGGTTGCCACACTACCTGAAGTTCTCCGTTCTATAGGACACATTTCTTAGTGAAAAGATCTCACACAACCTATACAAACACCTGAGTAAAAAGCTAATTTGAGTAGAAATGGTGTTGATTAGAATCAACTATATAATAATAGATTATTAGTTGACTATATAACAATAGATAATCAATTTCCCTCCCTCCCTCCCTCTCTCTCTCTCTCTCTCTCTCGCTCTCTCTCTTTTTCTGTCTGTTTTTCCATCTATCCATCCACCCACCTATCTATCTATCTATCTATCTATCTATCTATCTATCTATCTATCTATCTATCTATCTATCTATCTATCTCTCTTTCTATATCTATTTATCTATCTGTCTGTTTCACAGTCTGCCTGTCTATCTATTAATCTCTCTCTCTGTCTCTGTCTCTGTCTCTCTCTCTCTCTCTCTCTCTCTCTCTCTCTCTCTCTCTCTCTCTCTCTCTCTCTCTCTCTCTCTATCTATCAGTCTGTCTGTCTATCTGTCCATTCAAACTCCCCAGAGATCTGTCCATTGAACCACCCATCATCAGCTTGTCTATATATCTGTCTGTCTGTATGTATGTCCGTCCATCCGTTTGTCCACTCATTCATCCACCCATCACAGCTGAACTCATTGATGTTATTCCTTTGTAAGCTTAATCTAATAAAAAAAGCGCTTGTTTAAGCTTGACTTTTCTACACACGAAACACGGTCTCTTTAGATGCACAGTCTCTTTGGAGTTCAAGTTAGAACTGATGAAGGGAACTGATCAAATATATCTGAAAGCACTCTAGCACAGCACGCGTGACATGAGGTCTTCATCTGTTTGTACAGGAACGTGAGCTCCGCTGGAGAAGAGGCACGTCGCAGGATGAGAGAGTGCGAGGGATTGACTGATGCTCTGCTCTATGTCATCCAGACAGCCCTGGGCACAAGTCAAATTGACAGCAAGGTTTGACTTTCACCGTGCTTTTCTTTTTCATCCTTCTACCACAGTCTGTGGATAAGTAACAGCGGTTTTGAAACTTGTTGATTGCAATAATCTGGTAACCCCCCTAATAAAAACATATACTTTATAATATTTTTATTTAATATAATGTCCAGTGAAAAAACATCTGCAAATTTTGTAATTTGGTATGTTTATACTGTGCTAGCATTATTGGTACAGTAGTAATGGCCCAGCAGTATGGAGCACCATAACACACAAACTACAGATCCACGAAGGCTTTAGAGGCCTTGCCTTGTATAATTTATGATTGTATCGTTTGTACCATTTACTTAAAAGCACATTTGTTAAAATGTGTTTCTTTGGAGCACTTTCATATTTTTAAGTTATACGATTTAGTGTAATTTTATTGTAATATTTGATAAAAATACTTTTAAGTATTATGAATTTTTAAGCATAACTTTTTTCAAAGTTTAACATTTATTTATTGTAGAATAATATTCATGTTTGTCTTTTTTCCTATTTATGTTCAAAAAATGTTTATCCTGTTTGGCCTAAGTGTGGCTTGAGTTTTGGCTCCTCCTACCCCTGATTTAGATGCTTAACACACCTGTGATTAATTATTACTCAAAATGTTTTTTTTTCTGAAGAGCCTTTATATTAATAACCACGTTTGAGTCATTAAGTGGCGCACATCTTTGTGCAAAGACCGTCGTCTGTTCCATTTTCGAGGGTCTTGCTTTCTTGCACAGTGCTCTGTGCGAACGAGTTTAGATGTGGAGAAAAAAATGACACTTTAATCCTTGTGGAAGCGTTTACAAGATCAAAGTGGCTCTCTTTGTTTTTCTTGCCTCACTGCTCATCACAATAGGATTATTGCTCTAGTTCTCTACAGGAGTCGGTCCAGAGGACTAATCTAACAAGAGACTATTAAGAGTTCAGAGCACAGAACTGCAGACTTCTCTTGAGCAGAGCACTCTGGACCACAACCTTGACAATTAGATGCAGAGCACAGTGAAATTTGTGCCACCTTGTTAGTTTGATCCATTAATAAAATGTCAAAGTTTGCATTCATTTGTTTACACTATACTCTTTTTCTCCATTTCTTCACCTCACCTTCTAGACCATCGAGAACTGCGTGTGTATTCTACGGAACCTGTCGTACAGGTTGGCAGCGGAGACGTCCCAGGGGCAGCAGATGGGATCGGAGGAGCTGGACGGGGTTCTGTGCACCGATGCCAGCGGGAAAGATGGAGAGAGCTCCGGCTGCTGGGGCAAGAAGAAAAAGAAAAAGAAGAGTCACGATCAGGTGGGCAGAGGGCTTTATTCCTGCAGCTGGTGGCAATTAGCATCACTTAGCAGCCTTTGCTCGCAGTCGCCTGCTCCGACACTTTGTGTATAATTGACAATTTTCTAGGTTGATTTCATTTGGTTTCTGAAAACAGGGGTAGTTGGGGCATTGGGAGTGTTTGTTCTGAATTTGCATGGGTGAATGGGGAGGGGAAAGGTGGTATTACTTCATGATTGACTTAAATTATTGAGTGATTAGAAAATATGCAGATGTGTGTCTGGTTTGATTGAACAAAGTATAATTTTTTTTCTAATTGTTTAAGACCAGCGTTATGTTTTTATGCAAGTATCCATCAACGGAGGTGTAAAGAATAACTGAAAACCATACTTGAGTAAAAGTAAGGATACCTTACTGTTGAAATTACTCCATTACCAGTTACTGTACACTTGTTACAATTGCTTATATTTTTGATACTCAGTCCTTTGTTACTCAAGTAGTTATATTTACTCAAGTACTTCACACTACTGGCCCTCAACATATAGTTCTTAACAATAAAAGTGGCCAAAACATTTGAATGTACTTTGGAGATTCCCAGTCTGGTTTGCATTTCTCCATAAATTCCTGATGTATAATAATAAATAATAGCAGTGAAAGGGCTATAAATAAAGCGGCATCTGGTGCTCTACATGAATAGAGAGCAAATTTGTGTCCCATTAAACTGGAGCAATTTTATTTCAATTAAACCTGACACGTTCAACAAAACAATCTTGAAGGTTTGAGTCTTTATATTTCATAACTAGTCAAAGTTGGATAGTATTTGCTAATCGTTTTTGTCTTTCTGTAATAACTCTTCTCCCGACTCTCCTCTCAGTGGGATGGTGTTGGGCCGTTTCCAGACTCCGTTGACCCTCCTAAAGGCCTACAGATGC
Source organism: Paedocypris micromegethes (assembly GCA_028031935.1). Lineage (NCBI taxonomy): Eukaryota > Metazoa > Chordata > Actinopteri > Cypriniformes > Paedocypris > Paedocypris micromegethes. The sequence continues at coordinate 24,937,121 of CM051493.1, forward strand.
TGTGGCACCCGTCCATAGTAAAGCCGTACCTCACCCTGCTGTCGGAGTGCTCGAACCCGGACACCCTGGAGGGAGCAGCTGGGGCTCTACAGAACCTGGCAGCGGGTAGCTGGAAGGTAGGCCCCACCTTAAAGCCTGTGAGTAACCTCGCACCCTAAAGAGTCAGAAAACCACCAGACTGTTCCCTGTACTCAAATCAAACCATGTCAACTTTGCCTATACAGTATATTCCGTGTTTTGCTATTCTGATTTTTATTCTGAATATTGCAAGACCTGTGTACTTGCAATATTCAAAAGCTTGAAAAGCTTGAATATCCTGATCTAGATAAAGTTTCTAGAAAAGTGTTCATGAATTGTATATATATTTAGACAGCTCTTTTAACATTTCCAACCGTCAACTGTCAAGCATCTTTGGACTTTAGAGCACAGAGCAAAACATTTGTGTGTATTGCAGATACCTTTTATATGGAGTTGCATTGTCCATCGGAGTGAGTGTGTGAATGTGTGTGTGCTGCTTTCAGACCTAGAGTCAAGCTCCCTGTGACCCAAAAATGGACTACACAGTTGAATATGAATAGATGGATGGTTTTAAGCAAGTCCGTTATACCCAACGCATTTTTTTGAATGATAATGGCACACGGATTGCTATTGATAGCTACTATATTGCTACACAACAATGCCATTCAAATCTGAGGTTCTTAGCTACTTGCTTGACTTTTCTTCCTGCAGTGGTCCGTGTACATCCGTTCAGCGGTCCGGAAGGAGAAAGGACTGCCCATCCTCGTGGAGCTGCTGAGAATAGACAACGACCGAGTGGTGTGTGCCGTGGCCACCGCGCTTCGCAACATGGCTCTCGATGTCAGGAACAAGGAGCTCATCGGTAGGTTTGGAAAACAAAAATCCGCTCGAGTGGATTTAAATTGTGCCATCCAATCACTTGTACTGAAGGACCGCAGCGTTCTGTTTCAACATGTGTATCTGTGAGGGCATCTGGGAAGCTTTTTCAGCCCGATCCTGTAGCGAGATGAGGTGGCGTTGTTTGAAAGGCCGCTCACGAAACTAACAGACTATTGATCTTTTTAATAGTTTGTGTATTCTGATAAGGCCCTTGTGTCTCCATGGTAACCGCTTTCACTCAGTTTCTCGCCTGCTTGACTTCTGAGACGCGCAAATCTCTTCAGTAACACAGGGCAAGAGGAACATTGTGAAACTGAACAAACGCGGCGACAATCGCATCCGCCGAATACTGATCTGGTGTGTTCATTACGGATATAGCTGTTCAGAAGTCCTCCATTATTTAATGAAACCAGCAATGAAATAGACAAGCTGCTAGTGGCTTTCTTTCATGTAACTTCAATACACGCTGGATGAAAGCAGTTTTGCAGCTTAGGTTCTCAGAGAGAACAAGATCCCCGCCGGGAATAAGCGTACTGCGGTCGCGTTTAAGTGTAAGCGAGCTGCTCGAGTGGTGATGCGGCGCCATCAGACAGTTTGGCATTTCAGCGGCTGCAGTGGTTGCAGCCCCTCAGGTTCAGGCGGTCCAGCCACTTAAAGAGCTCCGCGTGCCCACCGTAGCTTCTCAGTCTCTCTAAAGAAAATGTCAGCGGTACAAATCTGAAGCCACGATCTCTGCAGGTGTCATTGGAGCCACTTGGGTAGATGTTAAATAATGCTTTTCTCCTCTGCTCAACCACAAAGGCAAGTACGCCATGAGGGATTTGGTCCATCGTCTACCAGGGGGCAACAATAACAACAGCAGTGGCACTGGTGGTCCCACCAAGAGCATGTCTGACGACACCATCACGGCAATCTGCTGCGCTTTGCATGAGGTCATCACTAAGAACATGGAGAACACCAAGGCTCTCCGTGATGCTGGGGGAATTGACAAACTCATCGGCATCGCTCGCAGCAAAGGAGACAAGTAGGGGTCTTTTTTTTGCTTCGCTGTTAATTCCCAAGTTATTTAGGGTTTTTTTTACAGCAGTGATGCCCTGTGACAAGGTGTGGCCTGCTCTGCTATTTAAAAATAAATAAATAATATTTCATTTATTTTGCAAGGCACCTTTCGAAACCCTCACGACTGTACATATTAATAATAACTCTTAGTTTGAACGGGCTTATGACTGTATGCTATTATTAGAATAACATTCAATGACCTTTAGAGGTCCCCAAAAAAACATATGTACAAAAAAATCTCAAAATCTTGCAATAAGAGCTGAAATTGTCAAAATACTAAATACTAAATAAATGCTGAGAATCAATATGACAATTTGTGATCCAAAAAATTCTCAAAACAAAACAAAAGTCAAGCATTGCATTATTAAAAAAAACATTGGATGCCAAGTCCGATTTTGTTGTTGAACAATCTTGAAGATTTGTTGTTGATATTTGTTGAAGTTGTTGTTTTTTTCATCCGTATACATTGTAGCACTCGAAAATCATAGCACAATGAGGTTTGGCTTCATATTATGAACGGTTAGACATCATTGGTTTACAGCATTAGTTTCTTGTTAATGCAGATAGAGTACATCGTTATGTGCTCTTTTCTCATGTTTTTTATGTAAATTCTCTGTTTGTGGGCAGACATACACCGAAGGTGGTGAAAGCAGCATCTCAAGTCCTCAACAGTATGTGGCAGTACAGAGATCTGCGAAGCCTCTACAAAAAGGTGAGCTGTGAAATCCAAAATCAACTGCGCCATCTTGATCGCTTTTTGGATGGAGCATCTTTAAACACTTAATCATGCAGAGAGTATTGCGTGCATACTCTTGGAAATGTGTTTTTGTATATTAAATTGTATTAACAGGAGATGGGATTGCAGTAGGTAGCGCTGTTGCCTCACATAAGGAGGTCCCATTAGACTCAAGTTCATGTCCCAGTCGGGGTCTTTCTATGCCCGAGGTTGCATGTTCTCCACATGCTTGCGGGGGTTTCCTCCAGGGATCCGGTTTCCACCCACAGTCTGAAAACTTGAGAGAATGTTTGAGAAATTGTCCATAAGCCCGAGTGAGAGGGAATGTGTGTCTGTGCGTCCAGCTCTGTGATTGTTTGGCCACCAATCCAGGGTGTGTCCAGCTTTGAGACTCTGGTTCTTACTGTTTATTGTTTATATTGAGACTTTGTAAATAAATTGAATATAAATTACGTCCCATTCAATTAGGCTCAGAAAAAATAAGAAAGTTTAATAAAAAAATTAAATTACAATGCTAAGTGTATAGAAATAATAAAACAATGTGTGAAAACACATTTCCTGATGAAAGTAGTATATTAATACCACCAAATATGTGGAATAGGTTTTGTTTTGTTTGTGGAATAAGACTGTTTTATTTATATATAAGGTATAGCTGTAATTGCACATATATTTAAATATACAGTGTTTTGGATTAAAGCATTAATGAATATAACCAGACAGTTTTGTTCCACTGTTCAAGGATCATAATCTAAATGTTAGTTTGTTTATTTTGCAGGATGGCTTTTCTCAGTATCACTTCATTGGCTCCTCTTCTACGATTGAGAGAGACAGACAACGACCTTATTCTTCTTCCCGCACTCCATCCATCTCTCCCGTTCGAGCCTCACCCAACAATCGATCAGGTCAGACACGCTTTATTTTGACAAGTTCCACTGTTGATGACTCTTTTGCTCTCAGAGGTAGATTAAATGTCGGATTCTACTCAATAAAACAAGAAGAGTCTAATCTCAAGAGTTTTTTTGTATATAGCCAGTCCAACATGCAGTAGTCGTGGTTCAAGGTCGTTCGACCTTGACATCTAAACAGAGCTTAACTGTCACGAATATGAGCTCAATGTTAGTCATATTTAAACAGATTTATTTGAAATCAGGAACACAGTTTCTTGAAGAAGACTTGCCCTGCGCCCGCACGCTGTCTGCATGCAAATTAAAGCTCTGATGCTAAAAATATCAAGCATTTAAAATAAATGAACCCTCAGTTTCGGCATAACTGGTGCGTTTGAGGGATAATGTTTACTTCCTGACTGTACAGTATGCATGTGTGTTTATGTAAATGTATATATTAATTTACATTATATGATATGTATAATCAAATGTACATTAATTTACATTTTAAATGGATATTGCATTCTAAAAACTAAATCACAGAATAGCGAGGTGGTCTTAACCTCATCAAACCTTGTACGGTGTATAGTGTATATTGTATACTGTATGTGTACAGTGACAATAAAGGCATTCTGATGTATTAAAACATAACATCAGTTTACATACAGTAGTTACATTGTAAATATTGTTAGGGTAAAACGGTTGTATTTTTCCAGTTACAGCTTCATAAAGTAACTTTAAACTCTTTGCTCAGGTTGAAAGTTGTGTATTTTTATTCTGAAGTCGTGCTGTTTGAGTAGAAGCTGTGTGTTTCTGATAGTTCACTTTATTTAAGCGAGCAAAAGCTTTGCTAAATACAGAACTGACAAGAGAGGTGAATTAAATTACTGGCGATGGAGTGAGTGCGAAGCCCAGACTAAATCAATCAGTTACCTGCCTGATTCCATTTACCATTCAGGATCGGAGCGCTGACACATGTTTGCCTCCCAAAGCATCAAGAGAATTGCTTCATTACAGTAAATTACTTTTTTTATGTACAATTAAAGCGCCTCGATTGAGTTGGATTTTTTTTGAGGATAGAGCGGTGTGTTTTCCCCCTGACAGACGGGCTGTTGCATAGCCCTCCTTTCACTTACGGATGACTTACCTTGTCTTTTTTAGCAAGTGCCCCCACTTCTCCTCGAGAAATGATGAGCCTGAAAGAGAGAAAGACAGACTATGAGTCAACTGGAACCAATTCTAGTTACCATGGAAACAAGGGCGAGCACACATCCAGAAAAGACGCCATGGCAGGTAGGGCCACAGTTCTTCAGCGGGGGGCTAATGCTTCACTATAGCTGCCTTCAGACAACCATTCCCACTCCGTCACGAGTGCCCAGCACACACTCAGCAAACTTATATCCGCTAGCAAACTGTTCTTTACACTGTTCCCTTTCTCTGTGTCTCTTATCTCTCTCTCTCTCTCCCTCCCTCTCTCACACACACTTTCTTTCTCTTCTTTCCTTTCTCTCTCTCCTTGGTAACTGTCTTGACTTTTTCTTTTCTCTCACTCTTTTTATCTCGTGCCCTCACTCTCACTTTTGCTCTTCCTTTTTTTTCCTCACTCTATCTTTTTATCCGTCTTTCTTTCTTGCTCACTCCCTCTTTGTATTTCTATCGCTCTTATTCTTTTGTCACTCTTCATTTTCTGTCACTCTAACACTCCCTTCATCTCTCTCTCTTCCTCTTTGTTTTTCTCTCACTCTTTTACTTTCTGTCCCTGACTTTTGCAATCTCTCTCTCTTTCTCTGTCTCTCTCTCTCTCTCTCTCTAGCGTCTTTGCATTGGTCTTGAACTAAGAAAAGCGCTATATAAATAAACTTGAACTTGAACTCTCTCTCACTCTCTCTCTGTCTCACGTGCATCTCTCTCTTTTTCTCCAGCTCAAATTTCCAGTGGAGCATCTACACTCTTTCGCGGTGCTTATTTGTCTCCTGGTGACGAAATTAAACATAACCAGGTGAGATTATAAGAATTCAATATTTCTTTTATAATTATTTTTCCATAATTTTTATTATCATTTTAAGCCAGCATGTAACTATGGTAATCAGTGTTGGTCTTGTTTGTTAGAACTAGTAAATGCACAATATTTAGTAGTGCCGATGATGTCACTTCCTGCAGCATTTCTCAAGCTGGTGTTGTTTGTGTCAGGTTCCAGGCAACCCTCCGGAGGCCTACCCTCCCTTCCAGACTCCCCCAGGAGCCGCCTTCGAGGAGCCCTACTACGAGGACCAGGGGCACAAACGCCCCCCGCCCCCCAGCGACGGCACCATGCACCTAGGACTGAAGTCCACCGGGAACTATGTGGATTTTTATTCAGCATCTCGTCCGTACAGCGAACTCAACTACGAGACCAGCCACTACCCAGCCTCGCCGGACTCCTGGGTGTAGAGGCCGAGGCTGGAGGCTGACTGACCCACACCGTGCACAGAGACCAGCCCAGCATGTGCATGAACACGAGTAGACATCTCACACACGTAAACCTTCAGTTCGGTTCACCGCTCACACCACTGCGGCCTGCCACTCCATCACTGAGTGAGCTTAGGAGTGTGTGAGTCCCCAAATCACAGAGGGACATGGAGATCTGGACCACGAGACGTTTTGTTGTTGGGTTTTTTTTTTCGTTGCTTATATTTTGTCAGTGGAAGTTGAAAAGTGACAAACAGGAAGAGGGGAAAAAAAAATCTGAACGCTACTAAAGCACAAGACAACACACATGAGCGGAGGAAGTCGTTTTTACACGTTGCCGTTTTTACGTTCAGACATGTTTCTCTAGAGTGTCCTGTCACACTCTTTGCCTTTCGACATTTTTTTCTTGGGTTTCACCCCTATTTTTTTTTTATCTTCTCACGTCTGGAGTAAAGTATGTGTTGTATGTTACCAATGTAGATAAAAGGCGCAGTGTGTATATTACTATTTACTGTGTCCCCTCATGTGACTCCATCTCATTTTTATTGACATGTAGTGAGTGGATGAGGACTCGACTCTTCTGTTTGTAAGATTTGCAGCAGCTACTACAATTTGTTTAAAGATGCGTTGTGTTATTTTGTTGGGGTTTTTTTTTTGGAGAAAACTACTGAAAACGGGGACCGAACATCACTGCCTGGACGGAGTTTACCACTATGAATAGCCGGAAAAACAACTTGTGGTCTATGTCACATTGGTTTTGTTTATATACGTGTGTGTGTGTGTGTGTGTGTGTGTGTGTGTGTCCGTATGTGTAATATTTTGCAGTATGGTGCGGCACATCGGACACAGTGAGACTCGCTAAAGACTCAAGGTGTGAGTTTCAGGGTCTTTCTGTGTGGATGTTCACCACATACTATTGTGGGTTTCCTCCGGGTCTCCATTTTTTTTTCCAAAGTCCAATAACATTTGTTTCATGAGAATTTGAATTGGCGAAATTGCCATCCAAAACCATAGGTAAGAGTGAAAGTGTGAATTGGTCACAAATTCAAAGTGGGAGGTTGCCTCCAGCCCCTCGTGACCCAGAAAAGGAGTAACCTGCATAAAATGGATGGATGGTTGAATAGATTTTCAGTATACAAACACAGACACACACACATTTTTTATTATGTATGCATTATTTACCATAACTTCATTCCAACATCACTGACACACAGACTGATTATTCAGTAATCTGTGCTTGGTTTTGTAAAACGTGCCAAACGTGGTAATCCCTGACCCACAGAGTGATGTCGCTATCAAAGGTCATCGGTTCTGTCAGCGCCCGTTTGTATATGCTTTTTTTAAACGGTGTTTTAACAGCATTCGCACTGCAATGAGAACAGAGGGTGCTGAGGTGACGCTCCCTCCAAAGGTTCCGTTAGTTGACGCTGTGTTGTAAAATAGACATTTGCGAGATCTGCTTTTTCTTCCAGAAATCAGTGGTTCTTGAGCTCATCGTAGGCAAATCTGTCAATAGACTATGAATATATATATATTATATAAATTGCAAATATATATATACTTTTTATGTGGAGATGTGGATGTCACATGCAGTTTTCCTCTCACCTTTATTTCAATACCAAATGTTGACTTCCTGTCATCATGTTGCTGTGTGAAACAGGAAAGACCAGGGCTCGGCGGGCAAATGTGGTGATAACTGTTATGGTGCTATCTCTCTTTATTCCAAGTCACATCCTTCACTTGTGTTCATGTGAGAAAGATCCGAATGATGCTTGAAAAAACAACGTCCGTAAAAGAGTTTGGGATATGGACACAGATCTGGAATTCCCTCCATGCGTAATTGCCCATGTCTAATCTCAGGTCATCTCACCTTTAACGTTAATCTTAATCGCACGAGTGAACTTGGGTGAACGTCCCTTCATTTCGCCTCGAGTTTGAGAGATGTTGAGCAAAGGTTTGATGCATGGTTAATCTGCCCTGGTCTTCCCTTCATCTCATTCTACACTTAGAGATTATTGTCAGGATCCGGATTCAGGATAATTCCCAAACTGGCATTTCTTCAGCACCGTTGATAGTGAACGTCCGAGAACAAGCAAAATATCTGTGAAAACGTAGACATATCAGACAACCTGTATTGAAGATGTAAGTAAACCTTTTATTTCTGTTGCTAGTCAAAGTGTTTGAGAGAATTGTGAACCTTTTTAAATGCCAGGTTGCAACTGCTACATAAACTTATTAAAAACTGCTGATTTGTGGCTTTGATTCTGTGTCTGAGGAAAATCTGGTTTCAAATATGTGTGTGTTTAATGATTTTTTTCGGACCATAAAGAGCCCTTGACAACTCAAAATCGTTTAAAATGTGCCTTAAATGTAAAAAAAAATCATAATAATAAAATTGTGAAATTATAGTCCGGCTTATAGTCTGAAAAGCACAATAATTGGGCGAACAGAAAGAAGCCTTGACGCTTGAGGACTTTTTCGTTGTATTTTATATTGATACAGCATTTGTTGTGTTCCAGACATTATCGCTGAGAGAATGCTTTCTCTCGCCTGTCGCAGCGAGTTTCAATTTATTGAATTTTGGAAAGAATTCCCGAATAGCTACCAGACGCCAGAAAAGCAAGCTGTGAGCGTCTGCTAGGGTTTTCATCACCACGTTTCATTACCATTTTCCCCACAGAGAAGAGGTTTTGACGTTGACGGGGTTTGTGCCGCTTGCCGCCAAAGAGTGTGAAGACGAAAGACAAGCCCCCACTGCTCAGGAACGACGAGACCACCACATCATCAAGCACAAACATTATAGAAAGCAGCACTATAAGAGAGGTTATAACTAAAGAGTAAATATTTTTCTTTGAAACAAAAAAATGACTATTGAGGTGGTGTGGTACTGACCCCTACTGGACAGTTGTCGCTCTACAACGCGAGACTTCTAATACCATTTGCAATGGCTATTCAATGATTGAAAGAGTTAATGGAACATTACATCATTGCTGGATGTAAAAAAGTAATAAAAAAGAAAATATTTAAAGCAGCTTCTAAATATGTCGACATTATTCAGTAGCCATATCGTTAAACGTTTATTTGTCGTCAGTTCAAAACAGAGACAAACCTAAGGCATCAAACCCGTGCTATCTTCTTCTCGCTGTAGGCAGTCGCAATTTGTCCATCTGCTCTGCTTTCCTTTTCTCCTCTTTCAGAGCTTTGTATTTCCATTTCGGGATCTCCAGGTACTGCGAGTCTTTGGATTGCCTGCGCTGTGGCTTCTCTGGGACAAACGTGGGGACGGGAGCTTTGCAGAGGAGAACTTTGGGCACCACCATCCCAGGACGCACGCTGCTTCTGCGCATCATGTGAAGCGGCAGCAGGCTGCTTCTCCTCAGGGCCAAGGTGGAGGCCAGAGCCACGTTTTGCAGTACCTGGGGCTGAAGGCTGGAGCGACGGTCCTGCTTCTTGGGCACTAGCAGAACCCTGGAGTTCTGAAACAATCGCTTGTAGTTGTTGAGTCGCTCTGGACCCAGGTTCTTCAGCTCAGCCAGACGCTGCTTTCGGAGGATGTCCGGAACCGCAGGCCGACGTTTCCCCACACACGGAGGGCTGCCTGGACACACGGTGTGGCAGGCCGGAGCTACAAGTGGACTGGCCAGTGCTGTGGTCATGCGCACCATGTAGTCCAGAACACCTTCTTCCACTGGGTTGGTCTTCATGCTGACTGTGAACAGGCCGCAAACATGCTCCGAGACCTTCCTCCAGCAGGACTTGGGCTCTTTGGATTTGGCCACCAGCTCGCTCAGCATAGGCCACTCCATGAGAAACGAATCGCAGAACTGTTCGGCGCATGGCTGCTCCATCAGACGATGCAACAGTCTGGCCGTCTCGTATCGGCCGGTGAACAGTGCCCACTCTCGTGGCGTCAGCTTACGACCAAAGTCCCTAGCTTCAATATCCCCTCCTGCATTGAGAAAAAAACACGTCTGTGGTCACAAAAAACACATCGGAAATCAGAATTTGGCATTAATGTCATACCGGTCATCACGAGAACCCGCACACACTCGGCTCGACCCTGCATGGCGGCCTTCATTAATGCGGTGAAGCCATGGCAGTTTCTCCGCTCAAGGTCTAATCCAGAGAAGTAGTTCAGCAAATAATGGGTAATCATACTGTGGCCTGCAATATAAAGGAGAAAGAGTATATTATAGCCTAGATGATGCAGTTTCTGATGAAATGGCTGCCACACTGATCTAAAAGTGCAGGTCCTGTCATAAAGACAAGCATGTTTCTAGACAGAGGACAATATTTTGTACGTTTCTATGTGTAATATGTATACATTTTATACTCTCTTACGGTATATTGAAATACAGTTAATAAATAAATGTGTGCGAGAGTAGAATTGAAAAATATAACAAAGTTTTGCAGAGTGTTGAAACTGAGAAGCTCAAATGAAACGAATGGAGACGATGAAAATGCAGCCCAAACTAAAAATACAATAGCTTGAAAAGTATAACAGATGTGAAGAATCAAATCTAGTGGATGAAGATGAGAGTCTCTGGACCTATTAAAAAATTAAAACATTGCTACGATGAAAGATGAGGAGACAAGAAGCCCTTGAAAAGATGATGGGCGACGACAGCTGAATGTGGAATTCCATTCAAAGTCTGAAAAAATATTGATTTAAAAGGTTAAGTTCAAGGAAAAGTACAAAATTTGAAAGGATGAATCTATGAGGATGAACAGATGAATGTAGGACACACAGGAAGTAGAACGACATTTTTAAAATGATTGGTGACAAAACGATGAAGCTTGAAAGATGGGGAAAAAGTTGATAAATACATAGATACATTTCAGAAAAAAATATAAAAGAAGACAAGATGAAATATAATGATGTTAAATAACCCGCATTAAGCAAGTTGAACAATGATCCTAATACAACCCATTGAGGACTAGTTAGTGACCAAAAAATGTAAAGAGAAGATGAAGGTGAGAAAAATGTTCACTTTATTTGCTTATTTAGATAATGTATTGTAGATGTACATGTCTCTTTAGTTTTTTTTATTATCTTTCTCTTCGATATGTTCATCTTTGTCTTGAGAGCAACTGTGACCGGAAAAGCAATTTCCCCCCTGGGATGAATAAGGTTTTTTTTAATCTTGAAAAGAAGAAAGAACATGAACTCAATAGTGACTTTCCCAGTAGCTCAGTCAGTAGAGCTGATGTTTGAAGCACCCGGTCATGGGGCAGATTCGCTGAAAGCAGGAAGTTTTTGATTTGTAAAAAAATTGCGATGCAAAACGTTTTGGACAAATTGGTAAATGACTCTAAAGTTACAAAAGTTATAGCAAAAAATTGTATGTCTATTTGAGCTAAAGGTTGAGCAAGAGTCTTTTCCCACCTGCTTGAGCTGCCGTCATGAGCGCCGTGTTTCCCTCGTTGTCTTGCCAGTTCACGTTCACGTGCGGACACTGCGACAGAGCGATGACCACATCCACGTAGCCTTGGTAACACGCCACAATCAGGCCTGTCTGTTGAGCAAAGAAGATGGAAACTAACACCACATGTCCTTGATTGTCTTTCAGAAGAACACTGGAATCATCCATTTTCTATCGCTTATTTCATTTTTGGGTCACGCGGAGCAGGAGCAAGACAATCTTAGCAAGACACACACTCTGGTGGCCAACCATTTGACTTGCCAAAATAGTTGAAAAAAAACGTGAAAAAATAAGTGAAAATCAACGAGTCTTTTCTCCAGATTTGTTCAATGGCCTGAAGCAGCTGACCTTGCTCTTTATATTTGTAATAGTGAGTTTGTTATAACAGGATTTGTATTACATTATCAAAAAACAGTGCTGCTGGGAAAACGTTTGGGGCTCAGGTTTGTCCAAGTTTCAGATTTCTTTTTCTGGAAAGCAACAAAGCCAGCAATGTCTAACAATAACTCTCTGATTTTTGAGAAAGCTCTACCGGCTCAGTTTATATAGTTTACTTCACAAGCAGGAAATATAGATAAATCTTTATTCGCAAACTCTTTGTTAGTGGTAGAACATAACTAAACACATCAATCTTGTATGTTTTCTGTCAGGAAACTATAAACCTCGAAATGTCAGAGCCACGACCATCCAGCTCCTACACTGGCTTATTCTCTCTTTTGCCTTGACTGGCACTTGCTCTATTGAGTTTAAGCTTCGGTGACAACAACCTAATCTTAATATCTCTGTCCATTACTCGCTGTCCGGCAAAACATAGGCTCACTATTAACCTGGGGAAATCTCATACGCTCCTTCTGCACCAGGCCGACATGTCCATTATAACTTATAGTTAAAAAACAAATGATTGAAGACACTCCGGTTCTTTTACCGATCTGGCATTTGGAGTTTGTGAATAACATTTTTGCTAAATAAATGTTATGAATTGAGACTCATCTTCTCTATATTCAGTCTGTCACACACTAGTGGCCAGCCAATCACAGAGTAGGACACACATTCACACTCTCACACCAATGGGCAATTTTCCAAGTAGGAGGAGACTTTGAGCAATGGACAGCCTAAAGCCGTGATGCCAGATGGCAACTGCCATAATGTACAGCCTAAATGGATGGTGGATGGTGAAAAGGTGGAACGCTGGACGGGTTTAGATGACGGTAGAACATCACTGTGAGGATTAAAGCAACGTTCTTCATGCACGTGTAGATTGTAAGTGATTACTTGGTGCGACGGGCAGATGGTAAACCCTATAAAGACTATTAGCTACGATTTAGCATAGAGTTCCTGGGCTCAGCCACTTGTCTGCTCCTATTTTTGGAGGTGAACAAGCCTACAGAGACACACAGTGTGACCTTTGCTGTGAAACAGTTGATATGCAGCTTTAGTTTGCATTATTGTTTGAGCGGTGTTGAAGGTTTTCCAGGTAAACGTGGATTGAGATTCTGCGTAATAGTAGAGCCCAATGCCAGGTCACATCAAGTGACAGACTTAATGTCATAAGGTGATTGTAAAGAAAATCCTCATGGGATCAGTGGAAGTTCGGTTGGCAAGGTGAATCAGAAAGAAAAATTAGGTTAAAACTAAAAGCTTTTTATTCATGTTTTATTTTGTATTTTCCAAGATGTGGCAGCACGGTGGCGCAGTGGGTAATGCTGTGGGAACAACCTATTCAAGACTCAAAGTGTGAGTTTGTGCTCTTTCTTTGGGGAGTTTGCATGTTCTCCTCGTGCTTGCGTGGAGCTTTCTTCCACAGTCCAAATGTATTTACTGGGATTGGCGAAATTGTCTATTTACAAAAGTAAATGAAAAATGAAAGTTTTAGTTAATTCGAGTCAATGTCGTTGTAGTCACTGCATTAAGATTATTAGAACGTTAAAGGTGTGCGGAGCAGCAAAGTGTGTGTCTGTATGTGTATGTGTGTTCCACATATGAATACATAAGGTATTATTCATTAAAGTGTATTTTTATCAGGACAGATGTTTGGTGTTGTTGGATTTAAGTGATTGATTGCAGAAGAAAGTAATTTCTGCTTTCATCCTCACATTAGAGTGAGTGGGAAATTTAAATGATTGATTTGTTGTATAGCTCACAGCTAAAAATTTTAGCACAAAAAAAAAAAATCCAAGTCTGCATGGCTGTGTTATTTTTTGGCATCTTGAAAATCTTTAAAAGCTCAGAGATGATTATTGATGGACTTAATCACAAACATAATAAAAACTCACCACAATTGGATTCAGTGTTTGGAAAACGCCTAGATAACAAAATATAATTTATGAGTTAAGAGGTGGAACCTTAACAGAGTCCTAACTCACGTTTTATCATGAGTTTAGTTTTTTGACAGTTGACGTTTACGCCAGATGTCGTTCCAGCGAGATTCTGAAAGTGAACATCACGGCCTTCTGCACAAATGTCATCTTTCACTGAGGAAGGAAACAGGATCAGTGCATCGGCTTATTCCATGTGGAGAATTCCGAAGATCAGACTTGCATAAAAGCTCTTTGATATGATAATAGCTCTGCAGACACATGACACTGGCATTAGCCGCACTGTCATAATTGTGAAAGTTTCTGTGCTAAGAACAATGAAAGGCCTCGATTGAACACATGGTCCTGAAAATATCTTACAGCAGTTTGTTTCAAAACACTGTAATAAAATACAGTGTTATCCATATGTTAGCAATACTTAAATATCATAGGAAATTATCTTTACACTATATTTATGCATATAGAATTGTTGTAGTGCAATTACTGTAGTTTAAAAAGTGAATTGTAAATTTATTCAGTATGTGTGGTTCATTGTAATATATATGTGGTTCATTGTATGGTGTGTGTGTGTGTGTGTGTGTGTGTGTGTGTGTGTGTGTGTGTGTGTGTGTGTGTGTGTGTGTGTGTAACATATAAACACTCAATTGGTACATAAACATACAGTTATTTAAACCGGATGATGTTGACACATACCCTTTTATTTTTGTCGACTTCTCGCACCTCCTCCTCTGTAAGTCCTTGTCTTATCAAGATTTTGACAATGATGGCGTTGTTGGAGCAGCAGGCTTTAAAAAAACTAATTGGCTCGGGACTCTCGGGACATCTCTCGAAGTCAAGAGACTCGTCCGGCGGATAAAAGGAATCATCCGACGCGATGCTTTTGGTGTCCGGTAGTTCCGAAAAGTCCAACTCCTCAAACTCCTGGTAGACATCATCATCGTCGTCGTCATCATCATCGTCGTAGTGATGGTGGTCCTCATCGTCTGCATAATAAGAGTCTTCCGTCGGCTCCACAAACGTGGAGCTCTGTATAGATGATTCTTCTGTGTTCCAGCGCTCAGCTTGGTTGTTGCTGGGAACATTGGAATAATCTTTGACCAAAAGTACACTTCCTGCAACTCCATTCTCAGTTATTACAACCATTTAACTACACAACTTGGGGGAAATAAAAGTACAAATGCTAACGCAAGGCAGAAGTCACATAACTGATAATCCTAAGAAGTAGATTTAAGTAGAAGAAGTAGAAGAAAAACAATCCAATGTGTTCGAAGGTTAAGAAACATCATTGTCAATTCCGCGACTTTTCGGAATCAGGTACCGACGTCCTGCATCCGCTGATTCTTCAATACACGCCGACAAATCACGGCGCATCTTTCCCCCGTGTGTGAGACTGATATTTTTTCTTCTCCATCAATATCCATCAATTGAGAATTCTCCAGTGAATATGACGGACACTCGTCGGGAAAGAATTCAACTGGCATATAGGATTCGTTTAGAGAGAAGTTCCCTAATCCCCTTAGGGAGAGAGCTCTCGCTCTCTCTCGCGCGTGTGTGTGTGTGTGTGTCATCACTGTTCAGGGAAAGTTGGAGCATTAGTCTCGTTGCTGCCACTATTTTTAGACGACTTTAACCCTCAGGAGCACATTCATCACAGTGATTCCCACCGTTTGATTGTCTGTTTGTCCGTGATTTACTAACGGCTCCACAAGCCGCATCACTGGATTAGTGGAAGGTTAATTGGATATAGCGGAAATAACATGATGTTGTGGATAAGCTGTTCTTTCGTTTCTACTCTTTAAGACTGATTTTTAGACTTTTATACGCTAAATATTTTGCATATTGGTAAAAAACAAAAACAAACTACCGTTTACTTTGTAGACGTTAATTTACCGTTTACGTAAATTTGTAAAATCAACAGAACAACCTGTAGGTGATCTTAAGTAAGTTGACCGGGAAAATTAGCTCAACTGCTGTGTTTTAGCTGAAGTAACTGAGATGATTTTCTACCTTCTATTTTGACAGAAAGTGACAGTTTTATTCTATTCACATTGTAACTTCTGCTTGGCTGTTTTGGTGTAAATATACAAAATGGTTCGGTTCACATAATTGTAACGCCTCGTTAAATGTTTACACTACAAAGATACTGTACGGGTCAAATTGACCGGTGTCGAAAGAGTAAAAATAAAAAGCCTTTGGGTTCTGACATATGCACAATAAAAGGCCCCCGGGTAAAACGGACAGACATTATTGATATTCCTCTAAAACGAACATAACAGGAAAACTAACCAAACACGTAATTTATTAACGAAGCCAAAGCCACCTCATAACACACTTTGTGATTTAATATTGGTAATAAAAGTTTTTAACAAACAAAAAGGTCTGCCATTATGAGGAAGTACAGTTACAGCAAAAGCCTCCACACGGGAGGTTTTAAACATTCAGAATACTGAATACTTCTCACACAAACATGCTGCGGCCAGTAAAGGCTTAAACCAGACGCTGGGCCACTGTACCTTTACCTGTATTATAGCAGAACTCAGGAAAACATGAGCAGAAATCAAATCAATGGCTGATCAACATGAAAACGGTGTCACTAGTTGCACATATAAAAATAGAACAAATCACCTTTCAGAGGAACTTAATCCGACAAGAAGCTTCCAGTATCCAGTTGTAGTGTGATAAGAAACTATAAGGTCACTTATAGAATCTCGACATGGTTAACGCGCCGTCTCACCACCTGAGACAAATTCAGTGGACCGTGAACCTGACACAGTCCCGAAAAACTGAAACAGAGAACACACCTGCTACGCAACTGATGCCAGAAGAATCCAAATTTACAATATTTACAGACGTCTTATGGTTCATCTCCTCCACAGATGAAATGTACTTCGCATGGAAATCAAAGTCTTAGCGATCGTTTCTGGTCAGTTTACAAGCCAGGTGAGTGAATTACCGTGCATGTAAAGATTCTTAAAAATGCTAAGTTTTGTTCTTTTCTGTTTCTAAATGTGCACCAATCTGTACGTTCATCTGCGAGGCCATGCTGAGCACAAGACGGTCATACGATTGATATCAAGTTGAGCAGCAAAGAAAAGCTCTAGCTCAAACATTGACGCCATTGCCACTCTAAACGCTTTGTGTAGGCGAAGAGTCGAGAAGATCCCGAGTTGGAGAAGGAACTAACAGACGGTCAAGCTCACTGTGAGCCATAGACGCTGCCTTCCAGGACTCTTTCGCTGCCGAGCTTCCATGTGACTGGATGTTCAACTAAAGTTTGGCAGGTTCCTGCTAAAATCATAGGTGGAGTGAAGATTCTCTTTCCACCACAACTCATCAACTGACACCCACCTCAACTAAATTCTGCAGGTAAAAATCACAAGAGATTAAAGCATTGAGAAATGAATGAGACACACCACTAACAGCGTCAAATAAAACTC
Organism: Paedocypris micromegethes; assembly: GCA_028031935.1. Taxonomy (NCBI): domain Eukaryota; kingdom Metazoa; phylum Chordata; class Actinopteri; order Cypriniformes; genus Paedocypris; species Paedocypris micromegethes. The sequence goes on from CM051493.1 coordinate 24,954,320, forward strand.
GACCATCTTATTCAAAAATTTCAAGATCGTATTTCATTGATCTAATCTAATAAATAAAACTTGTAAAACTATATCAAACTCCGTTACAACCCAAACGCTCAAGAGACATGTACAGTTACTGGCCTCTCCACGGGTGACGAGTAAAGAACCATGTGAGTTAATTCAGACCATTAACTGATTTTACAAACAAGGTACAACTAGATTTAATAAATTAATACACACTAAAATATCCGTATGCAACTGGACATTCTCTTTAATTCCGGATTGGTTGTCTGCCGAGTGCGATTCTTTCTGGTTTATTTACACGGCTCTTTTTGCGGGCAGAATCAGAGGCAAGAGGTGGAATTTGCGAGTCTTAATAGATGAAGACGTCATGGATACGTGGAGAGTGCGGGACAGGAAGCCTGACGCATGCTCTCGCGCACAGAAACGGCGGCGGATGATTTCAGATGGTGTCACTCCTGCACGGAACTACTCTGTGTGGTGCTGCTCGGTTTGCCAGTTTTACGCTCGTAGTTCACCAGTCTCTGTCCAACAAGGTACCTGCAACAAAACAAAGAAGTGTTGTGACTGCTATGAATCATTTGCCACAACCGAAAATATTAAATCCTATTTTTCCACAATTTCACAATTGCTGAATTTAATGGAAAGTCATTGTTTCCATTATTATTCTGCAAATTATTAATATGGCTTTAACTAGTAGAGAACTTGCATTTTTAAAACAGACACACAGAAAATAAGTGTAAGGATGAACAATATTTGGAGTCTTTGGAAGAAAGAATTTCTGCAGCTCAAAACAAAGCAAAATTAAAATCACAAATTCCCGTCAAAGTTCATTGCCAGTTAAAGCTTTTAAAAATGTGTACAGTTGTGAAATCTTGAAAGGGACTGAAATAAACATACTTACATACATGCTACATGGCAAGCGTCGAATCAGGCATTCGACTTTTAGAAGAAATTCTATACAGTATTTAACATATAGAAGTCAAATTTCTTTTTTTTTTATTCATTTTTTTAACGAATTAGCATTTTTGATTATTGAAATTACATTGGAATTACAATTTCTACATCAGTTTTTTTTTTTTTTTTAATAGACACAACTGCAAAAAGTTGCTCTGGTGAAATGTGTGTTGCCTGCATGTGTGTGTTTTTTAAAGAGTGGGAGAGAATAGTTCACTTTCTAGGACCAAAACGTGTTTTTAGGCATTTTGTAATCACGCACGCACCTTTTATTGTGCACCTTTTGCACAATATGCTGTACATAACCACATATTCGGGGTTTTTTTTTTTTTTTTTGCACTGCACTTGTCTAATTTATTTATTGCATGTATATACTTTCGCTTTTTTGTCTTACCACTGTCACTCAATGCATGTACAGCAAAGTGAGAATTGACAATAATATGGTTTGATTTTGACTAACTCAACACTAACTTGTCATTCTTGATGTGCTCATAAAGGCGCTTGAATTGTCGAATTTGGAAAGAGAGAATCCCCATCAGCACCACCACCATCAGAAGAAAGGGATAGATTCTTCTCTGCACCAGATTCTGCATCTCCATGGTGACTCCTGGAGAAAAGAGAGAGAGAAGACCAGCTCAGAAACCTTATTTAAACCATATTTAGCAAGTGCGTATCATTATGCAACAGTATATTTTGGGCAAAAAAATCAGTTACTTACCAATGAGAGGGACAATGCCTACAGCAATTACATAGGGAATACAAAGAGAAAGCAGCAGCACAGCAATGACTGGAGCGGCAAGCTTTCTGATGATGAAATGGAGGTCAATGTTCCTGATTCCGTTGGCGTACACCTGTAGAGCAGAGAGCCATTCAGTGGAGTACGTCATTCTTTCCAGCAATAGCGTAAGGGTTAATAACTCCAGAAAGATGATGAAAAAGCCACACACCTGCTCAATCACAGTTTTCAGCCACCACTGAGGACCCATGAGGGTGATGGCAGCTATGATTTTGGCATGCAGCACACCTAAAGCCCAGTCCTAATGAAATAGTCACACATTAGCTTTTCTGTAAACAACAGATTGTTGTAATGAAAGTTGAACTCTGTTAAACAACATTCATTGTGTGCGGTGATCATAGTACTCTTGTTATGTCACTATATGAACATGAATTGAACCTGGCGAATGTAACAATCTACTCGAATTAAAAAGCAGTGGCTCTGACAAAGAGCTACACATCTGTTGCGCTACCTTTGCACTTTGCAACTGTTTTTCTGTAGCGTCTACACGTGACTTCATTTTGTTCTACGTTTCATCCAAATGTGTAGACCGTGATTTAGTCAATCGGCTCATGTTGTGCAACTAGCTCCATGAGCGAAGACTCCACACGTGACTCCACATCTGAAAGTTTTCTTTAAGGTAAAATAATAAAAATAATCAACCTGGAAAAATTTAAACAATTATAAGCTCTGAAATTTGATTTAGATTATTTTTCGATTAATCACCCAGCCGTAACTTTTACAGTAAGATATCTGTACTTTTACTTAAGTATGGTTACCAGGTACTCTTTACACCTCAGGGTGAATGCAAAGCAAGCCATTAATTAACAAAAAGAGTAGATAAATAGATAATAAATAAATAGATAGATTACCCACATGGCTAAGCTTTTAACTAATTTTGAGCCTGAGAAATTAAAGTCACCTTGACAAAACAGAATAAACAGAGTTTTGACAAGCAAAAAAGCTACTTTTAGTCCAAGTTCAACCGAATGTTTTGCATGTAAGAAATTGCTCACTATGGCCAATTCTATTCTGCTTTACCTGCCAAGGGTAGAACAAAGGTGTTTGATCCAGTGGCACTCTCAAAGGAGCTACAATAACCAGCTCAAAAAGCAGTCCTAACAGCAGTGGAATCACACCAGCCAGCAGCACAGCCACAATCAACGTCTTCATGATCTTAAATGGTAGAAACAGCACAAAATGCTTGTATGGCTTCCTGTATTCCGTGGTCTCTTCTGTGTGCCACTGTTGAATACGGTACCATGAGGGTCCACTCCTGAACCTTGAGCAGGATGACTCGACGTCCCTGAGGCATCCAGGCCAGCAGCACAGTGATGGCCCTGATGGACAGCCAGCACACATACAGGCCACAGGCCGCAGTGTACAGCTCGTGGATCTTTGCGCTGCCCGTCCAGAAAGACATCAGCCAGCGGCCAGTAAACACTGAAAAGAGTACAGTAATCCATGACAAAACAGACATGTACGGGATTTAAAAAAAAAAACATAATATTAAATGTTAAAAAAAAAACCCACGTAAACTGCATTGAGAACTTTGAAAAACTACTTTGCCGTTGTGAATCAAACCCACAACTTGTTGGCTGAGCAGAGGTCTGTGTGTGTGTGCGTGCATACAAGATTATGGAATGAGATGATGTTTATGTGTGCCCATGTGTATGATGTGGCTCTTTGCAGCTCTTTGTGGCTCTAACACGGAAAAAAGTGGCTCTTAGTTTCTGACTGGTTGGCCACCCCTGCACTAAATCAATGGTTTGCAATCATTTTTAAGGCAGAACATTTATTTTGATGGTGTTTGTCAACTAAGGTAGATTAGTGGGGAAAATCTGGGGAAAAGCGTTCATATATCATTACTCAATTTTAAAAAAATATGATTTTCAGCTTTAAAAATATGGTTTTTCACATTTCAAAGGTAATTCTTAAGAATTAGAGTGAAGAGTGTGTGGTTTCTTACCTGGCAATGTAAGACAAACCAAGCTGGACAGAAGAAGAGTCACACACATGAACATTATTAGCAACACAATCTACAAATTAAAAAAAAAAAAAAACAACATCAACATGGGAAGCATATGTCAAAGGGCATTTCAATGATAAATAAATAAGACAACTGTACTCTTAAGGGGAATTTCATAGGGCGATGATAGGGCTGAAAGCCCACGGGACCACCCTGCTGTAAAATGGCCTGGTGGGCAGCGTGCAATCCTTCTCCCACCACAGGAATGGCATTGTTACGGGGTGGCTGGTTGTTGTTGGCCTGCTGGTTTGCATTATTGTCATTGTCTTCTTGGTCTCCCAACAAGTAGGAATGCAAATCTCTGGAAGACGAGAGTTCAGTTCATCAAATGTCAGCGGTGTCATAAATCGAAAGGTAAATGAGTTTGAGTCTCACAGCAAGTAACCAGCAGTCACGGTCCAGGCTCGGACGAGACCTTTGAGCCACTGTCGTGTGTGTCCCTGTTCCAACAGAGCTGGAAGAACAACCTGTAACAACAACAACTCCAGAGACAGCTCGCTCACCGGAGCGTCACTGAAAGAGACAACACAAACACACAGACATTTTCAATCACAATACATAATACACAGTCCTGACCGCTCAAGTCTCGTGTTCAAATATAAAAGCTTCTCGACAAACCGTTTTCACAGTAGATAAAGTTAGTCACTCTGCAAACATTACTACTGTTCAAAGTCTCACAATGGCCAGGATGGGACACCAGGGTTAAGTGGACTTAAAGTAAAGTTTGACTGGGTAAACCATCCATCGATATGTGATGGGAGAAGCTCTATTGAAAATGATGACCGCAGGAGTAATATAATATAATTCAACCTTTATTAGTCCCTCAGTGGGGAAATTTTTTCTCTGCATTTAACCCATCCAACACACTGGCTTTAATGATGCAACCGGCTTGACACTACGGAGGAGGTCTGCTATGACAGCAGCATTTAACACTACATATTTGCAGCCCTTCTTTCCGCATCATGTCAAACTGGCTGATCTTTCAGACACTAATTCGAGTAAGCAGATGTCATAAACGTGCAGAAACGATTCATCAACGTATTAGACTACAAGGATTGCACAACGACGTCTAAAAAACACTAGTCGGAAATGTGTTGAAGAGTCACTTTAGTTTGCACTCATTGCTCAAGTGTGTTTTGTGTGTGTTCTTACTGTACTATTGAACTAAAAGACAAAACTAACAAAAAAAAACTTAAAACATAAGATTTAAAAAAAAGTCTCATAGAAATTTGAATGAATACGTATTCGTGTAACGTATTTGTAATTTTGGGACCATCCTATAAAACAAGGAAATTGAGGGAAAAAAAAAAAAAAAACAGTTAAATACTCTTGCTCAACACCCGGAACACAACAAATGTGCGAAAAGTGAAAATATTGAGTACTCAAATAAAAACTTGCTCTGGAATTGTAGAAACAAATAAACATGCCTCATGTTGTAAAATTACAGATGTTATGTTGATAATGTCGTTACCAACTCAATATAACTAAATCAGGTTTGTTTATTACAATCGGACATGCACACGGCTGTGACACATAAAATGATTTTGAGTGTCAAATTTAATTTGTTTCCATTTGATTTACCTCTTACTTTTCACTTCCTACTTTTGAGGTATTTTTTTTTTTAATTGGAACAAAATCTCTCAATAACCCTAAATTAAAATTTCAAAAGGTTGTAAACATACGAATAAAGAGCAATGTGAATTACTTGAACAATGAGCATCTCTTTGCTCAATCATGGTTAAGATTAAAACCAGTTGCTAATAACTAAGTGAATATTTTCATAAAAGAATATTAATCGACTATTCATCAGTATCATTAATCTCTTTTTGCTTACCTGTAAAGCATCACATTGTATGGGAGAAATGAAGGAAAGATGTGCTTGATTATCCGGATAGGAAGCCACAGCATGAGAAGAACAATAGAGCCAAACACAACCTGTAAATAATATCAAGTAAATGTTTAGTTCCTGCCTCACGGAGATGACAAAAAAAGGGTAATATAATAGAGGTCAACATTCTATTACCACTGAAAGTATGAATCGCCTCAGGTGTCTGTATATGGGCAGATGGATCATTTCCTGCACTGGATTGAAATCTGGATCATTGAGGTTTCTGAGAAACCACAGGACTCCTGGTCTGAGAACCTGCAAGAAGGGCAAGGAAAACATTTCCATATTTTAAACTTCTCCACATCTTCTGAAATGGTATTCTCTGGAGGACACTAAAATGCATGTGCTTACCTCTCTGAGCAGAAGGATAAAAGAGGCAAAGTAGAAGACGTACACCATCCCCACCAGCCAGTGAAGGAACATGGTGGTTCCTGGAGCAGATTCAAAACTGAGCTCTCTGTCTTTTAATGAAGCATCAAACATTTCCTGCAAAACAGACAGGTTTGTTGATTTTTTGGGATCTTGACATATGCTAGAACAGGGGTGCCCACAATTTTTCGGTTCGCGATCTACTTATTAAATGACCTAGTCAAAGCGATCTATATATATATATAGTTTTATATATATATATATATATAGTTTTAATACTTTGTTACTTTAATTAACTGTAGATGTTTGCTGTATATTGCCATCACCTCACTTTATATATGGTTTGTTGAGTGTCATCTTCTGGTTTTAAAACGCAGTAAACACACACTTCAGAATAAAATCCTTTTTCAGGTACAAAAATGTCCGAGTTGATAGCAGACTTACTTGACCGTTGTGTTTGCTTACTCATTCTCTCTGTTTATTGTATGTTTTTTTAAACTCTACTAGCACCCGACTCATAGGTAATAAGCGCACGTGACCGCTGCTGCGCACGGAACTCCGCCCCACGCGAGCGCGCACACTGCTGACAGAGAGACGCTCGTCGGAAATTAGAGTTTGGCAGAATCGTGTAAATGCTGGATTAAGATTGCGTGTGGGGTAGAATCGCCATCTTTTAAACTCATTTTTAGCCGATCTCTTACTCGCAAAGTTTGTAGAGTTTTTATCGCGATCGACGCAATGGGCACCCCTGTGCTAGAACATCACATCCGACAGATATGCAATAAAATAATTGTGTTGTACACTTATTAAAACGTATTTGTTAAACATGAAGTCATCAACAATAAAGTATTAAAAAAATACGCATTAAAAAAAAAAAAGTACCAAAGAGCAGATATCCAGCCACCAACCACAGATTAGTGGGAAAACGCCAATCTCTACAACCACTAGAAGAGACACCTGCATAAAAATACAGGTAAAAGTATTATTACCAAGTAGTGATTTTCATTTCAGAAATAAAAAAATACTGAATTACAGTAAACACAGTAATTGACAGTAAATAAAATGTAAATGGCTGATTTTACAGACCTTTACAACAATGTAGCAGACTCCTAACAAACGTCGAGATCTCTGAAACCTCACTAATGCTGCTAGTCCCTGAAATCTGAATTAGGGACAAAAACTGACGACTGATGGAAAAATGTAATGCAAGAAATGTAAAGACTGATGTAAAAAGATCTTTAGAGAGCGCAAAAGGATACGTGACAAATGATGAGCGCGATGGCTAGTAGGACATAGCCAACTATAGTAGTAATGAGACCCTCAAAATGTGAGGCACGGACCTGAAACCAGAACTTAATTAACGTGACATTTGTGCAACTTTAAGATGTAATAAATTTAATGCTTGTGTTGGAAAAGAATGACTTACATATTCTTCAAAACCAAGTCCAACAACTGAGAAGTGCCCGATGTGATATGGACAGAAAGCTTGGGGGAAAAAAAATAAGAAAATTGGAATTGGTGAACGCAATGAAGTTTTCTATTTTTTCAATTTTTTTAAAGCTTAATAGGTGATAATGTTTGCTTATTTAGTGTTATAATTATTATGATTCAACCAATGTGCTCTGCTTACCAAACACCAAGATGAAAAGGGTGTTGAGCGAGACTACCCAAAAAACATGCTCCTAAAGACGAAAAAAAAAACATTTAACAATACAAACATGGAAAAAAATACACAGCCAGTGAACGTATTAACATATTCAGAAATAATGATTAAATAAGGTGTCAATAAAGAGTTTCACTCACCAAGAAAACCAGGGATCCATCAAGTCCAAGCATCTGCATCAATACAAGGAGATGATGATTAACTTTCAATTTTTACCACATGTCAAAACAGTGTGATGTCACACAGGAAACAACCACACCCTTTCCCATGTGAGTTCCTCCGCCGCACGATCCCATTCCAGAGCGTTCCAGTTCATATCATCTGCAGAAACCATGTACACAATGATGTTCACATGAGGTATGACTAGGGTAACGTGTACGTATTTCAAACAACAGTCTGGTTCCGTCCTGACCTTGTGCTCCATTATTGGCATCTGCAGCATCCTCAGCTCCTGCATCATCCTCATCTTCATTGTCCAGCTCCATTTCTTCTGCGGGATCTGGAGGAAGGACTGGAACTTCAGCTGCTGCAACATTGTCCCCAGGGGCTTCAGCCTGAGCAGGAACAGGCTGGTTTTCCGCCCCTCCGTTACCCTGGCCAGGGGCCTGCTGGATAAAACAATACACTGAAAAGATGCCCAACAAAGCCGAGCATACCATTCAAATGCAACTTAAAAAAACTTGTAAAATAAAAGTATATTATAAACTTATAAAAAGTTATAAAATTTGATTCTAACAAAAGCAAAGGTTGGAAGAAGCTATGTTATTTTTGCGTGTATCTTTTCAATACTCAAATAAAACTCAGTTTAAGCAAATATTAATTTTGATATTAAAGGTTGCTAAATTACAGTCTTGAGTTTAAATCAGGGTTTCTACAGTTTCGGAAAAGTCAAATCCATGCACTTTCATGGTCCTTGTTCAAACTTGTCCACCACCACACAGTTGTGTTGTGTGTATATGTATTTAAAGATTTGCCTAAAATCTAAATGAAACAGTTTCTGATTTCGCATAACCTTTAATCTTTTCAAACAAAAACAAAGTTTTCCTGGCAATTTAATTGTAGTGGCTAGTGTCACTGTCTGTCTGGTGGACTGGCAATGTTAGTTTATGTACAGTCAATATAAAAACAAAGGAACAAAATGCAAATTAACAAAACAAATGAAAGACTTGAAATGAAATGATTTGATAATTTTGCTTTTCGAAAGATCAGAGACAGTTAAAAGAGGTTCATCCAGAGCAGTTTGAATTTTAGGCTCTACAACTAATTTTTATTCTTTCTTCTAAAAGACGAACTATTCAGAGAGATAGTTGCTTGTGAAACAACAATGCATATGTGTGTGTGTGTGTGTGTGTGTGTGTGTGTGTGTGTGTGTGTGTGTGTGTGTGTGTGTGTGTGTGTGTGAAGCCTTAGAGAAACCACAGACCCCTTTTGCAGAACTCCTTATCTGAGTTTGAACCGTTAACTCCTCTAACACCTGGACTTTCTAACTTTCGGTTTTTGTGAAATGTGTACGTCCATTGTCCGAATGTGAGAAAACCTTGACGGCAAGGGAGAAACTCTGTTTTATCTCTAGCACTTTCTGACGGGTCGCGCAATGTGATTCGCTAATGCTGAACTTTGCTATGTTTTATGGCTTTTTAATAAACGGGAGTCTGGGAGAATTTTAGTTAGGAGGAGGAAGACAGAAGACGTTAAGAGAGAGACTGTAAACGGAACGAAGAGTGAAAGATTTGGGCACTTCCCAGACTCAATTGATTTCACAAACCCTGTGTTGAAGTCTTTTATTGTTATTATTATTATTATTTTTAGTTATATATCAGTTATACTTATATACAGTTATAATAACTAATACTTAATAGTTATTATATAAGTATTTTTACTTTTATTATTTTAGAATAAGTTTCGGGGCGGCAAGATCCATATGGCGGTAAAGCGAGATAAGATTGAAGAGACCACCTCATAGACCCTGGTCAGAGAGTAAAATTTTCAAGCTGGCCTTGAAAGCATATACAGTGGTACCGTGATATGAATATAGTGGTATGAAAATAATCCGTGCCAAGAGCCGAAAATTTTGTTAGCTGAGCCGCATTTTACATATAATCCGCAAGGCGACGCATTTTGTTACTCAGGCTTTTAGTTATCTAGGATATTCGTGAGGAGGGGTACCACTGTAATTGAAATTCAATTATTTCAACCCCGTAAGAACCCAGTTAAATATTTAAAAAAATATATATTTAAAAGTAAAAGAAAAGACTGCCTATCGGGCTTGATGTGTTTGTAAAACGAGGCATTGGGCAGCTCAGAGGTTGTACAGTACCTCGTTGGGTTGTCCCGCTGCATTGGCAGGTTGCTGCTGGTTCTGCTCCAGCCATAAAGGGGCTCCACCATGAACAATCTGCTCTCTCAGCCACACCAGACTGATGAAGGCGCAGAGCGTGCAGGTCACCACAAAGCAGCCCTGCAGGCAGTCGGCCAGCAAGTTGTCTCTGCAAGAGAAAAACAATATCAGCAGTCATCACCTCTGAAAAACACAGGGACTTCCCTGCCCGCACACATCTGAGTAGTTTAAACAATCTGAAGGGAGAAAGTCATTTTTGAAGAACTTGAGAGCTTTCCTGTCAGGTACGTACGTTGAGAGCATGTCTAATGGGAGCGTGAGGAGGGAGCTTACTGATCCCGTAAAGAGACACTTATAGATGCGACCTGTAAGAAAACCAGAACAAATGAGCAACAACTCTACAAGGTTGTTCACAATAAAGGCATTATAAATATCTGGATGCATAAATGACTTACATGCTGTAAGAGGAACGACCCCTAGCCAAGCGAAGGCAACAAGTGTGTAATGGAACCAGTATCGAATAGCTGTGCCTATACTTGTGACCAGTCCTGCGAAAATGTCCTGCACTGGGAGCCGTGAAGGCATGTCTGGAGAGTAAACTGACAAGAAACAGGCATATGCAAATCAGAAAAATCACTTCTTCCAAATCAGCTACCAAAAAAAAAACACTGACGTAAAATTTGTGCTTTTGTACTGAACCTTAATTTCATTAGAAATAAAAACTTAATTTCTTTTTCTATAGATATTAATATAGTAAGACTTCATTTAACTTAACTTTAACATTTAAACATCTTAATTTATACCACAACACATGAGAATGTCATTGATTCCAAGAAATCATCAATTGTTTGACAATTTTCTGTTTATTCGGTATTCTACAATTTTGTTTATCTGCCGCTGGCACTGTATAAACATGGATCATAATTTGTCAGATCCATTTTAAACATTAATATTTTTTAAAATGGTCGAGTTAATAATTTGATTTCGTTCCATTTTTGGAAAGTTTCTTTGACTTATATTGTAGAATGCTCAATTCAATTTTTGCGGTTCTAATCTGATCCTAGTCATTTAAAATTGAGCTCGAGCTGATTCCTAATCCAATAGTTTTGGATATCACTATGTTACAACCAACATTAAAGTTCCAGCCACAGCACATTTAGAATACATTATGTCACACTTAAAACATTTGGAAGCACCGTGACACAATTTGTTTTGCTTTAAGACATTTGCCGGAAAGATCTGAACTGCGATTAGGCTCTGCCAGCCAATACCTGATCTTCAAAAACAGGCTGTATTATGTCCCATCCTGATTTTTTAAATTAATTCAGTACATTGGGATAAATAAAAAATATTGTATAAAACTGAGGTTTTTAGAAATTTTAAGACTGACTCGAGCAAAAGGCTGCATTGTTTGAGATTTGAAAAAGACTACGTTGCTTTTTCAGTTAAATTATACACTTCCTGGACAGAGACATGGTTGCTCCTTGCTTGTCAAGACATAAAAAAATAATGTACACCATGTTAGCTGTGATCAGATGTGTTCAACATTGTTTAAAGCCTTGACTCGCACATTTGTCTTCTTACCTACACTCCTAATATCAGGAAACGGCCACAGCTCTGTGAATTGTTCTCAACAGACTGAATGTATTCACTTGGTTTCCTTTCTAAATTTAAATCTCCAAGTTAAAATTTTTCTGTTTGAATGAAATTATTTATTTTTTTTGTCAAGAGATTCAGATTTATCTTTTATTTGTCCTCATATTAACCAACAGTATTAAAAAGTGATAAAAGATGCCATTTAGCTTACAAAAACGTTCCACACATTTATTTTACCTATTTGTATTTCTAGTTAATAGAATCTGGTTATTAGTTTTAAATTTTGGAAAAATTAAATATGCATATCAACAAATATTAACTTGTGTGCATAATAATAATAAAAAAAAAAAAATACTAGAATCTATTGGATGTCTGTTTTTGGGTTATTTACACAGCAGCTAAACATGTTCTTTTCTCATGGCACTAAAACAGCTTCAATTCAGGATTTTTAAATTCAATCATAACTGTTCCACAAAAACCTTTTAAACTCAACAGCAACTTTAAATTAAAGTAATTTTTCATGAAGAATGCAATAACTAAATCTTGAGATTATTCGCTAAATACATCCTCATTCAGAAATACAATATACTGCATTTGTCTGTAGTATATATGTATTTGTCCACACATTCACAAAATATGCTGGCATGAGCTTTTACTGCACATTTCATTTTGAAACCTAAAAAGAGCCACAGTGCATCGACTTGCCCAACAATCGGTGTAAACACATAAATCGAGCCAGTAAAAGCCCGCTACGTCACACAGCACCAGCATTGCCGTTTTGAATCACATGATGGTGGAATGTGACAATAACTGCTTTTGAATAGGCGGTTTAAGGAGGTTACAACTGTATAGACTCTTTCTAGCCTTACAACTCCAGAAGAATGTAATCGAATAGATTACTTACTTGGTGTGAAAGCAAATCTGTGTTTGCATAATTCACAGTACTCTTTTCTGCTGTGTTTAAGCCACTGGACCAAACTGTGGAAAAAAAAAAACAAAACAATGGGATAGTGGGGCAGAAAAGGGGGCAGGTGGGTGAGTCATGGCATTCAAAATAAAGCATTCAAAACTCCAAAATGTACCATTTCCACAGAATATGAGATAAATGAATGCTAAATGACATGTAAAGTGAGTGAAACTTGTCAATATGGCGAACCATATTGAAATTGGTGCTCCGCTTTTAACCCATCCAGTGAAGTGTGAATAAACTACTCTGGTTTGTATACTAAACTTAGCATAGTTTAGCATAACGTTTGCGATCTTTGCTCATTGTGTTATGTATTATAGAACTGCTATAAATGGCTAATTTAGAACTTCCTCGATTTACGGGATTACTGACATGACTTAATGCAGCCTTGTTAATTTTACAGTGTTTTATTTTTTTTTTTTTTGTGGCCTAGCAGTAGAGAGCTGGACATGTGACTGAGCTTGTGTGTTTGGAATCCTGGACCAGTGAGGTGTCCAAGAGCAAGACACATCTGCTCATTCTGTAAGTAGCTTTGTATAAAAAAAAGCGTCTGCTGAGTAAATGTCATGCAAATGAAACAAAACAAAACAACGTTAAGATGATTAATATTATAACATGTTCCCTGATTGTGTGTTAATTCCTCACGGAAACAATACATCAAACAATACTGGAGAAATAACCGTGTCAATTCAAAGAGCCCTTACCATTCCTGGTGTATGAACTTAATACTTCCAGTACACACACAAGGATGATAGAGAGGTTTGTCTTGAGTTCCCTCAGATCGGCACACCCGACATATATCAGCTGCCAAAAGAAGGGCAAAAGACGTTTAAAGCTTTGCAAAAACAGACACACACACACACACACACACACACACACACACACACACACACACGATCCATTCACGCGCACATTTGCACGTGTGCCGTTTACACACGCAGTTAATGGCTAAAGATCTCACGCTCGTAAACAGCATCGCCGTTTAAACACAATTCCCCATTCGTTAACGTGAATTACCAAACGACATCCCGTGAAGCCGCAATCCATCCCCAGCACAGGCTTCTGTGTTTATGTGCGGGTTTGAGAATGACAGCTGCGGTAAATGATCCGGTTTGCATGACAACGTTTAGCTCGTTAGCTTGCAAAGGCCACATCAGCTCCATAGCTGCGGGACTTCCGTCTCCACTGTCAATGTCCGCGCGATATTCTTTCGTGTCCGGACTAAAGGCAGCCGACAGACAGCCAGGCGGTTGGGTGTCTGTGTTGAGCAGCTTACCTTCTTCGGCGGTGTCCATCTTTCACGGTGACGCACTGTCCTCTTTACAGTCAACGCATAACACAGCACGGAACGCCACACAATATCAGCTTGCTGCCGGGCCACACGGTAACATGACGAATTAAATCGATCGTAAACCAGACATAATTCTCAACCAGGCTCTTTTCTTCGTGTAATCCCCACAGGGAGCGAAAATAAGCAACTTGTTGGCCAAGTATGTCACGGGTCGGGTGAATGCATATTTATGGCCTCTGCATCGGAAAGTGCAGCCAGGGTCGGTTTACGACAGAGCAGCGCGCATGCGTAAAGTGCGCGACACTTTTAGGCGTTTTCCGGTTCGCACTGGCGTTGTTGAAATCGAATTTTGGAACGAAACAGACGCACCGAGTCCCTCACCGAAGAGGGCAAAGACTCGCAGACACAATGAGAATTAATACACAAATGTGAATAAAATACGTTGAATAGAAAGAAACAAGTACAGCATATAACAACATATTCACAAAATAATATTTATGTATATAATAAAACGAATTCAACGTAAAAAGGCTAGAAAGCCATGTGTGTTTAGGCATGAAAAATTGCTTAAAATTAGTATAGTTTTTCTTGTGGAGACTACATTATTAGACAAATGTTATCAAAAAGCCTTTTGTATAGCCAATGAAATATACTGTACCATAACAAAGACAGTAAAACACTGAACGAAAGTCACAGAAAAGTGTTTGATCCAACTCAGTTCGTAAAGATGTGTATGCATCTGTCTACATTTTGCGTTTTAAATACTGTATGCTTTTTAATCTACAGCAGTGTTTTTGACATCTTGGACTGTTACGATTCTAAAACTGAATACAAAGAAATTATGTATACAGAAATTGTTGAGTTTATTAAGCTTAAAATGCATTATTTAATTTGTAATATCATTAATATTATTTAATAATATCATTTATGACTCATCTGATTTCACAAACCCTGTGTTGAAGTCTTTTATTTCTATAGTAAGTTTCTACGGCAAGATCCATCTAGCGGTAAAGCGAGATAAGATTGAAAAGATCGCTCATAGACCCTGACATAAATATACTTATTCTAAAGTATCATTTAGAATGTGTCTAGATAACAAAGACTAAACAACAATAGTGTAAAACTAGACAACAATTAGTTTTACACAACTTTATAATGTTTTTATTTACTTATTTATTATTAACATTTAGAAAGTAAACTAAATGTGATAGAGAACCTTGTTGCATATAAAACATTGACTAATTAAAAATAGTTTTTGAGCCTTCCATTGTTCCTTCAAAGGCACAAAACAAAAACAGATAGTCAATAAAAAAAAAGACTGATTGAGTTTAATAAAGCTGAAGTATTATGAGTCATCATGCCGTTCATTTCTGTCATCATCGGTTGTGCTGACGGGTTTGAACGTTTTGGCATCATAAACCCACACAGTGTCAATCCCTTCACCCCCTGTAGCATCCGGAATCCACGTGGGAAAGGGGAATCGACAAGCCACCACTCTCGCTGAGCTCGGCAGCTCGGTTTGAAGCTTGACTTCAAGTTCCTCCATCTTTAACAAAAACAGAGTCAGTAAAGAGACAAGAAGGCAAATACATTTGCTGAAGGACATCTTACCATCTGAGGAACTCCAAAGATGACAACGTTGACGTATTCGGAAAAACTTACCTGGAAGAAACAAACCTACATTGAAATCAATCTTGACTTTTTAATAGTGAAATATATTTGATATACTGTACCTTCCACAGGTCTGACATGTAGAAGGCTGTGCTGTGCCGGACCCCTTCCCTCCAGGCCCGGTACCGCGAATACCACACCAGCCAGGGGTTCAGCTCAAAGCCCACAGCCCTGAAGCCTTGCTTTGCTGCGGCAATGACCTACACAGTGTTTTGCAGAGCACACAGGCATTGTAAAGTTTGCTTTAGTCCAGCAGTTCAATTCAAACTCTAAATGTGTGGTAAACTTGTGTGGTAATTACTCTTACACACAAAAAGTGAAAGTGTTTTAGATAGATGGATAAAATCTTTATTTGTCTACATTAGAAATGTACATTGTTAGAGCAGCAGCAGTAGCAAATGTAAGTAAAAGAATACACAGTTGTAAACAATAACTAAAGATTAAAAATACTACTAGCAGAACATTGCACATTTTGTTTTTTTAAGCGTTTGGTGATGAAAAGTGATAGATAGAGTGAGTGAGTGACTGTGAGAGAAAGAGAGATAGAGAGAGACAGAGAGAGAGAGGGAGAGAGAAAACGTAAAGAGAAATACAGAGCAAAAAGAGAAATGACAGAACAAGAGTGGGAAGAAAATGAGAGAGATTAAGCAAGAGCAACAAGAGAAAAGAGAAAAAGACCAAAAATAGAAGACTCAAGACAGTGAAGAATGAGATGGGGAGAGAGTGATGAGAAAGAATGCAGGTATAGATGATAGAGCAAAGAGAGAAAATAGATAGAGAAGAAAGAGAGCAAAGAGAGCAAGAAAGCAGCGAGAGAAGATAGAGCAAAGAGAGAGGAAAAAAATGGAAGAGAAAGAAAGGGAAAAAATGAAGAGAAGAGAGAATGGAAAAACAGAGAACTCAAAAACAAATAGAGAGTGAGTGAGAGAATGAGAGAAGGGGGGGGGGTAGAAAGTGTAATCGTTTGCATTCACGCAAATACATGAAACCATTAAACGTACTATTCGTCCATCCCCACTGCCAATATCCACCAATGGACCGGTTCTATGTTGCAATACACGTAGAACGTTTGTAATTTGCGTCGTTGTCGCAGGGACGAACGGGAGACAAACTTTCCTCAGAGCAGGTGCCACAAAGGGTCCGGTCACCGCATACAAAGCGATCAACGATCCTCCGACGACGCACGTTGCGAAAATGCCAAGTTTGTTTTTAAATGTGCTCTCAGGCGCCTTTCGGTTAGTCTCGAACGAGTCTTCTGTTTTTTTTGGACCGGTGGAGTCTGACATCCCGATCACAAGGGCTGACCTTCCTGAATACGACGCTCAAGTAATGATTAATAAAAAACACGTAAAATGGTCTAGGGAAAAATTAATCAGAAACTATTTGATGAAAACATTTAGCAGTCTCAATAAGTGCTTCTATACTAAACTATTTCAAATCAGAAAAACGGTTCTTTTCATTATTTTGTCCGACGAAAACACAACGAGTTATTAGTTCCGTTTCCACCGTTTTCTTATTTACGGTATATTGATCGCCATTATCGTCCTTTTTTAGTAATACGCGTAATACAAAATAATACGTAAATCCAAACTTGTTATTATATAAGCATTTGATAAACTTTAATACTTTTCATGACGGAACGTATTTTTCCTGTAATACATCTGCAAAACAGAAGGAGGCACTGTTTACCCGTGTTGGTGCGTCAAGAATGACGGAATGGCAATTTCAGAAAAGATGTAAAAAATGTCAGTCGTTTAACGTGATTTTATTTTCTCGTGCAAACTAACATTTTCCGTTTAATTTAAAAGATGCCAAACACACGCACATATACTTGAAGACTTTAATATTTAAATAATAAGTTAAAGTGTTTTTTTAATTTGGTACATATTACGAGTTGCTTTATTTTATGTGCAACATAACCACAAAAAAATGCAAAAAAAAAATTGCTATTTTACTGCTTGGTTCTGTGACAATGTAATATAGAAACCGAATTTGTAGAATGGAAAAAATTAGCACAAAATGATCTTACATCAGCTTCAAATCAACAAAAAAACAAATAGTAGCATAGCATTAACATCACAATCTACAAACGTACATATCCTACAGGTTCACATGACTCAAGTATGAGAAGCAGATGATGTATAAGTGAACAACAACAAGTGAGCATTCTGACGTTTCGTCAAAACAAATAATTACAGAAAAATTATTAAAATGTTTAATAATCTGTTTAATAAAATTACTGCACGTAATTCTTAACTATCTCAATCAGTATGGTTTTTGCATCAAAGTTCATGAGTCTCCCAAAGAAAGGAGAAAGTTTGTCACATTAGATAAAGTGTCTGAAAAATGCATAAAACATGGGAATTATTAATGTCCAGCAAAAACACAATTAAACATAGCATAATAAAAAAAAAACAATATTGCATTAAAACTATTAGAAATCATTGGATATTGTCCGATGCAAAGTTCTCTCCATTGCCATTCGCCCATGACTAGTGGTCGGCCCATCGTCGAGCTCATAATCCAGGTCGCACTCCTCGGCTCCGTCTTGTGAATAGCTGTGCTTCATCACTACAATATTCCTCCGGGATGATGGAGTAGCTTGCAGTGGCATATGAGGCTGTGCTGCAGGGTGCATCTCGGAGAGGATTCCTGCGGCATCTCGCAGACTGAGATCACTGTGGCTGCCTTGAGTGCTGGAGGCTTGAGAGCCGCAGTGATGGCCGTGAACGCACTTAGAAGAGGAGCGCTGCAGCTTGGAGAAGTCCTCAGGTAAATCCTCATGATCACTGGAGGCCGATGGACGTAACGTGCACAGCTCGTAATGTGGTGGTTCAAAGGCCTCGTGCAGCAATGCGGGGTCAAATTCATCTCGGCGGATGATGTACTTCTTGCGCGGCTGCTTGATTTGGATGACTATCGACACGCTGAGCAGGATTGCCACCAATCCACAGGTCACGCCGATGATGGTCACATTGGTGTTGTCAAGACTATCCAGGATGGTTGGTTTTTGTTTTTCTGTGCGGAAATATAAGTGAAACTGCGTTAACAAACAATAACAGCATTTACTTCATTCCAAAATGCTTTCTATTCCAACTAACCACCTTCATGACAAAACACTGAAGACATTTCTCATTTTGTAAGTCGCTTTAGATATAAGCCTCTGCCAAAAGATGGTGTAGTAAAGTAAAGTGGGTTTGAGCCTTTTCACTTGATTACATTTTTTTTTTAATTATTTGATGAACTTTTGGTAATTGCATTATATAACTATAAACGCATATCAAATTGCATTTTATCTCCATTCTCAAAAGCCATCAATAAAGCCACTGGTTTGTTTTGCTTGTACTATAAACATCAATCAATATCATTTGTTTATATTTATTCCTTGAATTTTGAACTGTAATTCTATTAAAATTAAATCATATTGCAGACAGTTAGAAAGTATCTAGTACAAAAGTAAAAAAAACAGTAAAAAATGTATTAAGTTAGAAAAAAATAAGTACGGTATTAGTAGTTAAAGTTACAAATTATCCTGGTTTTGATTATCAAAATGTGAGTTCAAATTTCTGCATTTCAGCATGCAATTAGATTATAGATAATCATAGTCTTCCACATCTTGTTCCAGGTATAGATGGGATTTCAGCGACTAATTTTATAATTTCTGCAAGGATCGTCAGTTAATGTATTTTTTTTGGATTATTAGATCATTGTTGGTTATGACTTTATAGCTCCATAGTGGTTAACAAGTGTAGAAAAAGTGTAGTTACGCTAATAAGTATTAATTAATTACATGTAATAAAAAACGTGTATTAATTTACCGCTGGTCTCGAAACCTTAACAAGATACATGCTACTAGGTAGTTTAGTTTAATCACTTTTGCCACTCAACACTTTTAGAAATGCCGATAAGTTAATGAACTTAATAATCACTGTACAAAAATGATCAAAATATGCTATTTCTAAACCAAAAAAGAGAACGAGTAAATGTCCTACCTTTACACCCATTCTCATCCCAGGGATAGACACAGTTCTGAATCCCATTGCACACCAATGTCTGGTTAATGCACATGTTACTGTGACAGAAGAAAGAATCAGCTCCACAGGGCGCTGTAAAGCAGAGGACAAAATCAGAAACAGATCAGAGATTCTACCAGAGGTGATTCAGATGTGCTGATCAAGAATCAAAATTTATAACTGGAAGGCAATCAGGACTTCTAGAATGTGCCAGGCTGGGGACAAAGACTCACGGTCTTGGAAAGTGGTGAACAGGATACGGAATCGACTTCTTCGGCTGGTTTCATCCGCCCACATGCGGATCACACCGACCGAATTCAGCAGCATCACGTCGTTGGCGACTGTGCTACAGAATTTGTTCTTCAGGTGTTCTACTGAGCTGCTTCCATCATACACAGCCACAAAGTTCCTCTTGCACTCGTTTGAGTTCTGCATCTCATACTCCAGGAAGCGCAAGTAGATCTATGCCGGAGACAACTTTTCAGATTGAAGAAGTTTTGACAAATTGTATGAGTCAGCATTTAATTCCCAGTGTTTTCGGGACAATAAGGAAAGTGGAAAGGGTGGTCTACCTTGGAACCAGGAGGAGCTTTGATGATCCATCTGCAGTCCACAGCTTCTGACTGTAAGGCTTTGCTTTCTTTCGTAACCATTACAGATTCAACAATCCCCTCAGGCCCACTCATGTCAAACTCACAAGCTGGAATAGAAAACATATACATTTCATATACATTGACTTCACACTCGTATGTACATAATTGGCTTTGATTTGATTGCAATGTACATCAGAATGGTGATTAAAAACACCATACGTGGAAGAGGAGGTGGAACACCAAGGCTTTTGAAATCAGGATCTGCAAAACCAAAATAGAGAATGGTTATTGATTCAAGTAAAACTTTAATCTGTATTCTTCATATTTTTGCAACAATATTATGATTGTACCAAAAAGCATACGATAAGATGTATTAAAGCGTTTCACTACTAGAAAGACCCAATATATCAGCATCCATTCATAATTAGTTTGTTTGATGCAACGGACCAGTAAAAACTAATTAGATGAAGGTCTCTATTGCATAACTTTTATCAGCTTTTGTAGCTGTTACATCAAATCCAGCACTAAAAGGATCAATGAAACCTGCTGCACTATTATTTCATTATTATGTTACGCATGTTATTTTGAACAGAAAGTCCCCTGTATACCCAAAACATGTAATGAAAAATGGAATATGCAATGTAAAATGAATTTTAATCATTCTGATTTTTTTGCGATAATACCATTCCCGAGACAGATGGCATTTTATTCTTCCTGATGGCTTCAAACACAGATTAAAAAAAAACATGGATGACTTTCTCTGTGACCGTGAAGAACTTCAGCCTAAGTCCAATCATATACTATTTTTTTAAACGTAATAACTGAAACCCGCAGGATTAGGAAAGGAGGGAATGATGTCCCGAGGCTCGAGTCATGATTGTATGTGGATTAATAATCCTGTACCATCCTTACACAGATTATGGTGCCCAGAATGACAGCAAAGCAAAAACAGGGACAATAAGGTGTGTTTTCATCGGCCTGTTTAAATTCTAAATGAACTTTGAAACTT
This sequence comes from Paedocypris micromegethes, assembly GCA_028031935.1. NCBI lineage: Eukaryota > Metazoa > Chordata > Actinopteri > Cypriniformes > Paedocypris > Paedocypris micromegethes. The sequence goes on from CM051493.1 coordinate 24,975,482, forward strand.
TTCTTGCTTGAACAATGTTTTAGCTCTGGAGAGTCTATCTGATAAGTTGCTGGATCTAACATTTCCATGTCTCCATGTGTAAAATGTGTAATGTGTAACACACACAAGTCCTTTAGGGATGCAATCCAAAATCATTCGGGGATTCTCAGTAATCCGCTCTCGTTTTTCTTACCTCGGGTACAGCTTGTCTTAGATTATTTTTCTGCTGATGTAACAGGATGCAGGTCAGACAAAAATGTCAGGATTTGATATGATGTACTATATTTTGCATTATGGTATGTATTGAACACACAAACACACACATTTGAGTGGAACGAAAAAGAGGAAAAGTGCACAAATTGCACTTTATAATATCATATTGATTGTGTTTTTTATTCACAAGTAGTTTGACAGAAACTTGACAGTTTTTTTTATTGAATGCGCTGAAAACCTTGACACTTACGTCAATGGTTCCTATTCAGGATAGACAATTTGGATTGAAGTTTTAGTTTTTTTAGAAATTGTAAGAAACTCTCTATTGTGTGGAAAATTTAAGTTACAGTTACAGTAATATTACGTAACAAAGAACCAGTTTGAGCAGTCAAATTCTATTACGTCTTTGTTCCGATTTAACTCAAGGAAAACCTCAAATCCCACACGCTTGACCATTCTGAGGATTGTGAATAAGACAGACTGAATGTGCTCGGCTGAAGACACGCTTTCATTTACTGGGATCAGAGGCATCAGAATCCTCCCCCACTCAGCTGCCGCTTGTGTGCCCGTACTACAAATGTAGGCTGACCTGAGCTCAAAACGGCATTTGCCAAAACACGCGCCACTGACAGTATCAGCATCGACTCATGTAGACTTTTCTTTGTTTGTACGCTTAACAGAAGCCAGTTTGTATTTAATATATTATATACAAATATGTATATGGATATATACATATATTATTATTTTTTGATAAATAATACTAGTATTAAATATATGCACAGTATATTACATATATTTTTGTTATTAATAACTTTTTATTATTCATAATAATAATGAGTAATATAGTAATTATGATAGAGTGCAAAATGTTTTAGTGTTAAAATACGTTGTTCTGTAAAATCCTATTCCAAATTTGTCCAATTCAAATTTTGATTTAATATTTCATATTTTATATTCATTTGTAGACCAAATGGTTGTTGAACAATTTGAAGCCACAAAAAGCTTCCAGTAAGATTTTTTTTGTTAAATTCAGTGTTTTAGTTTAGTTTTCTTTACTTAAACATGTCATTGAAAGGAAGTTAAGAGAAGTACTACAAGGATGCTGGCAAACATTGTGGAAGATGTTTGTGTCTCAAGTACAACTCTGAAGAAAGATGCCATCAGCAACCTCACCTGGTGTGAAATTGTAGCGAGCTGAAAACCCAGTAGCTTCCAGCTCACCGTCTGCCACAAAGTTTATCCAAAGGTATCGTCCACTAGATTGAACATAAACCGGATTCTCTTCTCCGCAGTACCGGCCAATGATAGGGGAGAAGCTAAAAGGCCCATCTCTCACTTCAATGTGGTCAAACTTGCATTCCCACGAAGGCTCGATAGCAAACTGCTCATCAAAATACAGGTTGATGCATTGCCTCGGAGAAGCTGACGAACAAAAGAAAGCCGGAAAAACAGAAGTTGAAAAACAAATGCCGGTTTGTCAAGGTTAAAATAATTACCTGAACTCACTGACCTTCAATTATGTATGTACATTCTCGATCCGGGGGATATTTCTCAGGATGGTTTGGAGATGTGAAAAGACCACCATCAGGATCTTTAACCCAGGTTCCACAGAGGCCCGCGGGTGAGTACCCAGAATTGTTTTTAACTAAAGGGCGAGACGCAAAAACTTTTAATTTTTAAACTTTTAACCATAAAACATTTGCCACCCGAGAACTGACATGTAAAAACCAAAAACTAAAGATTTGAAAACACCAGAACTTCATAAAGTTTAGTTACCTGTTCTCCTCTTGGGTGGTGTTGTCGGTGCTCCGGAGAATCCAAGGTTGATAAGACATGAAAGAACTATTAAATCGTTCAATAATTTAATATATGTAGGCAAACAAATACGTACTTACAATAGTAAAAAAAAAACTACAAAAAAATATACTGGCAATTTGTTGAAATTTGAACACATTAAATGTAAATATTTATAATCTTGTATAAGAAATCTTGTTTAAAAAAATGATAATTCGTGTTTGGTTTATTCTATCACTTTGGTTTATTCTATCACTCTATCCCCTATTTTATAAATAAGACGCTGCATGAAACATCTGCACTGATTAAAGGCTAAACAGTTCTTAATCGCATAAAGCCTTAGCAATTAAAACAAAATAATAGTACAGCTTGATATTGATTTCCTCACCAATGAGCAGCTTCACTCGAACCATGATTCTTCTTCCGGACGCGTTCAACTTTGACTTCCATGAAATACGTGGCGAAACAGCGACAAAAAAAGAAAAACTGTAAAGAATCTTCGAGGATGGTTCAACGTTAAGTTGAATCGTCAGATATACAACAGATACATCTCAGCGATTGTCGAAGCTTCTCCTCAAACACGCGACGTGTTTGTTAGTTCACTACTTGGACGGAACAGAACAGGTTGAACGCATCTGCTTAATCCGTCTCCGCGTGCGGGAGACCTGCGGGCATCACAAGTGGATTAACTGCATCTCTTTTGTCATTTTTGACCAGATTTGCTCGCATCTCTACGTGACTACAATTGGTTGAAACATTGCCAAGCTTCATATAAAGTCCTCGAGATCGCTAGTTCTGTGCGCGAGTGTTTTACTGCACGTGCTTGCGTGATGTTTTGAAAAAACGATGGGACATGTATTGTAGTATCTGACAGTTGTTAAAAACTAAAGTATGAATAAAAACAGTATATGGTAAAATGACCTAAGATAGGTCAAATTAAATTTTTTTTTTTTATTATTGAATACACGTTGCAGTAACTTATAGTAAGTTTGAATTGTATTACATTATTCTATTTATAACATATTGATTCTATAAAATACGCACAATATAAATCAGCTATTAGTAATTCAATGCAATGTCAAGTTTTGTAGTTTATTTTTAGGTGCAGCAATACTGTCGAGCGCTATTAATATAATAACCACTAGATGTCGCAATAACATTTCAAATAAGTTTCTGAACATCTTAGCGTTAAATAATATCTATAAACAGTATCTGTTTGGATCTGCTTTAACCTTAATGAAACGAAATTACATATTCTAAAATGCTTTAGAAAGTGAACTGACATTATACATGTCTCACATCGCACATCTTTGTTATTATTTAGTGAGTTTTAAATAGTAAAACATATTAAACTGGTTAATTTCAACACTTTTTCTTTAATGTCCTTACAGAATAATGGCACACAAAAATATAGACTTTTTTTTTGGAAAGAAACACGAGAAACGCAGCTAGAATTCTTTTGCAGGTTGCACTTCTGTGTTTCCAATTGAGGTGGTTCAAAGGAAAACATGAGAGATTTTACCAAATAAAAGCAGTTATTAGTATGGGGCAAAGTGCCAATTCATAAGACAGAGTTTAAAGTTCCTAGGACCACTGTTAAGCTACTGTGACAATTAGACAGGAACATGCTGTTGCGTCCAGGACACTCACTCTGGCTGAGCAGAAATATTCAACAGCTGATAGTAGTAAGCTGTCGCCTGTGTGTGGGCTACTGAGAAGTGGAGAACATATCTATGGGGCCGCAGATTTACATGCTGCTGACTACGAATGGCACTGACCGGGCTGGAATGCGTATTGCTGCCCGTTTACTTTGCTTTGAATATTGTGCTGGATCGGCAAACCACAAGACTGCCCTTGCCTCTCGCTTCACACACGTTACCAGTTGCTGAACCTGAACTTGTGAATTTAGAATGAAATAAAAAGTAAAAATATCCACACAGAATAAAACCGAATGTAAATAAAAAACAAAACATCAAAATACCTAACTCTAACCCATACGCAAAACGGAATGTAATACACAAGATAACAAACTAGACAACAAAATACAAATGGCAAAATACAAAATGTTCAAAAGAAACAAGATATTGGTGTGCTGCTGCTAGCTGTTCTGAACTTTCCTCACTAATCGTCATCATCATCATCTTCTGCTCTGGATTCAGTGAGATTACTATAATAGACCATATCAAGAAATGCACCTGCCACTTTATCTTAAAAACAAAGCTTTCACAACAAGAGGGTCTTTGTAAATACTGTACGGTAAATACAGGGTGATGGTGAGGAAATAACAAGATGCTGCAGTTCTCACTGTTTCTCGCTAGGTGGAGCCAGAGGATTGTCATGTCTTATACTGACAATGCGCGTCTGTAAGTGTGCACTACGCTAAAGTATTAACCCCAGTTAAACACAGCTGCTTAAGAATGCACCCCATATAAAATAAAATGTTAATTGGACATTAATCAAATGTACTGTATTTTAAGTTGCTTGGTAAAGCTTTCTTTTGACTTTTGTGCTTTGGATTTAATGACGTATTACAAGTAAAAAGGGATGTGTGCGGAAAGAGAGAGAGAGAGAGAGAGAGAGAGAGAGAGAGGGAGGGGGGGGCGAGAGGATGACAGTGGGAGAAAGAGAGATAATCTACTGTTCTATGACTGCATGCTAATCATTTTTTTTATTCACAGGTCTTCAGTCATGGGTGGAGGAACGGAACCGGGCGCTTTGGTCCTGCTTGCCTACATCCTCCAACTAGGCTTCGGCGTTGCGTTTTCTTTCGGACAGAATGACACCGAACCTTTAGTTTTGGAAGGGAAGTGTTTAGTTGTGTGTGATTCGAATCCATCAGCCGAGGGAGGAGTGACCTCGTCATTTGGGATTTCTGTCCGAGCCGCCGGGGCTAAAGTGGCTTTCTCCGCGGTCCGAGGAACCAACCACGAACCATCAGAAATGAGTAACAAGTCCATGACCATCTACTTTGATCAGGTCAGAAACGGCTGGTATTTTATATTCTTCACACATGCACGCTAAAATGTTTGAAGAAGCCGTTTACAGAAGTGACTAAACACCTTTGCAGGTACTTGTGAACATTGGAAACCATTTCGATCTTAAGGCGAGTGTGTTTCAAGCTCCACGACGAGGCATTTACAGCTTTAGTTTTCACGTGGTGAAGGTCTACAACAGGCAGACGATCCAGGTGAGATCTTTAGATTGGCTACGTCTAAAAATAATCTAACCTAAAATGGTTCTTCAGTCAGATTTTAGGAAATAGAAAACGCAACATTTTGTACATTTTATAAAACTGTAAAAATGTTCTAACGCAAGGACAAACCTAATGATTAGCAGATAAAAAAAAAAAAAAAAAAAAAAATATATATATATATATATATATATATGTATGTATATATATATATATATATATATATATATATATATATACAGCATGTTTGTTTGTGTGTATGTGTGTGCGTAAGTGTGTGTGTGTATTTGTTTATGTGTGTGTGTGTGTGTGTGTGTGTGTGTGTGTGTGTGTGTGTGTGTGTGTGTGTGTGTGTGTGTGTGTGTGTGTGTGTGTGTGTGTGTGTGCGTGACTGTGTATATACAGTTGACTCCAGTTATTTGGGACTATAATAAAGCGGCAAAAGTTTGCGTTTGTACTTTAGGATTTCTCCCAATAAAGCGGCTGTCACCTTTGATTTTGGTAATATAACCAATAATTTTCCTCTTAATTGATCTTTATAGGTCAATCTTATGCACAATGAGTACCCGATTGTCTCTGCTTTTGCCGGAGACCAAGATGTCACCAGAGAGGCAGCAAGTAACGGAGTTCTGCTTCACCTGGAGCGCGATGACAGACTCTATCTCAAACTGGAGAGGGGAAACCTCATGGGCGGATGGAAGTACTCCACGTTTTCTGGCTTTCTTGTTTTTCCTCTTTAGATGGTCCTTGCTGAAGGAACTACGTGTATGTATCTACATGGGAAGAATCAGAGCAGACTTTAATATTATTGTTGTTATAAAACTTGAGATGATTATCTGTGTAGACAATACTCTATGTCACTTGTGAGAACATCTACATCTCCAAAAAAGGTCTGTGAATAATGAATTATATGTTAGACAAATTACTGTCTCTAATGTAGTATTTCTGTCGATTGAGAAAATTATTTTGCACGACATGTGGTAAGATTTTTTTTGCACGACAATATGCTTGTCGGTTTGCTGTCATGTTGCAGAGATTTTTTTTATTTGACTTACGCCCAAATATCAGTTCCTTATTGTTATTAGTAAAGTATAAATGAAGTCTTACAATTTTATACTTGAATGTAAATACACAATGTTATCACTCAAACAAAGAATGTATTGAGAAAACTGTCACAGTAGCAAGATTTTTTCTTTTTACTTTACTATTTGATTGAATATTTGCATGTGCGTTTGAGCAAGAGAGTGAATGAGGAGACTGGAAAAAAATACTTTAAAATGCAATGAACAAACACACGTTTTAGTCAGAATTTTTCTTCTTTAAAAAAGTTAATTAAACCAAGTCCGTTTGCTATTCACAGTCTATGACCATCTCAAAGCAGTTAGGGAGAACTCGGCTCAACTGGTTCTGTCTCTTCTGCCAATCTATCTTCACAAAACTTTAGAGTGATGACAGTTTTGGGCTGGAGGAATGTCGTTTCTCTCTTGAGTGATCCAGAAACAACCCCTACCCTTTACCAGCGGTCCGGAGTGATGCCTTCACTCTTTTGGCTGCTACATGAGTGACATCATCCCTCATCTGAGTATAGTGAAGGACCTCAAGAGAATGAACATGAAAAAAAAAACGTCAGCGTATATAAAGCGCTTTATTCAAGTGAAAAACGTCCACTCGTAAAGTGGATCTTGATTTTCTGTTGCGGGCTTCCCTATTTTGTGTCATAATGTATGTATGCTTTTATCAGGAGACATTTTCGGTGTAGAGTGATTATTATGTCTGAATCATACTAGGCAGAACATTACAGAGTTTTGGTGCAGAATATGCAATGGTTCATCCTCCTAGTTTCTGAAATGTTCTGATTTTTTGTTTCACATACTGAACTGTCTGAACTTAAGTTGGTCTACTTAATAAAATAACTTCTCAGAAGACTATTACATTAATTTAAACTTCATGAAAGCATGTATAAGTCTTTCTGCGTGTGGAGTTTAGAGCATTAGATGGAGACTCAATATGTTTTTGAGGTGAAGCAATGTGATTCTGCCTAGATTAATGATGTGGAATTCAAAACAGAGAATACTGTAGTAGGGTATTATCGTACCACAACACAACTTTTGAAAGTTAGTCAGTTTAAAGTGTGGCTGTGTTCTCTTGGTTATTGTTTAAGATGCAACAAGCAATGTTTTGAGTGAAGTATGAGACTTTTTTGTTTGTCTTAAACTACTGATTTCATTAAAGCAGTCTAATACATTTAAAAATAGAATTAGTAATGTCTAAAAATAATGTCTGGTAGTAAATCTTTTAAACAATAAATGCTTTTGCCATTATGTCTGATAAAGTCTTGTAAACAAAACATTTAAAGGGAGAAAAGAATTGGGTCGGGCACTTAGCCTTGTGGCAACCCAAGCTATTTATCTGAATGAAAAGTCAGTATTTCTGTGCTCTGATGTGATCTAAAATAGGAATGGTTATTTTCAAAAGTAGATTAGATTGGTCTAAAATTATGTTAAAGATAAACAATTTGCCCACATCTTTTTGTGGTTTTATGACAAAGCATAAACATATGGATGAAAGCTTATACAGTATTTGAAAGCTTATACAGTTTTAGTACAGTAAGTGGAATTTTTAACCAATAAATCACTGATAATATTGAAGTCTCCTAAATTTGAAAATGTTGAAATTTCATTGTGATTGGTAGAGATAATTATTATTAATGCTGTTAATTAAATAATTATATTCATGATTTCTTCAGTAACCAAATATAACAGCACCTAATTATTATTTAATTTTTACAAAATCTAAATATATCAAAACAAATCACGTGTATTGTCACATACACTTTTACGTGCAGTGAAAAGTTTCTTCAGAGAGGGTTAGGCTAACCCTAACCCACTAAATATAATTTATATATCATGAATTTAAAGATATAAGTGATCAAACACAAGTGAAAAACATCCAAGTCATTGCAAGTAAGAATCTTCATTTTAGTATTTTCAACTTTTTCCATTAACAAAAGTTAATTATTACTAATGTTTCGCGACGCAGGGAGCTAAGACCCAAATGCAGGGACTTTTATTAATAAACAGAACACTAACAAAATCATAACCAGAATGCCGCTCGAAGCCAATAAACACTACGTCCAATCGTTCTGGAACTAGACTAGATTAATGCAACATAAAACAAGACCAACATACCAAAATCCTAAAACTCAGATAAAGGATCATCCAGCACCAGACAAAGGAGAACACAGCCTTTTAAAACCAATTATGAAAGAACAAGACACAGGTGAGCAGAACAATCAGAATGACTTGAAATAAGACTACACCTGATAATTTTTAAAAAGTCAAAAGCCAACTTAAATATACCTAAAGTTCTATGTGTGCAATATGTATGCTGTAAGTCCATTCAAAGTTAATCTCGCATACACTTCACATGATTTTTTATTTATTTTCATTATAGTTTTAACAATTTCACTAATAAACCACACTGAATAACTCATTTATTAACCCAATTTACACAAAATTGTGCAACAGCATCTGTTTGCTAGTCAAATATATGTTATGCTTTAGTAGACTTGTGAAGCTTCTGTTTTTTTCAGAGAGACACATAACACAACTAAGAATAAAAATTATTCTTAGTTGTGTTGTTATTATTAAAAATAAATATTATTTTATTATAATATTCTAAAAAATGAAATAATGTGCATTTTGTAATTTAACTTAAAATGTTGTCATTTTACAAAATTAGTATTCTTTCAAGCAGGCCACAAGACAGACATAGGTTCCATGGATGACTGCTGACAGTTGACTGATTAAACCAAACCTTAGCCAATCAAAAACTAGAATTTAAAGTAGAGGCCGTATCCAGTGAGCAGATTCCTTTTACAAGAAATGAAAGCCATTCTATTTTAGAAGGTAAAGTCTACCCTGAAAAGATCTCTCTGATTTGTCCATAAATCCTGATCCACTTGATGAGCACCAAATGTTCAGCCACGAAGAGACCATAGTCTACAATGGATTTCGTTTTCCTCGTAGGCAGGAAAACAGAATGCTTTGTTTAAAACCAACTGGCAACTCTTTAATATGCTTTTAATGTTATCCATCTGGTCTAGTCAGACATCATTCATCCAGACATATATAACAATCCTAGTTTAGCAGGCACTTTCAGAAAAGATGTAACCCACGCTGCCCCCAGGGATACACAACAACAGTGGCGTGCTCCCAAGTAACAAAGTAAAAATACTAAAGTAGAATTTTGGTCTATTTATATTTCACTTGAGTGATACTTTCTTGCCTACTTTTTACTTCTACTCATTTTTTATGCAAATATTTGTACTTTTTAAAAATAGTTGGTCTTACTTTTTTTTGTTTTATTTTCATGTTTTCAACTTGATTGTGGTTTGATGAGTCGTGTAAACGTGTATCATTCCGACACAATCAGTGGTTTGTATGTCGTCCATCGGACCTGCACATTGGCAAGGGAAACGGCTCAAAAGAACTTTGAGAACCAGCTGCTTTTGCGACTGAACAAAAGAAAATTTGTAAATCTTTGGCGCATGTTCTGTGCTTAAATTATGTTATTTTGTCACATCACTCCAATAAAGATCATTGATGACATGCTTCTCTAACTCTTTTTTCACCATTACCATACTAGTCATAATAATTTCCACTCTGAAACACCGCTTAGTAGTGCGCTTATATGGTTCCTTAATGTGTTTGAAATGTAATAAAATTAAATAATTTTCAATGCAATTATATATACGGCAACATTATATATCAATATAATATATTATTATTTATAATATAACAACATAGTTCTATAGCATTAGAAATGTCCTTTTTATTGGCATTTTTCCTTGCATTGCTTTTACTTTTATACTTCAAGTAGTTATCTAACCAGTATTTTTACTTGAGTAAAAGGTTAAGGTAATACTCCACAGAAGTCTTTAACTTTTTTTTGTATCTATACTTCTACTTGAGTAATGAATGTGACTACTTTTCGCTTGGATAAAAGCGTCTGCCAAATTACTGTAAAGTAAAAGTAAAGTAATTTTGTGACAAACTCTGAAGTCTTCCACAACAGGAGTTTCTGCTAGTGCGTTCTTGAGGAAGAACATGTTTGTGGTAGTAACATGAACAGGAGTGATCCTGACCTGCTGCTATACCTATGCTCAGAGTCAAAGCGTGTAAAGACCAACTTTAAAACCGTTTTCAGAGCTCAATATATTCTCAAGGAAAGAGCAGAGAGAATTTGGTAATTTATTACCTTAGGCACAATTAAAATCTGTGAACACAGCATTGTTTGGAGGTGAAATGCTAATGTGATGAAGTATAGGAATGATGTGGGAGTAAAGTGTTAAACCCTGCAATAATCCTTCCCGGAAAAAGCTTAAAAGAACTCTAGCACGTTTTTCCATTAAACACCTAATTTTTTTTTATTAAACCAGAATTTTAAATGACATCCAGCCATATATGTTAAATACTTATCACATGATGCCTACAGATTCCGTTGATGTTCATATTATATTTTATTTTCTTTTTATTTTAAACAGATTTCTTTTTCTTTTTCTCATGTCTAAACAATACATGGCCTTTCTGTAATTTTTTGGCTTGGTAGTAAACATTGCTTAAAGGCTAAAAGCTGTCTGATGCCCGTATCTGACCTTTCTTTTCAGACAAATGATTAAGAATGAAACATGAGTCAACGGCACATCAACTGTCAGGTCACTAAGCATGATTTGATATTGGAGTACAAATAGTAGATCACGCACACAAATATTTAAATTGCTATTTGAGGAAAAAGTCAAAGATGTCATTTTTTTATTCACTAAAATGATTTTATTATTCATAACTTCAGTAAATATTAAACAGAGTTTAATGCAAAATAATGCCAAGAATATTATGAACATAAAAATATAATAAACAAATAAGATGGTCAATTCATAACCATAAATGGTTAGAATAGAATAGAATTTTATAATAAATTAAAGTAAGCAAGTCTGTTGATTTGTGTCTGTGCTGTAAATGCAAAAACATTTAAGCATCAATGTTAATTTACAAATTATAAAACACATGTTTTGTTAATAAATTGTTAATTATGTTTTCAATTTCCAATGTTATTTTATAAAGTGATTATTTAGCAAATTAATAACAATAATGCATTTATTTTTAAATAAAAGTCATACAAATTGTCTTTCTAAAATATTTGATGAAAATATGTGATTGATTGCATTTTTTAACTCAAGTGCTAAATTATTGTGTACTTTGAAATCAAAAGTTTTAATCTCAATCAAGATGTGCGTTTGTTTGAGTTTGCCAACTCTTTTTACAACCCACTAACCAAATGCAAATCCATGGAGTTTTCCAGCTCCCCTATAGATTGTTCAGATGGTTGAAGGCACAGTCTCCTCATCTCACCAGCATGTGTCCAACAAGGGGGCTTTTGATCTAGGTACCCCTTGTGCGATGCATGCTGGGAGAGCCTGAGTGGCAAAGTACTGGCCCAATCTGTGACCCACTGACACACGGCATACGCTTCTCGGTAATCAACACGGGCTCTGCAGACTCACGAGCTGCCCTTTTCAACGCACGACTGACGGAAAGTTCTCCGAAAGAGCCCATGGTCCTTCTCTACTGGACACTTTTCACTAGCCAAGTCTGGCACTTCCTGTTCTAATTCACAAATAATCATGAGGAATATTAAAGAAGACAGAATCACACTGCGGAGCCATAAACTTGAACATAAAGTTGATATACATCAATAATAAAAGCATTTCTACTTACAATTACGAGTGTGACTTGTAAAGAAGCTACAAACATGACACAGTATCATTTAAAATAGCTTTTAAGACCCAATTAAAAACAAATTAGTTAATTATTAACTCAGTTGTTCTTGGAATGCTGCCATCAATCTTCATTACTTGTCAATGTCACAGTGAACAAAGAGGCACCAATAAATCAAACCAACTATCTGCAGGCACATAAAACTCCCACACATAAAAATAAATGTGTGGATATAAAATAATAATGATCATTAACAAAAATTACAATATTATCCTAATGTAAGATAACTACAATAAACAAAATACATTTTAGAAATATTAATTCTTATTATCATCATCATCAATATTATCATATTTTTATCATCACCTTCATTATTAAAATAAAAAAACGATCATAACTCCACCATCCACACCATCATTATTATATTATTATTTTGAATTATTTAATACTGATTAATTTATTAATTGATTAATTTATTGATTCATTCGATAATGTCACTGCTATATTTTGGCTTTAATAAAAGTGTACAGTAATGCTCCATACCAAAAGAAATGTCCATAACAAAAATGCTTTATACATGCTGGGGTTGCTTAAGAGAAAATGTAATTTAAGACGACATCCGAAGGAAATTTCGACAAGACCAAAGTTATTAGTCTTATTTACTGAAAATTAATTTACTGTATACTGTATATGTATTACAACTCAAGAAAGGAGTATTATATTTAGCAGCCCACCCTGTTTTAACATTATACAGTACATTCAGCGTATATATTCTCCATGTATAATATGGGTTAACCAGCCTACGTACGTACTATCTGCCTTGGTCCGTTAGGTTATATTAGCATTACAGCTATTTCTTTTCTGCATCTAAAGCATTTTTTCATCCCATCTGCTGCAATTTTCAGCCCATTTATAAGAGCACAGAACACCATAAAATTTATGTCCAATCTGTTGATAAAGTCAATCAGGGTTGAAACGCACTGGATGGCAATTTTAAGGGAGGAATGTTTACTGTCGAGTTGAAATGTCGCATTCGTAAAAAGTTTCCAGAGAATTCCTAAATGTGTGTACAGCATAAACCGTGCCAGGCCAGACGGTCAGTTATTTAAATAAGGCCAACATTAACTCAGTAACTCAATGGATTTGTACTATCCACGACAGTTTAGAACCAGTGGTTGTTTTTCACCCTGTGTTTCTGAGAGACTGATGGCACTGTGAGCTGCAGATCTTGATGCCAGCTCTTATGAGAATCAGTCTATTAAGAATGTCAGTGGCTGCACGTAAATAATAAATAAGAGCATCTGCTGGTTCCTGTTATGTACCCTTTACTTCTCATTAAGTGTGCGCAGAGCATGTTCCACATTGTTCTTGTGTTTCAAATAACCTAAGTAGCAACATTAAGATTTCCTTTAATACCAAATGGTTCCATTTTTAAACATTGGGCACATAATGGTGCGTTTAACTAAAACAAATTACGTACAAAGTATATTAACACATTTAACGTGAACATAAAACATTACATGTATGGTCCTTACAATGCATTATATTTTCACTTTAGATGCTTTTATCCAAAGTGACTACATCGCAGAAATCCATCCTTGAATGTGAGTTCACTGTTTCTCAGACACTCAAACCTACAACCTTAGTGTTGCTGCTCCAGCTCTACTGTTCTATTCTAATCATCCGTTTCAATTCAGCTTTGTTTCATATATATTATGTTCTTTTTCCATTTCAATGCAGTGTTTATGCTGCTAGAAACTTCTGGATTATTAGTTAATAGTTAATCTGTATTTGATTTTAAGATGTAACATACCTGTTTGACTGGATTCTGGCCGACTTCAGGGAAGTAATAATCTCTCATGGATGTGACTCAGAGGGGGATACATTAAATTAATGAGACCACACGTTTATTCTTGCCTGGTAGTGTGAATATCAAGCACCTTCAAAGTGGCAGCGGCAAATCAATGGCTTTTTATAAAAACGGACGCCTTCACAACTGTCTTGCAGCCTAATTAGAATTAATAATTCCAGGCCATCTTGTTTAATAATTTTTAATAGCAAACTACAAAACACTCAATTGTCTTAATACATCTTTGGCTAATACAGTCGAGATGATTGGGCCATCGATCAATCAGAACAACTGCTATTAAGACCAAATAAAAAAAAAAA
>CM051493.1:24998345-25075524 GCA_028031935.1 Paedocypris micromegethes
TTTTTTTTTACATTTTAGGCACGTTATATGTAGGTAATATGTGTTTGTATTATTGTGATAATTACATTTTAAAAAATCATAAAAGAAAAAATGTATTCAATGTATCATGGAGTTAATCTGGATTAATCACCTGGGTAACATGTAACACTTGTGTACAAATTAGACAGAATAATATGTGTAGAAGTGTATCTCGACACAGTACTGTATGCTATGAAGTTCTACAAGTGTATCGGGGTAACATTCACTACTGTACAGTAGGTGTACTAAATACGTAAAGTGTAGTAGGGTATGAGGACTCAATTTGGTACTATAATGCCAGTCAAATATAAAGTTTGGGTAAAATGTACAGGTAGCTATATGCTTTCTAAATATGTTTTGTTTGTTTAAAACGTACGCATGGTAATTGCAAAAATAATCAATTACATTGAGGTTACAGGTTACATTTTTAATTCTGTGTGCGTTTTTAACAACAGGCGAGAAAAAGTAAACTGCTACTCATTTAAAACCATTACCATTTTGTTGTGCCTTTGGCCGTGAGCCCTTTCAGCATTCAAAGTGTGGTCTAATTAGTGTCAGTAATATTTTAAAGAGAGTGCTTTTCTGTGCCAGGACCGGGCTAATTGATGTCACACTATTTCTCTGTTGTTTTTTCCGCCCCGTTTAACTGACAGTGCAGTGGTGTGTTGCGGTCAGGTGTACTGAAGCTACAGTGAGAAGACAGATACTCTGCCGAGGGATAATTACCACAACCAAGAAGAGTTCACCAAGTTGTGATATCCCAAGCTAAGCACACTCCTCTTATTCAAGATAATTTTACTGCGTTTAAATGAAAAGTAAAATTTGATAAAACATTTTAATAACTGGGAGCTCAACTGTGATGTAGTGGGTATCGCTTTCAAGAAGGCGCTCAGCAAGACCCATCTGATGATCACATTTGAAGCCTTCGCCTTTCTGCCCAGAGCTTTCTTTCACAAAATCCTGCATTCAGGAGAGGTGTGAGTGAGAGTGTAAATATGTGTCCTGCTCTGTGATTGGTTGTTTCGCTTTCAGGAATTGGCTCCAGCCCGCATGTGCAATTAGGCCAGTTAGTCCATTTTATTTTGTAACAATTTTTACAAAATAATTAAGATGGTTTATCTAATTTTTGTTGATTCAATGTGCAATCAAATATGCATACATTTTTATTATTTATTATTTCCTAACATAATTACTGCAAGTTTACTTGCTGTCATTTTTCAATCTGCTTTTGTACTTTTGGAATACTTCTGCTTGCCTATTTGTCTTTGGTCTTGTATTTACCTTACTTTATGTGCATATATGAATATACTGTAGAGGTCTTGTCTTAATTTCTCTTTTTCTTGGAAGCAAGTGTAACCGGAAAAGCATGTAATTCCCCCTGGGATTAATAAAGTTTTTTTATTTTTATTTGAAAAAATCGAATTAGAACTAAGATACTGTACACAATGGAATAAATTATGTGGAGTAAATCAAATGTTTGGTTCGTAAGATTAGACCTGCATTGTGTGGCCTGCGGTTTAAAATGCCGTTGTGTGAAAATTGGCAATGACAGCTTGCATTACTTTCCCCTGATAGCATTAACTGCCTCGAACTCAATGTCATCTGACATGTTTTCATGCCTCAATTGGCGGCATGGCCAGATGGAAAACATGAGCAAGAGTGATTGACGCGCTTGTGAGAGTCGAAGGTCATTTTAAGCAGTCCTGACATGTCATCCTTTAGCAGAAGGGCTTAACAGGTGCAGGCCGAGGACTGGTGAGCAACAGGACAATGAGTCTGATTGGGGACGATAGAGCCCAGTGTGAGGGAATGCACGATGACTCGACTAACAGGCTGTTCTCATTCCCTGCAGAAATCTTGCCCGTGTAACGGAGTGATGTGAATGATGGATCACAAATCAGCGCTGATTGTCGACAAGGGAGAGAACTGACCCGAGTCTCCTTTACATCTGCTACTGAAAGACAATCTTATTGGTTAAAATAAAGTCTTGGATTTTTACACTACCATGTTTCTTAAGTTCCAAATTGCTTGTATCTCTACACTCTAAATCAGTGATTTGACATGACTGGATTGATCATTATGTACTGCTGATGCTCATTACAATAGCAGAGTACAGTATTTGTTTAGCCGCTGATTGGCTGGCCACCAATCTAGGGCGTGTCTTGCCTTGCCTTACTAAGTCACACTAATTAATATAATACTCAGTCCTGTCAGAAGTAGCCATATTCATTACTTGAGAAGACCTATAGAAACTACAGTTTAAAAAGACTTCTGTGGAAGTAAAAGTATCAGCTCAAAATCAGTTTGCTTCTTGAAGCATAAAAGTAAAAAGTAATGCAAGACCAATTTGCCATTAAAAATGACATTTTAATGATATAGGTCAGGACGCTATTGTTGTATTAAAATGTTGTGAAACACATGTTTATACATCTCATCCACCACAACAAAGTTTACCGTAACCGGAAGACGTGATTTATCTGGATGTTATTTATTTTTTTGTTTTTGTTTTGTTTTTGTTATGATATTTATATTTATTTAAGGTAAAAAATGTAAGCAGTAGAAAGTCCATATATTTTCATGTAAATTTGAGGAGTAGAAGTAAAAAGTAGGTGGTGAAAATATTTACTCAGTAAAGTACAGTACTAAGTACAGTGCCAAAATTTTACTTAAGTAACTCAGTATTTTTACTTCGTTATTTGACAGCTCTGATAATACCATATTATTATAATACACTAATTAATGTTGCATTCATCACTCTGCTCCATGCAGTTCGCATATGGTTCTGATGCTATTGGCCAGTCCATTGTGAAATAGTTGTGATTAAAGTCAACAGTGTGTAATCATAATCGCTGCAGAAGATTGAATCCCACCAGGAAGAGCTGACACATTCAATATCAGATGACGCCATCTTTGTTTTCGATTTGTCTGCAACTGGATATGATGCTGAAATTAAGATTTGACTGGTTTTGCTCATTATCTCAGACTCTGGCAGCGTCTGAATCGTCTCCGACAGCTGTACCAGCGCTTATTTTATTCATACCAACACAATGCTTCGGGCAATATTTGAAAGTAACCAACATCAGCAGGAATAGACAAGCTTCATTTTCATAGCTTCCTGTACCGGTTGCACGGTTTGTTTGTTGTTTTGGACCCCTTGTGTATCCGTTTCCTCCTGACTGGCACTGTTACCTTGGGGTCTGTCTGTTCTTGAGATTAAAATACCTAGGGAAAGAGGGATGCTGCCATCAAGAGGTGCGATATCATCTCCATGGGCGAATGAAATATTTAAGCTGCAGAGGAGTGAGGTTGTGTGCACTGCAGAAGCTGAAAAGGTTTCTCAAACTGCAAACTTTTACACCGAAGACTGCACTTTATAGGTGTGCACTTTATAAGTGCAATTTAGCCACTTTGAGTTAAATCATCTGCATGATACTTTAAGTTTAAAGATCAAATGAATCAAGATTGTAATTGTATCGTATACAATATAGTCTAAATTGTAACTTAATGACCCGGAATTCCCAAAGAAATAAAAATTTCAACCGCATGATTTTTCTTTTTTACTTTGACATCAAGTCTTCATTTCCATAAATCCATCAATTATATACCACTTACTCCATTACAGGGTCACGGGGAGCTGGAGCCAATCTTAGCAACTCTGTGCTTGAAATGGACACACCCTCTGGATGGGAGGCCAACCAATCACATAGCAGGACACACAGACCTGCTAGACTACACAGACTATGAATGCAAATTCAGTCCACACAGAAAGGCCCTGAACCGGCCTCGTACTCACACCTCGAGTCTCGAACGGGTCCTGCTTGATTTGAGGCGATATCGCTGCCCACTGCACCAACATGTCTTAATTTAACACAGAGAAATTGTACCAAAGTGACCATACGTACACTGAATAAATACTTAAAGGGAGTTGCCACACGCAAATCAATCAAACTCCCAGTCACTATGTAGTGAATGTACATGTGTGTAAAGAAGTGTATTGTAAGGTCAAATGAATTGATGTGACATATGAAACGTCATATTATTTTATTTTAAGTATTCAAACTGTGGAAGAGCTGGAGCAGGTTTGAGTCTGGCTGCGTGTCAATCATGACGGAGAGTTTTCTGTCAGACTTTCCTCTCGGCTTTTGAATGCACCCGTGTCTGCACATGCATTCTTATCCGTCATATATGCTGTTTTGACATATGTAGGGGATGCATTCTTTCTTTTTAAGATTTAGATTTTTTAATATTTAACATTTGTATCGATTCGTCTGAAATGGATTTCCCTCATTTGTGTGTGCGCTGCTGCACTAATAAGATCTCAGACACATGCACAGCACACAAGGTAAAATAAGACTTAAATCAATGTTTCTTCCCTGGCTGCATGCGTATGGCTTTATGAATGCAAATGCACTAAATATGCAAAATTATGATCAGTTTCCAGACTGTATAGAATCTAGAGAATACAGAGATTGAATTAATTTTGGAGGTGTAAATCAAGCTCTGCTTCTGTCTATGAAGCTGGATGTGTCCGGTCTGTTGAAATTAGATTTACTTTCTTTGTGCTTAGCTAAAGGTTCCCTGTGGTCTTCATGCACAGCTTTGCTGCATATTCTCTTCTTTTGATTATGAGGAAAAATGCTGTATACTTTGTGCCAGATATGCCTCAAGCGAGGAAATAATTTGGCTACTTCAACACAGACCTGCTTGACTTGTCTCCAGTGGACCTTTATAAAGGCCTTTCTTTGTTATCCAGTTTCAATTGAAATGGTTGAAACTGGTTTAAAAAAAAACAAGCAGAGAACACCCCTGACATTTTGAGAACATTGTTTTCTTTTGTGGAAGATCCAGTTTCCAAAAAAAGACCAATTTAATAAAAACTTTTGGTAAAATTTGTATTTAAAACTGTAGTCAATTAAATACTCGTTGTGTTTTTCAGTTAGAATGTTTATATGCCATCAGTGGATCGCAATTAGCAATATTTCTTGCACTTGCTGTTAAAGTGCATAACACTGCCATTAAATAGAGGCCTTCAGCAGAAAACGTGATACTTGTTACGTCCTGTAGGGGGCAGTGCTGCTCCTCTAAAATCGATATGAACTCCCCCACAGGGCAACGCCCACACACTGACCGTCAGCTTCTGTTTGTTTCTGCTTCTTTTTGACTGTTACTTCATGAAACTTTTATAGCATTAATAAATCAGATGATCTGGTTCTTTATGCTTCCTTTTTTCCACCCCATTATGCTTTTATCAAGTGGGACTGAGTTGAAACAGAGTTGATTAAATAACCAATGACAAACCGAACATCACAGGTGCTTACACAACCCTTACATCTGCAGAAAAGTCTTCGGGTTGTGAGTTTTCTGTAAATAACCGTAGAGCATTCAAGGGCAACGTTGTCCGTAAACCATGTATGAATTTTTTAACAACAATACTTTTAAAGAGTTTTCTATGTTTTATAAATGCATGTGTGCCTGTGCATTATTACTGTGTGTGTGTGTGTGTGTGTGTGTGTGTGTGTGTGTGTGTGTGTGTGTGTGTGTGTGTGTGTGTGTGTGTGTGTGTGTGTGTGTGTGTGTAAAAAAAAAAACAAATCAAGACACAATACAGTAAATAGTAAATAGATACAACCATCAATCATATTATGCAAAACAGTATGTATTTGTTTTTTTATGATTGCACTGTATGATTTATGTATGGCTTTAAATGAATTCACATTATTATAATAGTGCCTAATGTCTTAATTCATGTAATTATGCTGTGTATCTATGATTTGGGTGGTTTTGGGTTGCTCTGGAATGGAACTTGGGCTTCAGAACAGTACAGTCCACTCCCCTTTGGAACGCCGGTTAAATGGGGCAGCCGTTATATTGGGAGAAATCCTAAAGTCCAAATCATATCTCATGACGCAAATTTAGGCCACTTTATTTGGACAAAATTGTCGTGTCCCGTAGTGGAGTCGTTAACAGGAGTCGACATTAGCAATCTCCAATGTTTGCCCTGTTTAGATTCATTAGTTTAGTCCTGAGCTAAACTTTTCTGCACAAAATATTTTCAATTCACACTTTTAGAATAAAATTTGCGAACATTAACCAGACACCTACTGTGAGTACTTAACAGAGAGCCTACTGTAATTTGAAGCGCACGAGAAGAAGAGTGTTGGTAGTGCCTTCTAGTGGCAGAAAAGTAATTACAAGGGGAAACAGATTGCTGTTAAACAGATTTTATTCCATGCTTTCATTACAACTCTGTTAACTCTGTTACCAGTAAATGAGCATTCGATTTACTGAACCCATACATATGCAAAAGTCCCTTCCATAAAGTTTTAAAGGAATAAATGATGCAGAGAGCTATAATTTAGCATGAAATTGGTTTAACCGGTTTAATAAGCATGGACAGTTTTTGGTCTGGTGCCGCGGTTTGGCTTCACTCTTTCAACTCAATCAGCTCCAAGACAAAGCCACTATTTTACACTCACCCTCTGTCCACAAGGGTTTATGTGTGAAACTAAGAAAAAAGAGATGAAATCTAATACCTCCTCCAAACAGAAAAAGGTCAGAAATGACGTGGGCCGTATCATTAAGCAGCCCAGTTCTATAAGCAGTGCCTCGTGCTATTTACCTTTGGCAAAAGAAACCCCCAGCACCCACATAAACACCTGGGTTTGGATGAAATCATGTCATTGCAGCGTACACACTGCACAGTGCACTTGTGTGTGTGCTGCACAGTCAGTGTTCCACGTCACAGCAACATCACCAACTGATGAAAAACCTCCGGTTGAGAATAATTGACAGTGTGGTTTGAAATGCTTCCCATTTGCATAAAAAGTCTATCATGTTTGTTGGTGATCTGAGGCCTTGCTAATTTTGCAAAGCCTTGCCTATAATTACACTTTTTTCGTGGAAATCTCTTTGCTTCCCAAAAGCCAAATCTTGCTTTTTAACACAGTGGTGTAATGTACTCGAGTAAATGCACTTTAGAACTTATCTTACAGTATATTTAGTGGGAGGTGTTTTTAGGCAATTTTGTAATATCAAAAATATAAGCTACTTTTGTTCTCTATATGACTATGTTTATGGTTGAGCATGTGTACTCTTTACTCCACTACATTTGAAAGGACACTTACCAATCAATACTCAATACATTTGACTGTGTGAGATAAGTCGGAATTTTTTTCTACCATCTTTTTCTATTATCTGTTTCTTTCTTGGCAGACCAGCCGTTATTGCCATCTGCAGGGTGCTAAAGGTATTGGATGGTATTTATGAGCTAAATCACGTGGACGTGAATTTTCAGTTGTACTTTTGTGCACATTGGAATCAGACTGACTTTTTCTTTTTTTTTATCTACTTTTTGTTTTGCCATTTTGAAAAATTGAGGTGTTAAATTTCATTTCTGTATAAGCAAATAAAACCTCAAAAATAAAGAGCTTCTTTTTTTCACTTTTCTTCTGGCTTTTTTCCCCAGTATAAGTAAAATACTTAAGTAGTTCTTTTATAATTGGATGCCTGCGACTTTACAGGTCTTGTTGGAATCGGTGCTTTGTGACTTGTAATGCGTAAGCTTTACACCTCTGGATATTGTATGTTGCTTATATTAGGTGTTTTACATAGTTGGCTTTGCTGAGTAAAAAAATTCTGATCAATAAAGTCTTTGAGAAGGGTAAAAAGCAAGTAAATGTGAAAACCCCTTTGACTAAAAAATAAACCACCATGACCAACGCCATGATATCCAACATTAACAAACCACTTTGTTTCGGCACCAGTCATTATTTCAGGACAATCTGTGTCCTAATGAGGCAAAATATACAATTTAATGAAATGCATAAACATCCAGTTGAAAATAGTGCCCTTGGTTGTGTGCACTGCTCAGGTCGGCGACAGGAGGGCACCAAGGGCTTGTGCCAAGCGTTATATGCCTATTTTAGCCATGGCGGAAAATTTTCCTTGGGTTCTCCGAGGACATTCGGTGGGAGTCCAGGAGAGTGGGCCGAAAGCTCTTTACTTTACTACTTCTGTGTGAACACAGAACATTTGCACAAGTACCACACTGGCCCAAGACCAGTGTGTGGGAGATTTTGACAAATACGTTTTAGAACACAGCCAATATTGTAGGAAGGTGAAGTGCATTAGATTTATAAAAGTGAGAAATTGTATAATTGACAATGATTGGGTGGGGTGTGGTGGAGGTGGAACAATAAATGGAGAGAGAATGACCTGCGGAAAAAGGCAGACAGAGGTGGAATGAGAGATATGGTAATAGATATAGAAATGGACTTGAGTAAATAGATTTTTGCTGTACTTGAGTATTTTGGGTACTCTGTAAAATATAAGCAACTCTTCAGAAGTCAGAAAGAACTTTATTGCCAGGTTCCATAAAGAGCACCTTATGGAACTTGGAATGTGTCTTACTACTTGACTACATTTTTGATTGGGTATATGTACTCTCCACTGCACTACATTTAAATATACACTTACTGTTACTCGTTACTATGATTGTGCGGGACAAGCATTATTTTCTATCGCAGCTCATTTATTTTCATTCATGTGTAATGACAATAAACTTGAATCTAATCTAATCTAATCTTGGGCGGGAGGCGATTGCAGCGCCATTTGCAGGGTGCTGAAGGTATTGGATGCTATTTATTAGCTAAATCACGTGGACGTAAATTACGGTCAAAGGGAGCTGGAGTCAATCTCAGCAACTAAAAGTGAAACACACACAAACTCATGAGCAAGCTTCCAATCTCCAATGTTAATTGCCAGAGAAATCTGGAGACCCAGAGTAAATCTACGCAAACACAGTGAGAACATGCAACTCCATACAGAAAGGCTCGACCGTGCCTCAAACTTGAATATGAAATATGTCCTTTTTGTTGTGAGGTCATTGTGCCACCGTACCACCCTGATAATTCTAATGACACAGTGACAACTGATATAATGATAATTTTACTTCATAATATAAATCAATTATTTGGATTTGTTGTTGCTGTTGTGACGTGAAATTTCCCCGCTGTGGGACTAATAAAGGATTTTTCAATTCAATTCAAACACCCAATTGCAGAATGCTGTTTATAAGAGTTTGGTTTAGTCTATGGAACACATTAGGAAGGTGGCAGAAATCTGCACAGTGTATGTCAAAGTACATATGGAAAGTCCCCTAAACATCAAGAGAGCTAAATGTGACATTCATATCATCGAGTGGCCCAGCTCCAGTTCAAAAGCCAGCATTTGGAATAATTTTGGAATGCATTTTAAGGCTCAGATCAAGTTACAGTCATTTTCCAGCAATTTTGTCATATTTAACCCCCTGCACAATATCTATATTTTTTTAAACACACGGCAAAAATACATATATGGAATAAAAACATCTGGAAACAGATATGACACTTCTGTGGGATGTGAAACTCTAGCTGGAAAGGTTATTTATGTATATAAGCGCTGTTAAAAATATTCCATTATCATTATAAAAACCAGCAATGCAAAGAAAAGCACCCTCATCAACCATCTCCTGCTGGAAGTATGTTACAATAACATTCATTAGAAGTTGCTGTGGTAGAAAGCTAACACACTGCCTCTGCACGCTGCTTTGCAAAGGTACTTATTGTTGACCACATACACATCACAAGCGACAACTTCAACTCCAGCCGCAGAAGAATTCAAATTAGCACCAGGGTATTTTCTCAAAAACGGCTTACAATAAGCAGGCAGCAAAAACGGACAGGTCACAAATAAACATCTTCGGAATCCAGTGTTATGGTTAACGTTCCAAACCCACGAATATGATGAAAGACATTGCGAAAAATGGGAATAAATGTAAATACTGCACACTGGTACTTCGCTATAATGTGGTTCGCTTTCTTTTCGCAAGATTTATTTTTTATTTTTCGGTGACTGTGTTGTGCACCACTGATTGGCTGTAGATAATTGTCAATCAATTTCCTCTACGTTGTATCTCCTGTACAGAACAGAAGACATTCAGCCTGATGAATTGAATGATTAAAGATAAATGATGCGTTTAATAAACTTGCATGCAGCCTGCACTTGTTCTGAACGTTTCTTTTCCTATAAAATCATCATCAATCATGTAATTCACTGGAATTCGCTGACTTTTTTTAGCTCCTCCAGCACACAATTGTTTAATTGAAAAGGGCTTCAATAAGAGACAGGCCACTAAAAGAAGCTACACTGCGCTAGACTATTTTGAACTTTGAGAACGTTTAACCCTCCTATTATGTTTGGGTCAAACTGACCCGTTTTCAAAGTGTACAATTTTTTTTCCTTTTGACGCATATCCTGCTTGGCTTATCTGGTGTAAATATCATATAAAAAAATATAACGATTCAGTTCACATATCGGTAACACAATGCATGTTACGCTATGTTGCAGAGATACTGTTTGGGTCAAACTGACCTGTGTTAAAAGTAAAAAAAATAAATAAAAAACTTTGAAACTTGCTTGTCTTAGTGTAATCTACATATAAACAAAAAATTGTTCAGTTCACATATTTGTAACGCCCGCCACGTTTTTGTTACAAAGATAATGCTCGGGTCAATTTGACCCTTCAGGCAAAATAGAAGCAAAAAAAGGTCAGAAAGATCAAATACAATTTGTTTCTTTGCAACAATGAGACATACAGACACACTCTCTCTCACACGGGTTTTGGGGCACTTATTGGTTTCTGACAATTAAATGTCTAATAAAAGGCCCCGGATCGTAGTGACCCGCGAACATTATTGATGTTCCTCTGAAACGAACATAACAGTAGGGCTAAGAGTGAAAAACATAAAGCTGATGAGTTTGCGGATTCCGACCATTGCGGGGTATTGAGGGACGCTTGAAATCCATATTGGTGCCGAGAACACACAAAATTTGCCCGAGGATCTTGGTTGCCATCCCAAAGGTTGCCAGAATAAAACACAAAGTCACACTGTTTTCAGTACTTGGATCTTAACCGAGAACACATGAACATGCGAAACCTGCGCAGCTTCACACTCACTGCCCATTAATCTAACATATGCTACATATCTCGGGAATACAGTCGCAGAACTGTTTCTTCGGCCGAGGCTTCAGATGCTTTGGCAGTGAACTTTCAAATAAATGCAAGAAGAAAAGCTCCTGCCACCACACCAATGTGTTTGCAGTTGTGCGTGTTGGGCTCCTGATGGCGGTTCTGTGATGGTCGTGCCGCCGTGGTGTCGGAGCACAGACGTGTCCTTGTCCCTTTCCAGCTTGTGCTTCTGCCACACTGGTCTGTGAATTTTGACAGAGCCCTGATGCATGCCTCTTCTCTCTGGAGACCGTCGCACTGATCCACGCTGGTTCCACCAAGTTCTCCTACCATTTCTGGGAAGTTCCTCGCGTTCCCTCTCGTCTTACACAGCAGTTGGCACTGTTTACGTCTTGCTTTGAAGACTGTGCAATTTTGATGTTATTTGGCAAAGAACAGCAAGAAACATGTGCGTTTGTTATGGATGGCTTCCATTATTCCTTCTCATGGCCATGTCGTGATGAATGGGATGGTTTTGTAACTGAATCCGTGGGGTTAATGGGATGAGAGGTTGTTGGTAGGTGATCGCACATGCTTGCTTCTGGCTCTTTTTACGGAAAGCTCTAGTCGAGTGGTAGTTAGTTCTGGTTGAGTTTACATTGAGCTGATTGAGAAGACCGCATGAATAAGAAAAGCATCAAGATTTGAATAGTCACTGTGTTTGATGGTTAATTAATGGTATGGTTAATTGATGGTAATTAACAACTAAAAGTTTTTAGCATAGTGTTTGCAGCCAGATGTCAGGGGTTTGATTCCCAGGGAATCTATGACCTTTTTTAATTGTTAAAAATGGTGGTGAAAAGTTTTAGTGTACTGTGTTACTTTATTTAAGAGTTTTTGGTTACTTGAGCACTTGTACTGAGTATCAAAAATATAAGCAACTTGTACTCGTTAATTGTTGACAAGTCGACATCTTTTTGTACCTCGGTTAATTTCTTGTGAAGACAAGGCAATGTCGCCATCTGCAGGATGATGAAGGTACTGACTAATAGTTAATAAGTTAATACTGTACTGTACGACTTTGACTCAAGTCTTCTTGGAATGGGTGACTTGTAACCTGTAATGGAGTCATTTTCACAGTAAAGTATTCAAACCTTTACTCAAGTATGATTTCAGATTTAAATTGTTAACTAATTCTGCATTATTGACTGTACAATAAATGATGAAAATAGTTTTAGAATATTATAATGCTGTATAGTTCTTTTTCAGTGATTTTTCAGTAATTCCATTAATTTAAGAGACACAGTGGCTCATCAGGTCAGTTTGAAACTCAGGTTCGAGTCTCTGTCGGGTCCTTTCTGTGTGGAGTTTATCTGTTCTTCAAATGGTGGGTTTCTTCTGGGTTTCCGATTTCTCCCACATTCTAAAAATATTGTAGTGCTAGAGTTAAATTGTTATTAGGTGCATGAGTGTCAGTGTGTCCCGCACTCTGATTGGTCAGTCAAGAATTCACGGTGCGTGGTTCAGAGTTCTGGCCCGGAGTTGCTGCGATTGGCTCCAGCTCCCCATGACCCAGAAATGGAAAAGGGGCTTTGAAAACGATTACAGTTTTAGAGTACTACAATGCTTGAAGTCAATATTATTATAAAATTGTGCTATAACTGGCTATAAATTTGGACACAGGGCATGCACAAAGCATGTCTTGCATGCACAGATCTTTTTGTTGGAGGGTGAAGTTGTTTATTAAGTTTGGCATAAAAGAAGCATCTGAAGGGAGCCTGAGAGGGCAGGCAGGAAATGAGAGGGGTCAAGGTGTAAACCCACCACTACCACTCAACCACATCTGTGCCTGACATGGAGGAAATGCTCCCCAGGAAGTTAGATGAAAATCGCACACACACTCACGCTCGCACACACACAATGTCTCTCTTTGTCTGCGGTGTAGTTTCACTGCCAGCAGAAGCTGAGTGTTTTCACATGAGGCTCGCTGGGTTTTCATTCTTCGATGTGCAGAGGCACCATCTGTGATTTTCAGAGTCTCCGATTTTAAATAACCTGCTTAAGCCAACAATCACAGAAATTCAAACACATAATATGTCAAAACTAGACATGGTGATGGGTCCATTGTGAATTCACCACAGTTTCCTCAACCTAAGCATCATGTGGCATTGCACTCTACAACTAGCCAAGCCTGAAGCACAAAGAGACAATCCGTTTAATAATGACAGCGTACTTTTATTTTCGATTACATGACAATAAATAACAGAAATGTTGCTCCGCTTTCCCTTTCCTCCGTGTTCTTTTTGTGGTACATTTTCTCGGCATTTTCTCAAGGAGTAAATGATTTCCTGGCCTGCCAGGTCGCTGCAGTATCAAATTCTGAACGTAAGCAGCGTGATATACTGTAAAGCGCAATACATCAGCGAGCAGCCTCCGCACACAGATAATATATGCTTACAAAAATATAAACTTTTAACTGTAACACGGCTTTTTCTACATGTTCTACATGTCTGAACTGTAACAGTTGCGCTGACATGCTCGGCTCTTATGTGCTTAAAATAACAAGATATTGCTTTCAGGAAAACATACAAAACAAAAATGCAGTGAATTACAAGTCGAAATATTTACAACATGTATATACAAACCATGTCCAAGCTGAAAAATGAAGCATGCGGAAACTCGTGTTTCCCCATGACCAGATGGTGTCAAAGTCAATGTCTTTTTTTCCAGCTGAGATTTTTCGTGACAGCATTATCCTTAAGTTCAGCTCAGCGAGACCAGCAAACCAAACTCAGAGTAATTACTGGCTGTTACGTGACCCGGGGCTCTATTTCTTTGCATCCGTCCTTGGAAGGATGGTTTCAAATGACCGCAAACACTCGGAACGCTTTGCCTCCTGCGGGATTCTGTAAGCTAAATGGAAGAATAATGGCCAATATTAATCCAGTTAAAGCAGGACAGATGGATCACGGATTTAAAATCTGCTATGAATCATTAATCCCAAGTAAGACACTCTTGATAGCCTCATCATTCTGTATAACGATGCGTAAAAAAGCAGTGTAGGTGGTCTGGTGTGGTCTGACTACGAGTTTAAAAGATTTCAATTCAGCCAGCCTTTGTATGAAACACTACCAAAGAAGCCGAAATTGGCGGATGTTAGATCATCAGTCTGAGAGCCAAAAAGGATTAGCGACGTCAGAGGAACAGTCCGTACCTCTCGGATGTGATCCCGTTCTGGTACGAGCCCCTGTACTGCTTCCTCTTCTCCACAGGCATTACATCCAAATAACCTCCAGAGTCACTCTGAATTACACCTGCATGAATCGCTGCCCTGCAGATACTAGACTTCTGCTCAGTGGGACGCGGAAAAACACACAATGTTTCAATTATAAATGCGTCTGTATTAATGCAGCTGAAACATTTGGCGTGACGTCATGTAGCACACCATTCTGAAACTTTCAATTCTTCATAAAATTACAAATTATTTAACAAAAATAAAAAAAAAGGGCACTTACAAAGAAGCATTTAAAAATATATGCAATTATACAACAGAGAAAAACATATACTGTGTATAAAAAGTAGTATAGTAAATATTATTTTAAATCAAACTGACTTACATCTGAGTAATACCGTGATCCAATTACTCGGACATAACTGTCATACAAGCAATTCCTTGGACAATACAACCTGAAAAAAAAGAATTGCAAAGCATTTGGCTAAAATATCCACGTATGATATTTTTTAGCCAACAATTTATCTTACCGTGGACAATGGCTGATTGGTTTCTTAAAGGGACAGAATTGCGCCACCATAGAATCACAATTGATGGCTTTCACTGGAACACACAGACCATTTGCTCAGGTTATCATATACACAGCGGTTAGCATCTTTAAATGGAATGGCACTTTCTGGCAAACCTGGAACAGTTGATATAGTGAAGGCATTGGCACTCTGGTTTTTCCTAGTAATATAACACAAAGAATCAGGTGTGAAACAGTGTCTAAATATGAGACTGTTTAGTATAGACATAAACACTAGCTTACGCCAAAGTCTGAACTCCATTTTTGAAGGACTTTGAGAATCGTTGCCGTCGCCCGACCCGTGTGATGTCCAGCCAGCCTCCATCATCGTCTATTATTCCTGCATGCAGACCACTGCCACAGACACTGGATTGCTGAAAACAACAGCGACTTAACTTAACCTGACCATAGGTTTGGTGCTATAACACGTATCAAATCTATCTTGGTTAGTTGATAATGCATTTACCTACCATGTCATAATAGCCTGATCCCGTTACATTTCCATAGTCACGCAAACAGCCTGGTGGACATTCATATCTGCTCACGGGAAAATGAATGAGAGAAAAAGAGTTAACTACAATGTACATAATAATACAAATACAAGATTTTTCTTTACCTGTTACATGTGGTTCCTTTGCACTGATCACGTAATTTAGTGTCACATTCTACTTGCTGAGCTGTAAATAAAGCACAATATTAAACACAGACATACATTACTATATGCTAAAGGCTACACTATACAATTTATCAAATTATAATTACCGTCACTTACCGTTATGTCACACATGCAACCGAATACAATATATATATGTATATATATATATATATATATATATATATATATATATATGTGTGTGTGTGCAAGTTTTGTGCAAACAGCTCATTAACCGAATTATGAATATACAGTATATTTTGTATTACCCTTTTGTGTTACCCATAGTCTTTGTTACACTAGATTAGATTTATAAATAAATCTAAAAAGTATAGAGAAGACAATGGTTAATACAAAAAGGTAATAATAAAAAAGTAAAACATAATGTCTGATGAAAATTATCTATTTCAATTTATGACATGTATACCTAAAAATACAGTATTTTATATGAACATATACTGTATACAGTATATGTGTTTATGTATATATAACCCTATATAATTTTGTTATTTTTACACTTACACATCTGAGCAGTACTGACAACTCCATTTCTCTCTGTATTCTCATTAGGCGAAGGAGTCTGGGTTTCATCCCTGTGATTAGAGTCACGACTGTACACTGGCTCAGGCTCTGACTCAATATAGTTATTCTCCTCCAGCTCGGGGCTGAAATGCATACGATTGCCATCATCTGGAAAAAAAGGATTTCTGTTTATAAAAAGGAATGTATATGTGCATGCAAATCGTTTGATCAGATATATACCTTTATAGCAGAGGTTATTTCTGCAGCCACCTCCATAACTGGGTGGGCAGGATGAGCAGGGGGTCCCATGCTTGTACGGGGCATATCCCCACCAGTTTCCTCTTAAAAATATAACACAAATTGAAAAATTTTTGTAATTTTTATTTTGATTTTTGTAATATAATTTGGCCAGCATTCTTACGGTGGAGAGTAATTGCAGACCAGATACACAGCTTTGGCCCAGATCATGCCCCATACATTCATGTTGTAGCACACATTAATGGCACAGCCAATTTTATTGCTTGTGGCCCAAACCAGCTGTAAAAATAAATGAATTTTTAGCATCACTAGAGACAGGTTTTAAAGATTTGGTGTTGTGGCAGTACCTGTGTGTAATGTGTGCAGACGGGCCCGGAGCATCGGTAGGGACAGTGTGGGTTGCACTCTTGTGGATAGGAGAAGCTGAAATCTCTCACCTCATCATACCAGGCTTGTACATGAAACGTTGGGGGTCTCTCCCTACAGTCAAGAGAATTCATTGTTTTTGCGAGATCTAACTGTTTAGAATAACAGAAAAACTTGTTAGGAGACGGATTTCAACCTTCTCAAATACATCACCTGCCCCAGTGAGCACCCAGGTTCTGGCCAATCCGGGTCAGGAGATGAGATGGTCCATGCTGCCACAGGCATGTGTGTGCCCAGTCTTCGGCACTTCTCTCTAGTTCAGTGTCCCAGACCTGTCAAATCACATAATTGTGAGACTTGAGGTTATATTGCTGGACAGCCTAACACACGCAAGCCATTTGTTGAAAGGTGAAAGCATTAAAACAACTTAAAAAAAAAAAAAACAATATTTTTGGGCTGATTAATGTATTGATATTATTTGTGGCCAGCATGTAAACCTGGTTCTGGTTTAGTACGTCAATGCATGCTTGTTTAAATTTACCAGTAAGCTGATACGGATCTTAAACTGGACCATGGGAGATAAAAAGCGTTTTAAGATTTAAATTTCGCTAGCTTTGGACAAAAGACCTTAAAATTACATTTTGCGTCAGCAAAGCATCACCCGGGGAGTTAAAATAATTCTGTACGAAAGAAACAGCTCAGTGTAAAGACTTCTGATAATCTCAATAAAGAGCAGGCTTAATTTAAAATTACATTTGCGTAGTTTGCTGCTCCGTCCTAATCTGTTCCACATGTGCATAGCTGTTGCATTCCATTCCAGAAGTTTTCAACAAATATCTAAGAACCCACTTGACTTTTCAGGTCTTTTATTGTGCAAATAATTCAACCTTGGGCTTTGACCTCACTGGTTTTATTAATGCAAGCTGCAACATTTTGAATGACTTTTCAATCACATTCTAGAAAGGTTTCACGCACTTGTCTCACAGACACCACATCGCCAGCAAACTCTCTGAATCCAAATTCAATGCGCAAAGATATACAAAGGCCTCTGGCGTTTTACATTCCCTCTGAGACTCATCTTGACATTGTTTATTTGTTCTAATGGCTAATTTGCTGTTACACTAACCATCTGGTTGCAGTCCAAGAGAGATATGCATCCTCTGTGACTCCATCCACTTCCTTTTCAGAATAATTACCCACAGGACTACAGAGAGTGGAGGGACCTAATGTCTTTTCCCCTACCTGCACCCCACACAAAGACACATTTTGTGAAACTTCACTGATGGATGCAGAGTTCCAGGATTTGACAGATTTAACACCCGAGGGCAACAGATGTTATCCGTTCAAACATAAGGTGATTCTCAGCTTAATCTCGGCATTCTAATAGTAAGATTCTAAATTTCACTCAACTATAACAGAACATTTAACCAGCTAGAAGTTATTTTGGACATAAAAGTAAGATTAGTAACTCAACCTACAACTGTGTTAAAGCAGAAAAATTAAAGATTCCAAGATACATATATCAAGGTTTTGCAGAGAGGTGAAATCTAGTTCAGGTGAAATCTAATTCAGTTTTAAAAAATGCATTGAAGTAAAATATATGTATTAGATATAATAGTGTGTGTGTGGGTGTCGGTGTGTGTGTGTGTGTGTGTGTGTGTGTGTGTGTGTGTGTGTGTGTGTGTGTGTGTGTGTGTGTGTCTGTGTGTTTCATAACATTATTCATTACATGTAAATACATTGTATTTTAGGTCACTGGGACACAAAGGCAAGAAAGATTGAAAACTTTTGCTGAATACAGGGAGAGAAAAAAAGTCAGTAGCCAAAAAAAGTTCATGTCATCAAGGCGTATTTGGTGTGCAATCATTGAGGGATCTGGGCCAGTGCCACGTTCAGTAGGTGAGCCACAGTGCATTGGAAGGAGAAGCTGGATTTTGGCCTCCTCCGTGGACTTGATGAACTGTTTGAAGTAGACCACAACCTGACTGGAGTGCAGTGTTTCAGATGCAGTTATGCCAAATGTGGTTACAAAGTGGTGCTCAACATTGACTCGCAACAGAAAAAGAACCCTCTGGTTTTGCTCAGTTTCAGCACACATGTCTATAATACCTAAACTTGAAATATGGCATCTCTAAGTGATGCATGTCCTGTAGAACATTCAAGCAGTGACTGGCAGTTTTTTATTGCTTTAATTATTGATCAAATAACATACAATGAATCTGTGTGTTGCGTGTTTAAGCAAAAGTAGAACAAAAAAGTTAAAAAGTAGAATTTTGAGATCTTACCATAAATTCCATGTTTGAGGCAGGTGGGTACACTTGACCCCTCAGTTTATTATGCAGGTCCAGAATCAGCTTCATGTCGCTCTGGGAAATCGCTCTTTTGCCCCTCGGTTTCGATTGCCACCATTCTTCTTCCTTGTCCATGTATTTTCCCAAAATGGATTCTAGGTGAGTGGCATTGGGAATCACCATGGAAGCCACAGGGTGGACGATCACGAGGAATAGAACACAACTAAAACTACGTTCAAGTCCACAGATCATGTTCAGCTGTCTGGGTGGCTAAATCCGAAGCAAAATGTCTCCACTGTCTCTGAAATCAAACAAACACAATTATTTCAGATCAGTGCAAAAAATTAGCGAACGGTCACGCGCAATCGGTTCTTTTTAAAGTTCGAGCTTGCCATACGCAACGTGAAAATACGCGGACACACGTTCGACTATCAAAACCTTTGTCCTATTCACAACTTTAACGCTAGAGATGACTATACGATTATGCAAAGACCAAACTTGTTTCATTCAGAAAGAGAAGGAGCAACATACAGTACCTTGTGGAGCGTGTGGCCGTGGAATACGAATCTGTCACCGGTGCGAAATGCCGAGTTAGACGTTTTTGGTGCTGGCTTTTGTTTCCGTTTTTTTTTTCTTTTTTTTTTTTATTTAACTCCAATAGGAAAGTCTTCTTAGATTTATAAATGACCGGTCATCACCGGCACATTAGCAGTTACTGTTAGAATGATTGAAATGTGAGTGAGTGTGCAGAAGTGATTTATAGTCAAGACCCAGGACACGCCCACAAGATAAAAAGTCAAACCCCCAGCCCAGAGTTTCTATATCTATCTATCTATCTATCTATCTATCTATCTATCTATCTATCTATCTATCTATCTATCTATCTATCTATCTATCTATCTATCTATCTGTCTGTCTGTCTGTCTGTCTGTCTGTCTGTCTGTCTGTCTATCTATCTATCTATCCATCTATCTACCTATCTATATACGTATGGTTCTCACTTTCTGTGATTTCCATGTCTGCAGTATGTTGATTTATTTTCTAAAATATATGAGCATTTGGTCTAGTTTAGCCTAGTCATATACTGAACGTTCCAGTTTGCAAAAGACCTACAATGCATTTGAGTGACTAATAAGTCGAACACAAGATGGCAGCACTGCATCGCCTTTTGAAAAATATTTATTCAATAAATTGTTCAATTTTATTTCAAGCTAAACATGTACTGTACAAATGTTTACAAAACACAAATATAATGTTTACATTCATCCCAAATAACATTTTGTAATTATATCCTGAAACACAAAACTACAAGGTTATCTATTAAATCTGCAAAGATTTAAATTACATGTTATAAAAGCATGTATCAAATGAGATAAATGATGAATAAAAGCAAAACAATGATATTGTTTAAAACACAGCTTGTATAATGTTTCTATGATCCTTCTATAACTAAATATGTCAACGCAGCTTTAAAAACCATGCTATAAAAACATCAAAGTAGTCATCCTTAAACAGTCCCGACTAAAGTCTACAAAGTCTACAACTAAAGACTAAAACACAACTTATTTAAACCAGTACACAAAGTTTGAGTTGATAGCAGGAAAACACATGTTATTGCTGCAGGAACCTCCGTAGCTAGGAGGACACGATGAGCACGGCACACCAACTTTATAAGGTGCTTCTCCAATCCAGTTGCCCCTAAGAAACAAAAAAAAATATATTAACTACAAAGACAATGATCTAAAATAATTGGTATGTCAGTTGTGTCAAGTGTTGATTTGTAGAGACATTAACTAACTTTGGTGAATAATTGCAGACCAGGTAAGTGGCCTCCCTCCACACAGACCCCCACACCACCATATTGTGACAGGTCTGAATAGCACATCCAACTCGGTTAGTTGTTGACCACACCATCTGAAACATTAAGAGGTCCGACATGTCACAAACCATCTTAGAATGAATTATGAAGTGCAGCCAAACTCACTTGGGTGTAATGTGTGCACATGGGTCCATAACAACGCATTGGACACACAGGGTTGCAGTCACGTGGGTAAGGAAACATATAGTCTCTGACCTCATCATACCATGGCTTTACAAGTTGAAGAATAGAGCGGTAACTGAAAAAAAAAGAAAGAAAAGCAGAGCAAAAAATCTACAACTGATTCTTCAACTTAACAAACTAAAACCAAAGCAAAAAAAAAGTTTGGACCTCGGACTGTATAAAAATGAAAACACTCCCTAACTGCATATACATCATACATCATTTCCAGTACAATTTCTTTGTTTCAGGAACAATCAAAAAGCTGATAGTCACTAAAATGCAAACAGCTATCTCATACAAAAACAATACTCACTTGCCAGTGCGCACTGAGAGGTTTTGACCCTGATACCGGAGAACATATGACGGTCCATGCTCCCACTTACAGGTTGCTGCCCAGGCTTCTGCTGACCTGGCCAAGCCTTCGTCCCAAACCTATCGAATAGATGTGATGAGTCATGCTAATAATATACTTATTTTAGTCATTATTTTTTTGAGATTGTTGTGCCTCGCTTTGTTCAACCAT
Source organism: Paedocypris micromegethes (assembly GCA_028031935.1). NCBI lineage: Eukaryota > Metazoa > Chordata > Actinopteri > Cypriniformes > Paedocypris > Paedocypris micromegethes. Next base: position 25,019,804 of record CM051493.1, read on the forward strand.
CCAAGGGAAACTGTTGGTTATTCTTCCTTATAAAATATAATTATATCTGACTGTATGCACTACCATTGTAATTGCTGAACTTTATAGTGATGGATTTAAATGAGTGCAGTCTATGTAATGTCTTTAGTTTCATGAGTCTCATACAGTAGAGCATGTAGAGGAAATGCAAACCTGCAGAAAATAGAAAAGAAACAAAGTCTTGCAATTGTTCCAGCTCGCTGTACAACTTCTAGACTAGTTTGAGAGCGACCTTGGTCAGGGCCAAAAACTGCTTCAGGCGCTTCAGGATTACTTTGGCTCCAAGTGAAGAACATCACGCCAGCAAGATGACAGAGTCAACCCCAGACCAAGAATAGAAATACTCTGAACCAGGGTGGGCATGTTCTTTTCTCAATTCAAAATCCAAGCAGTTAATTTTTCCGAGCAATATGTTTTTCTGATTTCAAAACTTAACCATCAAGATTTGGAGAGACAGGGACACACCAAAAGGGGAGTCATGCACTGATACACTCAACCCTCTTAAGCAAAACGTAGAAAGGGTCTGTGTCAAGCCAAAATTGAGATGTGAAAATATGCATCACTCAGAAATATACTCTATTCATGGCACAGTTGGTCTTTGTGAGATTATTGTGAGAATAGTGTTCTGAATCAACATTCTAAACTGTAACCGAGTGTCAATTTGATTCTCATGTTATCTGGTTCTCAGATCCAGGACTTGATGCATTCTAGTGATGTGTCGTTCGTGATCGATTCGTTCAAAATGAACGAATCTTTCATATGACTCGGAATGAACGGGTCCTCTCGGTGAACAATTCGAGAACAATAGTATCGAGCAGCTTGTGACGTGAGCGCCGAGTCGCGCGCATGCTCTAGTCCAGGGGTTCTCAACCTTTTTGACCTCGGGGCCCAAATTGTCCAAATCAAAGTGTCCCGCGGCCCATTAAAACACACATTATTTCAGCCAATCCAAATCATGATTTGTTGAATTTAATAACTATATGAAATACACAAAAGTGTCAAGCTGTTTAAGCTAACGTTTGATATTTTTGCCATTAATATAAACGAATTGAAGTCGTAACTTTTATCTTCATTTGTTCGTTTTAAGAACGTCCTCCACCTTCAGTCAAAAGTCTGCCGCTACTGACTGCTGCTTATTGGAGCGTGTTGACACCTCAGCGCCATCTAGTGGTGAGGAGCTCATTATTGTTCCGCGGACTTCGCGGCCCGCGAATCGCGGGAAAAAAATATTCTTGCGGCCCTCTAGGTGGCGCTCGCGGCCCGGCCCAATGGTTGAGAATCACTGCTCTAGTCTGTATCGAGCAGCAGCACTCAGTACATTCGTGATTCGTTCAATCGGACTTCACAGTTCGTTTGATTCACTTGTGACGTGACCGCGATAAAGGCGTTAAAAGCAAAGTGCAGATGCAGGAAGAAGGATCAAGTTTTGCTAGGGATTCACATGATTTGAATAGATTTGTAGGGATCTCCAGGGCACACCTGTAGGCACTTATGTCTTACTATTTAAAGCCTTACAACATTTTAGTATCTTGTCAAATTTAAAATTCTGGTACCCTTATCATGCTATTGTTTGTATTCGGATCAGTGTTTTTGGTTTGATTACATTTCTGGTTTACATTCATAGCGTGACACCACCAGTTTTCTTTGATGCTACCTTGTTTCTTCGTCTGATGCTGGACGATTGCCAAATACATTTCACTGCACGTTGTTGAAAAATAATTGTGGATGTGACAAATAAAATTTGAATTTGATTTGAATTTGAATTTTGAACTTGAATTTGTCTAGGGCAAACATGCAGTTTTGTTAACATTTATGTTTTGTCTTGAAATGTCTATCCTGAGAACTGGTGTCGTCTTTACACACATTGGTTTTGAAAGAATGCCGCAGACGACTGGGATCACTATGCAGTTGTGTTACCCTGATCTGATAATACACCTGATGGGATTAGGGAACAGTTACACTCAATAGTCACTAGTTACCAGTGGTGTAAAGATCTTGAATAAAGGGACTTTATTCCTTTACTTAAGTATTTCTTGGCTACTTTACAAAAACAAGAGCAACGTTTACTCTCGACCTGGCTACATTTTTGATTGAGTAAATGTACTGTTTACTCCACTATTGCGATTACTCGATACATTGTGATTGTCCATAACAAGTCTGCATCTTTTTCAATATATCTTGGGCGGATGAGGTTATATCGCCATCTACAGGGTGCTGAAGTACAGGATACTATTTATGAGCTACGTGAACGTGAATTAGCATTTGCACTTTCTTTTTGTTCTTAGTTCTGACCTTAGTTTTGACCTTGTAAAGAGTAAAGACCATGTAAGTTTTCCTAATTTAAGGCACGGGGGAAACCTTGGGGTGATCTCTCCTGTAAACACGGAGAGATCAAACCTTGATATAAAACCAGAGACTTCTTCAAACCCCCTCACAGCTCAAAGCGCAACCCCCATCAAGGATGTGACAAAAGTAAGCCCGAAAGAAAGATAATGGAAGAGAGTTTCTACCACGTCTTTGTTAACTTGTCATGCACCTTTGGGAAGAAACTCCCTGGAGGTGGACCCTGGCCAAACACTGAGCTGCTGACCCAGAAACCAATGATACAGTATGTCACCTCCATGGGTCCAAGACAGTCAGGACCCTATCAGGTTGGTTGTGCAGCTATCTGAAACTTGACCTGGGCCGACTGGGTAGACCACTTGAGCAGCATGGTAATCCACAGTTGATCCTGCATCTGCCAAAAAATTCTCCAAAAACATTTCCGCCGTATATCTGAGCATCCCTCTTCTCTGTAAGAGTTAATCATTGATTTGGCCGCAGCACAACAATACTTGACAAAGCTCACGTTTTTAAAGCACCCAGGTCAAGTCATGGTGTAGATCTTCATTAGAAATTTCACATCTTCATTGCCAGATTGTCATGCAACAAACCGTCTCCTTGAGCAATGAAATGAAAAAGACCTTTGTCCTTCAACTACACCATAGCTGCTGCATCCAACCCAACCATGTCTGAGGCAGCAGTTGACAGCGCCATCCTCTGCTATAACCAGTGCTCAGGGGTTTGGCAACCTTGCAAACACCATCACTGCGAAAACCAAAAACTCAGCAAGCGTGGATGTCCTAGAATTCAATGATGCCATGCACCGATAGTTTAAACTTAAACTATAAGACTAATCATGTTTTTATGGCAATTATTTGATGTACTTAATTATGTCAGTCAAATTACACTAAAAAGTACAGTCGATTCATTCAAATTTTGCAAATTTAACAGCTGTTGTGTACTTGGTTGTTTTACTTTTCGAACTCTCACCCCCATGGGCTATGTAGTTTGTAGACAGTAGTTTGTTGCTAAAACATGCAACAGTAAATGTAACTAAAAAATGACGAGATGAGTGCTTACCATGTACTCCATGTCAGCAGCAGGTGGGAAAACATTTGCTCGCACTTTATTATGATAGTCCAGGATTGATATCATGTCCTGCTGGGAAATGTATCGTTTGCGCCTTGATTTTGGGATGGATGTCGATGCTCCTTCCATGCCGGGATTATTGACGAATATATCAAGTCCAGTGTGCGAATCGTTAGCATTTTTAACTATCCCGGCGCTTGCTTCACTGGTTATGAATACAAGAAAAAAGCCTATAATCTTCATTTTTGCGTGATCGATCTTTGATTGGCTGTTGATAAATAATGCATATGCAATTTTAGTTTATAATTCAGGCTCTTTTGTGAAATAAAGCAGAGTCCTACGATTTAACGTTTACATTTTTAAAGGATGTTTTGCATGTGTTTTATTTCAACTTACCGTATGTGTGTGCGGTGAGAGACGCGCTTCTTGGTTACTTGGCATCTGTCTGATCTAGTCTGACACGGGCGCGAGCTTTTATATCTCGCCGTTGTGTTCAAGTGCACGCGCTCGACCGGTCCGGCTCTCTGCCGAACCCCCTTTTGGCAAAGTCTGATAACGTAGACCTGTCCTTAAAAAGACCATGTAATTGTGATTGTGCGGTCTAAGGTTAAAAATAAAAAGCATACAATATATGAAAAAAGTGATTTGGACAATTTGAAACGACTCAAATTTCAATGCTGTATGTCAAGCACATTACAAGTCACGTGGTCTATCAAACGGCACGCTCGAGGTTGCTATCAAAAACGTGCAACCGGTAACATGCCAACTTAAATGGAAAAATTAACATATTTATGCTATAAAGAGTTAATCATTAATGCAGTAGCTTTTTCACGTTTAGAGGAAATAACCTAGATCCAAAACCATTTATTGTAATGATCGGTGCTGTTTTTTCATATGCATTTATTTATTTTCTATTGTTATCAGTTTACAGAAAGGCGCTGATACTGTTAACGAAGGTCATTTGAAGAGTTGCAGAGGATACAAAATAAAAGCCCTCGAGGATTATAGTTTATTTAGTTTTTGGAACGAGACTCAGCTCTGCTCTTTAAAATCTTCTGTAGTTTAAAGTATTCCTTCTTCTTTTTTATGGTAAATCTCTGCTTTCATAATTTATAAACATTACAAGAACAAGCAAATAGTAAAATGTCACTTTTGTTTTATTCACGTAAACATAGCCAAGACAGGGAAAAGAACAAAATAATATGCCTTAGAGGAAACCTCCAAGCAACCTGAATAGTCCTTATAAGAGCTAAGTTTGGAAAAGGAGCACCTTACATCATATCTCACTCCGCAGGCTCCTTGGAACACTAACTAAACAATAAAAAAAATATACTTCAACGTAGCAGTGTTTATAAGTAGAACACGTCATCTGAACAGAGTTTTGGAACAACAAAACTGCATTAAAGCTTGAATTAATTTGAAAGCATGTAACAACAAATTGCAACACTTTGGGAAAAAAAAAAATTATTAACAAGTACACTGTTAAATATAAACCATGCATTTTATGGTAAAAAGCACTTTACTGCAAATTGTAGATTACAATGTAATAGGCTGTGCTGGTCTGTACCCAGAATGTTATTTTACGGTTGTGAATTGTGTTTTTTTATAATTCACAAGTATCTATAATGCAAAAAATAAGCACGACATTTTACGGTAACTAACTGGCAATTCTGGTTTCCAACACTTAACAGTAAAAAGTATAGTTGCTATGGTATAGGTTGTACAGGATTGCACCCACTATTTTACGGCTGTGAATAGTGTTTTTTTAAGATTCATATTATGATTGTATTTTATTTTTTTACAGTTTACGTTGATACCATTGCCAAATCGAACTCAACACAAAAAAATCTGGAAACTGACCAAACCAGTAAAAACAAATGTGAGGCGAGGCAAGACAAGAACCAAGCGAAATGACACTGCGTCCTTAAAAGAGGGATTCCAAACAAGGATATTTAACCCAATAGTTTGACCAATAATCTGAATCTGGCTGTGGTGCAAAAAGTGTGAAAGCTCACACTTAAGATAAGTTTATTTATGTTTATTATGTTTATTTATGGGGGAAACACCAGTGAGGGCTGTGAGACATGATGAAACTGGTTTGTGATATTGGAAGGTGGAGATACAATGCCACCATGGCGTCAACATTTCTATTTATTTTATTAATTATTCTATTAATTCATCAATTAATTCAAATAATGTTCCCTTTCATTGTCAGTTCACTTCGACGTATGTCAGATGGACTGACGATAGGAGATCGGACTGACCCGGTTTGATGCTTCAACTCTAACAAAACACCAATAAACGTCATGAGATTCATTCACAGTATCCTTCACGGTCTGATGCCTTCATTCTCTTAGTTTCTGGCAAAACTCATCGTTAGTACTAAGTTCTTCCCGAAAATCCCCAGAAGCAGTAAGAACTTCGGGGAAAATCCGTCTGACGCCTCAGCGTCCTCCCTAGGCGAGGAATGAGACGCTTCAGCTTCTCAACCTGCTGCAGGTGGCGAAGGGCGGTTGTGGAGCGTTAGAGTAGAGGAGGAACTCGAGTTTCCGTGACATAGCCTTAACTTCCAAGCCCTGTCACTAGAGCTTTAGTGATGCTTTGCTAGGTTCTTCCAACAACGATCAGTCGCTTGAGTTGCAGTTGGAGGACGGAGTTGGAGGGCATGGTCATGGCACCTGCCGAGATGCCGGCGCGATCACAATCTGACAATCCGTTAGCGGATTTCCGGCCACGAGGCTTGTGTAGCAGGGTGCCCACAGATGTTAAAAATGGCAACCGAACCGGCGGCAATGACCTTAGCCTACCACCAGGGGTTTCACTCGGACACACCGGTTCGGTATCCCAAATGAGCAGGAGACGCGGATAGGGAATCGTAACCAAAATGTCTTTTTTAAATATGACAGCAGTCTCAGGGCTCCTCATAAAATGACACTCTAAAAGCGGATATCTGTGAATCCCTGTGAATTGAGCACTTCTGTTATTTATTTTATTATTGTTTGACTGTTTGTAAAACCTGTAGTGTGGAGGAACTGCAGGTAGGGGGCAACGTAGCGTCAGCGTGCGTTGTTCGGCAGTTGCTGAAAGAACGCATGCTGTGAGTACACGATTTTATATGCTCCGCCAAATTTGTCGATAACTAAATTAATTCACATTTTGCTTCCACGATTGGCCGAAATCTAAATTCACAAAACATTTATTAACCTGTATTTGAGATTTGGAACTAAATTAAATCACTTAATTTGGCTAAAATAATTCGGTCGTTTTAATATAAATATTTTTAAATTACAGGGATGCCCCCGTCCTGCAGCACTCAATAAAAGTGGTTTTCCTTCATTCTACAGGTATGTATGTTTGTATGTCTTTTGTTAAATGTGTTTGTTGCATCGCGCGTGTGTTACCGCGTGGTTGATTAGTGTGTGGTGAAAGGACGGCAGGTGTGAGTTGCTGAAAGAACGCATGCTGGATGCCCCCGTCCTGCAGCACTCAATAAAAGTGGTTTTCCTTCATTCTACAGAGTCAATCATTTAAGTTGGACAACACAACGCAGAGACACGGGCTGTAAAGGACAGAGCCGTCACATTGGTGCCGTGATCCGTCCGATCGCTTGATCATCTCGTCGAAGAAGATCGCCGTGAGGTTGCTGCAAACGACTGGAGGCCTAGTTTTTGCGAAGGGTTATTCTCAATCTTTGATAATAGTTTCAAATCTGAGAGTTTTGCGTTTTCATGACATACTGCGGATTGATTTGGATATAGTTTTTTTTTTTTTTTCTGTTCTGCCAATAATATTAATAATGGGTGAAAAATATAACGAAAGCAGTTCAATGAGTCCATTTGCTTCACGTGGTAGAGGAGTTATGTCAAGTGTGAATTGTAATGTTATGTCCGGTGCCAGGAGTGGAGGTGATTTCAATATGCGGGTTCCCAGAACTTCATGTGTCGGCAGAGGAATGTTTTTCCCGGACCCACCGATGGAGCCGCACGTTGGAAACACTTCAACTCCTCGAAATGCAAACAGTGACGGTCAAATGCTGGATTGTCTAACAGATATGTTTGGTCGTTTGGGTGAACAAATTGGTGATGCTGTTGTCACTAGGCTGTTTGACAGTGGTGTGAGAAACACTAACAGCGAATCCTTTGCAGATAGTGGGAATAATTCAGGAAAAATGACGAATCCAGACATTTCACGTTTGACTGTACATGTTACGACCGACAGAGAACCTGTCATTTTCAGAGGGGATAGTAGTGATCGGTTTCCTGTACATGAGTGGATTGATTTGACGAAAATGCTATTGTTGAGACAGAAGTGTGCTATTGAAGATCAGGCAGATGAAATAATGTCGCGTTTGATGGGTAAGGCTGCCGACATAGTGAGGATTAGTTTGAGGAGTGATTCTTCTCTTGATGTCAAGAATGATCCTGACATTATTTACTCTATTTTGCAGAAGTACTTCAGTGTGGCGCCATCTTGCCTGCCTTTGGCTGATTTTTATTCGACTCTCCCTCTGAGTGGTGAATCGGCTGTTGATTATTGGATCAGACTTAACAGGGCAGCTGATACGGCGGTCGAAGGGTTGCGCAGACAGGGACGAGTCATGAATGTTATCGGTGATGAGGTTGCTCACATGTTTGTGAAATATTGCCCCGATGTTGTCCTGTCTGGTCTGTTTAGGCACAAACCCATCAGCGAGTGGACTGCTAAGGAAGTTCAGGGGAGGCTGGATGAGTATCACAGAGAACATTACACTTCGTCTGTCTTTTCGAGTGCACTTCACACGGGTGACGTACATAGTGGACGTCCATTAACATCATCTCACTTAACTGAAAATCACAATGTTAATTCAAACGATGTGCGTAGCCCTGCACCTGTTACATTACAGAACCGGTTATGTAGTACAGGTCCTCCATACCGAAACACCCCCGGTTCACAGGACCACGCAGATAAGCCAGATGACATTCTGAAGCGGATGATGGGTATGCTGGAGCAGGTGGTGGAAAGAGTGCAACAGTCTAGTGCTAGCCAACCAGTTAGGGCCACTAACTTCAGGAGCCGAGTCAGATCGAGGGATTGTGGAGTGTGTGGTGAGGCTAATCATTCGACTAAGTCACACTGCCTCAGAGATAGACTGTGCTTTGGTTGTTTCTCACCCGAACACGCTCAGTCAGCTTGCCCACGTTCCCAACAGGGAAACTAACTGACCTGTGTACGGCGGGGAGATATGCGGGATTAAATGGCGACTCCCATAATGATGTTATGTGTGGAAACGTTGAGAACATGTTTATGTCTGTGCAGCAAACGTCATGTGAGAATGTTGTTTTTCAGAACACGAGTCGTGTGTGCAGTTCTGACAGTCTGTTCTATGCTCCTGTGTTGGTTGCCGATAGAGTGGAGCTCCATGGCATGCTTGACAGTGGCTCCATGGCGTGTACAATGAGTGAAAGAGCAGAGCTGAAACTCCAGGAAGCAGGTTTGCTCACAGATATGTGTGAAAGTGGTTCAAATGTTGTTCTGATTGGTTGTGGGGGTAACAAGGTACGACCTAAGCGCACTGTCAATCTAAATCTTGAAATTTATGGAATTAAAATGTCTGTGCCCACGCTAGTGATCTCGGGTCAACACGATGACTTTATTGTTGGTACGAATGTGATCAAACATATTATACGACGCTCTAAACAGTGTGACTTGTTTTGGAGAACTGTCTCAATGCCTCATGTTGGTGATGACCCCATGTCTGAAGCCTACCTGTCTATGCTCGCAGGGTTGAATCGTTGGAGGGGCGGACAGCCTCCGGATAAGATCGGCACTGTAAAGTGTAACTCGGCAATTCTTCTTGAGCCTGGTCGTGAGTATCTTGTGTGGGGTAAACTCCCTAAGCATGTTCGGATTTCGCAAGGTAGTGCTGTTGTGACAGAGCCGACGAGTTCGCGTTCAGCTCCCAGAAATGTTCTTGTGGCGAGGCTTGTGACACACCTGTACGGTGATGGCTGGGTTCCACTCAAACTTATTAACACAAGTGGTGAGCCTGTGATGCTGAGACGCAATGCAAAGTTGGCCGATGTGGTTCCGTGTATAGCTGTTGAAGACATTGATGATGAAATCCAATCTTCTCAGATTCAGCAGTCTCAGGCTGCTGTTGCTAGCATCAACCAGAAGTCTGTGACTGAGAAATTGAAATCAGTTGATCTGGAAGGGATTGATCTTGATTCCTGTGATGTTTCTGAGTCATGTAAGCAACAGCTAGCTGACACAATTGTGGAGTTCAATGACATTTTTTCACGTCACCATTTGGACTGTGGCAATGCCCTTGGTTTTGTACACAGAATCCATTTGTCGGACGCAAAACCATTTAGGCTCCCTTACCGTCGTGTCGCGCCCAGTGAATATCAGGTGCTGCGTCGAGTCCTGGATGAAATGGAAGAGAAGGAGATTATTAGGAAGTCCACCAGCGAGTTTGCGTCTCCTTTGGTGCTCGTTTGGAAGAAGAATGGAGATTTGCGTGTGTGTACCGATTTTCGGTGGCTGAACAAGAGAACCTTGAAGGATGCGCATCCATTGCCTCACCAGTCTGACTGTTTGGCTGCGCTAGGTGGAAATTCTCTTTTTAGCACGATGGACTTGACTTCAGGCTTTTACAACATGCCTTTACATGAGGATGACCGTAAATACTCAGCCTTTACAACACCAATGGGTTTATACGAGTACAATCGTCTTCCTCAGGGGTTGTGTAACAGTCCTGGTAGTTTCATGCGGATGATGATGAGCATATTCGGTGACCAAAACTTTCTGAGCCTACTGTGTTACTTGGATGATTTGATTGTCTATGGTCCTGATGAGACAACAGCTTTGAACCGCATAAAGACTGTGTTCGGTCGACTGAGATTACACAACTTGAAATTGTCACCTAAGAAATGTAACTTCCTTAGGAAATCGGTGAAGTTCCTTGGTCATGTGATCGATGAATTTGGTGTGTCCACAGATCCCGGCAAGGTTGAGAGTATATCCAGTATGACCAGCTCGGATCTGATGGAGGTGGATACGTTAACACCGTCCCAGAAGCGTATAAGATCTTTTCTAGGGATGGTTAACTACTATCAGCACTTTGTGCCTAATTTCTCGTCTGTGGCAAAGCCCCTTTTTGATCTGTTGAAGGGACCGTTGAAGCGGACAAGACAGGGTCGCCCGAAAAGGAAGGGTGGCGCTGGTCGTAAACTGACTGCTGCCGACTGGACGTCTGAGACGCAGTCGGCTTTTGAACATCTTAAAACAGCTATAGTAGGTGCAGTAGTTTTGGCGCATCCAGACTTCAGTCGTCCTTTCGTTCTTTCGACCGATGCTTCCACAGATGGAATTGGAGCTGTTTTGTCACAGGTTCAGGTCGGGGATGTTAAAGCCAGACCCATAGCATTCGCCAGCAAATCGCTTTCTCCATCTCAGCGAAACTATCCAGCTCATCGCTTGGAATTCTTGGCTTTAAAATGGGCTGTTTGCGAGAAGTTCAGCCATTGGCTGAAAGGTCATGTCTTCACTGTCTGGACCGATAACAATCCGCTCACTCATATTATGTCCAAGCCCAAACTTGACTGTTGTGAGCAGCGCTGGGTTGCCAAACTTGCAGCGTACAACTTTGACATCAGGTATATACCAGGCTCGCAAAATGTTGTAGCTGATGCGTTAAGCAGAGTTCCTTTTGTGAGATCTAGCATCGGTTTAAGACTGCTGAACGAATCTTATGATGAGCTTCTTTCTGAGGTCCGTGAGGTTTCTTCCGGTTCGGTTCAGGATGCTTTCCGCGGTTCATGTCTGTCATCTGACAAAATAAATCATTCTGTTGACGTGTTTCAGAACAATTCGCAGCGTGTTCAAAGTCACCTGGGCAGGGAGGAAGTAATGGCCGTGTTTGATTCACACAAAACATGGGAAGATGGTGCACGGTTTCGAGCTTTAACTGCATTAGATCACCTCCCTCAGTTAGTTCCAGACTTTGGTGAACTTCCAACGTTTTCTGAACGTGACCTGCGTGAGAAACAGCTGTCGGATGACGTTTTGTCCCGGGTTATGTTTTACGTTGAGAGACATCGCAGACCTAGCCGACGTGAAAGAAGTAAGGAATCTGTCAGGGTCCTTAAATACCTTAAGCACTGGGAGAAGTTTGTTGTTAGGAATGGCGTTCTCTATCGTGTGTCACGTGATAATCTGTCTAATAACAAGCGCTTTCAGTATGTGGTCCCCGAGTCACTCCAGCTGGACGTGCTGAATGGTATCCATGACCGAGCTGGACATCAAGGTCAATCCAGGAGTTTAGGTTTGGCGAGACGACGATTTTTCTGGCTGAGTATTGACAGAGATGTGAGAGAATATGTCCGTCACTGTTGGCGGTGTGTCGTTAGCAAGTCAGCTGAACCTGATGGTCGGGCTCCACTGGAGAGTGTTGTAACTACCAGACCGTTACAGCTGGTGTGTATTGACTTCTGGTCCGCTGAGGACAATAACAATCGTTCCGTGGATGTGCTGGTGATCACAGACCATTTCACGAGGTGGGCCCAAGCGTTCCGATGTAAAGATCAGTCGGCTAAACAAGTGGCTCGTGTTTTGTGGGATAAATACTTTTGCGTGTTTGGGTTTCCTGAGCGCATACACAGTGACCAGGGTGCGAGCTTTGAGGGACAGCTGATTTCAGAACTGCTGAAGGTCTCTGGAGTGGAAAAGTCACGTACAACACCCTACCACCCGATGGGGAACGGCAGCGTGGAACGATTTAACCGGACTCTGGGTAACATGATACGTGCGTTGAGTCCTGATGCGAAGCGTAATTGGCCGAGACACCTGCAGTCGCTGACGTTCTGGTATAACTGCACAGTTCATGAAACCACGGGTTATGCGCCGTTTTACCTTATGTTCGGTCGGGTTCCTCGTCTTCCAGTTGACATCATTTTTCGCTCTGTTTTGGAGGATCACACAGTGACCCATTATGACAAATATGTGACTTCTCTTTTGAAAGATCTGGAAGAGGCGATGTTAGTTGCGCAGTCGCATGTTTCGAACGAGCAAAGTCGTCACGCAGTGTTATACAACAGAAGAGTGAAAGGTCGAGACGTTAACATCGGTGATCGTGTTCTTTTAGCGAATAAAGGTGCACGTGGGAAGAAGAAGATTGCTGACAGATGGATGTCAACTGTGTTTGTTGTGGTCGATAAGGATTGTAGAACTCACATTTTTAAGATCAAGAACACAGAGACCGATCAAGAAAGGGTAGTACATCGCAACCTTATCATGCCTGTGGACTTTTTGCCGTTGGAGAATGCGGACTTTGTTTCAGATCAGGAAGTTCGTTCTTTCACGTCTGAGCCGCGGGATGATCGAGGTGAACCCGAACATATACATGATCGTGATGTTAATGACACTGAATCTGGGATGGATCTTGGGAGTCGCGCGTCGGTGGCCAATGATGGAGACTTGGCTTCTTTCGAAATAGTTGACGAGCTTTCACTTGATTACGGTTCATCTTCCTCGGTCGGTAGTGAAGTCAGAACGTCTGATTGGGTTTCAGGGTTGCCCGACGAACCGAACATGGTTGACTGCCTTGTTGATGAGCCGAGTCAAATCTACAATCCATCTGATGTCGCGGTCACTATTTCGCATGTTGAGTCTTTGAGCGACTTGAACTCTACTGTTCCGAGTGTTCATTATGTTCGGGAAAGTACCAGTTGTGTTTCAAGGGGGGATGCTCGGTGTTCTGACGGGCGCAGAACTCGTTTCGGTCGGCTTATCAAACCTGTGAAAAGGCTTTTATACACTATGTCGGTTCAGAGGGTTGTACCATTGGGTTCTAAGATGGTGGAAACTGTCTGACTGTTTTTCTTCCCATGTTCTCTGTTGACGTGTTCTGTTCGCCGGGACATTGTGTACAAGTGATTTGATGTGCTTCAATTGTGTTACTCTTTTGAAGTTTGTATGTATAATCACTTTAGATGTTTTTGGTGTATGTTCTTGTTTTGTTTTCTCCTTGTGGGTCCATGTACAGTACAGTGCAATCAATGTTAGGAGTTTAGTGAGGTGTATATGGGCATCTCGCTGCCAGAAGTTGGTCTGAGGGACTGGCGCCGCTCTCTTTGTCCACTTTATTCGAAAGAATATCTTGTTGTTTGGCTCAGGTTTTGTACTCTGTGTTTGTGTATGCACTTGTCGTGATGGACGTTGATTTTTTTTGTAGAAATGCCTCAATTCAGCAGGATTCAGCGGGGGTGAATGTAACGGAGTTATGTTTATCTGTGAATCCCTGTGAATTGAGCACTTCTGTTATTTATTTTATTATTGTTTGACTGTTTGTAAAACCTGTAGTGTGGAGGAACTGCAGGTAGGGGGCAACGTAGCGTCAGCGTGCGTTGTTCGGCAGTTGCTGAAAGAACGCATGCTGTGAGTACACGATTTTATATGCTCCGCCAAATTTGTCGATAACTAAATTAATTCACATTTTGCTTCCACGATTGGCCGAAATCTAAATTCACAAAACATTTATTAACCTGTATTTGAGATTTGGAACTAAATTAAATCACTTAATTTGGCTAAAATAATTCGGTCGTTTTAATATAAATATTTTAAATTACAGGGATGCCCCCGTCCTGCAGCACTCAATAAAAGTGGTTTTCTTCATTCTACAGGTATGTATGTTTGTATGTCTTTTGTTAAATGTGTTTGTTGCATCGCGCGTGTGTTACCGCGTGGTTGATTAGTGTGTGGTGAAAGGACGGCAGGTGTGAGTTGCTGAAAGAACGCATGCTGGATGCCCCCGTCCTGCAGCACTCAATAAAAGTGGTTTTCCTTCATTCTACAGAGTCAATCATTTAAGTTGGACAACACAACGCAGAGACACGGGCTGTAAAGAACAGAGCCGTCACACATACACAACCACTACACTGCTCGCTGGGCGGTGGAGACCCCACCGTTGACCGACTGGTTACGCCAAGAGGTGCAAGTTCACAGCAAACCAAACGGGCACAGCAAACCCGAAAAACACCTCCAGTGACGAAGCACAGCACTAATCAACCCTGTGACACGTCCCACCACCAAAGGGGCCACCTGTCGTTCAGGTTCGGGGTCCCACCGATCGCAGCACACTCCCCCCCGCGCACGCACGACCACGCACAATACTTCCACACACACCTACCAGTGTTGGGAGTAACGCGTTACAAAAGTAACATATTACACTAATATATTACTTTTTGCTGTAACGCGGTAGTGTAACTTATTACTTTGTGTATTTTCAGTAATATATTACTCGTTACATGCAAGTAACGCTTGCGTTACATCAAATCTTTCACATTCAAGACAATAAATCAAACATTTAATATTTCCTGTTCGTAAATAGACGCGTAAGTCATTCGCTGGTGGAGCGTTGTATTTTGTAACGCGGCACTGAGCTCGAGGTGTGCTCCTATTGGCTCTGAGCTCGAGGTGTGCTCCTATTGGCTCTGAGCTCGAGGTGTGCTGCTATTGGATCCGTCTGGCTTGCGTAACTGCGGCTGCCACGTCACAGGGCGGGTCGCGAACTCGCGGCAAATCCGAAGGTACATTCGCGAGATGGTCTTATGCGCATTATTTCAGTTTTGTAAAAAAAACAAGAACATTGTGGTGAAATGCAACCTCTGTGTAAACGCAAAACAATGGTCGACATAAAAAAGAGCACTAGCGATTAAAACACCTGGAGCTGCGCCATTAGATCGCTCGACCTGAAGAGAAAGAAAACAGCAACGACACTGTCGTCTACACTTTATGGCCAGAAAGCAGAACAGTATTGTGTGGTGAGTCATTCAAAATGAATAAAACGGCACTGAACTTTACATAGTCATGTTGTGTCTGATATAAAATATACCTGAGTTATTCACAGACTTTGGAGGAAATCGCTTTATGTCTACCGTACTTTTACCACTTATTAATGTTATTATTAGTGTTGCCACGCGTCTTTTCCACAGACATCCGGCTTATTTTATAAATTCACGATAATGTCCGGTTTTCCATCTTTTTCAAAGGACCATTACACCGGTACGTAGGTTTGCCACCCGTG
Organism: Paedocypris micromegethes; assembly: GCA_028031935.1. Taxonomy (NCBI): domain Eukaryota; kingdom Metazoa; phylum Chordata; class Actinopteri; order Cypriniformes; genus Paedocypris; species Paedocypris micromegethes. Next base: position 25,035,297 of record CM051493.1, read on the forward strand.
TTTTAATTATTTGAGAACGGAAAATGAACTAATATATGAAACTTTCTATATACTTAAATTATCTGTCAAATAAAAACGTGCCTGCTAATATGTTCACTAATAGAGACATTAAGTTATTATTAGATTATATTTGCTGAAGCTGGATTTTCCAACAAAAGAGTTGATATTTAGAACTTCATTTCATATAATTAATTTATTTATTGTGGAAAAAAGTCAGACTAAAATTGATACATATTTAAGTTTTTACATATTTTACATTTTACATATATATATATAGTTTAGCACCATTGAAGCATATTAAAGCATGTCCATCAACCTCCGAGAAGCCTGTCTAAAATTTGTCACGCCGTTTTCCTCTTTTTTTATATATATATGGTCACCCCTACAATTATAGACTATGTATTATGCTTGGACAGGCCACAGTCATTATAGGCTATATAACTATTCCTTCTACTGGATGTAGCAAATTACTGTACAAGTAAAAGGGACGTTATTGTCCGTTACGAGTCACCTAAATATTGTTATTTAGGGACGTTAATTTCGACTTGGTGAAAGTAACTTAAAAGTAATACATAAGTAATGTAATATATTACATTTCTGAGAGAGTAATATTGTAATGTAACTTATTACTTTTACAAACAGTAATAAGTAATATGTAATGTATTACAATTTTGAAGTAACTTGCACAACACTGCACACCGACCACTCACACACACACACGAGGCCAACTGGCTGTGAGAGTCCGTTCCGGTTAGCCTCTAAAAGCAGTTCTGGGTTCACCAATGAAGGCAACCGTGAAGCAGCGACGAAACAGCGCCGCCGGCCAATCCCTCCGTCCAGGCGCGTCTCCCCTGCACCCAGCGGTCAGCAATATTAAAATCACCAACATATCCCTCACATTGCATACATACCAATCAGATCTGGCGAAAATGCGCGGTTGCTCGCACTCCGACACCGCGCCACGCTCGTGACGTCACCAGACACAAGCACAATGGATTCCCTCCAGGCAGAGGGACGTACAGCCGCCAAATCTACTAGAAGCATGCATCAGGCACTTACATAAATCGATCGGCTTTGCCGCGACTTACCCGCCTTGAATCCGCACACACTTCGTTCCTCCCGCTCAATGCGAGCCACAGCCGGCAATCCAGGCGTGAGCCGCACTTTGAGGCAACGTTGCCACGCTCCCGCAGCAAACAACGCTCGTTATTAAACGAGCTTTCCCCGCGCTCACCGTGCGCGCGCCATGACGGACCGAGCGGCCACTATTGCAATCCTCCACAAGTGATACTTTGAGACCTTAAATCGCCTGGTGACTGTTTCCATTGGCCAGCGGCCAAAACAGCGGGCGGGATTTCTAATCACCTTGTCACACTTGCATACCGATGCTCCGCCTCGGCTGGCTCTCTCACGGTTTGATGATTGGTGTCCCAAAAAGCTTCAGCCACTCCAGGACACTCCGCTGGATGAGGAGCTGCATGAGGAGCTGACCACGTGGCAAGCCCTGCTGGTGGCGCGCACACGAGCGTGCAATTGCAACTTATTTGTGTTCTGGCCTGGAGGGTCTGTCCAAAGCTTCCGACCAATGCTGCAAGCATTTTGCTAGCTTTGAGCACAAAAGGTTACACACTCAATGACCGTCAGACCGCCTTCGCAATTCATACACTGTCAGCTATCGCCGTATACCAAGCACAGTTGCCTCTTTGGCGATAAGGTGGACCAGTGGACCAAACAGTTCACCACTGTGCGGCACAGCTCGTGACGCTCGATGACTGCGGCTGAGACCTCCGCCGCAGCAGAAGAGTAGACCTCGTCGCAAGAGGATGTCACGCTCCGAGTCCAGATTGGCATGGGTTGTGTCCTGACGGGCTCAGAGTGGAGGAAGCAGAGCGAGGAGTATGGTTGAGCTTTGATGATTGAGCTAGCACTGTCGAGGACAGAGCCAGCTCGGCTAACCAACTTGTTAAGCGTCTGAATTGCCCCCCGCCCAGCACACCTCATAGAGGACCACTGAGGTCCTCAGAAGTTGTCTGCCCACAACGAAAGACCTCAGTCTCCTCAGCTGATGGAGGCGCGTCTGGCCCTTCTTGTACAGGGCGTCAGTGTTGTTTGTCCAATCCAGCTTGTTGTTGAGATGAACACCAAGGTACTTAAGCCATCTTCTCCCATCGTCAGTCCATCTGACAGTTGTAGAAATGAACTTACGATGAAAAGGAACATCTATGGCTACTTGTGTAACCTTGTCAAGGAACGAGACGTCCCTTTCCGTTGCTACATTGAGGACATGCCGCTGGAAATCTGTGATGGCCCGTTCAGCTTCAGTCAACAAGGGATACTGTGCATGACGCGCGCATCCCTTTTATACCACCTGATCAGATTAAAAGATGACATGCATAATCATGCAGCCATGAACTTGACGTTCATTGGCGTTTTGTCAGAGTTGAAGCATCAAACTGGGTCGGTCCAATCTCACCTCCTCAGTCCATCTGACAGATGTCTGACTCCCTGCAAGTAACCATAGACAATTTGCTTGACAAAAGTTTATTTTCTTAATTTCAAAGATTTTCCATTCTGATTCAGAACAGAGTTGACTGTGTTTCATCCTACCGGCAGATAAAACAATTAAATAATCCACGTGTTAATTCTAGTGCGAAATTAATAAATGCACAATCCTTGAGAATAAACTGCACAAGGCCTGCACAGCGTCCCAAAAAATAGAAAAAGTCCAAGTTCACAGTTCTTTCTACATGCCAATGTTTTTATTACTTTTTTTTTGTAAAATCACGTGTAAGCTAAAAAAAAAAAAAAGCGTGTGCTCAGTACCATATATAGAATTTTACTACAAATAAAAAGAAGAATCAAAAGCAAAATTGTGCACACATTAAAATATGAACACAGGAGATTATTTCTTTGTCACATCATCATCTACAACTAGAACTGTTTATTGGAAAGACACACTTCAATGATAGATCTCTTACACTAAATTTACAGATGCTTAAAAAACACATGACTAAAACAAGTACACCGAAAAAGTAATTATTTTGGCTAATTTCTTTGAAATGGGAGGAAAACATTTCACCACCTTTTAAAAATAGTTTAGCAGATAATGCCAAGAAACTCATGAACTCTTGTTTAAATTGCAGTTCTTAAAAAGAGATGATGTCATGCGGTTCTGCTGTTTCCAGGTGATAACGGCTTCTGATAAGAAGCCACGTATCTGATAGCCATTTGCATCTTCAAATGCAATACATCAGTATGAAAACATGGTAAGTTTTTATCCAAAAGTGTGTTTATATAAATTTTATGTGTGCGTGGGTATGCCTTAACATTGGATTTGAGTATTTAACCCAATAATGCATGCAATGCAATAATGTTAAATAATGTATGACAAATGCTTCTGAGATTGGGGGTTTTTATAAAGATTTTATGTATTTTACGCTAAGTACTATAAGGCTTCTTAACATTTTTTTTTGTTTGTTTTATTGTTCAGCACATTGGTCAGCTATTCATTGGTATTGTTGTTGTTGTTGTTGTTGTTGTTGTTGTTGTTGTTTGCACTTAAATAAAATTTGAGAAGCATTGTATTAAATAAAATTTGAAAAGCATTAACATTCAAGCAATCAAAACATGAAATTAATTCTTTAGCTATGTTTTTTACTGCCCTAAATCAGTGATGGCCTGTGGCCTGCGAGCCACATCTGGCTCATGAGGGTGTTACATGCATGTAGTCCAATTGGAAAAAGAAATTCAGACTGTGCGTTATTATAAAACTTTCAACTAGAGAGAAATGTTATGCTGAACTGCAACCAGTGAACTTGAAGTTAAAATGACCACAGCGTTAAAGACAACCATTGCCAATAATTGATTTTTTTTTTATTTCTATTCTTGCGCTTCAGCAACACTAGTACTAGTCTCACTTTTGATATACAGATTTTATTGTAATTTGGTGGCATGCAATAATTCACAGCAAAGTCAAGTTTGGCTCTCAAATACATTTTTACAGTGTTTTTCTCATTTAAGGAAACTTGTGTTTTTCATATGAATAATTGAATTAGGTATACTGGTTACTTCCATAGGATGTATGTAGTGTTGCACTTCTTTTGTTGTTGTCTCGCTGTCTCTTTTCCATCTCCTCCTTCTCACTTCCTGGTGGCTAATTGCAGCACCACCTGAAGAGGATTTTGATGGCTGTTTTAAAAGAGAGATCAACATCTGGAAGAGAGAAGCATTGCTCACGCCAGAGTTTTTGTGTGTGTCCTGTCAAAATGTGATGTTAAAAAAGGTCCTCTGTCAAAGTGGAACTTCTGAGTGGAACAACAGAATGTTGCATGTTTGTTTCTTGTGACTAACTTGACTTTTAATTTAACTTTGTCACTCCTTGCTTATTAACCTCTCTCAAATGACCTCATCTACATAAGATGTAGTCCACCTGTGTACTCCTACCTCCACTCTTGTATGCAACTCCTTTTCCTCTCTCTTCTGGAAGTAAGTGTTGACTACAGACATTTCCATCCTCCTAGCAAAGTCTACCACCATCTGTCATCTGTCATCAAGATTTTTTTCCTCCACACCAAACCTGCCCATCACATCCTCATCACCTCTGTCCTCCTCACCAACATGACATCGAAATCTGCTCAAACAACCTGTCTCTCTCCTCTGGGAATACTCTCTATCACCTCATCAAACTCACTCCAGAATCTCTCCTTCTCTTCTAACTCACAGCCAACTTATGGAGTGGAGCATATCCACTGACACCATCACCCCTTTGATTTCCAGCTTTAAGCTCATCACCCTCTCCGAGACTCTTTTTCACCTCTAGCACATTGCTCCCTCTTCAGGATTACTTGGTAGTACAGTTTGTATCCTCCTCCAATACTACATGCTTTACTGCCCTTCCAACTCGTCTCTTGCACACACAGTCCATCTACCTTCCTTCTCTCCATCATGTTCGCCTTTCCCTGTAATTGTGCCAATGCTAAGAGTCCCTATTCTCTTCTCTCTCGGTTCACGCACCCTTGTGCCTCCTCTCCTTCGACCAACAGTAACCCGATTTTCACTGGCAGCCTGTAGTTCAACAGTACCGGTGGCGGTCGTTGTTAACCTGGGCCTCGACCAATCGGGTATGAAATATCTTTGGACGACTCGCATAGTAAATCTTTGGCAAATTTTACACCTTCTCTATTTATCCGGGCTTGGGAGCGGCACAGAAGTCACTGGCTTGCAACCCCTGTGGCTACTTTCTGCCAATAAATGTACTCTACCTTATTAAACTTTTGTTGCCATAAAGCATTCTCCTAAACCCATAGAAAACTTTTGCAAGAATACAACAGGATGAACTGTGTGTGTGAATACACACTGTAATTGAATGTATTATTATTATTAGTAGTAGTAGTATTATTATTATCATCAACTGAAGCACAAGACAAAGTCACTATTGAAATTAAAATAAGTAGAATTGTTGAAATTGTCAAACCTTTTTTGGTGTTGATTTAGGTATCTAGATACTTCTCTGTATCTTTTGTTGAGGCAGCAGCCATTGTAGAAAACAGCAGAGCATCTGCTTAAAGTGATGCTGATCACTAGAGACCCATTTTCCTGATTAGAAGAATTCGTGTTTTGGAGAATATAGTAGACACCATCACACGAGGGTTGGGGTTTTGTCTTATATGCCTCAGAAATAACCCTAACCCTCATCTGTGGTTATGAATTACATAAACGTATAGGTGTGTTTGCTAATGTTGTTTATACTGTTTTTGAAGTAGGTGAGGTACTGTACTAGCTAATACTGACAAAGTACAAGAGTTGCTATCAGCATACATTGACACCTTGTGGTGAGTGAAGTACATAAAAATGAACGCTAAGTGTGTGCGTGAGCATCATAAACATTTTCATTTATAAAAATTTTAAAATAGATATTAAAAACTAACTCAGATTTAAGAAGCACATTGCGGGAAGTAATGAGAATGAAAGGAGATAGTTGGTGACTAGAAAATGTTTTTTTTTTTTTTACTTTACATGTAATACTGTACATGGCTATTCAACTTTATGTGCACAATTATGAAAGGAAAATATTTAAACATTTACGCCTTTGAACACTACAAATACTATTGCATTACTGTCGCAAATACGTATTGCGTAATGGTATAAATTCATGTTATAAATAATGGTGAGTATAATTATATTATAATACCACTAGATGGTAGTACTGAGTTGTTAAAAGAGGCGTTGGTTGGTCGTTTGGTCTGTGATTTTCTGCATCACACTTTGAATGCTTAAACCGTAAGCAGTGAGCTCCAGTAAGTTCAAACACCTGGTTTCGTTTCGTATATAAACACCTCTGAGATATTGAAACAATTACTGTATATATATATATATATATATTATATATATATTATATATGTGTGTGTGTGTGTGTGTGTGTGTGTGTGTGTGTGTGTGTGTGTGTGTGTGTGTGTGTGTGCGTGTGTGTGTGTGTGTGTAACCGGTTGTATCTGCGTTGTGTTTTGTTGTGTTGAAAGAACAGGCGGACTGCAGATTCCCTTACGTGACTTTACTGGCAACTGAAATGATGAATAAAATAAAATAAAAACTCCACGTGCTGCCACCGGCATTAAACACTGCACGCCAAACTCTTCTCATCCACACTCACGGGGTTATGAGAGAAGAAATAGCAGAAAATATACAAGAATATTATTACAAATTACAATGAAATGTACATTGTTGCAGTGCTTATATATACACACATATACCGTAAGCTCACTTCTGCCAAACCTGTTTCTATAGCACCTGAAATGCATTAGTGTTTTCATTTTAGGCCATACTAAATAAATACATTTTAAAAGACAAAGCATTGTAAATGTTTTGTTTTACAGGGCAACTCTTTCAGACATTATTTCGAGTCTAATGCACAAAAGCTAGACAAAAAACGACTATGTATTTGTTTTTTTTTTGTCCTTTCCGATAGATCAGTCTGGTCTGACTGTTGGTAACACAATATTATTTCTATAATTCCACAATCTAAAGCATTAACCTCAAAATCCACTTGCAGTGCATTTTAGTATTGGATGGGCTAAGCAACTTCACAATTTAAGCAACAGCTGAGTATAAACGAATCGTTGAGATTTGTGATGCGCATTTATGTGCACCTCAGGTAAATAATTCAAGATGAGGGTCAACAGAAGCAATCCGTTTTGTTTTAGTTTTTTTTATTTGTTGTTGTTTATTTACGTAACAAGTGTCACGTTTAAACTGGAGCGCAGAATACGCGTTTCCAGCGCGAGGGCGGGTTTACAGTGCTGACGTCAGTTACAGGATGTCGCTCCCCCGGTTCTTCTGTCCAGTCCACCCTCTCTCTCTCTCTCTCTCTCTCTCTCTCTCTCTCTCTCCCTCTCTCCATGCGAAGCAAACGGGTTAATAAAAAACGGAACGGCGACAGTGACAGCGCCTGCGGCTCCGGTGCCTGTGCGCAATCCTTCCTCTCACTCACCGCCGACACTTGCACACACAAATGTGCGCGCTCGCCCATCTCCACTTGATAGAGCCGCACCAACTCATTGACATTTCCCCCTTTTAATAATCGCATTGTTGTCGCGGACCATCCGTTATACGCCCAACCATCGAGACGAGCGCGTTCATTCCATCCCTTCTTCTGAATGACGGGTGGACGGTTTGACTTCGACGACGGAGGCACTTTCTGCGGTGGTTGGGAGGATGGAAAAGCCCACGGACACGGCATCTGCACCGGCCCCAAAGGCCAGGGCGAATACTCCGGGTCTTGGTCCAATGGGTTTGAGGTAGTCGGAGTTTACACCTGGCCCAGCGGGAATACGTACAAGGGCTACTGGGCGCAGGGCAAGCGGCACGGGCTCGGAGTGGAGTCGAAGGGGAGATGGCTGTATCGCGGGGAATGGACACACGGATTTAAGGGTCGCTATGGGGTCCGGCAGTCTCTCAACACACCTGCTCGCTATGAAGGCACATGGAGTAACGGATTGCAAGATGGATATGGAGTCGAGACGTACGGAGATGGGGGTGAGATCAGCAACACGTTTCTTGACCTATTTAATCTGCTTTAGAGCACCGTGTGTTTAGATGCTGACGCTATTGACTGAAATTGGGTCTTTGGAATGTAGAACTAGAAATACTCGCTGGTGTTGGTCAAGTTGATTACCCGGTTCTTTGCTTACGAATAACGGGCTCCAGAAGAGTCTCCATGGTTCCGTTGCTTTTGACGTGGGCAACAAATCGCAGCTCCAATGGTCAGAAGTTGCTTAGCGAGTCATGGCTAATAATAGTTACAGCTGCGAGATTTCAAACGAAAGTTTTCCCCAGCCTTGCTGATAACTCTTATCTCCGGCCTTTTCATTGACAAGATGAACCATTCCACGATTAAGATACAAATATTAGGATTCCAACGCACAATCCTTATTTGGATTCATAGCTGAAGCCAGAAATGTACATTTTATTCCTATGAAAATAGAGTGTGTAGATTTCCCACCTGTTGTGGGTTATACTGTACAAGTGTAACAGTAATAAACAGCATTTAGTGTTTTACAGGTAAATTGCAAGGAATTAACAAAGCAATACATGTGATAAAAAACATGTTAACGTTAACGAACTCACGACTTTATATTGCGGTGAGGTGAGACTCTATCAAAGTGTTAAATGTGCACGTTGTTTTTCATTATGTTTAGGTTGAAAAATGTCACGGTCTAGATTTTTTTTTTTTCAATTAAGGTAAGTGTGTGTTTGTGTGTTCCGAAGAAAGTGCTTCATTGTGTTTATTTTTATTAATATTTTAAAACTACTATTAGATGAATGCTATGTCATAGGTTGTCCTAACTTGGCCTGAGCTTTTCAGATATAATACAGCACAATTGATTTATCTACAAAAATTCTCTTTGAATATCTAGTGACTAATCTGGACAATACAGTCATCTAACACACAGTACAAAAGTGTATCATAATGTGCTTTCAGAAAGAGTTAAAACCAGTGTAGTTTTATACCCATGACACGTTTTTGGCAATGTGTTATAATGTGGTTCTTATTTAGGAGTGATGGACAGAGTTACCACTCATTTGCTGGAAGAAAAAACATAAAAACTCATATAATTCAATAAACCGCAGTGAGCAACTTAATTCTCCAATTCACTTTTAATTTAACAATGACATTTCCTGTGAATAGCTTTTTGTTTTTGCAGATTTGTCATCAGCATCAGCACTGAGGAGGAAAGAATATATATAACATATTAAAAAAAGAGTGCAGATAAATTAAGATTTGGTAGCCACAAACTTCACAATGTTTCAGGTTACACCCCTGTTTTAAAATAGTGCTGGCTCTGCTGTTGAAGCTTTTCAGTCTGACAGAGTGACATGCGAGATATGGGAGAGCAATTGACTTGATCTTCGTCATAACCCAGATAGAATTACCCCTGCAAATTACTATCCTAGTTCAATCATAACCACGTCGTTTCAAGACTTTTAACATTCCGTGCATTGATCTGGACTTTTCAAAGCAAAGATTGGACATTTTTCAAAATTATTTCAGCTTAGTTGTTTTTTGTTGGTTTAAAATATTTGCTTGTTAATAATATTTAGTTAAATAATAATTTATTTAATTGCTTAGTTTAATGATTCTAAGATAGACAATGGTTTATTGATATCTAAATGTGTGTATATCATGCCTGTTTTAAACATACTAATTAGAAACTTTACGTGTAACCCATTTTTAAATTCAAATGAATTTATCCTTGCAGCTTAATCAAGTAATTATCATTAGCCATTTGAATAAAATCTTGATAAAGCCGAGAACATCAAAGCACCCGGACATGTCATGATGCTCTAATGTATTCTTTTGTTTGTAATCCCAGTATTATGTGTTGCGCAATATCGAGACTAAATTCTCTCTAATCCTTTTGGCAGGTACGTACCAGGGCCAGTGGATGGGTGGCATGAGGCACGGCTATGGTGTACGTCAGAGCGTGCCTTACGGAATGGCCACGGTCATCCGCTCCCCACTGCGAACCTCACTGGCTTCACTGCGGAGCGAACAGAGCAATGGCTCCGTGTTGCATGACCACATGTCCGACAGCCCAGCTGGCACCCGCGGTGGCTTCGTCCTGAACTTCCACAGTGACAGCGAGGTGGCTTCTGGCAAAAAGAAGGGCCTCTTCCGACGAGGATCCCTTTTCGGGAGCCTCAAACAGCTGCGGAAGTCTGATTCCCGGTCTTCCATATCCAGTAAGCGCAGTTCGGCACGAAGCGATGCCACCATGAGCCGCATCAGCTCTAGTGATGCAAACTCCACCATTAGTTTTGGTGACGGAGAAGTGGCCGATGAATACATGCTAGCTGAGGACAACGTCGATGCCACTACGACCGAGGCATATATGGGCGAGTGGAAGAACGACAAGCGGAATGGCTTTGGTGTCAGTGAGCGATCCAATGGGATGAAATATGAAGGGGAGTGGATAAACAACAAACGCCATGGTTATGGGTGCACAATGTTCCCAGATGGGTCAAAAGAAGAGGGCAAGTATAAAAATAATGCATTGGTTCGGGGCATCAAAAAGCAGCTTATTCCCTTAAAGAACACCAAGACGAAGCAGAAAGTGGACCGAGCCGTGGAAGGAGCCATAAGAGCGTCCGCCATTGCCAAAACGAAAGTTGAAATCGCAACCTCAAGGTTAACAACTAATTCATCTTCTTACAGATTTCAGCGTTGTTTAAACGTCCCATTCAAACACTGCATGTCTATAAACTACGCTTCAATTTTTATTTTGTGCTGATGTGAGCGAGGGGAACCAATGTGAAAGACAAAAGTGTCATCTATTGTGCAGAAGAGCTCTTCTGAATTGTCTTTTTGCATGATTGCAATTAAATGGCCTGGGGTTAAAGCTCTCATTCTGATCACATAATCGATGCACAGCCAACAGGATGTGCCGAGTGAAGTCAAAGAGGGAAAACTGGTCTGAGCGTAGTTTTTGACTCAAAACGGGAAAATAATATTAACGTATAAGTGTGTGTTTCTGAGAAAACGCTCATAGTTTTCCCAGTGCTAAGACACAAGCTCTGATAGCTCAGGAAAACTACATGAGCGGGATTCTTATATAATAGCACATGAAGTGGTATGTGAAAACAGAAAAAAAAAAAGTGGCGAGGATGCTTTATTGAAAGAACAGTTTGTTCTGTGAATGACAGGGAGATTACGGAAAAAAATCGTGTTTTTTTATCTTTAGTAAGTGATTATTAGTGTATTTATCAGCGCTGAATTGCTGTATTGATACACGTATTTAATCCGCTACTCTTAAAACGGTCCACGTTCAAACGTGCTTCATTTTGAAAGCCGACAGACTCTGAATCTGAATAAATCTGTTGTAATGAACAGTGTCGCTAATGAAATAGTAATAGGCCTCAGAGCTGCCGAATGAATTAAATATCTCGCACAGCCTTTGAAGATTGTTATGGAGAGAAGAGATAAGCGCAAAGTGGGTTCAGGGAACGTGTGGAGAGTTTGAGAAGGCTTTGTCAGGCCTTGAAGGAGTCTACAGAGAAAAACACGGAGAAAGAGAAAACAACTTCTCAGCCCTGTACTCGCTCACACTTGTATGTGCTGTCTGTCAGCATCAAGCCTGCCTAAATAAGGCAAGGCCGGAGTCGACTACTCCAGACATGAATATAGGCGTGCGGCCGTCACTGATACAGTAGCCAGTCTGTGTTATCATCTGTTAGAACGCTCTGCTTTAGACCTACACGTATGCGTCGCTTTAGCCTGTCAGCACAGACACGGTTTAAGCGTGTTTACCGTTTCCCATGGAGACAATGATTCTTGTCGAAAGTCAGACGTGAGATAATAATCAGTTCCGTTACAATCTCTTCTTTTAATGACATAACTGAAAAGACTGGGGAAAACTAGACTAAAAAAAGCTCTTCTTGGAGGTCTTAAAATGTCTCCATTGGTGTGGTAAAATGTGGAATCAGTGTCAGAGATTTTCAGAATCAGAATCTCTAGTGATTGATTGAATCTTTATTTTCAGTTTATTTTAAATTACTGATAGTCTGGTTGATTTGGTTGTTTAGTTGCAATGTATTATGAGTAGAAAAAAGGCATTTTTATAAACCTGTATATACAATATATACTGTATGTCATAGTAGTAATGCTTTGTAACTGCCTAATGCCTATTGTACAGTATATACATATATACAAATATACAGTGAGCTCTCGTTTATCACAGTAGATAGGTCCCAACCCGGTCATAATAGCTGAAAATCCGCAAAGTAGGGACACCATATTTACGTATTTATTTAACATGTATTCAGACTTTTTAAACCCTCCATTTACGTAGTACTCTTAATAAACCACTCTTTACAATAATGTACAAATATCTACAGTATGTACAGTACATACAGTACACAGGCACAAATGTTAAGCAGTATATTTATTTTATTATATATGTAATAAAAAAAGTCTGAAGTCATGAATCCGCGATGGTCGAAGTAGCAAAGGTTCACTGTATTATATATAAATATTTATGTGTATATACGCTGGTAATTGAATTGATTAGACTGATAGCTGACTGAGCCAATTCTATTTATGGCTCTGTGTGTGTGTGTATTTATGTGTTTATATATAAAGATATAGATATATTTTTTTAAAAAGCATTATTGTGCAGTTATTATTATTATTATTATTATTATTATTATTATTGACATTGTTGCAGTGTTTATCACTGGGTACTGTGATAATTAAATAGACTGATGACTGAGCATCATAAATCTGGATGAATGAGAATGAACACATGTTCTGTTCTGAGTTCTGTTGAGTTTGACCAGAGATACTTCTCTCGTCATCCTCATCTGAGTGTGTAAAAGAAGCAGAGTAGGCGAATATGGGGAGACATTGCCAAGTTAAAACCCTCCGAATTTCTGCAAACACTCCATCTGTCGCCAAGGAGATGCCTCGTCTTGGCTCAGATTCGATAGAATATCACATTAGCTCTTTTAGCGCCTGGTGAAGGTGCTGCTTAGTACTTGGCTTACACGTAAGTGGAAAAGGCATTCGTATATTTTTCATGTCACAAATAATGTACTTTTATGATGTAAGTCATGCTAAGTTTGAACAACATATTTCTTATTTACTCACATTATTTTGATGAAGCCTGTGCATTGAGTAGCGCTTGTAAATTGAGCCTGTGACGGCTTGATGTCCAGTAGCTCAGTGATTTACAGAAACGTCCCAGGCTGGTTCAGGCTGAGTCATAATAAAGCATTAATCCAACTCTCTCGCCCAGGCTTTAGATCTGCTTTTGCAAGATATGTGTGTCAGACTCTCACTATATTTGATTTAACTCGAGTCTCTAACTCACGTTTATGGTTTATCTATCGCTTCCTTATAGTCACATTCATCATTATTAGTGCAAAAGTTGTGTAATATCTCAGCAAATATCATGAAGTTTTGCACGAGTGCTTTTTTTGTTTGTTTGTTTTAAGGAACCAAATATGGCTAGTTTTAATCATTCGGATCTGCTTTGGAATCAATTTAATTTATTCACAATGCTCTTCTTAGAATGTGATGACTACAAAGCTCCTCGCCAAAGACCATGATCCTTTAAAAGCAGGCTTAGCATAACAGTTGTAATGTGGATGGACTTCGAAAGATACTCTACATAGTTTCATGACAGGTCATGTCCTTAAATGCATGTGATGCGTCATGACTTAATTTACAGTAAGGTTACCTGGCCTGGTGAAGTAATGGGGAATATGGTATAAAAAAGGGTAGTAATGGTTAGTCGTCAGCAAACAATGAGAGAAGAAGCTACACTGATATTTTGAATGTCGACTTTTGTGAGCTACAACTCACGTGATTGGCTAGATTTGCTGTTAGAAACCCACCTACCGCCTCCAAACCGAACGAAATGTTAAAACAAACATTGTTGGCATTGAGACCCTTCAAAGTGCTTCTGGCATGTGAAGGCTTTTTGTCTCATGTCTCATCTCATCTATGCTCACATCTTATTAACAAACATAATGTTTTATGTACAATGTATGTGATTATGAATAATGTATAATGAATGTATTACTAATTAAGTATTGTAATACTGAACTGTAAAGTAGCATCTTGAAAGTGATCAATCAATTTCAAAGAGTGCATCAGTATAATGTTTATATCCACATTCCATACACACAAATTCTAAAAACATATATATGTGACTGTTAATGTAAATAACATTACATTGTACAGTATATAACATACAGTAAATAACATACACACAAGCATACACTATATAAATACTAGTTTATATAAAGAGTATACGACAGATAGACAGACACACAGACAGACAGATAGATATTCTACAGTTCTACCATTACAAACTAATTTCACTTTTATTAAATGAGAAATTAATCATATGTCTGATGTGACTGGATTTTTGAACATCTCCATTTAGTCTTGAATGATGGAGCTAATTGCTAACAAGCTAAAGTGATGAGTTTCTCTCTAAACTGTGTGTTTTCAGCATGTTTTCTGTTTGCTTTGCCCAGGACGGCACACGCAAGGGCCAAATCAGAGGCAGCGGACCAGGCTGGACTTTCTGCCAGCCAGGACTCTGATATTGCCAGAGCCGTGGCCAGAGACCTCTCTCCCACCTTTCATCAACCAGGTACACATTCGTCTATTCTCCAGTTCTGCTTTTCTGATGCATGATCACTTTCCTCATACCGTGTCCTCACACCCCTTCCGGAAAACACTTGTCTTTGTTTAGTTGTCTAGTGCTTTTTCTCCATCTTGCTATACAAAGGAAAATAGAACAAAAGCAACTGCAAATTAATTGTGAAAGGGATGAATCTGATTTACATACAATTTTAATGACCACACATTATTGTAAATACACAAGTTCCTTATTTATAACCTTTTCCACCCATTTACGGTAATTGTCGTGTTTTTGAAATTCATCTGATTTTAGATTTTTTTTTAAATTGCATCATTTTTATAGTATAAAATTCAGCGTGACTGAGTGCGTAGTGTGAATTTCACAAGCCAGGATATGAATTTAATCCACAATCCTAAATCCACTTATACTATTAGTTTTAATATCTGAACTGACTATTAAAACAATGGTTTCTTTTTTAGATTGAGATCAGAATCAGCTTGCAATTTAAGTCTGAGTGTTTTTATATTGCACTTGCCATTTTTGGAGCGTTGTGGTTGCCAAAGCTTTTAGCAGATGAGCTCTCCTAGCTGCAATGCTGTGATCAGCTTTGTGAAATGGCTGATAAACTGTGATTTATATACAGTCCGGACCTGGAAACAATCCAGTGTGGGTTATAGAAAGCCCGGAGTAGTCAGCTGTGAGAAAAGTCCAGCATAATCTCAGATTTACAAAATGAAGAGATTGACTCAAAGGCTAGACTAGGATCACAAAGTTTTCAGTATCCCATACATAAACACTATTAGATTGAGGATATTGTAAAATATTTTGTGTTGCTGAGCCTGTAGTAACTATTCCTGAATCATTTGAGCCAGTGATGCCCATCCGAAGGCCCACGGGCCATCCCAGTCTCATATCAATTTGAGACGACCTTCAGGCCTCTCTGAAGGTCAAATTTAGATTTGGAAAAATGTGTTAAAGGAAAAACCTATTAAATGAAATAGCATTAATGCACTAATAAAATAATCATTGGATGCTGAGTATGACAATTATAAAGAAACTTTTAAAATTAAAATACGTAATCTTTTTTTTTTCTCGTATACATTGTGGCAAAAAAATGTCAAGTTTGGCCCATATTATTAGGTTAGGCAGCAATGATGTGTATTTTATGACTGATCATTATGTCAATATATATAATAAACAGTGGTGTAAAGTTCTTGAGTAAAGGGACTTTGTCACATTATTACCGGTATGTGTTTTATGCGTGTATTATGTGGCTACTTTGTAACAGTACTCAGTATCAAATTTTAACTCTCTACTTGACTACATAATCACTACTTACTATTTCTCGTTACATTGTGTTGGTGTGTGACTTTTTGTTCTTTTATATCTATTTGTTTCGATCATTTTTAAACATTGAGGTGTTACATTTCATTTCTACATTAGGAAATAAAGCCTCATCAATAAAGAGTTTCTTGTTTTTCACAGTACGGTTGTTGTTTCTAGATTAAATTCGGTTTATAAAAAAGTGAAATATTTAAGTTTTTTTTTTTATTGTATACTTTACGACTTTTACTCAAGTAAGTTGAAATTGGTGACTGGTAACTTGTAATGAGTCATTTTTACAGTAAAGTACTTTTACTCAAGTATAGATTTCAAGTGCTCTTTACACCTCTGCTAATAAAGATAAATCACATTTTACTATAGTAATGTCTTTATTTCTAATACTTTTTAAGGCCCAGACTATATCAAGCAGAGATTTTCCAGTGAGCCCATTGAGATTAAAGAGGTTCCAGAAGAAAAGAAGGAAAAGTCACCCTCCGGCAGTCCTCACTTTTATCGTAAAGGAACAACTCCGAATCAGTCCCCTTCACAAAGCCCTGGTCCTACGCCACCTCCTTCACCACCCCAGACAAAAAAAAAGTCTTTTTTTAACAAATCTACCCCTAAAGCCATTACTGAAAACAAACCTCCGACCATTGAAAACACAACAAGTGCCATCAAGCCCGCTCCAAGGATACCAGAAAAACAGGAGGTGAAACCAGAAGTAGTACCACCACCACCACAACCACAACCACCAAAGCCCACCAAACTGCAGTTGCCATTTAGCAATGCCTCTAGCCCCGGGAATGGTGAGCTGCACTCCCAATATCACGGATACTATGTGAAAGCTGAAGTGCTGATCCCACCCGAGGAGCCGGAGGATGAAGAACACCACCCATTATCTTCATCCGCTGTTACAAAGACGCCCCCACCTCCAAAACTCTACCGGGCACCGACTCCCAAACCCGTACTGGCCAAAGAGAGCAAACCCGAGCCAAAACTCAAGAAGCAGGATTCGTTAAAGCCAAAGAGTCTAGCGGAAACGAAAAAAGCCAGCATGGAAATTACCACCGACATTGTTGAGGAGGAATCAGTAAGTAGTTGTGGTGGCTCAAGCCATTTTTTTGTTTCCAGCGCTAAACACCTGAATGTCTTCTGTTGCTTTTTCTAGGGTCCCAACTCAATTTTGGTCATATTAGTGATGCTGATAAATATCGGACTGGCGATTATTTTTGTCCATTTCCTCACCTGATGGAGTGTTAAACTCAGGTAAGACTAACAAGGCAGATTAGTGACGATGATTGCAGATTCAGTATTTTCACATCCTTCTATGTCCAGTCAGAAAGGAATGTATGGTCTTTGCCATGTAATTTTACTGTTTCTCCGCATACTTATTGACCCTCTAACTGTTTCGACCCTTCAGTGAGCTCGTGAAAACTAGCGGCACAGGCCCCTAACTCTCTGCAGTTGCATCAATGGCATTTAAAACAAATTGGTGCAAGTCAGACACAGGCAAAGGACTGGACGACTGGAATTTGAGCAAATCTTGGGAGAAAATGGAAACCTGGACCATGTGGGACGATCCAACCCAGCTTCTCCGGCGACGACATGTGACTCGCCCGGGCTCTGAAAGCTGAAGCAAGCAGTCGTTGGGAAAGAAAAAGAATCTGCTGATCCAAGCCGTAGCCAGTCAAGTGCATGTCCACCCCTCTTACTAAGGGAAGGGGATGGAATTGAGGGGACTTAACTGGATATGTTCGGAGATGCACTTTTAGTTGATGGAAGCGAACAGCTGCCTTACTATTTTACCAACTGACGTTTTACAGGGGAGATGTGTAGTGGGTTGCCAGTGTGTTTGGGCAGTTAAAGCGCGTACCAGTGTCCACTTTCCGCTTGGTTGAAAACACCATGCACATTTTGGAATGGGCACTTGCCAGTCTTATTCCATTACTCATCTCTACAGCCTTGTCTCACATCTCCTGCTCTTCTCTTAGGAGATTAATCCTTTACATGCCTGTGCATGGTACTGGTTGCAAGACTTTGTCTCAACGTTTTTTGTTTGTATTGTATTCGAATCATTTTTAACTCCTGCCAATTTAGTTTCTCGTTGTGTTAACTTTAACCTGACACGACCGCACGGAATTCAAGACTGCAGCGAATTACAATCAGATCAAAAAATCTCCAGTACAAAAAAGTACAGTATATATTTATATGCTATAAATATTTTACAGTGTGTATAAAAAGTGCGCACGTGAATATGTGTCTGCATGTGTATACAGTATATATGTATATACGTGTGAGTGTGTGTGTGTGTGTATATATATATATATATATATATATATATATATATATATATATATACTGTGTATAAATATATATTTGTGTGTATATATGTGTATGTATGTATACACACACAGTAAATATATACTGTATATACAAATGAGTGTCTGTGTATAAATAAATATCTATAAAAAATATATGTATTTTTGAAACATTCATTAATATGTATACAATATATAAATATATAATACAAATATATGTGATTGTTTTGTATTTTATATAAACATATACATATACACACACACACACACACACACACACACACATATATATATATATATATTTATTTATCTATATACAGACACTTTTTTAAAGATTTGTTTTAGCACAGTGTGTGGTTTGATTTAACACATTTCTTTTTTTTTAAGTGCTGTATAATTGTGTGCATTTTGTAAAACAGTGATGAGGACTATGTTTGAAGATGTAAATGTACTTTAGGGGTAAAATGCATGGCTTTTTTGTGGGAGGCAGTGATTACGTCTTTGGGATTTTGCACCTTTAGTCTTTATTGCCTGAGTCTCTGCCCTCTGACCCGTGTGAATGGCCACGTTAACCTGACACGAGCAAAGTGCAACACCACTATATCGGACTAAAAAGTACAGCTAAGTTGTGTTGAAAAGATTCAGGGTTGACCCACTGGTTATAAATGTGAATGTAGAGATGTATGCCTTGTATTTATTTATATATAAAAATATATAAATTTTTTGGTAACCGTGTTATAATTTACCTCAGACAAAAGTAGTTTGGAAATGCTGTCTTAATTTGCGGGATTGTGAGGAAGTGGTCTCTTTTATTATTATTATTATTATTATTATTATTATTATTATTATTATTGGGTTTTGTTTTCAAGATTGAACTATTGTGATGCTTTTGCACTGGTGTTTAAATGGCAAATATATGCATATAAATAGATCTATTTTATATACAAAGGCAAAACATATTTAGTACACAGTTGGACACTAAATGGCCTTGACTAAAATGGCAGCAGCACATCTCCTGCTGAGTGATCTGAGCATCCCCTGTGCATGGTGTATTTCAAGAGTCTGTTTGCTGATAATGGCTAAAAGGGACGTGGACTGTAAGTATCATGCCAAACATGTAATCCAGCGTTAACAGAGAATTTATCGGACTGCGAGAGAAAGTGAAAGTGAAGGAGCGAAGAGACGAGTAAAAGAATGCATGACGACTGCATTTGGAAAAAAAAGAGGAAAAAAACGTTGTTCTTTAATTGTTAACTTTGTTCATCAATTATTTTTGTACTACATATTATTTACTATATAATTTATTGTTATTTCTTTCTGATGGCAGGCATTGGTTGTTTACGTGGCTGCGGTCCCTAATTTATTTTTCTAAAACCACCCCAGATTAATTTGTTGTGTATTAAACCACACATTTCCCCTTCTAAATGTTCTGAGAATATAATTCTAACAGCAAAATACCCGTTTTACACCAGCTTTAAGTATTTGACGTAAAAGAGCATTTGCTATGGACTTCTGCGCCGTTGCTGTTGCCTTTTTTACTCCTCTTCAAGTCCCACAGCAACGGCGTGGAGGGGTTTTACACCACACGTGTTATGGCTTTAATCTGTTGGTAAAATATTATCTGAATGTGTTGTTGTACTTTTGAAGGTTGCACATGAGAAAAGTTGATGTATGTTTTTGATAATTTCCCTACAAACGTCAAAATGATGTTAAATAACACAGAGAGCGGTTATTTTCTGAAAATGATTGTTATACGTTATAATAAAAAAAAAACGTTACCTTGCTACATTTTGTGGCATGTCCTGAATCGACTGTTGTCATTTTTTATTGCTATTACTTTATTATTATTATTATTATTATTATTGTGTCAGTTTCTAGCAGACTTTCCCAACTGGGAATTCCCAACTGCTTCCCTGCAAAGGGAAACAAATTCAGGTTGGTTTTATTTTAGTACAGTACTTCCCCCTTAAATGTGAAAATGGTTCCTTGTCTGGAGAACTGCGGTGGTGATCCTAAGACCGAAATAGTATAAAGCAACTGCTGTTGGTTGGTAAAAGGTCATATTTGAACACCATGCAACTTATGCCACCCTAATCTGTCCCTGGAGGTAGTAGAAGGTCACTGCCCAGCTGCTTTGTTCTTCTCTTTTTGTAGGCGAACATGGACCTTGTAATGAACTAAAATTTGCTAGACAAGGATCCTGTTACAGTTTGAAGCTGCACAGCTTCCCTGCTGGAACAGTTTTTGCGGTAAGACCAGAGGAATGGAGATTAGGCCATTGGACCTAATGCACTCGAGTTTTTGGAGCAATTAGCTTGAATGTCATGTGACACGCTATCTCAGTAACCCCGTGGTGACGCACGGAGGGGAACAGAAACACACATCGGAATGCAACAAGACTGAATGACATCAAAAAAGAAGGGGCGGAAAGTCTTCCTCTCGTTTTAGTGCGTGTAATGCTTGAGATACACCCAGCGACCATATTTGAAAGTGTTATGTTTTTTTATAAATATTGAAAGAATAATTGCCTTTCTCTGATCAAGACGCATTTTTATTCAATATAATCCCTAATGTTTTTTTCTTCATAATATTCACAACATTTTTATTTTCAAATTATATAACACAAGAACACATAAAAACGTTAAGTCCAAAATTTACAGTAAATGATGATCATGCATGAGTGGTGCATAACCAAAAAGTAAACAATTATTGTTAAAACTAAAAACCTACTCATATGTTTTACTTTCAGCTGCCGTCCATAAAAATACAGTCAATCTCACCAACAGGAATCACAATATGTTGATACTAAATCAGATTCAGGAAGTCCTTATTCATTAGGGGAAATTCTCTTTTGTTCCACACACTCACAATCTTTGAACATGACAAAAAAAATGAATAAAATGTAAAAACTGCATATGAAAAAATAAACTTAAAAACAAAAACAAGTTTGGCTTGTTTTTATTTTCTTTATAAGCTATTTTTCAATTTAGTATTAATTTTTGTCTTGATCAAAGGTTGTGAGTGTTTTTTTTATTTGTCAGAAAGAAATCACAACAAAAAGCTTTTTTTTTTAAAAACAGATTAGCACATGGAAAGAGCTGTAATTAACCCTGTGTGCTCACTTCCATGTGCCCCCCTCTCTGCCATTAGATATAGATTGATAGACCACCAGGGTCAAAGCTGCGAGGTCACCCTGAGACACCTGTCCTCTCTTGTCAGCCCTCCCATTGCGAATATTCCGGCTCTCACCCAACCCGCGCACACATTTATATCACAGCAGTGAATACAGCATGTGTCTGCTACGCAGTGCTAATAGAACTCACAAGAGTTTCACTAATGACTTATGTCATTCCATGTGCCTGCTATTTTTAATGCACCTTTTATTTCACAACATTACAAAATGCTAATTACCGTATATGTTAACTCTCAGCAAACACATGGTATTGTAAACATTTTTTTTATAATTCAGGACATATTTCTGCCTTTTCATGCTGAGAAATAACTTTTAAAAAAACAAACAAAAAAACTACAAAAAACATACAAAATTGTACTAAAACTCTTAATACGTGTAAATGTTTTTTTTCCTCTTTGCAGGGGATATAAAAAACTATTTATACATTACTTTTTTCACACTATATCTTTTTTCAGTTCTATTGTGAGATTTAAATATATAGTCACACTTTTTTCCAGATGATCGACGATATGTATTGTTGTGTAAATATCATACACGCCCTGTGAATTAGAAAAAAAGTCAAGTTTTTCTTTTTGCAAAGTGTGATTTTCTTTGAAAAATCAAAAACATTTTTTTAATCGATGTGCTATATAGACCATTTACCTTCAAGCTTTTAAAAGGTTTCAGCGATAACGGAGCCTTGTCGTGCAGTGTTTCTGAAATTATAATTTCAAGTCAACATTTAATACCTTTTACAAATATTTTAAGGTGAGGTACCTCCTTTAATGATGCAACATATTTTGATGTCCTCACAAGGAACATCTGGTTGTGTGTGTTCTAACCAGGGCTGACCATTGAACAGAATCACTGCATGCCATCCAACACGAGCAATCGTAAACACTGACAGAAAAAGGTAAAAAGCCAACATTTAAGTTAAAAAAAAGTTAAAAAAATTAAGACAAAATTATTTAAGGGACTTACTTTGTATTATGGTATAAGTCAAAGTGTACGAAAATTTCCCTTGAAAACAGGGGGAAATATTCATTGAAAGATAATATATTGGACCTAATTAAAGAAAACACATAATAGAATAAAAAACATTTGTGGAAAAAAATACCCATTACTTCTTGAAGTGACATTTAATTCTATTAATGGACACTTACCTTCATAGCTGTACCACACACTGATTTCATCCGAAGAGCATAATAACCTTTTCCCTGACAAATTAAGACAAGACAAAGATCCAAAAGAGCAAAGAAAAAAAACAATTTTAATCATTGCGCTATAAAAAATGAACTAAATTGTGCTTTTTATCCCCAAGAAACAGTAAATCAAAGTGCTGGCAGAGTCAGAACAATCTATCCTTTGTCTCCTTTTTTGATTTGTTTAAGCCAGACAATGTTTTTAAAACCCTGATGTTAGTGTAAAAGGGAAACTTGAAAAAAGGAAGTTTACTCCCATGCCGTAAAATCAAAAGTAGATTACAGAACACGTGTCATGTTGATTTTCCATTACTGACAGCATTTTATGTGAAGTACAAATGGCTGAAAATATATTGCATATAATACACAGAATTTAATGAAAAACCAAATGTGCATTAATAAATGTCTTGTTTAGTTGTGAATCCATGTACAACAATTCATAGAAAAAAAACTTAACTGTTATGACATTGTTGTGTTTGCGTTGTTCGAATCAGTCCCTTGATTGTTTCTTTTATGGTTTTATAATTATATTTCAAACTGCATTTCACAATATTCATCCACTCATTTTTGGACCACTTTGTCATTTCTGGATCAAGCTGGACAGCAACTCTGTCTCGCACGCACACACACACACAATTTTCAGAGAAGAAAGAAGTGAGTTTGTCATTGTGCAAACACACAAATTGTGCTGTCACTTTAACTCAACCATATTAACTGTATATCAGAAATTCATAATAATTATTTAAGAAATAAATCAATATTTTATTCCCTTTAATGATGAGAGATTGTCTCATCGTCCCGCTCCAACAAGATGTGACAATATGCTGATGCTTGACAATGCAGAAGAAGTGTGTGTGTGTTAGGTAGACAGACATAAGAATACTTTGAAAAACTTTCAGTGAATATAGTAAATAGCGGGAAACAATTTCAGGAAGCCACAAAAGTTCTGACCATTGTTAAAGTAAGCACTTTTATTTATTTTCTTAATTTAAGATTCTGAATCAAGATAATAGATTACAAGTTCACATGTTTCTCAAGTGTCACCAAAATTGAACGTAGGTGGAAATCATCTAGAGAGTTAGTTAAATATGCAAGCAAACTAACTTTTATCTGGTTTGTTTAAATCATCCAGGTCAAAGGAGAAAGGCCGGTCATAACCCATCAGATGGTTGTAGTCATGAGGTAAAGGGAAAAGCATCGGGTTGACCAGCATAGAACGTTTTTTAGCATAAAAGCTAGTGAACATCTTGCTGATGTCAGGAATGGTGACATCACTCTGATGGAACACAGTCCGTTTCTCCATAAGTAGAGCACTGTACGTGATGGCGGTGTACATGTCTGTCTCCTTGTCGTGATACAGGCGTAAAATATAACCTTTTGTGACCAAGTGCAGAAGAACAGGGGTCAAGAACGTGAAGAAACCTACTATGCCACAAAAAGCCACCTGAAGTGCCAAGCTGTTCACACCAATTCCTGTTTTCATGAGCACGAGTGGCATCACACAGAGACTGAACATGCTGCTGGAATAGGAGAAGAACTTTACACCTAGCAAGAAAAACAAAGAACAGGTATAGATCAGGGGTCTCAAAGTACTGGCCCGTAGGCCATTTACAGCCCTCAAGTATTGTAAACAAAAAAATCATGAAAACCTAGAAAAACACACATACAAAATAATGTCCTAATTTAGGCACCTTAAACATCTGAAGGGTGTATTTTGTGGGTGCAATACTATTGCCAAAAGTATTCGCTTACCTATCGGCTTGCATATGATTTTAAGTGACATCCCATTCCTAATCAATCCCAATCTAGGGGTTAAATATGATGTCAATCCACCCTTTTAGCACCAACAACTTCAACTCTTCTGGGAAGGCTGTCCACATTGTTTTAGAGTGTCTATGAGAATTTTTGATCAATCTTGCAGAAGTCTTACTCTTGACACTCACGCAGTAAGACAAGACTTCCGAGGAGTCGTGGTCCATTGGTAGGACAAGGACTCGTGTCTGATAGGTTGCAGGTTCAAATCCCCCTATGGCTGGTTTTGCAACCAAGTCTCCTTGGGCCCCACGACTTAGGCTGCCCACTGCTCTGGGTTTGTGTGTTCACTTTACTGTGTGTATGTGCACTTTCACTTGGATGGGTTAAATGCAGAGCACCAATTGACAATCACACTCACTTTACTTCACTTTTAAGAAAAAAAAATCCGTTGCTCTAGAGTCCAGAGAATACTTTTTGAAATATAGTAACTATATATGATAAAAAAAATGAGCATCTGTTAAAATCGACTGTTACTGTAATGATCCCCAGATGTTTGAGACCCCAGTTTTAGATGGTTATGGAAATAAAAAGTTTCAAGACACACATTCCTTGCTACCACAGTATATTCCAGTGCTTAAACATTTCGAAATATTAAGGTCTATTTTACCACGGATGACTCTGCCCAAGGTTCCTGTGTAAATCAGCTCCCCGTCTTCAGGTCGGACTGATGAGGATGTGTAACATCTTACCGCAAAACAATGCTGAGCCTATGAAACATAAATCAAGAATCACACACACACACACACACACACACACACACACACACACACACACACACACACAGGAACCTACCATAATTAACAAAACCTACCTTCAATAATTGAAAACTGGAGAATGACCTTCCTGTAAGTTGCTGCAAACAGTGATTCCCCCTGGAAGCCTCTGGTGTTCGGGAACACTTAGTAATAGTCTCGCCGCTGTGTGTCCGAACAGCAACTCTGATGCTTCTAACGATCTGCTGCTGGTTTGTTTTCAGACGCCGCAGTCTATTTAAAACGCTAAGATGAAACATTTTCATTTGAATATCACGTTGTTTCCTCCTGCTATAACCATGACGTCACCGGAAGCAACTGTTAGTGGATTTGCGATTTGCGGTTTTAGAATGCAATGGTTAAGAAAATTAAATCCACACCTCCTATTTATGATAACTTTTTATAAACTGAAATGAGATGTGTCTGTCTAAAGTTGTAAACGTTTTTTTGTAAAAGCTAGACTTTTCGTTTGTAATATTTTAGCGGAAGTGTGACATCTCTCGCCATTTGTTTCCTGTTGAGGTTCAGGTTTCAGACAGCCGTTTCCGCTAGCGAATCGAAGAAGAAAAAGAACAAATAACTAATTGAATCCGTTCAAATACCGTGAGTTTTGTTTCTACCCTCTTACATTTTCGTACATTTGTTACCTTCATTCGTATGATTATTGTATGCCGAAATGTGCTACTTAAAATAACGGCATGTGTACCGTTTAGAGCACGACCGTTTTCACTGAATTATATCTTAATTTGCTCTCTTTTGTAACCGAGCATTTTTGTTTTTGTTTTCCCAACAGTGGACACGAAAGGCTGTGACGATGGGTAACTGTAAAAAAACTTTTATTTATAAATACTAAGGACTACAAATGAATTTACCCTATTCATTGTTTGTGTTTGATAACGTTTGTCTTAAAACGGGTTAGCTCAGCATTTAAACGTTTGTTTAATTTATTAGTGTGTTTCACTAAGTTTATGTGCTTTAAATTACGTCCATGCTAACCCGTCTTTATGTAACCATGTCTTTATATGTAGATAAATATATACATACAGTACATAGTTTTATACATGGAATTATATTTATTTATTGTGTGTGTGTGTGTGTGTGTGTGTGTGTAACAAAAAAAAATGAATTTTAGACAGTGAAGAAAAGACCTACGGAGGCTGTGAAGGACCAGACGCCATGTACGTTAAACTGATTTCCTCTGACGGCCATGAGTTTATTGTGAAGAGGGAACACGCTTTGACATCTGGAACAATCAAAGCTATGCTTAGTGGTCCGGGTAAGTGGTTTGTTGTTTCAATTATTGTAGAAACATGTACAGTCCATCAAATAAACACTTTAATTAACAAGTTTTGTTAATTTCTGTGTCATATCACATCATATTTGGGTCTAATGCAATATAGATGATCAACCAATCATAGGCCAAGATACGCACGTAACACAGTTAGAACTATAGTACTGAACGCACAAGTTTGGTCTGTGTGAGGAAAGCAAAACCCTTGAGAGAAATCCATCTAACCAAAGGGAGAACTTTCTATTCTTATAAACTTATAGTTTTTTTTCTTTGTCAACAATATACTTCTTGCTTTACATTCTTTTGGCTGGCACTTTATCTGAAACGTCTTACAGAATGAGCAGATAGAAATTTAATTAATTACACAAGAACCATACTTTAATCTAGAAATTAGGTTCTTGTGTAATCCTAAATAGACCACAAGAATGTAGAACTACAAGAAATACAGTATTTATTTACAATTAAGATGTAAATAGTTGATCTCTCTTATTTTCTGCTATATTTCATATCTACAGTACTTTTTACAAAACCCATTCACAAAGTTGAGTTAATGAATTAAGAGTGTTGAAACTTCATCATGTTCACTTTTTAAAATGCCACTGTCTAAAATCACAGATGTATGATGGTAGCATGTTTTGTTTTTCAGGCCAGTTTGCGGAGAATGAAACGAATGAAGTCAACTTTCGAGAAATCCCATCTCATGTTCTTTCTAAAGTCTGCATGTATTTCACCTACAAGGTTCGTTATACTAATAGCTCAACAGAGATCCCAGAATTTCCCATTGCCCCTGAAATCGCACTGGAGCTTTTGATGGCAGCAAACTTTTTAGATTGTTAAACAGACAAACAATGCCTGTGGAATAAAATAATCGAAACAAAAAAGATATACAAACTGATTTAGGATTTATTTTATTGCTTTTAAATCCATTTAGATTCAGCAACATGCAGGCCGTATGTGTGTTGAAAATCAGTCAATCAATTTGTTTCATTAAATCGTTAATGTTTTTATTATGTTCTTTAAAATGAGTGATGGTTGTTTTTGCCCAGTATAAACTTGCATTATTTCTGTTTCATTATACGAATGTGTGTACGTGGGGTTTTTGTCCATCTGGCTTGTAGCATATTGATGCATGGCATGCGTTGTGGAATATTAGATCTCCTAATTGGTAATGTTGCAGCAGTAGTGTTTGCACTTGAGTATTTCTAAACTGAATAAAATCACTGTTAGAAAATACTTCTCCTGTTTTTTTTCTGCTTGATGTTGATTGAGGAATTTTTATGAAAATAAATTATTTTTAGGGATTAAATCAAGTCACAAGCAACGATCATTTGAACATGGCTTAAGCATGTGTTCAACATTGTTGAATACTTATTATATTTGTATTATATTTAAATATATATATATGTATTTTTGTTTTGCCTTACACTATTTGAGTTAAAGATGGTGCTGTCAGTTCAGTCTACATTTGATGATTAGTAAAGAAAGACAATGCTCTGCATTTAAAACACCTACCAAACCAGAATTTCAACCTGTAAGGCCTGGGTGGCAGATCCAGCTCCCCACAACTGACCTATTCAGTAGTATTACAAATGATGAAAAATAGAGTAATGACAGGATTTCACATGGCGAGTGTCTAAGATATGAGGCAAAAGATTGCATTGGATTGCTTGAAATCCTCACTAGAAATCTTTTAAAAGTTAAAAAAAAAAAAAATCTGTTATTGTAACTGTTTAATTTTCAAGGCATAACGTTGTTTTGCTTAAAATGTTCAAGTGTCATGGAAATATTTAGATGTATTCATATTAATTACATGTTGAAAAAATACTGAGAAAAGCAGGACCAGTGTACATTGCTGGCCATCCTGATCAGTCTGTCTAACTGTCTGTCCGTTTTAGAGAAGCTGCTACTTCGCTCTCCCCAAAAAGCCATTTTGAACATTTTCTATGGTTACTGGTTGTTTTCAATGTGTCCTTTATATATTTTTCTTTTTGTATTGCTTTTCACCATGGAAACGGCAAATTTGCTTCAAGTACATGTGACATGAAAAATGAACACCAATTGAATTGAAAGGAAATGATAGAAACTGTAAACTAAAAGGAACTGTAAATACCGTACTTTGAAAAAGGGAGCCTAATGGCTGTAAATGGTATCACTCAGATTTTCAGTATTAGGAACTTGACATACATTATATTCAAAATTAAGCCGTCACAACTTTGTTCATCTTTTGATTTATTTAAACCGTGATACAATTAATTTATAGATAATGATTGATATTCTTAGGAAAGCATTAGCTGGCGAAATGTTTTTTTTTGCAGCTTTGCGAGGTCTTGTCTTGTATTTCAATATAGATCAAAACAAAAAAACAACTTTTAGAATTGACACACACGCACACGCACACGCACACGCACACGCACACGCACACGCACACACACACACACACACACACACACACACACACACACACACACATACATTCTGCCAGCGTTTGTATTTGGAGAAACACCTCCAGGATAAGACGTAAGTATTAATTTGCTGACCTAAACACTTTTTAAGTAAACCCCTGAGATACAAACTTTGATAGAACATTCTATGTAGAATATAACAATAATTACATAATGATAGTCAACATCATAATGTATTGTCTTTTTTTACACTTAACAAAATTGACGAATAAAAAGTTCATTATTAAAAACAAATTATTGTTAAAATAAATAACAAATATATCATATAATCATAAATATATCATTAGACGTATTACGTCTGTTGTAAAAATGCAAGGAGGTAGAGGGAGCGAGAGAGCGAGATCTGACGTCATTCGGCCAATCGGCTCTCAACAGGGGCTTTCCATCATGGCGTCTATGCAGGTGAGTATTTCCATGGATTCTTAAGTTGTCTGTTTTGTTTTACAATTAAAACAGTATCTTCTTACACAGCTATTGTTTCTAAATATGTTTGCCCTCTTTTACTTCCCCTGTCGATTTAAACGCACCATAGTAATCTATTTAGTTCTGCGCCTTGTTTACTTTCAAGCTAACGTCGTGTCGATAACGAACACTGCTCTGGATTTGTAACACACACGGCTCGTCCGCCGATTAACGAGATTTGTAACCCCGAGAGTTAATTTGCAACGTTTATTTGCAGTTGTCAATTATTTACATCCACGTTTAGACACTTGCTGCACTAGCTTAGGTACCCACTAACATGACGAGCTCGTTGTTAGCAGTCTTGCATCTTTGCTTATAATCACCAAGCTAGTTATGATTGACCAGTAGGAAATGACGGATTAGTTAAAAGCAAGGTAATAATTAGACTCAAAAATCTGTTCGTGTTGGGGAAATCGACGTCTGTGGCTTAGGATGAGTCGGATTTCAGCGTTGCTTTCACATTGTTTTTCTGTGTAGAAACGATTACAAAAGGAATTGTTGGCACTACAAAGTGACCCACCACCAGGAATGACCCTCAACGAGAGAAGCGTCCAGAACACTATCACGGAGTACGTTTCACCCACAATGCAGATTTGCTTTAATGAAGTTTACTGATTAAAGCTCTTGGGTTAAGAATGGCTTCATCTAGTTCGGCTGGTCCAACCTGTTTGTGGTTTTGACGTAAACCAGTTTGCTTTTGCGTAATGATCATAAGCTTCTCAGAGTTGGATCAAAATGGTGAATTTATTCTTATGAGCACACGCTTTGCCCTGTTCCAGATGGCTTATTGATATGGAAGGAGCTCCTGGCACTCTTTATGAAGGAGAAAAGTTCCAGCTTTTGTTTAAATTCAGTAATCGATATCCATTTGATTCACCTCAGGTAAATGTCCGTTATTATTGTGATCGTTTAACCGTTCAAGATGTTTTACCTTGATTAAACAGCGATTTGTGTCGACAGGTAATGTTTACTGGAGAGAATATACCCATCCATCCACATGTCTATAGCAACGGCCACATTTGTTTGTCTATTTTAACGGAGGACTGGTCACCTGCTCTTTCTGTTCAATCCGTGTGTTTAAGCATTATTAGCATGCTGTCAAGCTGCAAAGAAAAGGTAAAGAGGTTGTTTGTGATTGGTTCATCAGATGAGTTTGCGCATACCTAATTAGCCCTTTTCTCTACAGCGACGTCCTCCAGATAATTCCTTTTATGTTAAGACGTGTAATAAGAATCCAAAGAAAACAAAGTGGTGGTATCATGGTGAGTTGACTTTCTTTGTTTCTTCTTTACTTTGTTTTTATTTAAAATAGAGACAAATTTGCATATAATACAACAAGCAAATGCAACAGATACCTTGAATATACTTGAATACGGTCATGACTCAAGGAGATGGAATATCGTTATAAAAAATATATATTGTTTGTAATGGACTCACAAATAGGTAGACGTTGGCTATAGTGGACCAGGTCAGCTGGTCAGCATTGGCTATAACTAGGGTGACCAAGCGTCCTCTTTTTCCCTGGACTTGTCCTCTTTTTACCTCGTGTCCGGATTTTGACGGATTTTTAAATTCATGAAAATGTCCGGGTTTCACGCTTCTTCAAAGGACCATAACACGTTCGCCAACCGTCCTTTAAATTCAATTTGAGAATTGAATCGCGCGTCTCATTTTGAAACAATACAGGACGGCTATTGACCGGTATTTTTTTAATACATATATTTTTTTAAAGCAGCATCTCATGCGAATCATCTCACGCGCAGATGTCACATTTTCAACTTTTGATTGGGTATTACACAAAGTCATCGTTAGTTTGATTGGTCTTTGTAACTGTCTGTGAGGAGGGCGGGGCTTGAGAGAGAGTTTAAATGGCTGATGCTTCTCTAGGTTAACCCCGCGCGTCTTAATGTTTCAGAGCTTGTTTGTTAGGTCAGACACAAAAATATTAATTTATTACCTGAAACGTTATAGTTAATATATTAATAAACAACATAATGCTCATGTAACGAAAATGAGCTAATACATTTGAAACTTTCTATATTATTAATTTATCTGTCATATAAAAATTTCCCACTACTAATAGATAGATATTGTTATTATGGATATATTGTTGAAGCTGGATTTTATAACAGAAGAGCTGATTTGTAGAACACTTTCATATTAAAAATGAATTAATCAAAATTATTATTCATTATATATTATTTATTTATTTATTTATTTATTTGAAAAGAGTCTAGGACAATTATATTGTTACAGATGTAAGTTTTTATAAATTAATTTTTTTTATTATTACAGAAGTTAGTTTTGCACCATTAAAGCATATGACCTCCGAGAAGCCTGTCTGAATTAGTCTCGAGGCCGCGCCGATGGTCCTCTTTTTTGGTAATCAAAATATGGTCACCCTACTATAACAGACACCTACATAAGCGGGTGCCACTGATCGGTCAGTGTGGCTGCCAATCATTAATCATGCTCAACAAATGCTGGCAGCGCAACGAGATGTATTATGTAATTTAGTAATAAGTAAATTGGCAAGATGGCTTCACACCTTGAGAAAATACCGTTTAATGAAATGCATACATTTTCTAACATCTGGGGTCCTCTCTAACTAAATAATGGTAACACAATCAATGGTAATAATCTGTCATTCTTGTATATGATTCTATAGTTTTAATGCTTATTATACCTCTCTTTTTGGGTGTTTTTGTGACAATTTGAATGGCATATTATGTCACTTGTAATAGCCTCTTGGTATGGGCATGATTTTTTTGTTTTGTTTTTTTGTTAATGTACATATATGTTATAAAATCACCAATAAAGACAAAGTGGGAAAAAAGCCGTGTAGGATTTGAGGGAAAAATTGTTATTTTTCATAAAACAATGACATATATTGATGTCTAGGAATGTTTCAGACATACTGGAAAATCTTGTCCTTTAAAGTCTTCAATAATACGGTTTTGTTTGTCTTTTTCTTGTTCCGCTTCTCTGTTATATCTACTGTTATTGTCTTTATATTAACAGTGAAGTTCCTCTCAAACGCGTTTGTTTTTATTAACATAAAAGTTCATAACGATGATTTTCGTTTTTTTTACATAATGGTCATTTTTTCATGCTTGTCATGTGATTCATTTCTCGCTTTTTGTTTCTTTTACAGATGATACGTGCTAGTATACGTTCACCATTTTAAGATATTTATACGAACTTTCAAAGTGCATACGGCACTATAATATTTAGTCTTTGGATTGAGACTGAGCCAGCAAACTCGCGCGTACATGACCACTGACTGGAGAACGTGCAAGAATACTGCAGGAATGTGACCCACCCGCAAATATACTTTGATGGGAGCAAGATGTGGAACTTCTTTTCATCCTTTTTTTTTTACAAGTATTATATTGTATTAGTTTTGAAGGCATTTGACGGTTTTCACAAGTTTTGCAATAATAGTTCAGCTGGGGTTCTGAATAAAAAGTGCATTTTAGAAAATACAGCTGTAATTTGCTGTGGGAATTGACTGGGACAGGTTTTATGTTCATTATTCAAATCTTGGTTTTGAAAGCATGTTTTGTTTTCTACAGAAAGCCATTTTGATTTAAATATAGTAACCCGGTGTGGTGTTTAGTACTCTATACTGAGATGTATTTACAGTTTGAATTCAGGTGGATCATCAGATTTAAAATCGATGAAAAACTATTATACTATATAAATCCAGAATTTGTGTAGGTAAAACTAAGATTTATCTTTAAACTTGAACACTTTATCTTTTGTGTGGAGATCAGTCAAGTTATTACAGTTGTCTCTTTAATTTACATGGTTGTACACTGTGGCACACGTAGGGCCTCGGTTTCACAACGTTAGCTTTAGAAAACTGTTCTTGGTTTTGTCATAACATTATTTAACTTTATTTAAAAGAAATATTCTTATTAAAGTAATATATTTTCAAATGCTGTTGTGTGTTTTAATCAGTCTGTTTCATGACGTTTTTCATGATTTTTATTGTTTTTAAAAGGTTATATAAAAAAGGCAATTTTTCGTAACACATTGTTACGACACTTTCTGCCTAAAATAACATGTATTTGAATTTTTTCAGCAAACTGTTACAAGCGAAGTAATTGTTTTTGTTTTACATGTAGATTACACACACACACATACACTCTCTCTATTTTTGGTCTTGTGCTTTTGTAAGGCTTGTCATAAGGGACAAAGCATGGTGTGGTCAAGATCTTTGTTAGTACCAATATTTAAATCTTCAATGTGTCTTAAGTTACAATATATTTGAATGTTTATACTCTCAAAACTGTAAATGTAAGAGGTTATCATTTTTATGACATAACGGCATAATAAACGTCTCAATACATTTTGCTTTTTAAAAAATGAGTCACACGTGGGAAAACCACAGATTACACTCTTTATACATATGTACTGAAAAGGCTTAATTTTATATTTAAAAATATTTATTGATTATATTTCATCAAACTTACAAAATTGAATCAAGTTTATTAACATAAAAAATGTTTCATTAAGCCTGACAATATATGCAGCTTCACACCTAACAGACTTTCTGCCTTCATCTCCAATGAATCTAATACAGCACTGGCACACATCAGACGTTGCACAAGGACCTTTTTATTACATACTACCTAGACCTTGAGTTGCTTGTGCTTTAGAAAGAAATCCTTTTCATTGATGTCCAAGTAAGTGGTAATGGGCATTAATTTCATTACGAAGCGGATGTCCAAGTAATGAAGAGTTCAGACTAAAATTTCAATCAAACTAGTTAATGTAAAGCCAGACACAATGACTTCACTAGCAATATTGTAGGCTTTTTTTTTAAACCAAACTGACAACGTTTTAGAAAAATTCCATGACTTTTGGACCTTAATGTGAAGTCAATTCTATGCTACCATGTCCTCAACACATCTTGAGAAAGGGCGACAAACAATATAATGTAGTTGCACCCATATTTTATATTGGTTTTATTTATATACGGTTTAATACAATTCCAATGGTTGGACATGGAGTTTTAAAACTAATCAATTACATAGACAAATGCCTGAAGTTAATAATTATCTTGTCATGACATGTCATGTGAAGATAAACAAAAATTCTGATTAAACCGAGAACATGCTACCAAAACAAACATGTCCAATTTGAAATCATTTATTTACCAAAGTGTAGACACTTTCACATGTGCAGCTCTTAGTGTTATTAGGAGGATAAAACCTCTAAAGTGACAAAAGTTGAATGATGAGATGAAAGTACAATGCATTGCAATAACATCAAGACACAGACAAACAGCCCTTTTCCTGCAATCGTACTGAAGCACACTGCATTTGAGCATTCAGATGCATCTCCAAAAATGCCTGTTTCAGCCACAGAATCTCAGAACACAGAGCAAAAAATGCCTCGAACTTGTCATCTCAACCCACCGTTTCAGATGAAACGCATTGACAGCAGCAGGCCAAACCCATCCTGTCAGATTCTACTCTTTGATTCATTGTTGTTTGTGGTCGTCTTTCGTTGAGCAAGAAACGGGTACATACATTTGTCAGCCCCAATAAACCTGTACATGCACACGATAGCATCAAATGGCAAAACCCTGAAAGACAAAACATAAAAATAAAAAAAAACATTAAAAATGGATCTTGATTAGTCAAAACATGCCACGGCCAATTATACATACGTCTTCATAAAATTGACCATGTAAACAATGCGTGGCGTGCAGATCATGGGTTGGTCGGTCAGTATAGCTCTCATAGCCTGTTGTACACAGTACTCTGGATGTAGCGGTGGAAACAGGGGGGCCATCTCCTTCCTGTTCAAAATAATATAAAAATGGTTCAAATGGGCATAATAATAAAGTATATTTAAAATACGCTGACCCCCACAAACCTTATTTTGCAGCCTTCGAACATGCCAGTGTCAACCCAAAAAGGGCACACTAGAGTCATCTTAATGCCGTCTTTCTCCGCTGCTCTCAGTTCATGGCTCAGAGACTCGTGAAAGCCTATGGCACCAAACTTGCTAGCACAATAGTCCTAAAACATTAAATAAAAAAAAAAACATATGTAAACAGAGGTGTAAAGAGTACCTGTAAACCATACTGTAGTTAAAAAAAAAAAAAAAAAAAAAAAAAACTTTACTGTAAAAATGTGAATTTTTATGTTTTAAGTATTTCACTTTATTTGAACGGTTACTGTATTATACTGAATTTAGGCCAGTACCAATCAAATATAGTGGAGTAAACAGTATCTATACGCAATCAAAAATTTAGTCAAGTAGAGTAAAAGTTGGTTACAGATTTTTATAATCAGTACTAAATAACCAAGTCCATTTATCCAAGTACTTTACACCACTGCTTTAAAATGGACTTATATGAAATTTTAAAAATACATTAAAAATCTATGCAGCAAAGAGATGCTTACTTCCACACCAGCCGTAGAGAACAGTCCCAGTGAGCTCGCTACAGTCACAATGTGTCCGTGATTCAAATCCAGCATATTTGGTAGGAACGCCTTAGTTGTCTGCAAACAAAAAAAAGTGACATTTTTTTTTAAGTTCAACATTTCAACATCTCAAAAGTACATATGTATTTGTATTACTAGTCCAACTGACCCAGAAGTGAGCATGACAGTTGACCATCAGAGTTCTTTCGATGAGCTCATCTGGACACTCGAGGAGATGACGACCAGACACGACTCCAGCATTGTTGATCAGAAAGCTGATGTTGCCCACCTCTCGAAGAACCTTCGTCGCGGTCGCATACACGCTCTCGCGGTTACTGACGTCACAGACGTACGTGAACACCTTTGGTTGGAAAGAGGGGACCTCGTTCAAAGTCTCCGATGACTCTGTTAAAAACACTTTAACAGTCAAGAATAAAAACATTTAAACTGTATGTAAGTATTTGTCCGTGTAACTCACCGTTATGTTCCCCAACTGACCGACTAACTTCTCGATAGATTCGACGAACTAACTCCGCCGTTTCTTCGTTGCTTTGTCGGTTGATGTCCCAGAGAACAAGGGTCGCACGTCTCCGCGCAAACTCTTGGGCAAAGAACCGTCCGAGACCGCTTCCAGCACCGGTGATCACACATACCTGGCCGTCCACGCTTTTCTCCCGAGGACGAACGAGCCATTTGGTGCCAGCCAACACAAACGACCAGAGGATTTTCAAACTGACCACAACAAACTCAGCGACGATGTTCATCGTGTATCGCTAAACAAACTCAACAATAGAAATGTCGAAAACGATATCAAGTGATTTGGGTCGGAACCAGCACAGCTCCACTAGCTCCAGCAGCAGAGCTCAAGCAGCCCATGCTGTTGATGAACAAACGCGGCTCTTTAAATAAGATCATGAGAGGGACATTTCACATCCCCACACACACAAACACGTGCCTGTCTGCGAGCAAGAGTTAGTGTCAGTGGTGCGCGAGCATGATCTCTGAAGACGGTAAATAAATTTCCAATATAAATTATAAACTCACGCCGGAGTTTTGGAGCTCGTGTGAAACCTGACATTCAATGAGAAGTGTTTATCATATGTATAAAATGTTTAAAAGCCGGCAGTCGAAATGGACGCCTTGAACCGGAAGCAGAAAGGACCCCCCTTATAAGTCCGCGTTGCGCATGCGTATAGCTCTCTTTTACTGTGGGGATAATGGCGGGTGAAACGTAAGTGTTTTATCTCACTATCGAAATCCTTTCGCATCGAGTTTAATACAACTCATCCTTTAGTTTAGGCCTCATATGTGTGGTGAATGTCCCCAGTGCTTTGCAACGAAATCCATATTTTTGTCACGGTGATGGCTTTTAATGCATGCGTTTGATGGAAATGTGTAGGCTTGAGCCATTTCGCTGTAACGGCGTGAATAACTAAAATGGCCCGAGATGATTTCTCTACGCGGTCGCTTAATGTTACATCACTTGTAAAAACATGTAAAATATGATTTTAAGGTGAAAACATAACTTAAGTTTGTCCCCTTCCGCATTTGCGACACGCGTTAGTTTCTTTCTAACGTTAAATGCACTACCCTGCATTATTGCACCGTGACTATCAATCGTTTTCGTTGTAATACCGTCATGTAAATATTTGATTAACACTGAGTCTTGTGAATTTGATAAAGGGAGAAAAAGAAGGTTCCCTCAGTACCCGAAAGCCTCTTGAAGAGGCGAAAGCGCTATGCTGCCATCCGGGCCGTTCACCTGAAGAAGAAGATCGCAGACAAGAAGGTGGGTGAGCTTGAATGGTTTGTCCTCTTCTAACGGGTGAAAATGGATCTTAAACACATGCTTTGTGCTCTACCATTCGATAGGCTCGCAAAGTCACCAGGAAGTTGATCTACAAGAGAGCTGAGGCTTACTACAAGGAGTACAGGGAGATGTACAGGCGTGAGATCCGCATGAACCGAATGGCTCGTAAAGTAGGCAACTTCTACGTTCCTGCAGAACCCAAACTGGCTTTCGTCATCCGGATCAGAGGGTAAATTGTGTTATTGTTGGTCATTTATGATGTCAGATGTTGGTTAATGATGTTACACTTTTTCCCCATCTTATTGACAGTGATGAATTAACTTGAAACTAAGCCAATTTCTCTGAAACCACAATGTTGGAACCAAACGTCTGTTTATTGGGTTGGTGTGAAACTAATCAAGGTGTCTTGATCTCCTCAGTATTAACGGCGTCAGTCCCAAGGTCCGCAAGGTGCTTCAGCTTCTCCGTCTGCGCCAGATCTTTAATGGTGTCTTTGTGAAACTGAACAAGGCTTCCATCAACATGCTCCGAATTGCAGAACCATATATTGCATGGGGGTATGTAGTTTATAAACGTGTTCTGTCAAGTAATCCATCTTGACTTTTTTTTTTTTCCCCACCAAATCCTGAGGTTGCTTTAAGAATACATTTTAGTTTCCTAGCCTGTAATGGTTCATTAGTACTAATGTTACTCTTGTTTGTTGGTTTTCTCTCACAGCTACCCCAACCTAAAGTCTGTGCGTGAGCTCATCTACAAGCGTGGCTTTGGCAAGATCCGCAAGCAACGCATTGCTCTTACAGATAATGCGCTTATCGAGAAGACTCTAGGTATGCTTTGCTCTTATTCTTTATGTAATTGGTCATTTTTACATCTTTTCTTTAGTTTCTAAGTTGTTTGTCTTCTCCAGGAAAATCTGGCGTCATCTGCATTGAGGATCTCATCCACGAAATTTACACTGTTGGAAAGAACTTTAAGGCAGTGAACAACTTCCTCTGGCCGTTCAAACTGTCCTCTCCTCGTGGTGGCATGAACAAGAAAACCACACACTTTGTCGAAGGTGGTGACGCAGGAAACAGAGAGGATCAGATCAACAGAATGATCAGGAGGATGAACTAAAGCTGTAGGTCATAACCAGAACTATATTTCAAGTATGGCTGCACTTTGAAGTTCAAATCCATTTTAGTGAACTGACATTAATGATTTTTCAATTTCTTTTTGCAGGTTAATGGCCGTTTCTTTATTTGTGTTATCTGAACCACAAGGAACGTGTCTTCTAAACAATAAAAGAAAACTTTACACAAATCTATGATGTGTTTCCTTGGTGACACGCACATACCTCATGGCTTTTAAGGTTTGATATTGTGAGACCTCAACTACTTAATCTGGTCTACGGTTCTTTTTCTGTCAATTCCACCTTTAAAGAGATTCTAAATTACCTTTAAAAAAAAAAAAAAGCCTCGATGCATAGTTAAGGTAATGGTGATCAAAGACTGCAGGGAAGGTACGTTTCAACTTTTTTTTAGATTTTATTTTTTTTATTTACGTTGTTAGAAATGTAAAGCTTTTTCTCTTCTCCGCATTCAGTTGACTGAAATGACCAGTCACTACAGTTGATCTGCAATGGACCTAATTCTCCTCAACGAACTGGCTTGTGAAGGGGCATCTTTTATGTTCCGGCTGAACCCAAACTGGCTTTGTCATCCGACTAGGTAAAAAAAGATTTCTTGTTCTAAACTATTTTAATACTAATGTTGGTTAATGATGTTGCTCTTTTTTTCCCCATCTTATCGACAATGACGATTTCACTTGAAAATAAGCCAAATTTTCTGAAACCACAATCTTGGAACCAAATGTCTTGTTAAATGATTTTGTGTAAACCTTATGAATATTCCTTGTTTCTTCCTCAGTTTCAACGGCGTCTGTCCTAAAGTCCACAAGGTGCTCCAGCTTCTCTGTCTGTGGCAGATCTTTATGATGTCTTTGTGAACATGAGCAAGGTAATTGTTGTAGGTATGTTCTGTTAATCCTGCGCTAGGCCGCTGAAAAATGTTAAATTTATAAAATAAAAATAGCAATAGAAAAATAATAGAATTTAAATTTTTTTTTTGAGTGCAAGTTTTTCTTGCACTATTGTTTATTTTTCTGGTGTTACGAACATTTTCTTAAAGTTTTAGTGTATTCTTAAATGATCATTCAAGCCCAAAATGGCGCTGGACACTTTGTTGCCCAGAAACAACTTGTTAAAAACCTCTTATCAATTTAGGCAGAATTGCTGGTCAGGTTGATCTTGGGACAGTTGAAAGGGGCTGTTTGAAGTGTAAAAGTACTTGTAATTACTTGAGATTGACTACTGAATTTACGCTTTGTGTTTTAATCTAGTTATTGTAAAACTAATCCCAAATTGTTCTGGGTTCATTAGGTCTGACATTGACCGTTCCAGCAGAAGCGGAACTGCCTTACATCAATCATATCTTGGTAAATTATTTTGTTCAAGTTTAATGCAGATGCAGGTAGATGTTGCTTTTTTTTT
>CM051493.1:25078904-25113706 GCA_028031935.1 Paedocypris micromegethes
TTTTTTTTTTTTCCCTCCACTGAAATGTAATTCATATACTTCAATCACAAACTCTATATAAAAGGGACTGTTCTACCTGGGTTTAAGTGTTATTTATCTAGTTTATAAATCTAGTTTATAGGGTTTCTGTGTTAAGTCTGAGATCTTCATGAGCATTATTGTATGAGATGAATAATGAACTACAACTTTATTTGGTGGGCGAAGCAGAGGTAAATTGAAAATTGGATATCCTGTCTTTATCTTACTTTACTGTTTCTTCACTGTTAAAGGGTACCTGCAGCTTTTTGTTTAAACTTGATACATAACTGAATATATTCTTAAACCTGTATAAATGTTATTAATGGTTTTCCCCAACATCTGCATTCACTATTA
The DNA here is from genome assembly GCA_028031935.1 of Paedocypris micromegethes. Taxonomy (NCBI): domain Eukaryota; kingdom Metazoa; phylum Chordata; class Actinopteri; order Cypriniformes; genus Paedocypris; species Paedocypris micromegethes. Next base: position 25,079,277 of record CM051493.1, read on the forward strand.
AAATTAAATTATTCAGAATGGAAAGAAAGGTTTTTTTGTTTTCTTTTATTGTATAATATATATAGTATATACATCTCTCAAAGACTTAAGAAGGAAAGGTAAAAGCCGAGCCTAGTGTCCGTTCAGAACAATTTGATTAGACATTAGCAAAAAATACAATACATATCTATTTCTTTGTGGGTCAACTTTGCAAAAACAACCTGAGAACGGAATCCATTGCATAACTAAGTTTGGGGTTTCTGGGCAGATTTTTCAATCGCTGACCAATCAAAGATCTTAACACCTTCTCATAAAATAGCGTTTATGAAAAGGCACAGATTTGAACACAGCAAGAATATTGGTCTAGTTGGTCTTCAAATCGTACCACACAGCAACATCTATGGATTTAACGGAAACGTGTAGTTTTTATGCAAAACATGCAGTTTGCTGTTTATTCCTCTTCTGCTCGTGTGCTCAACATCCATCCAGCTCTTCCTTTGTGACGCTTCAAAGTGTTAAAACATTTTTCAGCTTTCCCAACCACTCCAGCTTTACTAGAAATAAAGTGCCGTCACCTTCCAGCAGAGGGCATAGTTGATCAACTATTGCTGTCAAAGGTTTTCCCATGAAGGCAACATAAAAAAACAATGTTCTTTCCATACAGTTTTCCAGATTTACTGACTTGTTGTTCGCTGCAGCAAACATACCAAACTAATTTTACAGAGTTAGCACATCTAAGTTTGCTAGGGTTTAACTAAAGGTATGCATGCTTATTCGTTCAAGAATGTCAAACCCTTGTTCCTCCTTTTGCCCAGCACTTGCTTCAAAGACCCAACACTCTTAAGTTTTAATTTGACCCAAACATGCAAATATGACATAATGGTACATTGCTTCGAACTGAGTTTCACTCAGCAGACATAAAAAAGGCATATTTTGGTCAAATCTATTTTCTTGTCAAACACAGACTGTCACTTTAAACGGTTAGCTCTTCAGTTACAACAACTAAACTAATGGAAATATAGCAGATGGTCTCAAAAGCTGCATATTACTTTATTTACTGAACTGTAAAGAAGCTCTGCAAACATTCGGGAACCGTAGAAAGATAAATACAGTTACCTAACGGGTCACACTGAAGGTCCGTTATTAATATAACAAAATAATATCATCGAGCAGCAAAGTCCTCACTTCTGAAGGTGTCTGAATGATTATCACTAAGCTTCTGACCTTCCCTGACAGGGCGAGTTCATCTGCAGAGATGCAGTTCCACCATTAACCCAAAGATCTGACGGATGAAAGGAAATCCTCTTCACTACATCAGTATGCCTCCTCCTGTTCACGTACGTTGGTGCGTTTGTTTCATTCTCTGAGCAACGCGTTCATCAGAGTCACATGCCTGTTTCACATGGTGGAGATCGGCCCCCGTCCTCTGATGATTTAAGAATATCGGGAGAAAGAAGATGGTTGTCCACTTTCTGTCCACTTTCTTCTCCGTCCACAGCACCAAGTGGGGCGGATGCGCAGTTTTGTGCGTTTTTCGGAGACGTGGGAGTAACTGCAGCTCTGTCGACGTGGTTTCTCCCTCGTTGGATTTCTGAAGGCAACGCCAGCTTGAAACCTTGGGAGCTGGTAGCTTCGTCTCCTTCAAAGCCGTTCCCGGGAGAGTTTACACTGTGCCAGGAAGACCCTGTTGGTGGTAGGGGATCGGATGCCGGTAGCCTGGAGGTGTCGTCTCTCCCGACATTCTGTTTGCAAGCCCTCTCGTCTGCAGACTCTGAGAAATTCACTTTCAGTCCTTTGAGCTTCATCTGGTTTTCCCGTGGTGGGCTGTTGACGTTTTCTCCACTGGGATCGAAACTTCGGTTTTCCTCGCCCTGCGACATGTTGGAATTGTCGGACTTGCATGGGACAAACTCGTAGAGTCCTTCTTTGATGATTGCTGGCTTCTGTGTCCGTTTGTCCAGAGAGGTGATCTGGCTCAGGTCGAGTGGCGGTGGAGCACGTGGATGCCTCTGAGATGCGGCATAGTTGGGCAGGAGAGCACTTTTCTCCATCTCGCTGATGTCTGTGGCACAGCTGGCAAAACTGTCCATGCTGGAGTGGCTTCTGACCTCCGTAATGGGCGTCTCTCTGCGATCTTCACCTTGCACTTCCTTCATCTCCATCTGCTCTCCTTTACCCACAACGTAGAGCTTAGGTGAAGGTCCACTGATTCTCATGGGAGACGTAGCAGTCATCTGGTTATACATTAGCTCCAGTGATTTAGCACTTAGGCGCTGAGGACTTGGACTGGGTCTTAATTGTCTATCTGGAGAAGCCAACTGGCCCACTTCTTGATATTTTGATCCGTAGGATTTCAGCTCAGGGTTCGGGCTCTTCTGGTAGTTCCACCGGTTGGGCGACAGATGGTTGTCCGAACTCTTTTCCTCGTTCTTTTCGATGACTACATCCATTAGTTCCATGTTGCGGGCGAATGCATCTTTCATGTTCATTGAAACGATGCTTCCGTTCCTTTTGGCTCTCTCGAGTGCTTCTCTTCGCTTGATGGCCTTCTCCTGTCTCTTTTGTTCTTTGTAAAACTCTGAGAAGTTATTCACAATAATCGGGATGGGGAGAGCTATCACCAACACGCCGGCGATACAACAGAGACCACCCACTATTTTGCCCAGAAGGGTTTGGGGATATATATCTCCATAGCCCACAGTTGTCATGGTTATAGTTGCCCACCAGAACGAAGCTGGAATACTGGTGAATTTAGTTGCGTCTTCGTCTTTTTCGGCAAAAAAGACCAGACTGGAGAAGATCATGATGCCCATAGCCAAGAACAAAATCAACAGTCCGAGTTCATTGTAGCTCCTCCGGAGTGTAAACCCAAGAGACTGCAGGCCCGTCGAGTGTCTTGCCAGTTTGAGGATCCTCAGGATTCTCATAATTCGGAAAATCTGCACCACTCTGCGAACATTCTGAAACTGCAGGACACTCTTATTGGATTCTGTGAGGAATATCGTGACAAAGTACGGAAGAATCGCCAACAGATCAATGACGTTCAGTGGTCCTTTGAAGAACTTCCACTTGTTGGGAGAAGACAAAAAGCGGAGGACATACTCCATAGTGAACCAGGCGATGCACACGGCTTCAACATGGGCCAGGTTTGGGTTGTCGTTGGACTGGCCAAACTCATCAATCACTTGTAACTCTGGCAAGGTGTTCAGTGACAGCGCAATAGTTGAGAGAATGATGAACAAGATTGATATTATAGCCAGAACCTGTAAAAAAAACACAAAATTAAATGACAAATAGTCTCTAGAAAACACACACACGTAATTATCCAAATATGATAAGAAGATTCAAAAAATAGTATATACTGTATATTAAAGTTTAATATGTCTATATACTGTATATTATGTATTGAACTTGATATTGATAATCACACAAAATACAAACCAATGACTTGTTTCTTCACACAATATACTAAAATATATATTAATATTTTCATGATAAACATAGGTTTTCCATTCAGGTGAAAGGTAAAATTTTTTATTCATTCAATACTGTATTTCAAAGTCAATTAAAATTGAAGAACTGTAATAAAAGCCAAGAACTGTGTTTGACTTACTGTAACGTGATCTTGTGAATTAATGGAAATAATTTTACAGAGCAATTCAACAATTTGAATAGCTGATCAAGCGAAAATATAACGTCAACAACTTTTTTAAGGCATTACAGTCATTGGATACTCTTGTCCTCAAATACGGTACATTCTTCTGTTTCGTCTTGTTTATAGTAACAACAACTTTACAATTACTGTATTTTTAAAGAATGCAAATGGGTGTTTATGATGATCAGTGCTTTTGGATCCACTACTAATACTATCCTTAGATCCTACTGGTAGTGCTACTGAATTGAACAGTGGATTAATAATGATCCCAGCACAGAATGTGACGGCTGACCTTGAGTGTCCTTTAATGGTTAATGGCACCATTAAGAAACAAATGTGGTTCTCATGGTTAGGGTGAGGACAGGGGTCAGCAACAGATTCAAGTCATTTCTCTTTATTCCCAATCATATGAAAGCTTGTAACGTGAAAAAAGCCACAATTTCCATTTTAATATTCTCTTCAAAATCCTAGTAATTAGTTAAATGCGCCACAACAGAGTCCTTATTATGACAATGTTTAAGGAAGGCTAAATGGATTACAGGTTGATTCTTCCCTTGCCGGGGGAGGGGAAAGACTGAGTAACTGCTCCTAACCTTTCTGTATCCCTACTATAGATAGAAACTCAATCCTATTACAATTATCCTGAAATGTCCTCCCACACATTTGATAATGTGAACACCACTTCCACAGTCAAACACGTTAACATCCGCAAACTTAATAAATATCCAGATGGCAACAAAACCACTATTCATGAAGACATTCATCAAGACCTTTCTAGGTATGTCACGTTCTAGTGTCACAGAGAATATTCAGACTATTAGTCGAACCCAAGCGTTGTTCACTCAATGATTGTACGCTAGACTCAAGGACTGAATGAACTTGTGGTCTGCAAACAGAGGACAGGATCAACAGGCTAGAACAAAGAAAATCATCCGTGGCTGGTGGATTTCCGGACTCTGGAAAGTCTTCACCGAAACTCTAATTGCGAATGCATGACGCAGGGATTGTCCGTGGAGCTAGGGCGTCTGGCATCAACCAACATACCTAAAGTACAATCAGAGGTCAATGTATTCACCGAGAAAAAGCTGGTAATAATCTCTATATCGGCACATGGTTGATTTTCTGATTCGGTCCAATCTTGACACAAGTAATAATTACCTACTTAAAATGATGAAATCCTTTGGATTTCTTTATTTTCAGCAGCAAAGCGCTGACAAAAATGGCACATGCTGAGAAAGCAGCAAGACTTGGTAAGCTAAGAAAACCAAATGAGAATGGGCACAAATAAAACACAAATATATGAAAATGTATATTAAAAATGTCATTAAAAAACTTTAAAAAAAAAAAAAGCTTTTAAATGAAGTAAAGGTTAAATTCAGAAACAAATCTAGCCTGAAAAAAGATTGAAGAACTCTTTTTAGTAAGATAAATAGAGCTGAACATGACTGTACCATGTGAAAACAGCATATCGCGCTTTTTACACTACTATTAAAAAGCAGTAAGCCACCTCTTAATTTATAAATTAAGATGAAAAACTCAATTTATCTGGATTTCATTTGAAAATTAATCTAAACTTTACTTTGACAAACTGTGAGTGAATGTTTAATAAAATGTTCATTTCAGTCAAAGAACACATTCACATTCCTTCAGCCACATGTTCAGCCACAGTCTATCATCAAAAATTGTTCTCTTACCTATATATAAAGGGCTATAATATGTAAAGGACATGAATTCTCAGACGCATAAGTCTCTGCGTTCAGCTCATTAATCAGTTTCCCTGAGGTTCTAGGAAAACATATCAACATACGTCAGACAGGCTTCAACTTAATGCCTCTGCTGACACATGCAGCTGAGACTGTGTTTGTTCTGGATGCAGGCGTGATAGCAAAGATAAGCACTGAAGAATAAGGCGGGAGGATTAGTTAACTGTCCTCATCTGTGGATCTGTATAAACGTGATTACATGGGCAGTGATCTCAACACTGGCAGAGTTCTGGAATTAGACCAGATCTCATGCATAGAGGAAGGAACCACAGGAAGATCCTACAAGTAACCCAACCCTAATGTACGTAACTCTAATAAGCGCAAGACTTACAACCAGATTGTTAAAATTTGACCTTGAACAATAAATCTGATTTTTTACATTATGATCTTTTCTTATGAAGCAACAACATCTCACCATTCCCAATATATTTTGAAATATATTTAAATCCATAATACTGAATGGATAAACTTCTTTGTTATCATTTAAACTTTGCATCCTTGACGTCTTAACGCATGACCTTGATGTGCACGAATGAAAAGGTCATAAGTGTGTGTGTGTGTGTGTGTGTGTGTGTGTGTGTGTGTGTGTGTGTGTGTGTGTGTGTGCGTGGGTGTATGAGTGTAAATGCAATGACTTTTTTTTAGTATAGATTTACTCTGTACTCAATCAAACTGAGGATCTAAAAATAATCTCAAAGATACACCTAAGCATATACGTATGAAGGAATTGTTTGTGAAGGGCAATCTGACTGAACATGAGGATTTGTTTTAATCTGCATGGCGAGGTGGATTTACCTGCTTTGGGGGAAAATAAAAAACAAGAAAACAGGAAATTAAAGTATTTTTATCTGTACAAATATTTAAAACCGGAGAGCCAGCATTGGTCAGAAGAATGATAAAGCAGTAAAGCCAATTTGTGTGTCCAGCACCATGGACAGCTCCCATATGGCTCCGACACGCTCATTCACACCAAAGCTTCCAATGTCCTGACAGGCAGGTATTAAAATGTCAACTCAGCTATCTGTATGTCAAGTCTTTATTTTAAAATGTTCCGAAAGTACAGCAGCTAAATTATACCAGCGTTACATAAAGCAGAAAGCTTGCATTACAGCCTACCATCTGTCAGTGTACAGTACAATAATTTATTCAAATACACAATATTTACTCTCTGTATATACTGTAAGTGTGCTATAAAAATAAATATGCATCAGCTTCTAATGTAATACATAGCTCTAATTTATTATTGATTTAACTAAGAGTAATGAACACAGTTATTCAATTCACATAAAATACCTTGCTGTCTTAATCTTTTATGTTATGATGTGATGCAATTAGTTACTATTCAGTGAATTCAAGAAACATTTGTTGAAACATTGCAGTCTGTTATTTCCAGCTTTTCAGAAGTCAGCGGTTGAGAGAGTGAAGGTTAAATTTTATCCGGAGAACACCGTTATTATCACAGACACGATAGGTAGAAGAAACCCTGTCTGGAAACCCAAGAACGTCTTGATCGATAGTAAAGGGATATTTATATAGAAGTGACATGAGGATCCATAATTTATGTAATAGATTTATTCGTAGCAATCCTCCAGTATTTGACATGAGACATTTGCTGAACTAATGGAAATTCTATATAGTTTCTCTAAAAAGCAGAATGGAGCATCAGTGAGCGTTTAGCTAGGATGGAAGCTTAGCAATAAGATAGTAAGAAGACTACTCTAGGTTTGACAGTGTCTTTGCGTGTGCGTGGGCGAGAGGAAAGAGAGGGTCATGATTATAGTGATTAGTCAATAATGCGGCCTCCATTGCTGCTTGTGATTTACACGCTTGCCTTCAGCCTACAATTTACAGCCACAAACTCAGGAACTAAATATCCAGCCTCACAAGAGGAGGTAAGGCAAGGAGGTAACATTCTACGTAAGCACAGTCCACAGTCTGCCATTAAGAGCCTTAAACTGTCCCTGTCTGTTGTAAAAAGATAAAACTACGGTTTCTGTCCAAATGTTTGAGCTCCAATATTTGCCCATTTGCACTCTAAGAAAGCTTTTCACAGAAATGGAAGCACAACTGGGTTCAAGGTGAGGTTGAGCTCAAAGGATAAAACTCTAAGTCTTATCCAACAAGACTGGCAGTGCTCATGCCCATGGATTTCAGCTTGTGGTCAGGGTGGGTGGAGCTAAAAGCATGTGCCTGTCACGCAGTACGAAAAGCACGCCGTCTTTCAAAGTGCATCATTCGAAGCTTAAGATTTTAGACCAAACTAACTTTATAGCCAGACTAAATGTTCAATTTGTCAACAAAAAAAAAACCCAAGCTAAAAGGAAAAAAAACTGAAAAATGTCAATTTCCCCTAAATAAATCACTACAAATAAATGGTAAAAATGGTATGTTAATAATTTTTTATTATGTGCATATCATGTGCATTCAAATGTCTTCTCTGTGATGATTTTGACAAAAAATCTTAATAATATAATAACAAATATTAATGTTCAACACACACACGCACGCACGCACACACAATTGTATGATAATATACTATATATATATATATATATATATATATATATATATATATAATTTTTTATATAATCATCATTGTGAAAATATTTGAATAGACAACCTAAACGTCAAATTAGTTTTGTGCTTTTCTTTCGTTCTTTCTTTTTAGTTTTTTTCTGGTTATTGCTACATTAATTTAATGAATACTTGAGTCAATTATTATTGATCTGAATTTGCTGTTCCTCAAATTATTCATGTTGTACAAGATATATAGTGGTGAAACACCTTGAGAACACATGAATAATTAATAAATTTGACGTTTTTTCTTTTTGTATCATTTTACAAAAATGTGTTGAGATATAAAGCCGAATAAAAGAAAAGAAAAACGGACAATAAAAAATATTTTTTGCAGTTGTTCAATTGGTATTTGTGACCATTACCTTTAGAATTTGTTCATTACTCAGATTAGTTAAATCTCTTAAAGTTTCCAGGATTAACTACATACAGTAATTGTGTGACATTGTAGGGGATAAAATCTTCCCTGAGTCGGCAGAGAGGCTAAAGGACTTGTTCCACTCTTCAACGCCCACGATGGAACTCTGTGCCTCAGGTCTCATGATCAAGCTCAGTTCTTTTTTTTTCCCAACCACTAGATTATGTAGATTACCTCACACTCTTTTAAACACAGCTATTTAAATGGTAGAATAACTGTTTAAGAATTTTTTTTTAATTTATGAAAATGTTTCCATTTTTCTTATGCAATATTTATACCTGTTTCCAATATTTCACTGTACAGTACTTGCTACATTTTTACAACAGGACTTTACAAGTGAGCTGAAAGCTACCATCATTTATCGTCTCTTAGGTTGTCTATTGACCTCTGTGGGCTTTAAAATGATGGGTTGGAGGGAATTCACCGAGTATCTTCTTCCACGGGAGAGATCAAGCATCTCAACCATAACTCTTTATTTAGTAACAAATCCCCCACAGAGATCTTTCTTCCCTCATCTTCCTCTCCTTTCCACTCACTACACTAGCCCAATTGTGTCATGTCATCAGTTCTGGTAAATGTAAAACAAAAATCTGCTTGAATTGAAACAACGTCAGAAATTTCAAAACATAAGAACAATAGGGCAAAAATATTCTTTTTGGAGAACTTCTAGAGAATACTTTTGTATTGAAAAAAAGATATAGAAAAAGAAAGATAAATTATTACAGTTATATTTGCAAAAAAGTATGTTTTTATATTTTTAATAAAAATATAAAATTCAACTAGACAATCAAAACTTCTGAAATTAAGCCTCTTAAATAAAGATAATATTAGCTTCTGTATGTGTTCCTACCATTTGAAAAAATCTGTTCTACTATAATACTTTTTAAAAAAAAATTTGGATTTGGTAATTTCCTTTTGAAACTGTTTACTGCGTCTCAAGACAAAGTGAAGTGACAGACTGCAAAGCTTTTTAAAGTAACTTGGCCTGAACATGTGATGGAAAAGGGTTAGAGAGTCCTCTGACCTTTTGAGGGGGAATACTAAGTTCCTGATACATGTGCCAGGAGACAATCAATAAGATGTGGCATAATAAAACAAAAACAAATCAATCAAAACAACACAAAAAAGTGTTTGCTCTAATGACACTTCTGTATAGTTCTGCTTTAAAAATGAAATCTAGAGAAAAACACTTCAAAAGCAGAAGTATTGTGAAAATGTAACTGATGTTGATACCCTTTCCACAAAATGAAAAAAAACTGAAAGCCATCGGTATGATGTACCGCACTGGCTGAACACGTGACAATATGACACACTGAAGCCATAAGCTAGACAAGTCAGGGCCCTTCTATTTGTAGGAGCAGAATAGGTAAATCACCAAAGGAGATTAAGTCTCCATTACCTCACAGCCATACGATGACCGCTAAACCAACCATTGTTAGAGTTAACGTTTCAACCGCCTAGTTAGTGTTCAGTATGTGTTTAGATGACTAAAATAATGATAATTACTACTTTATCATTACTTTAATGATATTATTATCCGCTCAATGACAAATATCTTTGTCACAAGGACTTCAGAACCATACTTTTGTATGTTACAAACAAAACAAACTACCGCCTGAATGTTTTCAGCTCAACGACGTGGTAAGCAGAGGTGTAAAAAGTACCTGAAAACTGTACTCAAGTAAAAGTACCAAAAAGACTTGAATACAAGTCGTAATGTATCCAATTTTAAAAAAATGTTTTACTGAATTTCGGTTCAAATCTGAAAAATAAGAAACTCTTCAAATTTTAGGTTTAATTTCCTAATATACAAAATAAATGTAACACCTCAATGGTTTTAATGCGATGAGTAATTGTAAGTGTCCATTCAAATGTAGTACATAATATATACTCATTCGATAATGTAGTCAAGTAAAGTATGTAGCCAAAAATTGCAAAAAAAAAAAAAGTAATTTTACTTAGGTACTTTACCTCTATTGATATGTTAAACTGCGTTATTCATTCAACACAACACTGCTTTTGTCCTGTCAGTGCAAACAGTAAATAAAAAAGGTCTGTGCTGAATGAATTTTGTGTTTCTGCTGACTCGCCTAAACAACTGGCCAGCTACAAGTAGTGGCATAGTGGCAGAGACTCAACCATCATTGTACAGTCTAAGAGCAGAATGTGCTACTCTATCAGCCCAGTCCCAAACTCGCCAACCTTTAGATAGACCACTCTAAAACAGGGTTTGACATGTATTTCTTTCCCAAAAAAAACGTTACCTTTGATACAGACACATTTTATATTTTATACAATATATATATTATTTATTTTACTGCTTTCATTTTTCAGAATTTAATCTTTCAATTATGCTGCCTTAGTCAGCATCATTAATAAATAATAGTTCAGCTTTCATTCAAATGAAAGTTCTAAATTACTATTTTTCAGTGAATTCATACTATCCTTATATGGCTAAATCACATTTATGAAATAAACAAATTGTAAAGTTTTCTCCTCCGTTTCTTTGATTTCACTTTTACTTACTGCTCCAGAGCAAAAGGAAATGAAAAAAAAAATGCATTAAAGCCTTTCACTAATGGCTTTTCTGACTGCTTTGTCTGTCTGTATTCTGGGAAGTGGGTGATTTGTGCATTGGGACCGGCAGTGAATAGACACAGGCTTCCGAGCTGCTGTGAAAAAGCAATTCAATACTCTCAGCATCTTTCTAGCAACCCTTTTCACCGATGTGTGCATGGGACATGGCTTATAAATGTCTTCAGTCACAAACCAGGTCAATGAAAAGCCAATAGGCGAAAAGACGAACCGTTAAATGTGCAAAACATGAAGTTCTAAATCACATGTTTCTAAATGTAGAAAGAAAATAGAACTGAAAAATAGATCTACAAAAGTAATCCATTTGTCCACTTAACATTTCACCACCATGGTCAAAAATGAGCAGCAAACACTTCAAATGCAAAATAAGTTCACCATTTTAACTTAAAAGAGCCAGAAGAGATGAGAGGCAAACTGAGCGTGATTATAGATGCCATGTATAAAAAGAAAAAAAAAGCCTTTGCTAAAATGCCAACGTTTTATCACATTTTAGAATTAAATTCCAAATTTAAACAGCATAATCAGACTTAAAATGGTTTTACGTGTGTTAGTTTTCTTGCCAAGAATGAAATCCAAATCTAAATGTATTATTATTGATTTATTTTTTAACTTCCATCAGAGATTTTAACTATTATTGAATCTAAATCTAAAGCATCCTGGTGATGGAACCGTTTTTAGGTTTGCTCTGGTGTTTGCGAGTGATGGAGGTGAGTGCACATGCTTATCGTACCTTGGCAGCCACAGAAGAACTTGGTTTCTCTAGCAAATCCCAGAGCTTCTGTCTTTTGTCTGGACAGCAGCCAGTGTCCACTTGATCCCCGTCCTTCTCCCTGAGAGTTTCTGCCTCTCTTCTCAGCTCCTCATTCATCTGCTCCTTTTTCTGATGGTACCGAGCCTGGCAGCAAGACTCTAGATAGATCTCATCGATGCCCCAATAGTCAAGTTCCTGACCAAAAGAAAGAGCACACATCTCTTCCATCATGTGTAGTTTGCCAGTCCGATAAAAGTTTAAAATGGAGGAAAAGGCACCAGGGTGCCTATCAAAGAAATATTCGTTTTCATTTAGACTGTAATCATCACAGATCTCCATTAAGGTTTCATGGGTGTTGCAGTCTCTGAGTTTCCCCAGACGGGTTCTTGGTAGTCGGTCCAGTGTTCTCCAAAGCACCTCATGGATCAGACCACCGACATTGATTCGGACTCTTCTAGATCTTGCTTTTGTCCGAATAATGTCAATGGGTTCTGGCGGAAGTGAGCCCTGTGGTTTCGAGACCTTCTGAGCCCCAAAGCCTACCCTCTCAGCCATGGCTTCTTCTTTTTGGACTTAGTTCTATTTCAATTGCCAACTATGAGCAGTCTGGTGAGTCCTCCTCAGGCAAGGTAGCATGGTTCCATGGTTGCACCTGAAAACGTACAAATTGATACATGTAAATATATGCTAATCTGCTGATTAAAGTGTCTGCCAAATGTTGACATTTATTTACGCATCCGTATTTACTTTATTAACAAATCAAGTAACAAATAAAAACATCTGCCAAATGTTGGTAAAGTAAAATAGGATTATGATGATGATGAGGATGCTGATATATTTGATTAATAATATAATTAAATTATAATTAAAATGATCAAATTTTAAAACAGATTTAAATTATATCAATAAACAAAAAGTGCTTAAATTCAGTTTTGAAAAACAAAACCGTGCTGCTTATCTAGAAATAAACCAAATAAATTCACTTAACAATCACTCATAGGATCAGCAGAGGACTTTTATGTTACAAAGAAACATGACAGTTGAACGTTATACATGACATGTCATAGATTCATTGTGTAAACTTTCTGTCACTGTAGATATGATTCAGTGCAGGCTAACGTGGTTATGTTCTAGTATCTAGATGTCAAGCAGGCTGTGCATTTGGATCTGAGGACAGACAGTAATGCGATTGAGTGTTTAAGAATGTCTTGATGATAAATCCCGCTAGGACTATTTAGTGTGGTTATATTTGCTGCCTTTAAAAGACGTGCGTCGTAACACCCGGCTATTTAAAACGACCAACCAGATACACAACTATGTAGGGCAACATTTTATAATGATGTAGCAACGTATTAAATGATAATGTCCTTAAGATAACACCCGGCATCACAATATATCCGAAGCTTTGCGCATTATCCCCACAAGGTTAAGTTGGTGCTCCCATCTATTACCAACAATGTCAACAAATTGTACAGTTGATTTGGTAAATACCGTTAAACTCGGCTGTCTCACGAGGATTTCCCAAAGATCTCCACGTACTAGATGAACTGTAAAGGGGGCTTACAACTTTTGCATGTATATCTCTTATTTAGCAGCTGAATTTCGCCTGTGCACTTGTAAAACATGTCGATTTAAATGTAAAACCTTGAATTAGTCATTAAACAATTAAATACTCTCAAACCGTTTATTTAAACAACAATAACAAAAACAAATCTGACCTTCTTGCCGTTCTCCACTTCGTTAAAACCAGATAAAGTTAGCCGGTCATCTCGCTCTCCTTCGCCTCAGGAGACAGAGGGGTGAAGGGAACCCTTGCTGAAAACGAAGACGGTCCTCTTCATTCCGCAGAGTCCAATTTTTACGTACTAATGGGGCAATTCAACAACGAAAGAGTTGCAACAAGCGACACTGTTCATTATTCTCGCCACGAAGCCATTTCAAATGTGGCGCAAGTCTACAGACGGTGTGTGAAGCACGCAGAGCATCGACTGAGCGCGCGACTGTTCGCCTCGCGCTCCGCATCACAGCCTGGGATGAAATCTAATTGGATTGAGCAGGACATCCCCAAGGATAACGGCGGTACCAGATCTTCCTGTCCCGCACAAGAGTCACTGATCTCTACATCTCTCTGCTGGTTCAAATCAGGTGGGGGTTATAACACACACAAGGCTTAATCAACGAACGCTACTTTTTGAGATTTTAGCTAATTTCTTAGCAATTTATTGAGATTAACTTCATTGACAACGAAAAGTTTCTGACTAGCATATAAGAATAAGGCTTAATACAGAAATTGTTCTTTATTGTTAATACATAAATTGTTCGTAAAGAAATCACCTTTACGAAAATGTTTCTAGTCTATTTTTTATTGAATCAGAGAAACAATACATAAATAAATAAATAAATAAATAAATAAATACTAAAAGTAAAACCACAAAAAGCTTTAACAAGGTTTTGTTCATTAGAGGTCATCATTTTCTTTATATTAATAACATCTTTATAACATCTTTATATTGTAATTTGGAAGATTTTAACAAAATATTACTCATGTAGGACATAAGAAGAAAGCTTTGTTTGTTTATTGAGTCCCGTTCAGTACGTTTGTTTTCTTTTCGTGAAAACCAAACACCAAAGTGGTAAATTGCAGTTTTATGTTTTGTTGCTCTCCTGCGTGTAATGTGCATCACTTTTGGCCGCAGTCTGGGAATTCTCATAAATAATTAGGTACCCAACACATGCAAAATTAAAAGTTAAGCTGCATAAAAGCTCAACATAATGCATTATCACCTTCATGCGGATAATAAGAAAAAAAAAACAGTTGAATATTAAACATCGCCAAATAACGAAATATAGGCCTATATAAAAATATTGCACCGTATAATATTTTAATATTTTCTATAGTGAAAGGTATGTGAAAGGTTCAGATGCAGCCATTTGGTTAAATGGCATGCATTGGCATGCAATGGCATTGGCATTGGCATGCAATGGCATGCATATGGGGAGTTGTGGTCTAGTGGTAGGGGACATGGACTCGTGTCCGAAATGTTGCAGGTTCGTATCTATGGGTTCTGCAACTAAGTGTCCTTGGGCAAGACACTGAACCCCACATGCCCCCCGGGCGCCACGGCTTAAGGCTGCCCACTGCTCACTGCTCTTTGTGTGTGTTCACTTCACTGTGTGTGTGTGTGTGTGCACTTTCACGGATGGGTTAAATGCAGAGCACAAATTCAGTATGGTCCCTAGTGGCCATATTGCCGTCACCTCACTTCCTTCCTTCCTCCTTGTTATCACAATATTTGGCTTATTAAACAAGCGAAGACGCCATCAATAAAAATCATTTGATTTTCCCTTGAAACCCTTTTCTATTACTGTCACTGGGAGCAGAACGGAACACTCACGAGTAAATTTAGTTTTGCAAATTGTTGGATGTGGATGAAGTCAACCCCAATTTTCATCTACTTTTTGCACGTGTATAAAATTGACCAAATGTTTCTAGACACTCACTTTTAGGCAATTTCCCGCACTTGAACGCATGGACTTTTGGGAAAAGACCCTGAGCTCAGCACGGGCAGAACATTCAAATTCCACACAGAAATGTGCCTCGAAATTCATCGAATCCGTCTTGCTGTGTGGCGAGCAGTAGGCCATGTAGCTCCATACCCCACAACGCCAGCGTGCCGCCCGTAACACGTTAAGTGCTCTGTACAGCATTGGGGTTTATTTCGCCCTCTTTTGGCGAGTTTGTAAGTTACACAAATTGTGTATTAATATAGAAAATACAAATATGTCTAAACATAAAAATACAATTAACCACCTCAGTGTTTAAAAAATAACATAAAGTCAGTCTCGTCTCAGTAAAACTCAAATGTGCCAACATGTGCAACCACTAATTCACGTGATTTACCTCATAGATTGCATCCATTACCGCAGATGGCGATATCGCCTCTTCCGTTCAAGAAATTAACTGGAGTAAAAAATTCCGACTTGTCACGCACAATCACAATGTAACGGTAAGTGTCAATTCAAATGGAGTGGAGAGTACCTACTCAATCAAAAATGTAGTCCAGTAGAGAGTAAAAGTTACTTGTATTTTTGATACTCAATACAAGTACAAGTAGCCAAAAGTAACGAAGTCCAAGTACTTTACGTACACCACTGCTCCAGGGAAATACCAAAGAGTTCAGGCCATCATCGAGATGTTGTCTGGGTCTTTTGTTTACAATACGTATCATTTTTTTTATTTTTGGATTTGACCAGCATTTTTGTAAAATAGCTTGGGGTCGATCATAGGGGTTGATGTTTTTCCAACATAAACACATATATTAAACATTATGGTTTAACAGTAATTTACCGGTTAATTGTAATAAAAATGAATGGCTGAACTCAATCTTGGTGTCAATTTTGTTTACTATTATAATCATTATTATTTTGTAATTCTGCAAACATTTATAATAATAATAATAATGAGTATTTGTAAGGCGCTTTTCACAGTTTTAGCTGTCTCAAAGCGCACCGCGGCAATTTAAATTGTCTTGTTTTGTTGTGTTGAGTTGTCATTTACAATGCACAAATTCTTTGGAGAATCTGCTTGTATGTTCATTTACTGTAAGTGATGTCACCAGACTGACATCATTGCAGCGCACTTTTTGGACTTGTTTGTGAAGAGATTCACAGCGTTGTAAATGAAGGTGTCATTTCAGTATTTAACCCATTTTCTGATTATAAAAACAGTGATGGAACATAGGAAAGTCATTTGTAGACTGGATGAAATACACTGCACTTTATAACCTGCTCCCAGCCTGGTGAAACAACACCGCTCGTTTGTAGGAAGTTGCTTTTGATATCGTGGATTTCTATGTGAGGAAAATTACTTTTATATTAGACAATCGTTTATTTAAGCTGTCAATGCAAAAAAATCAAAGTTAATTTGTATTTCCTGTAGTTACAGAACCAGCATCCTCTTGGTACCAGGACCAGAGCTCAACATTGGACAATTAGTTTACACTGACAATAAATCAAATAAATTAACATGTTGATATCAGTTACATAAATACATTGAGATACCCAGTCAATTACAGGTCCAATGTTTAAACTTATTGACAACAACTTTGCTGAAATATAGGAAATGGTTGGTGTTTAAAGCTTTATATAAATTCAGGATTATTAAAATGGAATACTTATATCCCACTAGGTCCAAGGAAAAGAAGTGATGCCTGACCTACGTCCAGCGAAACACTTTTTCAGTTTGTGAATGTATATGTGGCCCATTCCTTTATTTACAGACATATTTAGTGGATTTAGTCCATTTGGAAGGGGTTATGATTGTAATACTTTCAACTTGAGCCTTAAATACTTAAAACATGTTTAAGAGACAAAAAATATGAACATTTTACAAAGACAAAAAATTACACAATTGTCATTTCCAAACCTGGATCAAATTCCTGGGTCACATTTTGCAGCCCTCATTTAATAATGACATGTAAATTTGAGTTTAAATTGAACACTGGACTTTGTAACAACAAATTGCAAACTTTATTCACACTTTATTTTGTGAACGCTTTGCATTCAGCTACAGCTGCTGTATGTCCTTGTCTGGATTTCATCTCTGCTGTTTGCTGATGATGTGGTCTTGCTGGCTTCCTCTGTAACGTTTGAATTGAAAAATTGAAACGTCTGAAATGAAACATTGCCTAAATGTGGATAAAGCTGAGGAAACCGATTGCATTTGCTCATTTATCTCATCTATCTGCTAAGACAATTGTCGTATTGCTCACAAACCTGTATTTATTAAGAACATGTGCAGTAAATGGCTCATGACTTGAATGGGTTTTGCACAGAATACCAGCCTTTTCAACACCCCAAGGAAATGATGTTAGACCCCCAAATGGACCACTCTGATGGTAACTTACCCTTTTAACTCCAAAATCTTGATTTATATTCACACATCTCCAAATGTAATGTTTCATTTATCGAATCAACTGAAAATAAGATCGATAATATAAAATGAAATAAAATGTACGTAAATTACATTGGCTTGCAATTTTTTGTATAATGCAATATTCAGCGTAACTTGATTCTTAGAATCTATAATTTTATGTTTGTATCCATTTATCAGAGGATTATGAGGCTTGCTTTACAATATGAAAAAGTGTAAATTAATCTTCTCTTTCTCTCTCCCTTACTTTCTCTCTTTATTTTTACCTCTCTCTCCTTTTCCTTTTCTCTTTCTCTCATCTATTCTCTATTCTCTCTCTCTTTCTCTCTCTCTCATCTATTCTCATCTCTCTCCTCTCTCTCTCTCTCTCTCTCGCTGCTCTCTCTCTCTCTCTCTCTCTCTCCTCTTCTCTCATCTCTCTCTCTCTCCTCTCTCTCTCTCTCTCTCTCCTCTCTCTCTCTCTCTCTCTCTCTCGTCTCTCGCTCTCTCTCTCTCTCTCTCTCTCTCTCTCTCTCTCTCTCTCTCTCTCTCTCTCTCTCTCTCTCTCTCTCGACCCCCCAACACTGTAATCTGATTCCTAAAGCACATCTATATAAACCCTCTTACTGATAACAGACAAACCAAAAGATGGAAGACTGCAAATGGGTAAGAATCAAGAACACTCTACATTTATTTAAATGTATGAAAAAAATAATTCAGTTTTTTTCTTAGTCAGTGGAACCTGAAATGACACTCGCAACCAGGACCGAATCAAACCTGAAACAATCAACTGACAACCCCATGGATTGGGACGAGGACAACCAGATTTCCACAAATATTATTGAGGTTACCTTATGTTTGAAAACTCTCTAACTTTCTTTGATTATGTAATGCATTGTACAGTATTTAATACTGTATCAAGATAAGTTTGTTTTAAATTGACATGTTTTTATGCTTCAGTGGACAGTGGAAGGAAACGCAGCTGCCCTGGAGAAACACTCCAGGTTCCTGGACATATGTGACCACACGGGTGCCAGCCCACTGCACCATGCCTCAGCCAGTGGACAATTACGCATTATCCGATTCATAGTGCAGATTACTGGACAGGATGGTAATATTACCACATTGTTCATATGAATGTAACACACAGCTCATGAATCTATTTCAGTTTTAACATTCTATTTGTTTCTCAGAGCTTAATTCCATGGACGAGGAAGGTAATACGGCTCTTCACTGGGCTGTACAGAAGGACCAGTCAGGGAGTTGCACTGTCCTCTTGTCCCTGGGAGCAGATCCCAACATCCTTAACAACAGCCACCAATCACCACTACATCTGGCAGTTAGTCTGAACAGGAATTCTCTAGTAGAGGTGGGTCAACTTGTTTTCCAGCAGCCATATTTATGTAGGTAGCAACTTTATCCCTTTGTACAGCAATTAGCCTCTCATAAAGAAACGGATGTAAATCTGGAAGGAGACCTGGGAAACACTCCGCTGATTCTAGCCGCTTCCCTAGACAATCACGAGGCAGTTAGCGTGTTGGTTAGTGCAATTGTTTTAACCCTTAATACACAAATCAATTTTTGGTTTACCTTTTTTTTCGTCAATTAAAGCAGTTCAACCTTTTTATCCATTGTATGTCACAAATATAGTACTATTTTAATCTTCTGTTTATGCAGTGTATTCATATTTTTAAATTTGAACTTAATCAGGTAATGAAAAAAAAAAAAAAAACATTTTATTCCATGTTTCATTTTTCTCCAGTACAAACACGGAGCAAAATTCTGTCGTCAGAACAAGCTCGGACATTTTCCTATTCATGCTGCTGCTTTTTCCGGAGCTAAAAAGTCTATGGAAGTCATTCTGCAGAAAGGTTTTACAAATACTGCATTACTCTATAAATACTGATATTGAGCTGCATAACTTTAAATTATTTTTTTTTTGGACGTACGTAAGAGTGTGCTAAATTCAGAATGGGCATGCTTTATTTCACAGGTCAAGAGGTCGGCGTGTCTATTGACAAGCATATCAACTATGTGGACAAATCTTGCAGCAGTCCACTTCACCTGGCTGTGCGTGGAGGAAACCTTGATGTCATTAAGCTCTGCATTGCATATGGAGCAAAAATTGATCAGCCACAGGTTATTTTATCTATAATCTTAAATACTGATAATCCACAAATTATGCTGTGAAAGTCATTTTAAGCAAGATTGTTACCTAAGAGGGGCTGCAAAATGTCTTTCATTTATTGGAATACATTGTGTCCCAAATGTAATGTATGTTTCCTTTGTAGTGTGACAGATCAACCGCTCTTCACTTCGCTTGTAGTCAAGGAGCCACACAGGTTGTTAAAGTCATGCTCTCAGCTTACCATCAAGTGTGGGACATTATTAACATTACTGATGGGGCAAGCCAGACACCTCTACACAAGTACATGAGTCCTTTATCTTTACTATGTTAAGACAATTCGGTATATACTGTATGTATGTTTTTTATTTGTTTTTTTTTTTCACGTACAGAGCTGCAATTTTTGACCATTTTGAACTCTCAGAGTATCTTATATCTCAGGTATTCCAACACAGCTTTTTCTACATGCATAAGCAAAAAAGTAGAAAACTAAGCGTTATAGTGTTGTTAAGATAGTTTTGTATTCCAGGGTGCTGACATTGATTTTGTCGACTGCAAAGGTCATTCTCCATTACTTTTAGCCACCAGCTGTGGAGCGTGGAGAACTGTCAACTTGCTCATCTCCCATGGTGAGCTAGTATTAAAATACAGCTTTTAATGGTTATTACAATATATAGATCATTTTAATTACGGTACTCAAAGTAATTACTTAATTACTCAAAGGGCAAATACATATAATGTAAAAGTAACTTAAATAACTAAAATAGTTATCAAATGTGTGAATCACCATTTTATTGACCAATGCTTGCTTTGAATGACATAATTTGAATGATGAAATTATGAGTTCCTCAGGCGTTGACATGAAGAAAAAAGATAAATCTGGATGCAACTTCCTTCATCTAGCCATCTTGCAGCCCAGAGGTCTGAAAAACCTTCCCACAGAAGTACTACAGGTATAATGTACCATGACGAGAGGTTTCTCTCTGCTTCTTCTATTAAAAAAATCTTAAAGTAGACAGTTCTTTACGGTGAGTCATTTGAGATGTTGTGAAGACTACAAGTTTCTTGATTTTGACAGCACGAGAGTGTGAAAGAGCTTCTAAATGATGAGGACGTGGAAGGTTGTACTCCACTTCATTATGCCTGCAGACTGGGGATTCCAGAGTCTGTGAAGAACATGCTCGGATTAGATGTCTCACTGGATCAAAAGTCCAAACAGAAAAAGTCTGCACTTCATTTTGCTGCTGAGTATGTGTGCTGTTACTACATTCAACAAAGCTACTGTAAATTACCCGTAGTTAACCTTCCTTACATGTTTCTCTGGAGGTATGGAAGGATCAACACATGTCACAGGCTTCTGGAGATGATGACGGACACCAGGCTGTTGAATGAGGGGGACGAGAAAGGACTGACGCCATTACATCTGTCCTCACGTTGTGGTCACGTTAAAGTCGTTGAGCTCCTGCTTCGTAAAGGAGCCTTATTTCACAGGTAATCACACTTTCACGAAGTTCTCCTTTGTTCTCGTCTAATAACCTATACACGCTTTCTTTCAGTCTCTTCAGCCACACAGTATATATGGAGTTTGAGGTGAAATCAATTTGTTTATTCACATTCACAGCACAGGCAGGTAATAGAAACCCAGAAAGAGACAGTGAACCAGGAGCAAGGCTGATAATAGTCATATCCAAACAATGGTTCACACTAAGCATATTTATAATCTTAATTGTACGTAGCCAACTCGAATCCGCACTCTCTAATCCTTGCACGTGCACTTCCTATATTCGCGTTGATGAACGAAATAAGCGATTCTTTCATATGACTCGGAATGAACAAGTCGATTCGTGAACGATAGTATCGAACAGCATACTCCAATTCATTCGTGATTTGTTCAAACGGATCATTCTTCATTTACGGGATCATTCATTTTGTTCATGTGTCCCGTGAAAGCCGAGCCACGCTCTGTAGCGAGCCTCGCGTTCTTGATTCGTTCAAGTCAAGTCTAAGCGTTAAGTACAATATACACAGAAGAGTACAGTATATAAACGAGATAAATACAGTGCAAAAAAACATATACTGTAGTTAAGTACAGTGCATTGTGCAAAAGGTGCAATTATAATTATAAAATCAGTTAAAGTGACACGTTTCCTTCTGAAGCAGCAAATGTCATCACTGCGTGTGAGTCGCTGAACTAACAGTTTGTCACGTGAGAGCCGAGCCGCGCGCATCCTCTGTAGTGAGCAGCAACTCAGGTTCGTGATTCGTTCAAAAGGATCGCTCGTTCTTCTGATTTTATGTTGCTAACTTTTTCGTTCATTTCGTTCGCGTGTCACGTGACCCCGATCAAGCCGTTAAAGCAAAGATGTCAGGGCAGATGCAGAACAGGTTTTGCTAGGGATTCACATGATTTGAATCGTTTTGTGGCAATTTATGTATTTTTTGTTGTCCGCTGAAGCAAATCATGTTGTCTTTTGTGTGTATTGGAAATGATGAATGAATGACTCGAGATATAAAGATCCAAATCAGTTAAAAGAATCGAACCTCCCATTCTTAGTGCGTGCTAGGCTTGAGCACGCTTGAGGCTCACACTGTCCTAAATTACTGTGGCCAGACTTTTGCAGTGGTGGGCCACTACCTTTTTATTGGATAGACTTCCTTTCCAAATAAATTACGCTCCTTCTATTACTAAATACAGTACATTTCTGTTGTTCTGTTTAAATCTGTTGTGAAACTTGTTTTTACTAAGTAATTATGTTTGAGGTTGTATATGTTAGTTAATTCCGTTTCCCTATCTTATTCTTATTTTATGTTGCTAATTTAAATTATTGATTAACATCAAATATTTACAATATGCTTTTTTATGTCAAGCGACTACAAAGGATGGTCCTGTCTGCACCATGCGGCGTCTGAAGGATACACGCAGACTATGGAGATTTTGCTGACTTCTAATATTAAACTTCTCGACCAAACTGATGGAGATGGGGTACAGACTTTTCCGTGTTATTCACTAAGAATATGTACACCCGTTGTTCTGATGATATTTCCCCCACCAGAACACAGCTTTACATTTGGCGGCAAGAGCAGGTCACGTGGCAGCCGTCAGACTGTTGTTGTACAGAGGAGCGAAGATCGTGCTCAATAAGAGCGACGCCACCTTTTTACACGAGGCCGTACACAACGGGAGAAAAGAAGTCACCAACACTGTGATCGAGAGTGACCGGTCGGTTATAAATTTAATGTTGTAGTGTTTCATTTTACACAAATAATTAAAAATGTTCAACACAGATGTGAAGAGGCAATGAACGTGTATAAACCAAACTCACAGAAGCGATGCATCGTGATCGACATGATAGAATTTCTTCCAGAATCCTTCAAAGTGAGAAATTCATTTTGTTTCTCAAAGTTTGCACATTAACACATTTCATATCCTCGACAGCATCTTCTGGATACGTGCATAAAGGAGTCTGATGAGGACGTCAACAGCTCCAATTATTTTGTAAGACTTTTATACAACTTGTTTTTTTTTTTATATGTACTGTAAGCTTTGCATGTATAGTTGTGCCTTAACAGCTTTTGGTGGCAGTTGTGGCCTAGTGGTAGTAAGTTGGATCTTAAACTCACTTCACTTGACTTTTTCTTGTACACAGATCGAGTACCGTTTCCGCTGGCTTCAGCATCGACTACAAAACCTCAAGAAGGCAGGAATTGAAAGAGATCGAAGTTACAAGCCTCTAAGTGCATTAAATGTTGGTGCCACAAACGGAACTAAAATTAAATCAGTGTGGTGTTAACTAAAGGCCCCTAGATGACCGCAATGCTCTCTCCATCACAGGCCATGGTGCAGTTTAACCGCATCAGCTTGCTGACCCATCCTGTCTGCAAAAAATATCTAGAAATGAAATGGTGAGCCTCCTCTTTATTTGCCGAAGCATATTATAGTGTTCTTAAGGCTCATTATGGAATAGACTAATAGTTTCTATTGACCTAAAACCACACTTTTACCACAGGAGTGCATACGGGATCAAGGCGCATCTGCTGAACATGACCGTGTACGCACTCGGGGTTTTTCCTTTGACGTATCTCATTGTCAACCTTAAACCAACGCTGAACCCTGGGAGAAACGTCACATCTGTCAATATGGTCTGCACATCACTGTACAAGGTAAATTGACACAAGCGGTTGTTTAAAAGTGTAACACTTGCCTTGTTATCAAGAAAGTTTACACTATTATTTTTGTTCATTCGAAGTTTATCCCGTTGACCTGTTAGTATTGAATTTTATTTATCTTCCCATTAACCGTTCTTTAACCGCTTTGTCTAGTCTCGATCACAACATTCGATTTAATTCCCCACATTAAACAAACGTTTCATTACATTTCGTTTCCCCCCAATACATCATAAACCGTTAATCATAACCATTTCATTCATTCATTTCATAGACAGTTCCCCAACAATAAACAGTTAACTCGGCGCAACATAATATACACACATTCACATACAGTACATAAGTCACCCGCGAAGAGAGTCCGTGGCAATGTCCTATGAGTCAAGTACCCGGCAAACGCGCAGCCAACTGCTGCTACTCGCTCCGTTGTCCCGACATTTTACAGCACTCGAGAAACCGCAAAAGACAGGGTCAATCTCACCGGCTTCCCCCGGTAGTCCACGTGATCGCGCTTGTCCTGTTCGACGCTAGATCCACTGGTTGCGAAATGACACTGTCCGCAAAGATCTCTCCGACGCCCCAGCTCCGACAACACGCAAATGCCATCCACACCTGGCTCTCCTCCCTCAATCACCCCAACAACACCCACATATATTCCCACACTTCCGGAATCCCCGCGGACTTCGGGAATCCCCGCTGACGTCACATTCACGTTGCATCAGTTCAGCCCCAAAACAACCGACTCCGTATTTCCGGCCTTATACCCCAAAAATAACAACAAAAAAACACTTTCCATAAAACCCATATACATATCCCGACCATTACAATTAAATACATGGGCAACACAGACCAGGAAAACCAACCAATATATATATATTTTTTATCTTATTGTGCCTTGTTTTCCTCCCTTATGTGGCAGTGCTACAAAAGGGCTTTATGAAACAAAAATATGCTTCGATGTTCTTCATGCAGCAAACCTACCTGATCACCACTTGCATGTTCCTGGTTCTTGCCATGAATTTGTATGCGGTTGGAAAAGAAATCCTGCAGATGAGTCAACAGGTGTGTACTTTTTTTTTCCCATTATTCATGTGTTTTGTTAAAAAAAAAAAAAAATCTAACCCTTTTATTTATTAAACCTAACTTTTATTCATTTTATTACATAAAAAAACTCCTGTTTTGTATTTATTTAAACTATGGATGTCCCCATCAGTTTTTGGGTTCCCAATCTGATCAAATATTTTGCACTTGTAAGTTGTACACTAAACTGTGTTAAATTATTTGAATGTTTACGCTTTTTTCAGCGACGTGCTCACACATTTACCTCAGAAATCTCATTAGAATACCAGTGAAAATATTTTAACTGAACAACAGAGGCTGTGATTGGTTGAAGAACAGAAGATCTGTCTTTTCAACGTAATGTAAAACAGAGCGAGATGATCTGAGTTTATCATGTGAGATTGATCACGTGTTTCTCAACACATCGCAAGGCACTTTTGCTCAGCAAAACAAGGAATTAAACAGTGATAATAGAGCTATAAGGCGAGTAACCTCTAAAAATGATTAATTGTGCAGCATCGCAACAATAAAGTGAAAATAACTGCTTGAGGACAAGCGCTGAAATCGGATCGGGACATTTATAATGCACATATAATCAATTATACAGCTAATGGTTTTGCCTTTAAAAGCGACTGAACTATTTGAGGGATTTGTCCAACTACATGGACTGGGGAGCTGCAGTCTGCGCCCTGCTGTTTGTGGTTCCACTTCTGCTAAACTTGAAGAGCTCTTGGCACTGGCAGGCTGGAGCCATGGCAGCTTTGGCTTCCTGGATGAATCTTCTGCTCTACCTCCAAAGGTACTCTCGACACGTCCACATTGGCTGGATTGTTAAGACATTTATTGTACTTACCCATTCCTAAGGTTTGAACGAATTGGCATCTACGTGGTCATGTTTCGAGAGATTTCACGGACGCTGCTGAGCATCATCGTGCTCTTCTTCTACTTATTGCTGGCTTTCGCTTTGTCTTTCTACGCTCTGATGATTGAACAGGTGATGAATAAGTCATATCCATCTTTATAATGTAAAAATGCATAGAAACAGAGACAATTTTTGTTCACAGCGACACTTTGGAAGGATGCTGCTGTCGTTGATGCAAACCTTTGTCATGATGGTTGGAGAAATCAACTATCAAGACAATTTTCTGAAACCTTTCCTGAAAGAAGAACTTCCCTTCCCTCACCTGACATTGATCATGTTTGTGTGGTTCGTCCTGCTTGTACCGATTCTTCTCATGAACCTTTTGGTAAGGGCTGCAAGGTATGAAGTACGAATAAGACCATTTTCGACAATTTTCTTTGACGTTAGATTGGTTTGGCGGTTGGTGACATAGCTGAAGTGCAGACAAACGCTTGTTTGAAGAGAATCGCAATGCAGGTAGATTCCCTTTGGGGAATTTAAAATCCTTGCTCTTGCAATTTTCCTGTAACTTTTTTTTTTCTTTTGTACAAAAAAAAAACAACATTTTTTTACATCTGACATCAATGCAAACAGATTGAACTTCACACAAATCTGGAGGAGAGACTTCCTTATTGGTTTATGAAGAGGGTGGACCAAGTTTCCATTAAAGAATTCCCCAACCGATGCTTCCGAGGAAAGGTACCACAGCTCGGCTCCAAACACATTACACATCGCTTTGGCACGCCAGAGTCTCTTGACATTTGGTACGTTCTGTGTTTGCAAACAGAAAAGGTGGTTTTTCTATGGAAACGAAGTGAGGAAGGTAAGGACTCGCCTCAGTCCCATTTTTCACCAGTCTACTCCAATGGAGCGCGAGCTCGCCAAACAGAAATACAGGTAACAGCTCAGGCTACAACAAATAATTTCGTCAGCTTAAATGCTTCTAATGCTCAGGCTTAAGGAGCTATCAGAGTCGATGGAGAAACAACACAACCTCTTGAAGCTTGTTGTGCAGAAGATGGAGATCAGCTCGGAAGCTGAGGACCATGACGGTCCACCAGTCTTCCAGGAGCTAAAGGAGAAACTCATCACGCGAAGTAAATGGGGTCCATTGCTTAGGGCAGTTACGGCTAGAAAGAAAGGACTTTGCAGTTTCAATTAGGCCATTAGATTACATTAAATACATATACTACACATTATTTAGCGTTTAGAAATGACTTCACTAAAATGATCTGCATGTACTTGTTATTGTAATCTACACAATTTATGGTAAATAATGGCAATGATTCTACTAAAGTTAAACAATGTTTGGAATCCTGCTGGTTAAATAAATGTTACTTTTATCTCCACACACTAGGGTATGTTGTATTATTTAATGCAAAGTTTCACTTAAATGATACTATCTCAGATGCAGAGATTGGCCATAATAGTTTTTTTTATTCAGTCAGTTCACAACATTTATTTAGGTGAATGAAACGTAAAAAGTCAACCGTGGAAAGCAAAGTAATTTGACCAGTGGATTTAGCGAAATATTTAAATGACATAATATTCACAACTACAGTAATAATAAAAAGAATTTTGAAAACAACAATAATAATAATGCCTACCAGACTAATACTTGTCACAAAAAACACTAGTTTTCTTTGGGCTTTTTGGTCTCTCCTTTCACAGAAATTCTCTTCCTCTTGACTCCAGCTTGTTCTGTTGGAAGAGACAAACTAGATATCGCAAGGTTGTGTCGAGGGCAGCAGGACTCACACACGGAATATGAAACCGGCTTCTGACCTTTGCCTGTTGTTTTATTTTGCTCCTCTTTTGGAGTAGACTGCCTTGCAGACTGTGAGGAAGAGGATGAGGAAGAAGAGTCAGGAAGCTCCTTCCTCTGTCTCTGACCCTCCAGCATGCCCATCTCTTGGGCTTTTCCTAAAGAAAGGGTGGTGGTTTAGTTCAGAAGAGGGAAAGAAAACAATGTAAATGGTGGAAGTAACAAATCAGCCTTCAAATGCAATATATTGAAGAACAAATATTCTTCAATTTATATAAAGCCTTAATATCACTTGTTGTTCCTCAAAGCTGTCTTGATGAAAATTCTGCATTATGCATACTTCACCGCTGACATCCAGAGGTAGAGGTGCATTCAGGGAGAATAAAACAAAACCTTGTTAGTTGGTTTTTGTAGCCATGCATTTCAGTAGCACAGCAGCCAAATGCATCGGGAATTGCAAATATTCATCAAACACAAAAAAGGAAACAGATTAGACCAAAAGTTGATTTTAAGTGACTTTAATTGAAAACTCTACATATCCAGGCAATCATCAGTTTAAGACAATTTTTTTTTTTTTCAGAATTTAAAACCCCACGTTTGTTCCAATTTCATTCAAACTTTTGGTTTTGTTACACAAAGTTCCATGCTTTTCAAAACCCTTAAATTACAAAATGCATCATGACAAATCCTTAATTTCTAATAAGTTAGTGGATGTTTGAAATCCGGATACGGTCCGTTTCTAAATTAAACCAAAAATGCTCACTCACTACTACACAACTCTGTTAAAAAAAGAAAGAAAAAAAAAATGGAAGCAATAAAAAAAAAAGTTAAAGTTTGTGACTGCATCGCACACACACACGCACACGCACCCACGCGCACACTCACACACAATGTTAATTTGCGTTCAAGCAAAACTACATACACATCCAAGAGCTGCCACATCCCCAAAAAGGATGAAACTCATTTATTTTGTTTTTAAATTATTTTACAAAGTACGTACACAATGTTTGAATGTTCATATTTCAGTTATAGACTTAAGTATAGTCAAGTTATTTAGTAATAACATTACAACTATCTTTGACATTTCTTGGCTTACATGCAACACCGAGAGGGAATAAACATTTTCATAATTACAAATAATAAAATTGCATTTCAGTACAATGGGTCTAGCACTCTACCAGCATTTATAAAGGTAATTAACAAATGAAATAGACAATAATCGCCATAATTTTGAAACTGTACTTTACACTTTTGTGTTCCTCTTTTACACTGTGTGGGGAAAGTCATGCACAATGCACAATTTTCTTGATCCTTTGAGTCCAAAGTAATGTGCATTCTTGTGGGCAACAAAACAAAGCTAAAAATTCACACTGTGGTCCCAAAACTGAGTTCAAAAGCACGCATCCTGCGCAAAATACGATAGCCCCTTATAAATATATATAAACAAAAATCATATTCAGCTCACACTGAACTATAACGAATTAAAAAAAATAACAACAAGCAGGAAAACAATGTACAGACAATTGAATGACAGTACTAACATTGTTTGAGCTCAAGTTTGTGCTGAAAGGTCTCCGTTATCTTACTTGTGTTCCAGTCGCAGGAGCTGTTCCTTACCATTTATAGTTAAAGATCTTAACTGTCCATCTTCTTCCACCTCTACACGTTCTTGTCCATTTTCAACAATTCTAAGAAGAAAACAAAACTGGGTTTAAAATACAAAAAAACTGGAAATACACTACATGATACTTAAAGAGAAACAACTCACCTTTTAGTTGTGATTTTCCGGCCATTGACGAATTTAGTGGAAGTAGAGACGGAGCGGAAGTTGCCCATGCTGCCACCGCCGCCGCCACCTCCTCCACCGCCACCAAACGAAGTAGAAGAGAAGGAAGTAAAGCCGCCTCCTCCCACAGGTCCGAAATGGCTGAAACCTGAGGTCAGAAAAGAATTCCAAGATCATAATAAAAAAAAACACAATTAAGCAAAATAAAGATTTAGGTTTGATGCTAATTTTATATATGCTTTTTTTATAAATAAGAAAAACAAATATGAAATAGACAAAAAGTGATAAAATATGATGGCGTGTTAGGTTTAAGTAATTAAATATCCAACCTGAATCAAAAGATGAAAATCCTGCACCAAACTGCGGAAATCCTCCAAAACCCCCAAAGAAGGATCCCCCTGTTCGGCTTCTGCTCATGCCCTGCTGATGTCTCCGGCCGCCACCAAAAAAATCATCACCAAATGGATCTCCACCTACAAAAAAAGCAACAAAGAACACTTTAAAAAAAAAAAAGATTCCTTAAATTTAGAGAAATCCTCTTGGGACTGATTACAATAAATCGGTTAATTTGTTTGAATTATCCTTGGAGCCATGTTGTTGTCATGGTTTAGTTTTTCTCTGTGTATGTGTGTCACCAAGGCAACTGTTGCGCAGGGTATGCAATTACTGACTGCGCTTGATTCTCAGTAGTGATGGGTAGATAAGGTGTCATGACACATTGGCAAACTAAGATGTATTGATACTGTGTCGATCCAGTGTTGCTGAATACTGACACCTGCTGGACTTTGAGACTCAACTGACGCTGATTTGATGGCCTAATACAGGGGTGGCCAACTATTCATGGACTAAGAGCCACTTGTTTTCTGTGTTACTGCAAAGAGCCACATCATACACATGGGCACACATAAATATCATCCCATTCCTTAATCATGCATGCATGCACGCACACACACACAGTCCTCTGCTCTGCCAGATTTAATTCAAATAACCACAACAACATGAAAATATTAGTTAGTTTTCAACAGTTAACATCTCTCAGTTCAAGCAAGTCCACAAACAAAAATAGAATGATTTTCAATAACATTTTTCTCTTGCTATGCTGCTTAGTGAGACTTCTGGCATTCCTTATCCATGACGCATGTCATGTAAAAGCTCCTGAAGAGCTGCATGAAACTAGTTAAAGAGCCACATGAGGCTCGAGAGCCACGGGTTGGCCAGGCCTGGCCTAGTAGTACATACAATAATATTATTCAGTCATTTTATTATTTCATATCTTCATTAAGATTTCAAATGTCTTTGTTATGTTTACATACAAGCAATACATAATGTGAACATGTATTATAATATGAAGGTCTAAGTCACAGGTGCCCAAACTTTGATTCGCGGGCCACATTGGGTTCTAACATTTGACAAAGGGGCCGGACCGGGCTCAGGGAAAAAAAAAAAATACACATTTTATGATATACACATTTATGTGTATAATTTAGTATTTAACATTAAATCGTGTTTATTCCTATTTAAAAATGCATAAAAAAAAAAAAACAGATATAATACTAAAATGCAAATAAAGTTATTTAGCATTTTAACTGCTTTTTAAAATGTGTTCATAAATAAAGCAATAAAAACCTTCATAATGGAACATTGAAAAAAATATATATTTTATATAAATTTTTTACAAGTGGGTGGGCGTGGTGAAACAAACCGCATTCGTTTGAGATCACATGATGTGTTCAAGCGCTGAACCACTCCGAGAGCGTTTGAAAGAGTTAAACGAGGCAAAAGAGCCGAATCTATGAAAAGAGCCGAACTTCCCATCACTATAATGAAGACCTTCAGTGCGAAAAGTGCAAAATCGTGGGGTTTCGCTGTATTTGCGTGAATTGGCGCGATCACGCAATCGCGGAATCATGGAGGGACTGAATACTGGCCGCGGGCCGTATTACCTTAATTTTATGAATCAAGTTACGGGTCGGTCAAAATTTGATTAAGGGCCGCATTTGGTCCTCGGCCGGACTTTGGACA
The DNA here is from genome assembly GCA_028031935.1 of Paedocypris micromegethes. Taxonomy (NCBI): domain Eukaryota; kingdom Metazoa; phylum Chordata; class Actinopteri; order Cypriniformes; genus Paedocypris; species Paedocypris micromegethes. The sequence goes on from CM051493.1 coordinate 25,110,745, forward strand.
TGCCTGGTCTAAGTGAACATGTGAATGATGAGGCTTGCGGATTGGTTTTGATTGTAAAAACGTTTGTTTTTTTTTTTTTAATAAAATTTGTAAAACAATGCTTAGTCAATGCTTAGTCTGTTCCGCTTCTTTGACGCAACTTCTTCAGCTGTGGAAAATAGGTGTCAGTGTCAGCCATTTCCAACTACCAACAATTGCGAGTTCTGAACCAAGGTTGAATCCTCCTACGGTCTACTCTGGGGAGCAAGACTGCTGCAGATCATTTTTATCACAGTGTTCTTTGATTGTTTCTCTCCAACCATCAGGACTCTCTTCTGAAAGTACGATATTATAAGTACGATGTTATCACCCATCTCTAAGGCCCGGCTGCTGAATGGGGAACAGCTGTGTGGGACAGGGTGCGACACCTGGCGTTTGTCCTTTTAATCATTTTCATAAAAACTTTCTAAAATGTTTGATAGGTCAGCTCATGGACAGAAGGCTGCTTGCAAACAGTCTGAACTGAAACGGGGAATCATCTCTATCCAGCTATTATACACGCGTTTGAACCCTAGCAGCTTGCTGCATGTGGAACAAAGCAGCTTTGTGGCATCGTTTTTGCACGGACTTAGTGATGAGATTGCAGATGCGATCTATGCCTTGGACATGCCTCGATGCCAGGATGATTTGATTGAGCTGGCTATCCGGGTGGATTCCCGTCTACAGAGGCGTCAAGATAGACATTGACATCTGATTAGTGGCACTCTTGTAATGTCTGCACCTCTGCCTGTGCACTGGGTAGCTTCATACGTGGGCCTAAGCAAGTATGGAGATGCACAGGAAAGAGAATTATACTGTGGAAGTAGGACCGTCTATACTGTGGAGGCTCAGGTCAATTCATCTCAAGGTGTCCAGTAAAAGAGAGCACCCAGCATTAGGACAGGGTAAAACCCATGTCACTTCCAATATTCTACATGCTCTTTACAAGCTTGAGCGGGGTAAGAACCAACATGAAATCATTGGAACAGGCCGTGCCTTCCTAGTATCACTCACACCACTGAGAGACTGACATTGTTTATTATCCAGGAACCATTCTGAAACTATTTAACTTTTTGTCATTGATTGTCCTCTGGCTAGACTAGTATTAGGTCACACGACCTAATGTCCTCGTTCCTCTCCGGCTGGGGCAGGGTTCTTTTTTGTGTAAAAGAAGAACAGACCATTGCACGTTTAAGAGGTCTTAACCTCTGCTGTCGATGTTAAACCACCGTTGAGCCTCTATAGGGGTCCCTCTTTTTCACTGACCTGGATGCAATACTTATCACCTTGTTCAGATTAAAGAGGGGGATGAATGGAAGACCACACTCCTACTGGTCATTTTGAGAATTTAATTATGCCTTTTGGTTTGTCAAACTCTTGTCAATTACGTACTGCGTTACTTGATTGGGTGGACAATCAAGGTCCGATCCATGGCCTTCTAATAGATGTAGTTTCTAACAGGGGTGCCATACTTGTCTCCAAATTTTGGAAAGAAGTCTGTCGTTTGCTTTGGTCAAAGCGTCGGTCAGTTTGTCATCTGGTTTTCATCCTTAAGCGGTCGGTCATCTTGTTCACCTAGAGCAAGCAGCTCACATGTAGGTAACTCATCTCTAGTCCTTTCCCGATTTGAATGTAGTTTAGGTTACCAGTCCCCCTTAGGGTGCTTTCACACCTGCCTTTTTTAGTTCGATTGAATCGCACCAGAGTTCGTTTCCCAGTTTGGTACGGTTCGTTTGGGCAGGTGTGAAAGCGACAATCGAACTCTGATCCGCACCAAAAGCGGACCAAACGAATTCTGCTACGGTTCGCTTGTGGTGTGAAAGCGGTCTCGGAGCGCTTGAACTTGAACTGCACCAAATGCAAAAACCACTGCGCATTTTGACTAAATTCTGCTGCCGTAGTGACGCTGCGCTGAGGAAAAACCCCGGTAAATGTCTTGTGTCACGCTTTCTCCTGAAGTGAAGAGCGAAGCGTCTTCGCGCATGCAGCATTCAAATACTTTTGCAGTCGCATCCGTGCTACACTCTCGAAATATAAATGTGTGTATATAATAAACATTTGTCTTAAGCGATCAATACACGATATATACACGATAGTTCTATAGTTTAATACAGGCACAAAGCCAGCGCTCTCAAAGTCGTCTCTCCAGACTAAATAACGGCATATTGTCTATTTGCTATATTTATGGATTTTACCGCTAAATAACTAATTCTGATTCGTTGAAAAGAAGTAGAAATATTAAAAGGACACATCTGGCCAATGAGTGACGTGAATGTTGTCACATGACTGAATTTTAGTTCTGTTTGGATGAGAGCAAAAAGTGTGAAAGGGGACTAAAATGACAGAGAAATGCAACATTGTATCATTATAGTCCCTTGGTCCGGACCAAATAAACCGAACTACAGGTGTGAAAGCACCCTTACTCTCAGATTTAGCATCCATAGTCACCGTCCCCTCTTTGGATAACAAACAAAGACTGATTGCCGCCGGTCAAATAACCATGATATCATGTTGGTCAAAAGGCGTTTTCTGATTTCTTCAGACTACCAAATTTTGTCTGATAAACTTCTGTTCTGCAATTGAGTATCAGCGTTTGTTTCCTGGCAGTTGTTTTTGAGTGTAAAAGACTCTGGACCAGACTAAATGTCGCTAACAAGACACAATATGAAAGAATAAAAAAAAAATTAAAGACATTGCTATCCCTATGTTTAAATGCTGGAACGAGGAAAAAAACACATTTCACTACATGTTGTTCCATGTATAATTTGTATGTGACAAATAAAATTAGAATTTGTCAGTATTGGAGCAATCCTAGTGCCTTTAATCAAAGATACCTTGGTTCATAAACCAATTTCAGTTGATGAACAGAAGCCACATTTATACCGCATTTTCTGGACTATAAGCCGCACCTGTATATATTCCGCATCCACTCTATTTTCGAAAA
>CM051493.1:25113715-25293211 GCA_028031935.1 Paedocypris micromegethes
AAAAAAAAAAAAAAAAAAAAAAAACAAACAAACAAACAAAAAAACAAATAAACAAGCCGCACCTGCATACAGCCGCATACACTATTAAAAACGTTCCCTTTCCAGTTGTTCACTTGACACTACTTGGGACAACATTACCTGACAGGGAACAAGGGTTTCAGTCAAACCAGGAGAGTTTTGCAAGCCACAGATATGTATGTTTTTGAATTCGATTTTTTTTCTTTATTACATATGTTCGCGGATTCACGGCTTTGCGGATTTTTTTAATTAGGTCTGCATAAATTATAAAAGAAATATATCGAAATATTCGTGCACGACCACGAGGTCTGCTGATGTCGCACGCATCTCGCACGTCTGATAGCGGCTGGAGAAGGGCCTCTGCGGACGCGTCTGGCGCGGAGATGCGAATGACGGGCGTCAGCTATGTCGGACGTCCCCCCGTGGCCCCAGCGTTTGCGCCTGATATTCCCCCATTCAAACACTTTGAAAATGAATATCTCTGCGGACGCATGCTAGCGAGAAGCAGGGTATATTATATATATGAATATTATGAATATCGATGAATATTGTTCCGTTACTGTACACCTAACAATTTTTCGTTTTTATGTGGTGCAATAATTTTTTTTGCTTACATTCATTAAATGAATGAATGTATGAAATTTTATAGTATTGGTAGCATGATAATTTTTCATTTTTTACGTGGTGCATAAAACAATAAAACACTTACTGTTTTATTGCTTGACATTTGTTCTGTTGTACTGTATGTATCTGCTTAACAATCTTTCGTTTTTTTTTTATGTTGTGCACTTACTTGCCATTATTACTAGACATCTGTTCCTGTGATTTTTGTACTGAGATGTTTGTTAACATTACTTTAATAAAGAATACTACGTGAAAAAAAGTGTTTTAAAAGTCTGAATAACTGTTAAATAAATACGTAAATGCAGATTTTCGCCTATTGCTGTTGGGCTTGAAACTTAGATCCTTTCCTAACCTGTATTTTAACACCAGCAACTTTGCTGATTAAAACTTATTAAAATTATATCAGCTTAGAGAGGCCCTAGTGGTGGAAAAAAATCAGCAGAATAGCCGCACCTTTGTATAAGCCGCATGGTTCAAAACATATAAAAAAAGTAGCGGCTTATAGTCCGGAAAATACGGTATACTGTGCCCTGTCACAGTTATGGATTTCTGCATGCCAGATCTCCAGCAGATTGTGAGAGAAGTTTGGCTTATTTTTCTGTTTCCAACTCAGCTGATCATATGACACTGCCGCAGGACGCAGGAGCTGGAAGCGTATTGATTAGATAATTCGAACATTCTGTCCGTTTGAGTCCTGGCTCAATATTCAACACACAGGATGAATGAGTTGACTCATTATTCTCCAGTTATTTTATTATTTCATTAAAGATTTCCAAATTGTTCATAAACAGCACATCACTAAGAGAAAAGCCTGTGAAAAGTCCCTTACTCTAAAATTAGTAGAAAGCTAATGCTGCTACTGACATCTCAATAAAATCTTTTGAATAACGCTGCAATCTAAATGTAAGAACTCACCAAAGAAGTCTGCAAATGGATCTCGTCCACCAAAGAATTCCCTGAAGACATCATCTGGATTACGGAATGTGAATCCACCTCCAAAGTGATCACCATTGTAATGCCCACCGCCTATATAAAGATTTCATATTTACATGATGACAGATTTGACAAGGTTTATTGGTTTTAAATAACAACTTTTTTTTACCTCTATTTCCTGTTAAGCCTTCTTTGCCATAGCGATCATATAAGTTCCTTTTGTTTTCTAAAAAGAAAAAAAAGAAAACGATTTCATTAAAAAAAAAAATAATTTTATGCTTTTACTAGGACAAAAAAAAACATACACACGTCTGCAATTTAATGAAAGTATTTTTTACAAACATTTTCCAAAAATGCTCAGAGTAGTCAAGTCAGTAATGTTATCCTCCAAGCAGAAAGATTAGAAACATCTCTACTTTCTTAACCGTCTCTGAAGAGAACTGATAAGAATGACTATTGGCAAAAGATACAAAAAAGCAAAAAGTCGCATCATTTTCAGCTAAAAAAATTTACATGAATTAACCCTAACATATACAATCTAAATTGGCTTAATAATATAAAGAATAGCGTAAGGAAAGCCAATATTAAGACTTACCATCTGAAAGGACTTCATAAGCTTCTGAAAGCTCTTTAAACTTCTGTTCTGCCTCATCTTTATTATCGGGATTCTTATCTGGGTGCCACCTGAGAGCAAGTTTCCTGTAACTACAAAGCACAAGACTTTATGAGACACTAATAGGATAAATATTTGGCTATAATTCTGATGAAACAAAAAAACAAACAAATTGAAAACAGCAAACCAAGTGCCAAAAGTGAGTTTTGTAAAAAAAAAATAAATAAATAATTTTATGAAAAAAAAAAAAAAAAAAACTACAAATGCTCTATGGACAGTAGGAATGTAAAGATAAACATGAGATTCACTTACGCTTTTTTTATGTCATCAGGAGATGCATTTTTCTGAACTCCTAGTATATGGTAATACTCTCCCATTGTATCATAGGGCCAAATAGTTTCGAGAACTGCCAAAAAAGTGCATGTATATTAAAAACAAAACCAGAGGCATGTCTCCACAAGAACTCTAAGACATTGAGACATCTAAAATGTTTGATGATATTTAGGAATATCAATAAGAAAATATATTTAAGTGACACAGGAAAAAACGTAATAAAAAATCTACATTTCATAAAGGCTAATACATATGTACTTGGAATTAAAAATATCGTGGTAAACTGTGTGTGTGTGTGTGTGTGTGTGTGTGTGTGTGTGTGTGTGTGTGTGTGTGTTTATTCTGGCTCGATTGACCTAAGTTAGTCAAGTTTCAGCATTTTATACTAATGTTGTCAATTGTTGACTGTGGATTAGTCAATACTTGATGCAAACTGTAGATACATCAAACAAGATGTTTTTAAATGTTTACATTCCAGAAATATCCTGTTTGTCAACATTACAAAACCACTGCCAAAAAAAAACAGTAGCTTGGATTGGATGAGAATCTCCCGAAATATTTTTATCAGGGCACTGCTAGCTTTGGCAAAGTACATTTCTTTGGTGACACAGTGGGTAGCGTTGTCGCATCACAGCGAAAAGGTGAGCTGACCGGGGCCTTTGTGTGCTGAGTTTTCTGTGATCTGTGTGTGTGTGTGTGTGTGTGTGTGTGTGTGTGTGTGTATGTGTTGTCCTTCTCAGTAAGCTGACCATCAGGTTTTCGAAATGTGCTAAATAAATTAATGAATTATAAATGAAATACATGAATTGTTGTTGTTATCATTATTATTACTAAAATATTTGTACAAATCTAAAATAAGACTATTTGCGATTTGTGTCATCTAAAAATTGTCGAAAACATGTAAACAAAACTAAAACAATTTCAAATTCAGGTAATTACCACCACATGAAGCGTCTTGACCCACAAAAAGGACAAAAAGAAAACACGATATAGAAATACATTCAAAATCATTTTTGTTTCTGCAAGTTATACAACAGAGTCTTTTGGTGACATTTAAAAAGAGGCTTGGTTCCATTTCAACACAGAAGCAGCATGTGATACCTTCATGTTTTTAACACAAAATCAAGTTGGGCTTTTATCCTTGTGTGGCAAACAAATCGGGCCAATGACTGTAAACAACACGAGCTTGTTTACATATAAATAAACAACAAAGAATGTTGATGTTTTCAGACTGGAAGGCTGCTGATACACAATTTCACAAAACCACCGTTTAAATTATATGTTTTAACACAACGTCAAGAGGAACTCTCAAATTTGTATTTAAAGTAGAGAACAAATAAATAAATAATAAAAACGATTTTAATTTAGGGTAAGCAAACATTTTTTTTTGTTTTCATGATACATGATATACGAAATTTATCACAAACCGATTTATAGCGTTTACCGACGATTAACAGAAAATTATTTGAATTACATCTGAATAGATTTCTTGAGATCATGGCAACAAAATACACATTTAATAACGCTGTTGTTTTTTTTCCTCCGGGCAACCTTGCCAACCTCTTTCCGATGCGCTAGCCAGCTAGCATTATTGCTATCAGGTATGTATCTCCATAAACATCACCGTATAATATAAAACAGCATGTTTCTGATGAACATTTCGCCTACCTCGTATTTTATCAGGCAGAGACAACGGCTTTTTTGGTCTACTAATCCGCAGCTTCAGGACGCTGTTATTGAGCAGATGTGACAAGCCACGAAGTGTCCGGAAATAACGCGAATCTTCTGGTTTTTGCGAGGATTTGACGTCACATCCTGTTGGAGCGGCATTCAAAGCATTCTTGCTTTTGAGTCCGGCTTGTAAAATACATAAATCATTCAACGTTTTCAGTCTAAACCTTACACTCTGAAAGCAGATTATTACTTATAAACACAAACGCGCGTTTTTGTTTATTGTTTTCAGTAAAACAAGAACTTCCCATATTTCTGAAATGCGCGTGTCTTCATATATAAATACAATTTTTAATATGTTTTAATACGTGTGTGTGTGTGTGTGTGTGTGTGTGTGTGTGTGTGTGTGCGCGCGCGCGCGCGGAAAACAAACCTGTTTAGGTAGTTCACGGGAAATTCCTTTATAGTTTCACTACTGTATATAATGATGGTCCTCAAAGAACCAGCTTTTTTTTTTCATTTTACCCCAACAGAACAAATTATATCGTTCATTAATTCACCGTTAAAGAAAAAAACGTTTATTGAATAAAGTTGCGTTTTAGGTTCTGACAGGGTTAAAAGATGGAAAGCAAAACGTTTTACAGGAGTTTAAAGTAATTCAAGTACTCGGTTCATGCTTATGACCATACATGACACAAACCTGAGGCAAAATGTTGAAATAACACGTAACACAAAGATTTCTTTCAACAACAAGATATTTTATAACATTCCAGGCGATTCATCTGCTTTTACCAAAGCAGCAGAAACTCTTTGATTTCAAACACATACGTATGATCTAAATTCTCTTTTAATGTGGTTTGATTTTGCACCTGGAAAACTTAAGATTGTATAAATGTATGAATGAATGAATGAATGTGTATTTTATTTTAGAAGTGAATGGAAGGGCGAATTGTTTGCGAGGCCCTCTGCTGGTAACTCAATGCATTGCATGTGTGAAGAGTTTCTTCAAAGATTGGGTTGAAAACTTCAATCTCAAATAAAGGAAACATTCTTGTGTTTGTAATGATAAACATTCAAGAAGTAAAACAAAAGTTTACAAATAAAGTAAAATGACAAACTCACGTAATGTCCCTTGAAATATGCCCTTTAAACAAGTGTTTCCTGTGAAAGAGCAGGTGCTGGTCCTAAGACACTCTCACTGACATGCATCTGTCTCTCATTAAGTCTCAGTGCTAGTAGTTCAACAGCAAACATCTGCAATAAACTGCAAGCACGCCCGTGGCCATATGTGTTAACTTAATATAATGGTTCAAATAATATTAGTCTGATGTCCTTTTTTGTATTTTCTATACAGTAATTGGAGATGGCTTGATTGCGCAATTTTTTTTCAATACATAATAAATATACATAAATACAGTATTTAATAGAATGCAAATTATTTAAGTGAAAAAAAGTGATGGAAAGTGGCCATGGTCGGAATCAAAATCTAGTTTGTGCTGTGCATTCAACACACGCACACACACACACACACACACACACACACACACACACACACACACAATGCAACTAAGTTGGGAAAAGTAAGATCAGAATAAGTTTAGAAAAGATAATTTGGAATTTTTAAATGAAACAGAAAATAATCGTGAGATGTTCTACAACTTTATATGTATATGTGTGTGCAGGGGCGCCGCTAGCCATTTCGGGCCCCATGAAAATATTATGTGATGGGCCCTTTACCTGGTATCTGGGGGCCCCAAAAAGACCTCGGGCCCCCAGAATTGTCCTAACCCCCCCCCCTTAACGGCGCCCCTGTGTGTGTGTGTACTATGAAGAACAGTTTGTAGCTTATCTTTGTTGGTTTACCAGATGATTCATTTATTTTGACATGCAGAGAGTCTCTCTCTCCCATTTGTCCCATCTGGGTGATAATGTTTAATTTTATCCATGGTTATTGAATAACGGTTCATGAGAAGGCAGAATCAGAGTCAGGTTGAATAATCGACCCTGCCGGTCTTGATGCTATAAATAGAACCGGCTTAGTGCTTTATCAGAGGAGCAGAGGGATATAGAGGACAGTGAACAAGACTGCACTGCTGCCTTCATCATCATATGCTGAGAGAAATGAGATGAGAGAGCAATGTGCAGCAATGTATTTGAAAATAACTGAATACTGGGGTTGTGACTAATACGTTATTTTAAAATGTAAAATGCGAGATTTAGTCATTTGCATCTTAAACATTCAACATATTTCAAAAAAATGCATAGTAGAGCTAAAAGCCGTCCGATTTAATATTAATAGATCTTAATAATAGTATGAATTTACATCACATCTAAATTATACATATTTTTATTTACTTCCATCTATCCTTTTTCTGAACTGCATTTCCATTTCTGGGTCACGAGGAGCTGGAGCCAATCACAGCTGAGGGCAGGTTACACTTCAAGAGTCTCATGCTTGAATTGTTTCTCCTTGCGTAAAGCCACAGTGCTTCCCACTATGCCACCTTAGCACACCTTAGTGCGTGTGTGTGTGTGTGTGTGTGTGTGTGTGTGTGTGTGTGTGTGTGTTGTTACTGTTTTAATTGACTAAATTGCTGTCAGTTCTGTTTTTTAAATTCACAGATGTCAGAGGTCAAGCCACTACTGATCACGGTCATTGTTTTTCTTGTTATGTTGCAGAATGTTTTAATTTACTCCCAACGGAAACATGAAAAGTAGAAGCATTGATAAGAGAACAGAGATCTGAACTGAACCTCCAAAGGAGACGGATACTTTTCTATTTGAATAAAGTTACCATGACAAAAACCGGAGGGCCAAAACAAACAGAAAGTGTTTAAAAAAAGAAGAAAAAATTAAACAAGAAATAAAGGATGTTATAATTTACATCCCTGTGCCTTCAATATATCATACATTTCTCTTACTCCAGGCTGTTCTTCTAGAAGTTTTTTTTTAATCCTGAAGCTGACCACTGGAGGGTGTCCATGAAGTGATTTTGATTGCCACGAAGCTGTCTTCAAAACTCTGTTTTTATAATTGAGAACATACTCAATTATAACAATTCAACTTTTAAAAATAATCAAAACATTATTTTATTGAATCTCCTGAAGTTCTTTACTCTTTTTGCATGACTATGTGCTCATTCATTGCCATTTGTGTTAAAAGAGAAACTGATCAAAGAAGACACGCTGCCTCAGACGCTTGCATTAAATTAACTGTACTGTCACATGCACAATTTATGGACTAACATCATCCCAGTCCCGGTCAAGTTCTGCTTTACACATGACTATGTCTGTTTGAGATATTCCTCTTGCTTTGACCCATAGACAAAAGTTAAGTTCAAATTTGATGACTAAATTCATTCATCTATACACATCCATTTTCCATCACTTATTCCATTTCCGGATCTCAGTGAATCTCAGCTACTCTGGTCCTGAGGCGGGACACATACTCTGGATAGGAGGCCAACCAATCACAGGGCAGGACACACATTCACTCTCCTGCAGTCTAAGGAACAGATTTATAATTTATTTCTAAAATGTTTTTGTTTTCAAGATTTCACAACAGTATTATAATTAGTCTACCAACTACTTTTAATTAATCTGTTATCGTGGCCATTCATCAGAAAAAAGTGCTGACTGACGACCTTTGGGCCATAAAGGCTATAGATGTGGCTGAATAAAGTGGATGAATCCACTCCAAACAAGATCTTGTGGTGTTCCGCAGGAATCCCTTTTTATTTCCACTTGACATGTTTCTACAAGCATGTTCCTTCGACAAGAGAAAGCTCATTTACACAGCAACATGCACGTTCTCTTCTCTCTATAAGTCGCTTGGAGTGACAAAAAAAACCCATCTGAGGAAGGGTTAGAATACATTTAGGGAAACCTGGAAGAACATTGGAATTTGTTGTATATGGTGCATGTAAAAATCATTAGGAGGAGACAAGCAGTTACACAATTATGGATTGTCTCATTTCAACCATCCGGTGTCTAAACTTTGAGCCGCTCACTATAGGTGACCTCCTCTTTTGGGAAAAGGTGCATTATTGATGTTTCTGTCTCGCAATAGTCCTGTTGCTTAGGGAGGGTTTCAGAGGCACTTAGGAAATTGAACTAAATGCAAACTTCATTGCAGCAAACCTTTTATTGATGTCATTAATTAAACTGCATTGTGAATATGGAGTGTGTTTGGCAGAAGACTGTGACAGCCATTGGCTGCTGGACTGACTGCTTCAAACCAAAGCACTTAGACAAACTCAAGCAATGTGCAGAGTGATGTCATCACAAACACGCCACCCAGAGTTTAGGAAAAGGTATTTTAGTTGCATTTGAAACAGATTGATTGTTTTTGGCTAATTCTAATTGGATTTGGAAAAAAAAGTTTTTGAAATCTCAAGATGTTACTGTCATTTTAATGATTATAACTGAACAAAATTAAATGATTGAAAACAAGTTAGTTTGTTAATATGGACAAAAAAATTGTAAATTTAATATGGCCACTAGGAACCACATCGTACCATATAACCATACCATACTTTATTTATAACAAACTTTTATAGCAAAATTGCCACACTTTTACATTTATTTGATATAAATATTTAATACTTCCCATTCTCATTTAAGTAGTTTCTACTTTCTAAAAGTTGAATTAATATTGTTAAAATATTGTTAAAATGTTCATGAACATTTGTTTTTATGAGCTAATTAATAATATTTGTTTCATCAAAATGTTTTTAGGAGTATTAAAATTAAATCTAAAGCATAAAGTCATTTCATTTTAGGTTCAGTTTATTGCAGTCACCACATATTAGTTAAAACTGTGAAAAGCGCCTTACAAATACTCATTATTATTATTATTATTATTATTATTATTATTATTATTATTATTATTATTATTATTATATTAGTGTTTAATTAAATACCTTTTTGAAAACCAAATAAAACAAAATAGTTCTCTGCTTTCATTGTTGGATCTTTGTACAGCGAAGCTCGCTTTGAAGACGCACTGGTCATAAACCCCTTTTGAGCTTCATGGGAAAGGAGCGCTCACCTTGGCTCCGGGAGACAGTAAAAGTGATGCTTGTCACGTTGCAGGTACCTGTGGAAGGTGCGCTCTCGCCCGTCCACTTGCCTCTCTGCCATCAGTCTGACAGCCCGACTGACACCTCAATAAAAGAGCTTGTGAATTGGCAGTGGGAACGCACCTCCTTCAATCCCTCCTCTATTGCTCCCTCCTTCCCCCCCCCTGACCTTTCTTCAGACTCTGAATACCTCATTTGATCTGACCGATGTTTGTTTATGGTCTGCGCAAATACAAATTGAGTCGGCCCCCCTTCTTTCACACTGAAGATGTGAAAGAGCAAGAAAAGGATGTGCTCTGTTTGCTTTGCATGGTTCTCCATTCATTTGTAAATGGCTGTGGATAGGAGAGGCTTGTCCAGGAGCTGTGACAGTTCAGTGAAAGGACTTATCCTCAAAGAAGAGATCCAACTAATAAGCAACTTCAGAAAGACTAATTGCATAAGGAATGCATTTGGCCAGATGAGGTGAAAAAATTACGTGTGTGTGCGCATATGTGTATTAGATAAAGAAATAAATCAGAAAAACAGATTGGTCTGAAATTTGCATATAGAAACCGAGGTGTGCAGACACATAGGTAATTTACTACATTTTTCCGTGAGAACATGTGGTCAAGCCTAACCCTAACCCACCAAAGAGAAAAACCATCAGTTGGAAATCAAATCTGCCTCTTGTAATACAGCAGCAATTTCTGCTTGGTTTGTCAAAAGATTTTCAAAAGCAAAGAACAGGATGGCAGCGTCACAATAGGACTGATAAAAGTGTGGAGTGGAGATGCAGCTGTTCAAATAACAAGCATGTTGCATCTAGGCTGCGATGAGTCATATAAGCCCCTTATGGGATATCAACAGGTTCTGCCTCCCAGGATTTGGCTGCTGCAGTTGAATAGATGAAAAAAGGGCAAATACCTTAAACAGTTTCTTAAAGCCTCTGTGAAAAGCCTACTTGAGAGAGGAGAGGGTGGTCGGCTGTGTTTTAAGTGTGATGGGAAAGATCCACAAGCCTTCACTGTCGCTCCACATGCATGTGAATTAACTTGTCAAGGGATAAACACAGAGATGTAATTGGTGACAGACAAGCCACCGACAAAGGAATTCTGTGTTAGACTTGTCAAATTCTCTAACAGTTTTTTAACAAGCTCAATTAAAACGAAATGTACGTAGCGTAACACTTTAAAAGGGAAATATTCCTCAACGACACAGCTTACAATAACAAAAGAATGCTAAATCAAGGCAGAGAACCCGAAAGCCTCTCCATCACGGCAGAACTAAATCCCCGATTGTGACTCCAATAAACATCTTTGACTTGCAAAACAATTCAATCAACATCAGCAGAAACAGTTAGACTCATTAGAGGACGGTTGCCATGGCGACTGATTGAACTTTTGACTGAATGGAAGTGCTAGACGAGTTTGTTTGAATCTGGCTGTTTGCGGTGCAGCTTTACATTCCCACAAGGCTCTTCCCATGGGCCATCCTCCACTTTGATACAGCAGCATGGCAACCATGAGTGCTGGCATTTTAGTCGCGGACACACAAGAAAGGCCAGCAGCAGATGTGAGACTCGGTTTGTCTCATTCTCCCTTTCATTTACATAAAAGTCTGTCTGTCTGCATGTCTTCTCTATCTATCTGTCTGTCCGTCCGTCCATCCATCCATCCATCCATTTTCTACAGAAGCTAATGATTCCACAGTCTTAATATTGTTAAAGATCTATTGATTTTTCACCCTTTACATAAAACACTGTGGTCATAAATGTTTTATTTGCTATTAATACTTACTTCAAAATCTATTAACACTCATTCTTGAGAGGTTAACTTGTCGTAAACGTTTGATCAATGCTTCCTTGCATTGCATGAGGCCAAAGAACTGCTCCATTTAAACAGAACTGCCGAGGTCGTAAATCTTCTTTACTACTGCTCATGACCTGGTTTGTTTAGCTACATTAATGATAAACTGTTATTGGAACGACAGACAAAAACACTGTCAAGTATTTATCTCTTCCAACGGCAAGCTATAGCTTATGCTGAGCAAAAATTCAATGCAGATTTGTAGACGTGTACAAGAATCACTGCGATACGCTGTGACTTCCAGCACCTGATATTTGCTTAAGATATTTTTTGTTGTTTAGATATTCCAAAAATGCTAAGTAATGAAATGACCTTGTTAGAACAGCAAAGGGTTTCTTTAAAATCGGTACAGGCTTAAAAATACATGCTCTGAAAACAGCCCGGGGAGACTGATTAACAAAGAAAGTAACCTGGTGATGATAGATCGCAGATCCAAGGGGAAAGAGAGACACCTAAGCCTCTCATTCTTATTTTCAGTCTGTTCATATGTTACTGCCAAATAAATTACAAATTATTTGAAAAAGCTAAACAATTTAATCCTGACACGTCAGACAAATCCATACATTATCATTTCAGTAGTCTGGGCTTTTACTGTCTACACTGTATGTAATGCCATTGGAAAAAATGGTCTTTCAATACACATTTATTATTTTTCTTGATGGTAAATTTTTCTTTTACCATTTCTGGGTCATGGGGAGCTGGAGCCAATACCAAAAATCAACAAAACATCAAATGTGCCAAAAAGTGCAACTGCTAATTCGCGTTCATGTGAATTTGTTCAGAAATTGCATCCAGTACCTGCAGCACCCTGCAGATGGCGATATGTAGGAGCACCAGCGAAAACCCATGTGCAGAAAAACTATTATAAAATAACAAAACTAGCTTGCTGCCATCCACATTGACTCCCAAAAGGTCAGAAACCTGATACTGAAAATAAATGCTGAATTATGAGCAAACGTTACGAGACACTTCAATTGAGTGATAGATCTAGTCAAAAGATTACAGCAGGGTACGATGGGTAATTATCAAGATCCATAAAAAATTAAATATTATAACTGTCTCCAAGATATTAATCAGTTTCAGTGCAAACGTTACAGGATGACTGAACATAATAAAATAAAATCAATACTGCTATATCAATCACAGAACAGTCCCTTAGTAAAAATGAAACTGCTACAAAGATGTATGTGACCTGGTGCAAATCCCAAGGTGTTGTTTAGTGTATAATGTAGATTTATTGTCAGAAGAATTGTCTTCATTTCAATGGAGAGCAAAGGCAGGCTGCGAGCCAAACGGAAACCTCCATTTCTACTCCATATGATATGTCGTGTGACACTAATGGACAAGAAATTACATAACAGCGTTCACAGTTTGTTTCATGATGACACCGTGACAAGACCAAGGGTGAAATACGCCACAAGAGAATAAAACGTTCAAATCAAATCAAACACTCGCCATTGACTATATGGAGGCAAGCAGGTTGAAGGAGTTCAGACGAATAGATGTGATGTGACTTAAATACAAATCATAAATTTTAATAGTAGACTTTGGTTTTACTTCATTTACTAAGTGCTGCATTACCTCATGCTCTCGTCCTCACAATGGATTTTCTATAAATCTCTGCATGCTCTAAATGATGGAGGGCTCCACATATCACAAAAATATGACAGCACTTATTAGCCTTTGAGAAGTTATTGATCGAACAGGTTTGATTCATGTTTCACAGTCTTCTTTAGTATCGGTGGCAAAGTTTCTGGCCTCACGGCACGAGAACCAGACTTATATAAGTTTTGTACTCCAACAATACTTATATAAACTTATTTGTGGGAAAATTTTCCAGCTTTAGGGATCAAACATTCAGGAACTAGATTAGTCAAAGTGCTGCACACTGACACAGTTTTGACACAATTTAATCTGGAATAGTTTTGAATTCCGCATTGATTAGCTTTACATCACACAATGGTGTACATTGTGAACAATGACAATGTAAACAATAAATGTCTATTTTTTTTAAACGCTGGTTTTTAGCTGTCGAGTTCAGGCGTGAAGGTGAAAGGTCATGACGTTTTTCCTATACATGGAAATCCTGCTGGCAAAAAAGATTATGAAATAGAAATAAATCTTATTAGTGATCAGTAAGCAAGAATTAGGACTAATTCCTGTACACATTTCCCATACAATCCTCTTTTGTCAGTCATTCAGTTCATAGGCTTCGCACCGTTCCTTTTCACAAGTTATTTTAATGACGTTAAACTCCTCCTGATGTCAGAACACACGTTTCACCGGGCCTCACTGAGCTGGTCTCTCAGAGTTAAAGCCGCTAGGAGCCTGAAACAATAAGAGAAGCTACAAGTGATGGAATATTTCTGGTCATAACGATCAAAAAGTCACATCGAGATCAGGATTCCCACTTGAACAAGTGAAGCTAAAGTCGAGCTAATTAGCCTGACGGCGCTCAAAACACAATGTTTTTAAAGCTCAGCTCACAACTTCGGCCAAGTCATTGTGAGCGTGTTGCAATTAGAACTGCGTCTGTGAATGAGGCCTTCTTGTCTAATCACGTTTTAAGTAGCTTTGTGCAAAATGTGATCCCAACTAAGCATTCCCCTTTAACAATTCGCCATTGTAACACTTTAATGTCATGCGTTGTCCCTTCTAGGCCGAGACATATAACATGCAAATATTACAAACCATTAACAACTTTCTTTCCGAAACCGACTGAAAGGTCAGACAGGATCACGGGTGACGGTGGAAAGTCATTTTAAGCTGAAGTTCTCTGACTGTAGTTGCCACTTGACAAAAAGCAAAACTTCAAGTTTAAGAAACACAAACTTCTGAGTTGTTTGTAAATCGAAATTCTTTGCTGCCTTTTTTATCGTTCACCACTAGCGATAAAGGATCTTCAACTAAATTGGTTGAAAACTACAACCTCACAAAGTCATTATTAATTCATAAGTCGACATCTTTCTTTACTGTCTAAACTGTAAGAGGAAGCATTTGAATATATTATTTTTCCATTTTTTTTTCATATTACTCATACATTATTCGGAATCAGCCACTTTTGAACAAATCAGCTTACAGATTTCAAAAGGTTTCTTACTATACATTTATAGTGTATATTTATAAATATACATTTATATAAACTTTTCTTTTCTAAAGAGATTCTCATACCTATTCACAGATGTATGTGAATAATTATAATGTTAATTATTTAAACAAGATATTACTTCTTCACTATTACACACATTTCTTATGCAACTTCCATTCCCAATTTGTTTATACTATCTGTAAAGAAAGGTTACTACTTACTTATTTTACTAGTATAATTATTAAGTACAAAAAACGAGTAAACTTCATAATAAATGTATGTAATTTCAGAGTGAACAGCCATTTTTTTTACTATTTCCGATATCTTTGTTACGTCTATGAAGGTCGAATGACTTTTCTGAGGTTCCACTTCTGGTGTCGGACTCAAACAAAGGCAAGACTCAACATGGCGCCTGCTCGACGTATGTGAGAAGTGTTTCACGTAGATGGCCCCAACCGATAGACATTGACAACAGATGTGAAACTCATTCTATTTCCAGTAGAAGATGTGCGTCGTCAACACGACTTAACTTTTGCTCAGCTTGATTAAAAACTTGTTGGGTGATATTTTTCATGTCAAGACATTAAACAAATTAGGACCTGAAATTCAATTAAAGCGACAAAATGTTCACAACATCACAGCAGCTTCCAATCTCATCGTTGGCTTTATCAGCAGAGCCGCAAATGAATTATACATTTGATATGACAAAAAGCAGCTGGAACCATGCAGAGCTTTACATTATCACACGTACATTTGCCTGCGATGGTATTTAACAATATTGGATTCATTATTTTGGAAAGTAAGCAAAACCATCACCCTGAAACAGCTTAACGCATTGTTTTAAACTCACACAGGAGAATTTCTAGCATTCCTGCTTCAGTTGTAATCTTCCTTGTTGCTTGTAATTAGACTGAAAACACCGTACTAATCTGGAGAGGTCAGGAGATCTGCAGCTCATTTTCCTTAGTGTTTGCTTTTTCTACGAAAAACCTTCAAATCAATGACTTAAATACATGAAATTGAGGTTTACAGCTCGGCAGCATTCAACACTGAAGGAGTTTTGTGGAGCCACCCGCAGAATCAGTAAGCAAGATGGAGGATTCACACTCATTATTCTGGCACATATCGATCTTGTCAGCTTTTGCCACCTCAGAGAATCCTTTCCCTCACCTTGCGGCGCTACCCATCACTTTCTGCTGGTTGTCATAGTGATGGATCATTGATTCATCCACACCCTTAGGTACAGACTGAACATTTCATCTGAGGGCGAATGAAACTTCAGAGGTCCGTCTATGTCTCGTGTACCCAACATTTTTCAGCAGATTTTAGGGAATCACGTTCAGTGCAGTTATCAAACTCTCATTGTTTTATCAAAGAATTAGCATTTTAGTTGATGACTGACCTTGTATTGTTTTCATTAAATGAAACTAAACTCTTTTTAGAACACAATTTTAGAAAAATATCTCATTTATGTTTAGTTTTATTTAGTTTCTCCATTCTTTTTAGTATTTTCCATGTTAGCATCAGTTAAATAACAAAGCAACAGGCCAAAACATAATTTTTTTTTGTCAGTCAGTCATCTTCTACCGCTTCATCCTTTTAGGGTCGCGGGGAGCTGGCGCCTATCTCAGCGTCTTAGGGCCGGAGGCAGGATACACACTCTGGATTGGTGGCCAACCATTCGCAGAGCGGGACATACAGACAAACACATTCACACACTCACTCATACCTATGTGGTCAATTTTCCAATTCCAATTAGCCTGAAGCGCATGTTTTTGGACTGTGGGAGGAAACCGGAGAACCCGGAGGAAACCCACGCAAGCACGGGGAGAACATGCTAATTTTTTTTTGTTATTTATCTATTCATAAGGCCCATTTTTGGGCTCTCGAGGTTGCCATACATTATACATACATTTTCAGAAAAACATACCATAGCCCTGAAATGTTATATATTAAATATATATATATATATATATATATATATATATATATATATATATATACACGTATATAAAATGTATAGATGTAAAGTATAGTAAAGTGAGTTTGTCAATACAGCCACTATGACAACACATTTAACTATATAGTGAAGTTGCGCACACACACACAAACTCGGAGCAGTGGGCAGTCTAAGGCCGTGGCACCCGGGGGGTATGTGGGTGTCAGTGTTTTGCTTGACACTCTATTGTAAAAAACCCACTGACTGGGAAGCAACATCCAGCTGGCAGGTTAAACTCTTTGGACCACAACATAATTTTAATAATTATTACCACATGGACATCACAAAATAAAATCCTTTATGCTGATAGAAAATTCAAAATGTAACATGAATGGCCTACAAATTGTATACAAACAATTAATGTCCATCTTTATCTCAGAACAAAAAAAATATATTTAACAATACAGTAGTATATCTTTACAGAAACATTTATTCAGAAAAGCAAGCAACGTTTTAATGTGCAGTATTTGTTTGAGTATGAGGTGCAAAGACGTAACTCAGATATAATAAACCGTTTGAAGATGGAAATGCTTGAGCATCTTTCGAGCG
Source organism: Paedocypris micromegethes (assembly GCA_028031935.1). Taxonomy (NCBI): domain Eukaryota; kingdom Metazoa; phylum Chordata; class Actinopteri; order Cypriniformes; genus Paedocypris; species Paedocypris micromegethes. The sequence goes on from CM051493.1 coordinate 25,130,471, forward strand.
TAAGCGAGTCAGCAGTGGGTCACAGTCAACAGTGGCACGAGGGTGAGCTTTTACTCACTCACATGTCAATTTTCAGAAGCCCTTGAAATCCCAAACCAGGTAGGTGCAATAAATTCAAAGATACACCATTGTTTCATGTTGACTGGATTCCACAAAACATCTCTTTCAGTGAGTAAAAAGGCAAGTAGAGAATCTCTGATAAAAGCAACACCTTGAAAACAGAAAGCAACACTTTAGTGATGAGGACAGCAATTCTTTCTTCATAACACATCTTCCATTTATTGCCATTATTTCCCAACATGGCTTCAAGCTTTGCCCAGTAAAAGCTAAAAAACCAAATGAGCATATACCCTGGAATTATGGCACTTAAAATTACTTTTACAATATTATTACTAAACTAAATATGTACAAATATACACTCGTCTATATACACGGTATCTGCATATTATTCCATAAAATAAGTTACAGGTGTTACTTGCTAGAGCGTTATACACAGAAATGCATGGAGGCAAACTGTTTTTGTAAAGCTCTGCATATTTAAAAATCGAATGAATCTACACTTTCCAGATACAGTATATTACAAAACAAGATTTAAACGGCCATATTTCGGCCCTGCTCTAACGAGGAAGTGGAGTTTTTTTCCTTGTTGAATGGCATCATAGTTGGATAGCTCTCCTTCGAGTCAATACACTCCCTCCCCCTGCCATAGATTTGCTCACTAATTCATATGGGTAGACTGCCTCTGCTCATAAGCGTCTGACCTGCCTCCTGTCAAATTAACTCGTTTTTTCGTCTCCCACTTAGCTGTGGTTGCCAGCCTCCAATGTGCTCAGTCAGTGGCTACCGTAGGCGGTCGTTATTGCACCTGCTTCGGTAGTGTTGGGTATAGCATCCATCCGGCGCGCGCGAGACGGGATCGTGAAGCATCAGATCGTGACTTCAACTTTATAGATCGGAAGAGATCATTGAACGTCATGGACCTGAGGCTGCATCTTAAACAGTTTGCGGTTCTGTGTTTCGTTTGCCTGATTCTGACTCCAAGTGGATTAGCCTGTGGTCCTGGCAGAGGTTATGGAAAGCGAAGACACCCCAAAAAATTGACCCCGCTCTCTTACAAACAGTTCATACCCAATGTGGCTGAAAAAACGCTTGGAGCGAGCGGCAAATACGAAGGCAAAATCACAAGGGAATCGGAGCGATTTAAAGAGCTCATACCGAATTATAACCCGGATATCATCTTTAAAGACGAGGAAAACTCAAATGCTGACAGAATGATGACACAGGTAAGGAACCACGACTTTACGCGCGCGATACATGAGTATATGTGCGTATTTGGAGATGAGTGATGGTCGAGGATTTTTTTTTTACTTGATAAACACTCACTTTTAAGTTGGATTTTATTTACGTGTCAATTTAATATCTACATTTCTCTGCAGAACATGTCTTTAGCCGAACCTATATTTGATGTTGCTCTGACATGTTTAATACTTATATTGTTTTATACTTATATTTAAAGATTATTACAGTTTTGTAATAATGCCAAATTCCACAAATTACAGCAAAATGCCACAAATTATGTGACTAGGGATGTTAACTTCATCCCAAATATTCTTCTAGTGCCAGTGGTGTGATCTTGACCACTGATTTCGGCCATTCTTGTCCGGTTACTGTCAACAAAACATATCATATTGGATTTCTTGTCAAAGAACGAAACAATTTAAAAGAACAAAAAAAAAAACAAATCTAAAAATCCACACAAAAAAGTTCACAGAAGTAACCTGGCGAGCTCGCGAAAACGAGTTCACGCTGCACAATATTCTGGCAAATCGTAATTGATTTCTGCTGCTTGGGCTGTGTGGGGAAAAGACTTTAATTTTCAGCTCTATTTACTCTCAGATATTGATCGATCGTCTGGAGTCTGCGCTCATATAGCATGCGACATTGTAACTTTGTCGGTAAAGATGGACATATACATGCACAGAAATATTTGTGCATCTGCTTACACGTTTGTATGTGTGTGTGTGTGTGTGTGTGTGTGTATAAATATATACACACAAGAGTATTTATGTATGTGTGTAAGGTGTTAGCCACGTTTTTGCGGTGTGTGTGTGTGTGTGCGTGTGTATATATATATATATATATATATATATATATATATATATATATATAATATATAGATAGATAGATAGATAGATAGATAGATAGATAGATAGATAGATAGATAGATAGATAGATATATGTGTGCGTGTTGAACAGTATTCACATATTACATTTAATTTCTTTAACAAATTGGTTGTAAATGTGTGTCATTTGGGTTATTTTACTTATCTTGTACAAACAAAACAAAACAAAAAACAGAAATTGCGGAAACAAAATGCCGGTAGCATGAATTTGAGATGAGGTCAGTGGGTTTGCACGCAGGTTTCTGATGACTTTTCATTCTGAACACTACTTTTTTTATTACATTCAGCTAGAACAAACTAAGTTTGGACCTAAGCTTCGAGGAAAGTGTCTCACAAGCAATCTCTCTCTCTATCTATAAAAAGCGATGCAAGGACAAGTTAAACTCGTTGGCGATATCCGTCATGAACCAGTGGCCGGGCGTAAAGCTGCGCGTCACTGAAGGATGGGATGAGGACGGCCATCACTTCGATGAATCTTTGCACTACGAAGGACGGGCGGTGGACATAACTACCTCAGACAGAGATAAAAGCAAGTATGGGATGCTATCTAGGCTTGCAGTAGAAGCAGGATTCGACTGGGTCTATTATGAATCGAAAGCCCACATACATTGCTCAGTAAAAGCAGGTGAGAACACGCATCTCTAAACCCGTTGCGCACACACGCAAACGCACGCACACACATTCTAAGCTCACAGCACTTGGCTGCTGCTGATGAGCACGTTATCTGACAAAATAAACTCTTTTTTTCTGTACACATTTGCCAATGTGCATACTCATATAATTTTAGATATATATTTTTTGCAAACACGTGTAAAACGTCCACATGACGTGTACTTTCAAAAACCTCTTGTGAAACACACGTGCGCTCGTGCGTAATTTAACATTTTATTTTTTTTTTCTATTTCTTGTAACGACCCCCAATCTGATTCACTTTCAGAAAATTCTGTCGCTGCAAAATCAGGTGGATGCTTTCCCGGAATCGCCACGGTGATGCTCGCGGACGGTAGAAGGAAGCGCGTGAAAGATCTCACCGCGGGGGATCGGGTTTTAGCTTCGGACGAGAGGGGGAACGTGTTATGGAGCGACTTCATTATGTTCATCGACCACGACCCAAAGACGAGAAGACAGTTTGTGGTCATCGAGACGTCCGAGCCGCCGAAGAAGCTGACTCTGACGGCAGCGCATCTCGTCTTTGTCGGGAACTCTTCGGGTATGACTGCGACCTTCGCGAGCGACGTTAAACCCGGAGATAAAGTTCTGGTGTCCGAAGGCGCAAACACGAGCCTTTGCAGCGCCACCGTCAAGAGGATTTACACGGAGGAACACGAGGGCTCCTACGCGCCTATCACCGTTCACGGAACCATAATAGTGGATCATGTGCTGGCGTCCTGTTACGCGGTCGTGAAGAGCCACCGATGGGCGCATTGGTCTTTCGTGCCGCTCAGATTAAGTCACACGGTTATGACGTGGCTGTTTCCGGCTCGTGATTCCGACGTCACCTATCCGGAGGACGGCATCCACTGGTACCCTAAGATGCTCTTTCACTTTGGTTCTTGGCTGCTGGACAGAGACTCTTTGCATCCGCTCGGAATCTCTCATCTGAGCTGAGTCTGCCGCACAGAGAGCGTTTCTGTCAGAAAAGCCTTAAGTGTTCATTTCAATAATTTATTTGTACTGGATCATTTCTTTGGAAACGTACACAAGTATCAAAGCATGACGTGACTGTTTTCGTTACTTTTAAGAGATTATATGAAGCGGACGGCATTAAATCTTTACAGTCGCGTGCAATATGTGCCAACGGCTGTTCCATTTTGTGTGGCGCGTGTAGGACTACGTTCAAATGATATATTTTTATACGCAGATTTGTATATTAGATATTTGACGGATCTAAAAGTATTTCCAGAATAATATTTCGTTCTTTGAAATAGTGCAAAGTACGGAAGCGTGGTAATTCCAACAGTTGCGATGTATCAACGGACTGTTCGCGTCGAGTGTCATTGATTTAAGCGCTGTTGTGTATTCACTGCACCGACAGTTGTTTATAATTGTGCATTTCTTGACAAGTACTCAAAATAAATGTCATGGTACGTACTGTGGGAATTATTTCGTGGCATGCGGAGGGTGGGGGGTGGCGGGGGGTTACGTAATTCGCGCGAAAATGCGATGACTTTTGGGAGGGAAGTAAGTTATTAAATGCCAATTTAAAAAACCCGAAATTGCTGTTGCTATAATTACGAGATTTACCCAAACGGCCCCACCTGGCGTTCAGGTGTGAACACGCACCTGTTGAAGAGTATTCGTTGCCACCAAGTTCAAGATGAAAAAAAAAAGTGTTATCTTGGGCAAAAGAAAAAAACTCCATTAACCAGCAGAGTCTCTAATGTTATGATTTAAAAAGTATGCCAATGACTCTACAAAATAAGTGTCAATTTCGAAGTGTGTAAAAACGTTATACAAAATTTCAGAAAATCAATCAACACAACAAATCCATTTTCTTAAAAGTGGTAGCGTGACGCTTCAGAAAGAGCACGAATTAACTGTTTTGAAATGATTTCATCCGTTACAAGTGTCAGTGGTTTTTCTGTAAAAGCCAAAGCTTATTTTTGTGTGTTTGCGCACGTTTGGCGAATAAAGCTCTTCTGAATCTGGAGAAAGATCAGTCGAAAAGAAAACGCGTGTACTGCGACATCTGGCGGCAGATTAAGGATCTGCACCAGGGTTACATTCACTACAGATTAGATGGCCTTTATTGATCCCACAAGGGAAAATTTCTGAAATTTCAGAACAACTGTTACACCAACACGGTTAGCTCGGTTTACCTGACAGCATTTCACTTGAACTTTTTACCAGTCAGACATTTTTAAAACTTTACAGTTTTGTTGGGCTGCTTTTTGTTGTTATATAAATGAAATTGATGCCCAAACTCAAACATCTCAGATAAATAATGTTCCCGAGTTTTAAACTGAGACTGTACAAACAATATTGATTTAAAAAAAAAAGTATTCAGAAGTCAATTTAGGATTCCGGTAATTAATGCTTAAAAAATGATTGACAAGAATGAAACATTTTTTTTTGAAAAAATGTTTGGAAAAAATTGGCAGACAATGCAAGGAAAAAAAAAAAACAAAACATTGGCTCTAAATACATTGCAAAGTACTGATGTATGGGCCAGATCTTTGGAAACCACTTTCAAAGTGAAGTCTACGGCCATTTAGGTTTTGGTAATGGAGATGACTCAAACCGTATTGAATTCATTATACGGCAGATTATGTGGAGATGTAAAGTAAGCCCCTAAAATCATTGAAAGCAATGGAGCTCGACTCTGGCACATGTTCAAGCAGAGACGACAGCTGAAAAACACTCCTCACCTGAGACGGTTAATCCATCAGACTTTTCGATCAGACAACAGTCGCAAACCCTGTGATGAATGACGCGGACAGCTTGAAAGATGCGGCGGTATGCTGCTCTTTTTCTCTCAGCGTTCAAGTCAAACAGAACGTTTCTAGCGCTGGCGTGGGGGACTCAAATTGCTTAATGAGAAAAGCAAGTAACATTTGGAGAGTGTTGCGACAAGGATTGAAATTCCACTCACATTCGGCTTTTGAGGAGGGAGCGGTGTTGACTCTGCCCGGTTCAGACATGCCGGAAGACACAAAAGGAGCTGCGTGGAGACAGAGGAATGACCTTGGGCCCGGCCCAGGTACAAAAGCGCAGTAAAAGGAACATTCCAGGGGACCAGGAAAACAAACCAGCCCCTAATCCTCTCTCTATCCCACAGTCTGCCGGATTAGAGAAGGGCCACTCTCTGCAAATGTTGACATTCCCTAACTCAAGACACTAGAGTCTGGAAAATAGTCCCGAATGAAATGTCTGTCGCAAACAAACGAGGGGGCACAATGGATGCGGCGCTCTTGCTATCTAAGAGGCAGTGAACCACAGATTCTTTCAGCTGTTTGTGTGATTCGACGAGAAAAGTAGTTGAATCAACATCACCAATTAACATTTCTAGCATACTGTGTCCATGTTTGTTAAACAGCATCTCTAAAGCTATGCAACGAATGGGATTAGACAAGGGTTGAGAATGTTTTGAGGGGAAAGGAACGGATCTAGGGTGGGAGAATTTAAACTATGCCCAAAATATCAGTAGTCAAGCCTAGCTGTGCTATACACAAAACATATAATTAATACTTGAAACACAGACTAGAGTGTAAACGCCTAACTGAAACACCTGGATTAAAGTAAATCAGAATACTGCCACTAGATGGTGCTGTTACGTTTAAAATACAGTTTGTGGACTTTACGTGATATAAGTGAGCTTCAATTGGCTTTTAATAAATACTCTGGTTATATCCATGTACTTTATATTTGTTTATATAATGCATAAACACTATACAAACAATTACTGTAATTTCCAGGTTACTATGATAAATGACAAAGACCTTCAGTACCATGCAAGTATTTTTTTAATGAAAACCAAGGAGCAGAATTGCCATTCCAACAAGACTTGTCAAAAAACAAACAAACAAAAAAAAAAAACAGCCAGATGAACATATTCTATCGTCTACAGGCAGGTTTTAATGGTTAAGCCTTACTATGAAATTGACAGAGTGTTGGTCAGAGTCCGAGTGTGTTCCCAGGCCAGAACTGTCAGGCCTGTAAAAGTCCAGACAAGAGCGAAGAAAGGGAATTACATTTATGAATGTGATACCACATAAACAAATAGGATAGAAACGGCAGCAACCTGGTTCTAATGTGGAGTCGACTTACATAAAAGGGCGGCAATCGGTTCCCAGGACGGACGCCTGTGTCAAAAAAAAGGTATAAAGGTCAGATCAAAGGTACAGGACGTTCATTACAGCGCTTAACGTCAGGCTGGCAGCCATTATCCTCTTCCAGGACTGTACTCTGTCCACCTTTATAGGGTGACAGAAGGTCTGCAGGTTGTCATGGTCAGTGTGGGATTTGTAATACCAGTGACATTACACAAACTGCCAGCTCATTAAAAGCCACAGAGAGACACGCAGCACACGACAGCTGTCCGCTGACACACTCCAGGTAGCAACGGCCAGTATAGATTTGCCAAATACATCTGTTTTCATCCTATTTTGTAACTGCAGATGATGTTGAGTCCGGAAAGGACAGTTTTTTTTCCCACATACTGCATTTATAAACATGATGATGTGTAAAGCTATTTCTGCCGGGTTGATGCTTGGTGGTCAGGGAGTGATGGATCTCAAGTACAGTAGATTATTATAACATTCCATACTCTGGGTCTTCCATTTTCTCATAGGAAAATTGACCACAGATGTAACTGAGTGTGCGGATGTGTTTGTCTATGTGTCCCGCTCAGTGAATGGTTGGCCACCAATTCAGTGTGTGTGTCCCGTCTTGGACACAGAGTTTCTGAGATTGGCTCCAGCTCCTCATGACCCAGTAATAGAGTGAGCGGTTGAAAGCAGATGGATATATACATTTAACTTTATGTATATATGTGCATACACACACACACACACACACACACACACACACACATTTATGTATATATATATATATATATAAAACTATGTATAGATATACAACTTATCTATATTATAACAAACAATATCTATATTATATAATCATACATACATTATATCATGCATATATGACTCCTGTATCATTATTATCCCTGTATCTGTTACATGCAGAAATGTATTATAGATTAAATTAAGATTTTAAATAATATAACGTATTTAAAAACATTTAAATGTTTGCACATCTATCTATTTATGCATATTGCTATCTGCCTGTTGGTCTCTTTCTCTATTTATTTATCAATTTATCAATAGTTATATGGAAAGATAGACAGACAGATTTACATATGTCTAGAGTACACATAAAAATCAAACCATTCCATAAAAAATTCTAGATTAGCTTAGATTCTAGATTAGATTCTAGAAAATGATTGCATGTTTATATATATATATATATATATATATATATATATATATAGACCTACATATACACTCTTTATTTTTTACACTGCATAATTTTCAAGCTTAAAAATCAATATTTAACGTTATCAACTTTCAACCCTTTTTGAAACCCTCAACAAGTCAAAGCCTGCCCTCTAGCGAGCAGTTATAGAACTGCAACGAGACAACCAAAACAAAACGGAGGAGTTCACAATTATTTCAGACCCTTGAAGAAAAGAATATTGTCATGACTAAAAATTATTCAGTTTAAAAACTCAAGTTAAACCGAATGAATCTGGTGGACAAACACACGAAGAAAACAAAGTTTCCCTTCAGATGACTGCTGTGTAAGCGCAGCTCAAGGCAGATCCATGATGCCTCGGTGTCAGAGAGTGAACAATCACCTCACTCTCTGTTCAGTAATGCACGACATGACAGGCGAACGCCTCTCAACCCCGTCAAGTCTTTAGATCCGTGCCCACCAGGGATAGAGTCAAACTGTGCAGACAGGCACATCAACAGACTCGGCAACAGCAGGTGATTGGCTGCAGTCAGGATGGGGAACTATGGGGGAATTCTTTACCCTCAAAGCTTTCCACTTCCTGCTCAGTCATCTGAGAGATATATGGATTTCACATAATTAGAAATGCAATAATACGGTGACAAGGCTCGAAAATATAACCAAATGTGTAGTATATAATGAAAAAACGAAACAGATGAGGCTTCGTGAAACAATCAACGATCTTCTTTGCATCACATTCAACTTAAAAGCTTATTTGTGCGCATTTCTGGCCATTGGCGACGTCCATAAAGGGCTGTTTCACACTTAATTGCACTGATCGTATCAGGCTTCCAGGGCGAGCAGACAGGTCTCACGGTAAGCGCCAGGATTTGACCTACCTGAATGAGTCTTACAGACATCAGCAGGTTTTTCAGATGGACCCCAGCGGTTGACGAAGAAAGCCCTTCAACTGACACCGGGTCTCCGGATTGGCCCGCCCTCTCCCACTCTTTCCTACTACACTGCTCGTCTGTTTGCCTGGCACCAAGTGGGCACAGTCCATCTGGCCTTCTCTGACTCTATCTCGCCCTCAAACAACAACCTGCGGCGAGCGGCAGGCGCACACCGAGATCACCAATTTAGTTTGCCCTTCTGGCGTCTGCTGATGTTTCAATACATCTTCGGCTTTTGCTTTATAGTCCAACCAAGGATTTACAGGGAATATTGTGTATATATCAATGGGTTTTGAGTCATTGTGAGTGAATAAATACTACTTAAATACTAACTACACACTAAATATCATCTAATCTAAGAAAGATCCTTGTCGTCGTCTCACTTTCCCCATTTATCGTATTTTCCAGACAATATAAAAATTCTAAAAAAACATCTTCAAAAAACATTAAAAATGGAACCATGCGCATTATAATTTGAAATAAGTGCTTTCTAAGAGAAAAAAAAAATCAAAGACTAAATTTAAATCTTTTTTCCTATTGTATTCTGTAATATTTCTTCTTGTATTTTTAATATATTTATTGAGACCATTTGTTGTACTTTTGTCTTTGTATTACATTTAGATACATTGTATTATCTATATTAGTCGTAAATGTGAAAAGTGCCTTACGAATGCACTGAACTTGAACTGTATTCTATTTTTACTCCACGTGTATATTTTTAGATTTTCATTTTGATCGTTCATACCCAGAGTAGCGTAGCCAATTTTACTGTAACCCTGTGATATACTGACAATAAAGGAATTTATTATAAATAGTGCATCTTATCATCCTGTGCGCCTTATAGTCCAAAGAATACGGTATTCGCTGAAAAAGTGGACAGGAAGGCCGATTACCTTTTCCTGTAGATGGACAGTAGACACTCGCATTGGATTAGGACCAGTCAAACGGAGACTGTTCTGCAAAGATAAAGGCGAGGAAGACTCTGGGCTTCTGATGAAGACTTTGGGTTTTGGTTCTGATCTGGAATCTTCAGTTATCTTTCCTCTGTCATTCAAGTTTGCATTTTCAGCTCTCGTCTGTTGTTGTGGGGAGAAAAAGTACATTTTCACAGCAATTATGATTATATAGTGTTAAAATATTAAATACTATCAATGTCTGTATCATTTGATCAACATCTTAAAAAGAAAATAAATAAAAAAGGGAATAATATTAAAAATATGGGAAAATATCTTCACCTAATCTTGCACAAAATAAAAATTGTGCCTCACATTTATTGCTATGTTCCAAATCTACATAAGAATAACTAAAATTGTTTTATTTTTTTCCCACACTTCTCTTTCAGAAGTAAAACAATGAAATAATTAGTAATTAAGAAGTTGAGTGATTAACATGTAACACCCATATAGACAAGTAAAGCTAGTGATTTTAAACTAACACTGCTATTATGATGATTTTTTTTTTTTAATTGTGCCAATTGTTTATGCCTTTGTTGTATCCGTCCAGTTTACAAACTTAAAAATGCGCAGAAGAATTATGAATTAAAACAAACAAGCAACTTGTGCTAAACGTCCTGCGATTAAGTCATTTGTCCATTTAAGGTTTTAACGGCCGAATAGAAGGCCACAAACAAAGCCTCCGCTTGAGTGCATTTCTTTGCATCTTCCTGACCTTCGGTGCAGCTTCACCTTTCTCTTCTCAAACTGTGTCCCGTCTCCCACCTCAGAGCTTAATGAGAGTAAACAAGAGTCGGCATGACTCTCTGTCTCACGTTCTGCACCTCTAGCTGGCCGAGGCTCAATGTCACACCTGACCACTACCACTGCTGTGAGATCAGCGGACACATCCAGACTTACAGTCAAAACAACTGGCCACCAGTGAGCCACAACAATGACCGGGCACTGATGTTCCACAACGCCACAACACGTCCTGCCACGAAAGCAGATCTGGACATCACGGATTTCTCCTCACACGCGCGCGCGCACGCACGCACGCACGCACGCACGCACGCACGCACGCACACACACACACACACACACACTGTATTTTACCAACCCTACATGTTAATACACAGGCTACTTGTTAAATTCTAAATTTTGCTTTAGAATCATTTGGCAGGAGCTTTTATCCAAAGCAACTTCTAGAATATACACAAATTTAATTTAATATTTTTAGAAAATCTAGTTTTATCGTAAGAAATCGATAAATGATGTATAAATGAATCTGAAAATATATAATTCTATATTAGATCCTACTATATTTTATGTTTCTATATATTGTCTATCATTTCTGTGATGCTGCTTTTATCTTAGAAATGATTTACTGCATCTTTTAAAGAGATTAAAAGACACAAAAAATGCAATAGATGTTTGTCCTTTTAACGTTTAATGGCCATTAATTTGTTGATTTACAAATCAAAGTGCGTGATGTATTTCAAAGCAAATAGGCATTACTGTTCTGGAAAATATGAAACACGCATTAAAAGTAACTTATGAGTGGCATTACCTTAACAATACAGTAAGTTGGCATTTATAATCGGCAAACTCAATAAAACATTAACTTTTCTTTTTACCTTTTCACTACAGTACATTAGCCTCAGGATGTATTGGTAAAGCGTGTGAAAGTTAAAGTTCAGTACCCGTGCAACGTAAACAGACTCAAGGACGTTTGAAAGCAAAGCTCTGTATTCTGCTGTTCTCAGCATCGTGTAAAGTGATTAATCCACTTCAGAGAAATCACAGTCCTCCATTACACCAATCACAGACACGGCATTATCCTGGAGTGACAACACTTGACAAATTCCCTGTTCACCCTCACTCCCACTTTGTGTTCCCCGCTGGCACGTCTGCTATTATTCCAGGCGAAAAATTAATTTCCCTTATCTGCAGCTAAGCTCTTCAATCCGAAGCCGCCATACTAGCGACTCTCCGTTTGCAGGTATCACCAGAGAGCAGCCAGGCGCTCACACGCTATTCCCCGCTAACGCGCGGCACAGATTAATTGCCCGTCTTCGGGGGCTGACATCCCATTCGGAACACCTGAACGATACTTCACTCTGAGGAGAAGGAGAGAGATAACATTGTCAGAATAGATGAGACTGACAGCGGAACAATGTCGGTGGGTAGCATCTTGCTGATCTGTCTCCCTGTCAGATGCAACCTCATCGATTGGGCTGTCTGAAGACATTTCTCCACAAAGACTCACCCCCAAATATACACACAACCTCTATTAAGACTGACATGCGTGCTATCTTCATCTCCGAGCAAAGCTTCTGAAGCTGATGCACAATAAGCTTATTATTACATTGTGTATGTGCGTGTGTTGCATGTACATATACTGTATACACACACGCATACACTTACAAATTATAATAATGCAAAGGGTGTGAGAGGGTTCACACATTTAAACAGAAAAAAAAACCAGACAATTCCTGTTAATCGGAATAGCTGCTTAATTTGGACAAACTCCATAGTCCAGAAATTAGCTCATTATTGTTTGCCTATTTGTATAACATTTTAATTTAAGTGAGAAAAAAAAAACGCGGTAAAGTCTGTAACGTAAAGATGAACGTGCCCATCACACTCGTTTCATCAAAACAACAGTTTCTCTGAAGTGACCTGCTACTGTTGAGCATTTTTTCAAACTGGTTCACTGTACAAGATGAGCACCATTTCAAAGGACAAAGTTCATATGAAACAACAGTTCACATGGTTACAACTCTCTATACTGTATATGATGTAACACATGAACACAAAACTATGTCGGTAGATTTTTAGGACAGCTGTGTGTCTACTATGGCAAAGGCACTCCTATGGCGAAGCAGCGCGGCAAACTATATCTCTGTATTTTACTTTCATAACGTTTTAAGTGTGAGTTTAATAAATAACGTTGTTGATAAAGTGAATTTTAACGTAAATAATGGTGTTTACGTTTCATTCATTTCATTTCATTGTTTTTCTTTTATTTATATGTTTATGTTAATATATGTAAAAGAGGGAAAAGACGAAGTCAGACCAAACTCAATTCCTTGTTGTCATTCGCAACTTGGCCAATAAAGTTTCTCATTCTGATTCTGAGTTACCTAGTTTTAAATAAAAATGTATATTCATTTGCGTGATGCCATTCGGTGAGAGGACCATGACGCCTGAGATAAGCACCTTAATGTGTGTGAACCAAAGACCGTTGTGTGCTTTTAATCATTCTCCCCTGCTCAACCCGGATTGGACGTTACATGTGTGCGTGTGTGTGTTTCAAGGTTCAAGTGTTCAAGAATGAACATTTTGAAAGGCGTGGAGCATATCAGAATTAAGCAATTAAATTTATATCAATATTTTATTAATCTATTTTATTTATTTTTATATTTATATAAACAAATATTTTGTTATAAAAACATTGGGTATGCCCTAATTCAAATGACAATAGGTCCCAAATGGTAAAAACTCCATTGTTGAGCTTGGTGCTATTAGAAGGTTAACAATTTCTAGGTTAATCTAAATTAAAGTTAAAATCTTTAATTTTTAAAAATGCATGTCTTACTGAAGCAAAGAGACATTGACACAAACTGTAGAAACATTTCGATAAAAAATTCTGGCTAAAATGTATTTAACTTCTTTTCTATTATATTTCAATAACATTGTATGTGAAACTATTGATGAATTGGGAATTTTTGATAACTGTTTGCTGAATACAAACACATCTCATGTAAAAACACTTTAAAATCAAGATCCTACACTGTGTCCAAGAAATCTTTGGGCAGAAACCATGGTAACTTCTATACAACCAAATATTCGAGGTATTTACCGTATTCATATTAACTGTGGCATTTACAGTTGTGATTACTATGTTACTTAAATCCTAAAATTGTTTATTGGGTCTTAATCTTGAGGATCTAAGCTTTCAAACAAGTTAGAGTATTTTGTGCATATATTAGTATAGAAAAATATGCAGGCAGGCATGTGGCTTTTAAAGAGTTAATAGTGAATTTAGAAAACTGGTTAATTGGGACAAAATAATCCAGTCTAAGTCACACATAAACACAAACACACACTTAAACTACAAAGTTACAGAACAAAAAATTCTTACATTTATCACTGTAATTTTGATGGAATCTGGCATTTCTCCGCAGCTCTGTCCCATGATCCCACGCTCTGCTTGCTCGACTGCTGCTGCTTTTGACAGCCATGTTGGCTCTTCATCGCCGCATGGCTGGTCTTGCTGTGGGACGTGCGTCTCTCTCTGTAATATCACCCTATGGATGCCATAATGATTAGGTTGATTGTGCTTTAGGCCTGGTGCAAGGTGCGAGCTGTTCCCCTGGGTTGGGGGAGCTGGTTACCATGGTGGCTGAAGTGTTGGCACCAAAACCTGGTACTGGGGCGGATTCAGCGGCATGAATTCAGGCTGGCTCTTCAGGACAGGGGGATTACAGAATAGCTGCTGGTTTGTGAGTTTCCGAAGCCCTGTCTGCTGGCTCTCTGAGGCAGGAAGCGGGCATGGCGGCTGTTTTCCATGATGCTGGTTGCTACTCCAGCGCCGGGTGAGACAAACTGGTTGGCAGAAGCCTGGCAGCGGGAACTTCTTCACCGATCGCATGCGTCTCCTCTGCTCCTTCAGTCTGATGAACGTCTTTCTCAGTTGCATCTGCTGCTTCAGACAGTGCATATATAAAGTCTCGTCCTGTGATGTGAGAGGAAGGATGTGTATTATTTAGGAGAACACACATTTATTCAAAGCGAGCACTTCATTACACTACAAAGAAAATCATTATAAGGCCCAACTGTTATAAGCAGGCCTTCGGTTCAATATATTTTCTTCAAATCCTGGCTGATATCGACACGTGTCTGAACACGACTGGAGACGGCGAAGTCAGATAGAAGCCTGATTGATTGATTTTCGAGGGAGTCTTTGAAGGCGGCCTGACAGTAGTATTGATTTTTCCCTGACTGCATTGTTAGAGGTAATAATTGGGTGTAATGAACGGCTTTCACACAGACTGCTTGACCTTGAGAATGCGTTGGAAGGCTTTATTAACATACATTTACTGCAAAGTTTACACCAGTAACCCTTAAAACAGTCTCCTAAGGCAACCAAACAGGCCAACAAGTCATGCTGTATTATTACTGTTTTCCGAGCTTTACAGAAATAAAGCTGTGACTATCACGGACATCAGACTGACCTCTTCATTATTCACTGCGTTTCCAGGCTTGGCAGGCTGCTTCTGAGAAGCTGGAGGGGTTTGTGGCTCCACCTTGACCCTTTGACCCGCATTCTTTCCCACTATCCCTGGTGCTGGTGGACTTTTGGCAGAAATCTTGGACTTGGCACTTGCTGGCTGCTTAGCTGCAACGGGCATCCCCCTGGCAACAGCCATTGGCTTGGCACTCGGCACAGCCCTGGCAACAGCTCTCACCGGCACAGCAGGTTTCTGTGTGGGATGGAGGCTGGTATTAAACATGGATACGTGCTGCAATTGGTAATATGAGATCTCAGCCACACTGAGGTCTGTTGGGGGTAATAAACACCTCAAATAAAAATAATCTAAACAGAAATTAATTAAATAATGAGGAAATATGTAGTTTAAAAATGTGTAAGGATCCAATATCTCAGGGCACCTTAGACCTTAGTACCATTTTTTCAGATTCAAATAACTTTAAAAACACATTATTTTATGGTTTGTCGTTTTTTATTATTTGGATTTTTGAAATGTTATTAATCCCTCAGTGGGGAAATTTGTCGCTGCACTTGACCCATCCGAACAGTGAAGAATATGTACACACTGTGAAGTGAAAATCCACAATTGGAAAATCCACAAATCCACTGACTGACTGTCAGTCAGTCATCTTCTACTGCTTCATCCTTTACAGGGTCGCGGGGAGCTGGCGCCTATCTCAGCGTCTTAGGGCCAGAGGCAGGATACACACTCTGGATTGGTGGCCAACCATTCGCAGAGCGGGACACACAGACAAACACATTCACACACTCACTCATACCTATGTGGTCAATTAGCCTGAAGCGCATGTTTTTGGACTGTGGGAGGAAACCGGAGAACCCGGAGGAAACCCACGCAAGCACGGGGAGAACATGCAAACTCCACACAGAACGGCCGGCCTTGAACTCACACCTCAAGGGTCAAACGGAACCATCTTGCTGTGAGGCAGCAGCGCTAACCACTGCGCCACCGTGCCGCCAATCCACAATTGTGAATTTGATAAATAAAACAAAAAGCCAAAATGTCTGGCAAAAGCTGGAAAGCTCAAGGATACTTGGCCAGCAGGTAAAAAGTGTGAATTTTGACTAGATGACCTTGACTGGCAGTCAAACTGAAAACAGAACTATTGCCCAAAACTGGTTTGAAACACTAGAGGGCAGAGTAGCCTATTTCTCCATTCACGCTTGAGCTGCAAATAATTTACCCACTCACTAATTGTGATTTTCTTGATCCTATATGGATCCACCAGTTATATCAAAATATAATTACAAATTAATATTACATTATATTATTAGTTATTTATCTTATCTATCATAAGACATTATGGAACATTCATTAATTTTCTTAATCATTATTCAATCTGATTGGCTGATAGTTAAAGGCTTGAACTCTTCAATTGCAGCTATATTTAGTCGTATAAACACTTGTCCTTTCAATTTTTCATTTTTCTTAGAAACTGTTATTTTGAGCAGAATGTCAATTCTTATCAAACCTTGAATATGTAAAGAACTGATCCACAGGATGTTACTGACAATAGACAGGATGTAACGTATCTAAATATCATTAGAGGTGATGACCGAATCTTAAATAAAGGCTTTCAGAAAAACAAATCCCAAGTTAAAGTGTGAAAGAAGCTCATTGACAAGCATTCATGTCTTCTTGGGTATCACTACCTGTGCTTTGGGTCCTGAGGGAACACTAAAGATGGACTCACACCGAGCTGCTCCATGTTTTTGGGGAGGATTTAGCCCGGGGTGGGGACTCCCAGACTTTGACAGATCCATGGATTCCTGCAAAGCAGCAGTGTGCCTCCAGGGGTCACTGTTAAACCCTGAAGGCTGAAAGGATCTCGTGGGAGCGAGTCCAGCGAGGAGCGGATTACTGTCCAAGACTGGAGCAGAGTGTTGTTGATCAAACATATGCTGCCCTGGGAACACTTGCTCTTTAAAGGAAGGGAGAAACAAAGAGAGAAAAAGTGAGCGATGTACAAGCCCGTTGCCACATGTACATTTCTCCAGATTGTGACATCTTTACTTCTCCTTCCAGCTTAAGAATATAGCTGATGCTGATGATATGGTGTTGAATAATTGATTTTACACACACAAAAACAAAACAAAACACAAATGTATACATTTTCCACATCAAAAACGCAGTGACAAACCAACGTTAAAATTGTACATTGTTTCAATGACAGTAAATATAATCATTATGAGACATTGTATTGCAAAGGCTTTTGAAGTTTCCCTAAATGTGGAGTTGCATGATAACAGATGGTTCCGTTACAAAAAAAGTGTGTCTAAACAACCTATTGGGACCGGATGCATTTGTAGCCCTGTTCGCTGAACCGTCTGGAGCACTGTATGTCATTAGGAAATGTGGTCTCACCAGGACTGCGGGGTCTCGTGAGGTTGTCCTGTGGGGCAGGTTGTCCACGGCAGGAGCACAGGAGATGCGGCCCAGAGCGAGGAGAGAAACCAACACCCAAACCAGAAACACCCTAGCACAGAAAACACCAAAGAACAGGATGCAATCTGTGAGAAATCGGGATAAATGCTTAGCGTTGAACTATAAAGTACACTTAAAATCCTAAAAAAAAAAACGTTTAAAAATATACTATGCACCTTAAATTCTGAAAAAAAATGTCCTCTATATGTGAACAAAGACAAGGTAATAATTAATCGGAATAATACAGTATATAGTATAAATATGCAGTAACATCCTACACACACTCTAATCTACACACACACACACTGGGGATAATTGTGCTAAACTTACAAAAAGCCTTGATAATATACCTCTAATCCTTTCAAATAAAAGCTAGCCATTCTGATCTCACCTTTATCCTCTTAAATATCCATCTCAGCTCTTTTTCACTGTACTCCACTTACAAAAATGCCACCCTCACTTCTGTTAATTACCTGATGTTATCGCTCTTAATCTACATTCTGAAGCAGAATTGATTACCCCCCCCACACACACACACACACCCTCTCGGTGGTCTATGTGTGGATGAGAATCAAGCCAAGTCATCCTAAACAGAAAGTTAATCAGCGGCTCTATGCAACAGTCCGGGATTCAGAAATATCTGGCCATTGTGCACTTAATCAGTTCTCCGCTCAAAAGGTCAGTTCCAGCCCCTGGTAGGATTTAATTAAAAGCACTACACAAAAGCAAAAGCCTCTTGTATGAATTTGATAACCATGCACGCTCCTTCAATAGCTAATCCAGCATTTACAGAGCAGGACGGGAGGAAGAGAGAGAGAGATAGAGACTGTCGGAGCTCTCTAGGGTCACAGCCAAGTGTGGATTTTACTGCATTCAATAACGGAGATGGTTTAGAGGACAATAGGAGGTGGTTTTGGTGGAATCATGCTCTGACTGTTGTCTTCCGCGCTCTAAAACCATTCCTGACGCCGACAAAGGAGGAAGATGCTGCCACTGGGCTGCTGTTTGGGTGAAGCCAAAAAATATTGGCAAAGGCCATTTAACCTAAGCCAATATTCAATTCAGTTGATTTTTTTTTAATTATTGGCCAATCACTGTGCTGGCTTTTTAATCAATAAAACGTGTATTTTATGGGCTTAGCACATTATAAGGTGCACCATTACTAACCATCTAAAGTAGGTGAGTTTGTTGTCAAAATATCAAAAAATTGATATTTTAGATAAAAAAATCTAAAAATAGATTTTAAAAATAGATTTTTTAGAAAATCTAAAAATTTAATTTAAAATTAAATAAAAAAAAAAATCTAAATATTTTATCTGATATAATAAAGACATGTCGTTATAAATTAAGGTGCACAGTTAATTTTCAAACATTTTTTAGGATTTTATATGCACCTTTGATTCTGTAAACTACTGTATTTAACAGATCACCAGATCTTGTGTTCGATTCAAAATTCATGAAGTTTGAGGGGGAAAAAAACGTTTGTAATGCTATGAACCTAATGTTTTGAAAAAGAGGTTGGGAACCTTTTCGAGCAAAACAATAAATCTACAAATGATCGATAAAAAATTTAATCTACAAATTAAAATCATGCAGAATTTTCCAAAAACTTGACAAAAAAAAACAACCAGGGCTGTCTGATTTTTTTTTCCGTCTCCCAAACACCCAAGCGACTTCTGACAACAGCAAATTAAAAACTTGCGGGCAATGCACTGATCCATAGCCGAGAATCTTTATCTGCCTCACTCACTATCAGAGCTGTCATTCAGCCAGAGCAAACAAACAGCAGCCAGCCCTTTCTCTCCTGCAATTAATGGAATTAATGAGATCTTTCACTGGAGGCAATTCATCCATTTCATGTCGGTGGAATAGCCAATGCAGTTGTAAAATGAAGTTTAAAATGATGGACAGGATTAATATTTAAACACCTTTCTTTGCAGAAAATACTACACACGCACACACACACACACACACACACACACACACACACACCACAGATGGGACCCTGCATGTACGATTAGTGTGTGATTGTATGATAATGGTATGATAATCGTGATTAATCAGATGCCTACTGGCAAATGGAAGTTTCTGGGGGGCATTTTGTCACCTGCATTCTAAGCGGCATCACACCAAGGCCAGACTTGACGCCACTGCAGATTGAGCTAGACTCTAAAGTGCTGCACTCCATTAAGATTCACATTTAAGAGTGGAAAAATATGCGTCGTCTCAGGGTGGCCGTAAGCATCTGAAAATAACCAGCTTGAAACATTTTTATTCTAGAACAGAGGCGTGTGCTTGGCCCATCACATGGATGACACAGCCATCCAGACCTTGCGGACAGAAACCCAGGACAATTTTATGCTTCTTTTTTTGGTAAATGTGCTCAGTTAATCACATCAAGAGTCAAACAGGCTGAAATAGGCAGCTATTTTGGTCAAATTCCCCCACAATGGGCTAAACACAAGCTAATATACTGGGAAAAAACAACAATCAAACATTACAGTCACCCAGAATGAACAAGAAAGACTTTAGAGATTATAAAAGAAATAGTCTTGTAATTTTGGTTAAAATAAACCGAAGTGTTAATGGAGCCTATATGCCAAAGCCGTGACCTCACATCCAGTTGAGAATTAAGTCCCCCTCCTCCTCCGAAATGAAATAAACATGTGCCTAAAGCCCATATCAAACCTTTCCAGTTGCACAAGGACAGCTATCAATGTTTACAGATTTAACTCAAACAGTGTTTAGCCAGGGCACTGGTGATTAATAGCAGTAGAAAACACACTGCCGTGTCTGTGAACACACACACTGAGTTAGCAGCTGCTGCTCCCTTGGATGCTCAAGGGACAAACACCAGGCCGGGACTGGCTTTGTGCACACATCAAGGGCATTGAAATTTTCAAGGCAAGGAAACTTTCTTTCTACATCCATGTCTGGACAGACACTTTCTTAATTCTTCAGCAGACTTGTGCAAAATGTTCAGCTGTGAAGTTCCTTCATGTTGATAAGAGACAACTCGACGGGTAAAATTGATCCATATTAATCTAGAGGTTCCACAAAATGTTATTTTCAAAGTTTCCTGCTCTAATGCTGCTATTACGAATTGTTTTAGATAATTATTGACAACAGAAATCATGCGGACGCAAGTACGTATCCAAACAAGAACCTAAATAAAGTGTAAAAATAATCATAAAGGACTGAGCCATCTTTAATTTTTTGAGTAACAACTACGTAACTGATTAATGTCATGCTAGAATGAAACAAACTTTCAAAAAACGGCAACGGACTGTTCTCGGTTAACATGCAATTAAAAGACTTTTTCATGTGTGTGTTTAGTCTAATTGTGCCTGTGCGTGTATTAATTTAGTATTTATTGTAAAACCTCTATTAGTAGGGCACCTCTAATGTTAAGTGTTAATTTACTATTACCTTTAATAGTAATTACCTTTAATTTAAATTACCTCTAATTTACCTGTCAGTGTTAATTTACTATTATGTCAATGACATTTCAAAAGGTCATCAGTTATAGTGACAGAAAGTCTTAATATAATGGTTGTGAAAGTTCCACCATTTCTTGTTCTTCTGCACTGTTAAATATTTATCTTTAATGCTGTTACGTTTGGCTGTTGAATTGATGATTTATTTTCTGGGTAAAGTTTTGACGTTAGTTTTTTTTCATAAAGTTTGGAAAACACAGTGTGGGGTATTTGTTTTTTAAACATATATTGTTCCAAATAAATTTAGATGGTGCACTGGTTACTGCAAGAGAAAAAAAAAAAAACAGAAAAATTAATCGATCAAATAATCGACTGACTCATCGATTATCAAAATAATTGTTATTAGTTTGGACCAACTTTTAATCAAAACCTGGCAAATTACAAAACCACGGCAATATTTATCAGCTCATTAGTCCATTGCAGGCAATATCGACTTGATGAAATTAAAGTACATTTGCAAGGCCTCAGGCAGAGAGAGTCTGCAGGACTGAGACTGACCTTGCTATATGGGAAGGTGTCTCTAGTAATACAGAAGATGCTTTCTGCTTTTTATGGATATGAAAGAGACAGACGGAATAAGAGATGGAAAGTGAGGAAGCGAGACTGAGAGCTGAGGGCAATCAGGACTCAGGAGGGTTCAATCTATGGTTGAATAGAACTTGCCGGAGGGGCACGACACGAGTGGAAAGGCCACATTTAACCACGGTTCAAGCAGCACTTACATTACTGCATTCCTGTGACAATGTGGTTAAAACGGTATAATTTCAGACAGTCTCTGTCCAGGGATGACTTTATCAAACGTGATATCATTTGAATATAACCGGGCACTTTTGCTCTCAACTTCACGACGCCAGCAGACAATGGGGCTGCCACTCGTGGTGCAGCGGGAGGAAGGAGGGGCCTGATATCTCTCCTCCGCCTGTCTGTGCCTATTAAAACCATGATCAGAGATTAGCGTGACTTCGGGATAGAAAGAGACAGAGCTGAGAGAAACACGCAGAGACAGACGGAAAGGTAAATGCAGAACAGATAAAGAAAGACTCCTGCCACAGTAGATTGAACAGCGAACAGTGAGTAAACAAAAAGCCGGATCACACACAAACTACATTTACTGTATGATTTGTGTCATCCTAATAAATTGGAAAAAACCTATTCACATACAGAAAACAATGCAAATGCTTAATATATGCTTGGTGCAAGTTTATAAATATTCAAGGCGACAGGCTAACAGATGTGTCAGCGCAGTTTTTCTTCAGGCCTCTTAGACTGAACAGAGATGAGTTTAGCGGATGAAGACATCCGCAACCGTAGTCAGCCTCTTGTAGTGTAGCTGACATGATGCTAATGTCGAGCTATGCATAATTTACACTCGCTATACTCTATTCTGATACGTCAAATCATTCATTTCAGCCAATCCCATTCCGCCCTGGCTTCATTCACCATTCGTCACGGAGCCACGAGGAATAGGGAATTCTCTTCAGCAATTAAACAATCACTAAATGTGCTATCAGAATGTAGCACCAATCTCGTTGGCATTAAATATTCTTAAGGGCTTTACAATAATCTTCAAGCTAAAGTTGTTTTTATCGCATGAGAGCCGGTAAATCCAAAAGCAAAACACAAAGCTAATTTTGCATAATTGCCTCTAAGTGGAAAGCCGCCAAGTGATTTTGCATAATCCAAATATCAACAACAGAAGAAGGGGCAATAAACCTCGCATAATTGAAATAATTTCATAAAGTAAACTTAACAATCTGGTATTTTGAGAACACAGAAAGAAAAAAAAAAAAGCCTCATAAAAATTCACCAATCAACACAGACCTCTATTGGAAACACACACATTGCATGCAAAATATCACATTTTAATGAAAGCTAATAATTAGAAGAATAAGCAATTTTATTTAATAAATTCATAACGTTCTATCAACCACCAGCCTGTTGGGAATTGAGGGAGTTTGTGCTGATGATGTCAGTATAGACTGACCATTAATCCCCAACGCGCATGTCTGTCTATTAACCCCAAGGTCGTTTATTCTGAAGAAAAATTCCCGTTTATCGCAAGAAACAAAAATGCCATCGCTGCAGACATGCCTCTAATCTGGCTTTCTCAAAAAATATATAAACACAGTATAAATAAAATGTATATATTAAAACAGAACGACCTGTTTTTATACCTTGATTAAATGTATGCTGCACCATAACAGACTTGTGAACAAAATAATATATACACTACCCGTTTTAAGCTTATAGACTTTAAGGCTCAGACCAGAGATGGAGGTATGAAGATCTAAACAGCAAACATCATATCAGACGCTCCATTTTGACCTGTCTCCCTTTCAACTAGCTATGAATCAGCAATTATTTCTTTCACACTGTGTCACAATCAATTTCACTGCTCTGTGTAACAGAATGGTTTCGGGTGACATCTCCAATCAGTAGGTGAGCAGCACATCCTTTCATTGGAAATAGGGGGCTGCACAGGGTCATAACTTCTGACAAAATGCAAATTACATTTGTAACACAAACTGAAATGTCAATTGAGCGGCGAGCTCTCCATGATAAGACTACTGCCGGGGTTTCAGACTTGAAATTGACCATGTATCATTTAAAGTGAATGTGTGTTTGCTGACAGCCCCACTGGCAAAGAAGTTCAACATAGTCTTCGTGTTAGTTTTAGCTGATAAGAGAAACGTCCCCAATGCCCTTGTATAACATATATATTTACAATATATCCATAAAATAAAACATTACTAATACTCCACATAGTCATCATATTGATTTTTGTATTATTAATGTTACTACATTTTATATACTTTACTTTATTTAACAAAGCATTGATTTAACTAATACACATTAAAGCTCCATACCTAAAAATGTACATACAAAAATGCTAAACACCTGTGTGCCTACTGTCAAATGTGACGTGCCACGGGGCTTTTTTCAGATATCCAATGGAAACCTTGACAAGATCAAAGTTACGTCTAGTTGTTTCAATTTTCATTAAATGCAAAGAATCCCTTAGCTAATGCGGAAAATTGTCTATATACTACGAGATTAATCTAGATTTATTTCAGAATTATTAAAAAAATGAATCCCTTTCCCACCTCTATTGTAAACATAAATATAATTATATACAAATTGTGTATGTGTACATGTATATGCACTTTTGTATTTAGTACCTTTGCACAGTTTCTTTTTCATTGGTGCCTCAATTTTGTTGTACAAATTATGCAATGGCATTACAGAACTTCTTATAATTTAAAATATACATTAAATAATAATAATAATAATTCCCTCAATTTTTTATTTATTGGCGCCTTTCACAACACTCAAGGTCGCCTTACAGAAGCACAACAGCATTCACACACATACCAATTGCCCGGTGAAATAGCGGCAGCCAATCTGCGCCAGCGTCCACTTCACTCGGGCATACACACCACACACGCTCACACACACGGCCAGATTAACCTGAAACGCGTGTTTTTTCTCACTGTGGGGGAAACCGGAGCACCCGGAGGAAACCCACGCAAGCACGGGGAGAACATGCAAACTCCACACAGAAAGACCCCGACCGGCCTCCAACTCACACCACGAGTCACAATCGGAACCTTCTTGCTGTGACTTGCACCGTGCCGTACTTAAATAAGTATAAAAAAATTTGTACTTTTTGCAGCCTACATGTGTACAATGCATGCATCGCTTGCAATCAAACGAAATCTGCTGATTCAATCATTCCTGTGATTTAAAAAGAGGCTGAACAGACATCAGAAGAAATAAATCAGGGAAACCTGAGAGAAAGGTCATATCAACCTATTCCCAGTCTAGGTTATCAATGACAGCTTACTTGACCTGATTGATATTGTTCTTATACACTTATCAAAAGGTTGTGTCTATATTCTAAAGTTAAAAGGCGACCCTTTAGCCAAGAATGTCCGAGATGTCCATCAAATAATGATACACTGACCACAAAAGACACATCACGGACACGTTTAAGGATAACCTCTTTCTCTGGTGGACAGGGAAACAAGAGAAAAGCATCAGTTATGCCCTCCATATTTAAGTCACACTGATATCTTTTAAAGGGTCAATAATCTTTTCACCTACACAGGCTGTTATCAGATTTGGTTTACAGCTTGATAGAAGCCTTTGCATTATCTGGGGCTGATAATTGGTGAGGAGTCTCTCCGACAACACAATGAGTTCTTTTCCGCAGGGATGCGGGCCTCAAGGTCAGAGCTCAGTTCCGCCATGGAGACAACAGGGGGGCATTACCTTCCACCAAACAAGCTGTCAGCACTAACTTTGTCAGGGCACAGACAAATAAACTGCTTCAGAGTGATAATGGATCTAATTTCACCTCACTGTCACTCCCTCTGCCTGTTCTCCTCAAGGGACTTGATTCCAAAGTACTGAAAGAGCTTGGGACGGAGGGGGTCAAACAACAAAACCAATGCCATCGAAAGAGATAAAGGGGTAACTCACTTGAAATTCATCAACAGGAGAATTGATTGCGATGGTGAAAACTTCGCCAGCATCTCCTTTCTTCTCTCGCTGCTCTCTCATGCGACAACTGGTTTGGTTTACAGCGATGGGGGAAGTTGGGCACACATGGTATGGCTCTGCTGGTTCTTGTGGCTTTTTTTCACAGATGCTTTCATCACAGCAACTGTAAATAAATAATTAATGATTAATGACGTCCATTTTCACAAGTGCTTCCATCCCAGCAACTGTGGCAGTTGTGATCCAGCAGAAAGATCCAGTTGGACCAGCCACCAAGGCGTTGCAGGTTGGAATCTTGGTCAACAACTGTGCTTGGGCAAGACAATGACTACCACATTCTCCACAGCTTAAGGCTGCCCACTGCTCCGGGTTTGTGTGTGTAACTTCCCTGAATGGGTTAAATAGGGAGTACAATTTCAAACCGGTCCCTAGTGACCATATTGATAAAATCACTCACTTCAACTCCGAGATTGAACGGCAAGGCGGGACACCATGGATTACTCACAGAGCAGGACACACAGACACATTCACACTCACACCTATACAAACTAAGGTACACCTATACAAACTAGTGACTTACAAACTAAGGTTCATGAATTAATCACTGGACTTGTTAAATTTGGTCAGATTTAATTTCATTATGTCATTTAAAAGAAACTCTGTTAATAATACAAATGATACCAAGTATATTCAAAACAACACTGTGTACATTATTGTACATGTGCTATGTACATTAAAATTGCATTAAAATTGTTCTCTACTGACTGGGAGCTTTCTCAATCTGTATTCTCCAAGCAGAAGTGTGTAATTCTTGTTGGGAAATTTGCCAGACAACCAAAGAGCAAGATAAGGGCATTTGGAAACAGCATTCCCATTAAATGTGATGTGTTCTTGCAGTGTTTGTTCTAGCTAGAGCTTTCTCAGAATAAAGACTCTTGGGGCATCAGAAAAAAAGAAACCTTTATCCTTTGGCTCACCTATACGCATGGATGCTCTAGAAAAGGAAAAGTTCACCCTACCTCATAGTTTCAGTCTCCTCATCGCTACGCAAAAGGTCATCATCCAGCTCTTCATCTGACAAGCCCAAGATGTCCTGAGAAATAAGACTTTCATTTCAACACTTTCCAACATAATTGCAAAACAATTGTACAAAAAAGGCTTCACCTACACCATCATCAATTATACAGATTCTCTATTCAGCCTAACAATTCACTTCATAAAACACATCTGCTGCCATACCCAAGATAATACAAAATGGTCAGTTATTGACCAAAGTCTTGAATAAATTTAACTTGAATAAATGTTTGAGCTGTGAAAAAGAACCACCAACAATGAACAGAGATCAAACTTTATTAGAACGCAGGGGCGCCGTTAAGAGAGCTGGGGGTTAGGACAATTCTGGGGGCAGAGACCAGGTATAGGGCCCATCACATAATATTTTCATGGGGCCCGAAATTGCTAGCGGTGCCCCTGATAGAACGAATACGATTTTAACTGTGTTGATATGGTAGACAGGTAAAAGTAGATTAATATGGCTAAGTAAATCACAAATCTTATAACTTCTAACTCAACATTTGTTTAAAACACAAGATTTATCGATGCAACCCTCCATGTTGATCAAAAAGCAATGAATCTTACTTCGTTCCAATCAGCTAAAATCTGGCAAAACCTCAAATCTGCCAGTTAGTTATTTCTAGTAGAAACAGGTTCCCATTATCTAAAGAACACCTTGTCTTTGTGCCGGAAGCCACATTCAAAAGATAATACACCATTAGCTGAAAAAATAGGACAGCTGGCCCTGTGAAGAAACCACCTGTCACAATCACCTGTCACAAAGCAAAGTGTGACACTATCGCTTGAGACTTGCCCCCCCCCCCCCCCCCCCCAAAAAAAAATACGTCTATTTATTGTATTTAGAATACATAGCGATGAACACCCTCCATATTTGCAATTAACAGGGAAACAAATATAATTTTTAAACGTCAAGGAATCATATCTGCTGTTTCAATGACCACTTGTCTGTTACACGTTATAATATTATACCATAACATAAGTCACAAATCACAAAAAATGTTTCTGCAAAAGGTCAGAAACACAAAGAAGCACGTCTCAATCCGACAGAGCATCGATGGGTTTTCCGCGTACTGTTTTGACCACTTGATATGATCTTTGAATCAATTATCAATCATTGATCATTGTGTATAACCAAAAATGCCCGTTACCACAAACGATGGGAAAAACGTGTTTTCAACCGCGAGTGGTGCGTTACTCCCCGCCATTTCTCCTGCGTGCTATGACGTCACGTTCGTCGGCTACGTAAACGGCCCAACTTGACCATAAGTCTGAAACTCTGGATAATAGTCTGAAATACATTTTATCAATTGGTATACGAACTGGTAAAGCACTGGTTCAACCATATCACAACAGCGTGCAATCTTTTAACCATGTGTTAAAAAATATCAAATTACAAAATAGTCAAAGCATTAATGCATCACACTTGAAATTTGAATGTGAAATATTAATTTTATATCAGGTCTAACGTTTCCTCTAAATAGCATCTTTGGGGTGTCAATAGTTTTGTGGAAAAGAGCATTTTAAACACATGGGCATCTTTACAAAATTGTTTAAAATTGACTTTACGTAAACATTAACAAAACATAACCTACAGAGCATATTAAAGTTGTGCACCTTTTGTTTGCACAATTAACCGTCATAAATATTCTAGTTCTAGACATAAACGTAGTAAGTACTGTATCTAAACTTACAATTAACCTTCATTGTATTTCTCCACATCAGACTAGACCGCACATTTATTTAATGTCTGTGGGTTTGCTAGTTTAATGTATTAATCTGAAACATGAATAATACAAGCTACGCAAACACGGAAGTTCTTCCGGAGCGAGAGCGCCAGCGGAACTGTTCACTTTATTATACAAATATTTGTGAGATCAGGTCAAACAATGTAATGGTTAATTCTGATTCTGAAACCTGTGAAATAATAGTTTGTATGTATTCACTATATTTACCACGTACAAGTTTAAACATCGATGACTATAATTATGCTCTATAAGCACGACCAACATATTTACGTATTAAAATATTTATCAAACAAAACTCGTATTAGTTATCTGTTTAAATTCTATATTACTTGTATTTGTTAATGTTTTTATGTACACCGTACATTCATTACTTTTGAAGTTCACATGATTTATGGAAAATGCACTGCCTCTGAAAATTGGCTACTCTTTAAAGTCTATCGATTCGTCTCAAGTTGCATTCATGAACTTTAATACCCGGAAGTTTGGTTTCATTGGTCGTTTGACAACTATCTAATAGTCCATTGGCTGCCGCCGCTGTCAGTCGTAATCGCCGGCCAGCAAGGTTGTTGGTCGTGTCAGCAAGATAAACTGACACGTTTATCAGTTGCTTTTTATGTAGGAAGAGCTTCTGAAAATAATATTTCAAAACGGTTAGTGCTCGTCTCCCGTGGCGAGCAAGTAGCAACACACGTTAACAAAAGGAAACTTTCTCTGTCGCCTCTGTGCACACCTAGCGTCTCAGGTAAGCAATGGAGCGCTTCTCGGATCAGCACGACACTGTTATATAGTGTCTCAATATACATTTTAGATATTGAACGCCAAGTGAGAACTTGAGAACTTCTTGGCTGAATTTCTGAAGTTTGACAATTACAAAGTCCATGGAAGAATGGAAAGGCATCTAGAAAAATTGTGTGTGTGCGCGTGCGTGCGCACGCCCCAGTTTGTCTGTGTGCGCGAACGTGCATTATACCTTCAAGGTGTAATTGTGTTCTTTTGGTTCAACAGATGTTTAAACATATTTGTATACATGTGTAATTGCTGCTTAGACGTTCACACACCTACTATTAGTATGTTCAAGAAAAACATTTCTTGTCTTTCTCAGGAGACAAAAATGAAGCCATGGACTAGCCATGCTTACCTCGTTCTTTTGGGAGTGTTTGTGTTGTTCAAGACAGTAGAATCAAAAAAAGATGGTGTGTTGTACTGCTCCGGTAAGTCAACATTTTTTAGGTTGTCATGCTAAAGTGTATAATTTTAGTTCCATCATGTAAATCTTAACTGTTTGCAAATACGTTCATTTATTTATTTTATGTAATGAAATAAAAATACTTTTTCGCCCCTGATCCATAAGTAACGCCTTTTCAACATCTCTCAACAATGTAAAATCAGAGTTCCATGCAAAAAACGACATTACCAAGTTATGGTACAGTCATTTTGTTTTGAAGCAAAATATATCGAAGTTAGATTTGCTTATTAATCTGTGTGTTTTCTGTCTGTATTTTTTCTAATCCGTAAAAAAACGAGGAATAGATATTTGCTATAATTCTCATTAAGACTTCCTACTGATATTTGGAAAACACTTAAACCGCGTTCAATTGTTTTAGGCTTAAAAATGGCTTGGACTATATTAACAGTAAAAAACATTATGTCAGCAGCAGCCATGGATATACTTTAAAAATAAGAAAACCCTTAGAATAAGTAACCTTATGTTTCAAGTACAGTATATTGATGAAGATCCTATTTGTTTCCTGTATGTAGCACACAGTGAAAATACTTCACTTTGTACATTTTAAGTACCTTTGTTTTACATTTTTTATTATTTGTGACAAAGAGCAACATGCGATGGAATATAGAAAAGTCAATGATTAATTAAAAAAAAAAAAAAACGATAAATAAAAACAATCCAAAAGACAAACAATGTGCAAGAGTTTCCTTCCTTCCATTGGCTTACACAACAATGCAAAACAAAAGTAAGTAAGATTTATTTTTTCCTCATATATGCAATACTCTGTAACACACTCATAACTCATGTAGTGAAGTACTTTTTTTTGTCATTGGTATTTTGCTACTTTTTTAGCTAAACTTTGCTATCCATACTTGTTAACCCAACATAAGGTTTCAGTATGAGCTTTACTCTGGTTTTTTGAAAGGAAAAAGCTATTACTATTAATAAAAACTACTATTTGAGTAGATTTAATTTCTTACTTCATTTTGAAGAATCCAGAGTTAATTGTTATGGTAAAGTACGGTTTTAAAGGTTTATTCCTTTCTGGTGATCCTAAAAAAAAAGACTAAACGTTTTAAAACAAGCATTGCTTTGCCTATTTTGTAATGGCAAACCAGTACCATAATCTGAAACAAAACTTTCTGCCAAAACTGGTGTTGTAAATTCATGGGGTGCAAAGCTTGGTCTGCAGAAACCGAATCTAAGCTCCGCCCAGTCTTGCTTGTTACCATGGAAATAAAGCAAGCATGACTAAGCACCAAGTAATGTCCATATTTTAAGCTTTTTGCCCTGTGCATTGCTGTTTTTATTCTGAAAAAAAGTATTTTTTAACTCTTAAATAACAGTTTTAGGTAGATATGTGTTGAGTAATGTCACTAAAAGGTTTTTTTTTTTTGTTATATTGTTCTACACTTACTCTATTTTATGATTCATTACAAATTTACTTTTCTTGGCCAGATCAGTCAAATTTCAAAATCTAGTGTCTTAAATCAAACATGCTTTGTTTGTTTTTATTTACTTGTCTGTGTGTTTATTTGTATTTTTTAGCTTGTGTCGCAATTGCAGAGGAACTGACATTTTCAATAAGTCAAACTGATCCAAAAAAGCAGATAAATGTTGGTGGTTTCCGGCTCAAACCTGATGGAAGTCTATCAGACAAAAAGGTAGGGTTTATTAGTTTCTGCTAAATACAGTAATTGGAACGGGGACGCATTTAAGATGCACTATAATGCTTTACAAAATTAAAAATGGTTTTGTTGAAATGTAGGAATGTAAAGTACGGTGCCATGTACAGTAATGCAATTGCAGAAAAGTATCAAAACATCAGTAGATGTTGATTTAAAAACAATCCAGTAGACTGGATTAGTCTTGAAATAAACGTAAACAAATTGCTGGCTCAATTCACACAGATTAATCTGGATTAAATCCCAAATTTAAAGCCTACCATTATCGTCCGCACTCTTTTGTTCCATGTTACTGAACCATTTCGAAATGAGAGCCATGTGAAATGTAAAGAAATGTGTTGAGTCAAAAGTATGGAACAGTGTTGCATAGCTCATCAGCGGAGATTTTGTTTTTTAAAGTTTGCAAAAAGCTGCTAAAGTATTTTAACAAATAGTGGATTTTGTGTACAGGGAAAACCGTGTGTGTGTGTGTGTGTGTGTGTGTTGCCTGTGATTTGTTGTCATAGTTCAGACTGATGTTTCCTGGGCTTGTAGTGTTTACGTGAGTAAAGGGAGACATTTTCACTGTTTCCTTCTCAACAGTGGTGTCAGTGTGTAAAGGTCAGTCTCAATGAACTCTAAGCCATGACCCCTGGTATCCAGGGACTGTCATTAGGTGCCTGACTCCACTATTGATTGAGGGTTAATCCCCTTTTGATTGTAACCGCTGCCTAATAACAAGTGTTTGTTCAGTTCAGACTTTTTCCCTACCAGCTCTGGCTTTTTCAGCTGATGGCAAAATGTTTGTTTGGGGAGAAGTCAATAAATTGATCAGTTTTGCGATTTTAAATATGTAAAACAACATTATTTAGACCATATATCATGTAGTCAACGAATGTATTAATTTTTCTGTTTTTACACCTATCTTAGAATGATGGTTAGGATTGTGCGGCTGGATATATTGTTAAATACACCAGAATATTAATTTACTCAACGTCAATTGTGATTGTGAATAGTTTGAAATTGAAAATTATAAGCAAAAAAAAAAAAACCCAAAACATTTCTTTAACTTATTTTTTTTTGTAAGAAAGCCCAGTGTCTTAACACCACAATGATGCCTGGCTCTCCAATGGGAACTCGGTGAAGGATGGCATCCTTGAGAAGCCTTTTCTCTTCTTGGGCTGCCTATGGCCCCCCTCTTTATTCCTAGAGAAATTCTTTATTGACAGCTTCTATTCAAAACCTTCAGACTGTTACGGGGAGGAATTTAATTCATTTTCAGGAGTGCATGCTAAGAACTCCAGCGAACATCCTGCCTATACTTTCCGATCTAAACTCAAGATCTTGGAGCTCATGTTGGAACGTTAGTGCAAAAATCCAAGCCTTACTATTAAAGTTTGCGTGAAAGCAGAGTTAATTACAGCTGTTTTTTTAGGATCTCATTTTCTATCAAGCCACAATCGTCCAATCGGCGTTTGGAGCACATAGTTGATTCTATATTTCCTTATCTTTTATTCCATCCAGCTGCATTCAGCTTTTTAATTGAAAAGAGGGGGGATGTGTGATGGGCTTGCTTTCCTTGCCTAGGACCTTTTATCTTATTTGTGACCAGATGGCAGTGAGCCACGGAAGCTTCTTTCTATCACCAAGAGTGAAGGGGGTAGAGACGCCCTCATAATGTAATCACTGAGACCGGAAGGGTCCATACTGTGTCTGAAAGGGGACAAAGGGGTCAGGAATATATCTACATGGCAAGGAAAATCCAGCTCATCTGCAACCTGTCCCCTTTTCGATGACC
Organism: Paedocypris micromegethes; assembly: GCA_028031935.1. Classification (NCBI taxonomy): domain Eukaryota; kingdom Metazoa; phylum Chordata; class Actinopteri; order Cypriniformes; genus Paedocypris; species Paedocypris micromegethes. Next base: position 25,163,715 of record CM051493.1, read on the forward strand.
CCCACCCCCCCAACCCCGCTACCCTTTGACTATCCTGACAAGGAAGACTTCCTTCTTTGATCATTGGAGGGTGGAGGAGAAGAGCTGCCCAAAAGATCCAAAGGATGGGACTCTGCTGTTTACCCTGCACTTGGCTGCTGTTGACAACTCCCCTCCCCTCTGCTTACCCCCTACTCTCCGCTCTTTTCACTCCCGGCATCCCCCCCATCACCCTTTCCCCTTTCTCCTTCCGGGGAAGGCCACAGGGGCGTGAGCAGTGTGCACCTTGACCTGTCTAGACACCACAGTGTGTTTTTGTTCAGTTGCCAAGGCAAGGGGATCTACTTTTTTAACTTTAGAGATGCAGGTTAAAAGTCAGCGTTGTGGCACTGGCCATGTGTTTAGAAGGGAACGGAAGGAAAAGGTCATACCAGTGACCTTAGTGCCCTGCTTTTTTGTCTTTTGAAGAAAAAAAATGGTTACATAAGAAAAGAATACAGGGAATTTGATAGAATTTGTTTGTTTGTGTTTTATATAGGTTCCTCTTGCCAAGTCGGAGACTCACTTAACAGAACTGATGGAAGAAGTTTGCAATAGCATGAGCGATTATGCACCGTATGAAGACCCGGTCACCAAAGTGAAAAGCTACAAAAGGTTTGCGCCACGAGCCAACGATGGCGGGAGTTTTCCAGATTTCAAAAATTTTAAGTTTGAAGGCCCTGAGAGCTCCAATGGTTTAAAGTTTGCTGTGAGTATCATTTTTTTTTTTTTGTTCATTTGTTTTTTGTTTTTTTTTTTTTTTGTTGTCTTTTTTTTTATAAATGTACTGTGAAAATGTATTTATTTTTTTATTTTTTTGTTTATTTATTTATTTTTTGTTACAAATACAAAGACACAAATTTTGATGCACATTATGGGTGCAGTTGATATGTACTTTTAAAATATTCTTATTGAATGGAGCAATATGTATTTTTTTTTCTTGTTTATGATTGTAATATGTTTGTATGAGATTATATACAGTTTTTATCATCTTGAGAACTATCCAAAATGGCAGACCTATTATAGCAACTACAATACTAATACTAAAGATGACTACATTTTAAAACACAAACTGTAGAGTTGGGGTTTGCAACGGAGGGCGGAAAAGTGGAGGGTTGGATTTCCAGGAAAAGCATTGTGTTTGTATGTAAAACAATTATGGGATGTCTGACGTTTGAAAATGTAGAAATTAAATTAGAAGGGTTTCAGTCCCACTTGCCTTAAATCCCATATATGTCCTACATGTTTTTTTTTTTTGTTTTTTTTTTCCAAATGTGTGTTTGCTATAAGTGTCATGAAAATGTTTGAACGTTTGTTTCAGTGTGAAAGCATTGTAGAAGAGCTGGAGGATGATATTATGTCTCTCTTCACCGGCGAGGCAAACCATGTGGCTAAGAAGTTGTGCAGTGAAGTCTCAGGTATCTGCAGATTCACATTTGAAATATAATAATTGTGGTGACAATGTTTCATTAATAAACGATAGTTTTACTTGTTTATATGTATTTTGTTGGATACAGTTTAACTGATTTGAATTTCGGGCAAATCTTATGTTCTCAGACTGCTTTGAGGATGATGAGAGAATTAATTTATCGGCTTTCGTCCGCATTTAATTTGTTGCATGTGATTAATAAGTGCATGGTTTATTCTCTTAATAGCTTCTTTTTTTATTTTAATGTCTAAAATATATTTTTTTTGTTATGATTGTACCTTTTACACCAATTTCTGGTAGTTTGGCTTTATTTATTTATTTTGTGTGCTTACGTAGACACACACACACACACACACACACACACACACTTACATACGGTGCATGAACACAAATGTATAGATATATGGATGTGTATGGTTGTAATTTTATATTAATACACACACACACACATTCATGTGTATTTAAAAAAAAAAAAAAAAAAAAAAAAAAATATTATATATATATTTATATATATATATATATATATATATATATTTAGTTGTGATTTCAAATGACACTGAAAGGAGATGATTTCTCGATCAGAACAGAGTGTCATATACCCTATTTCATTGTAAAAAAAAATGTTGCAAGAGTTAAGTTGTTTAGAAATGTTAACTGTTTTTAAACGTTTGGTCGTGAGTCGCATCATTTCTGTTGCTGTCTAGGTTATTGTAAGAGTTCCATGTTCCAGCACACGGAGCTCTAGTGTCCGGTGAAGATCTAAAGACTGCACCCAGAAGACGGAGGCCTAAAAATTGTTGCGTGGAATGTCTTCCTTTTTCTACAGACGTTCTTATTGCACACACTTTTTATATTGTCAAGATTCAAAATGAATGTATCATAATTGTCTGTAGAAATAGTTTATGGGTATGAAGTAGTTGGATTTCTTTATCTTCACTGCAGTTGAGTATCAACACAAGTCGTGTGGTGCGGATGGATTTGTTGTGACTTGAAAGCACCAAATAAAAAAAAATGACATTTGTTTTTGTTTGACACCAATTTTCCTTTCAAACGCCATGTAAGAACTAGACGTGGGGTTGTGAGGCAGATATCAACTCGATATCAAGACTTTATTCTCCTGACTTTATCGCTCTGGTTCGTTTCACAGCCTGTTTCATCCTGACGTTTGTGGGTTCCATCTTTCACAGCTTTTGAACATGGCCGCTGGGTTAGCATGGTGGCATCTCTTTCACAACCTTTCTCACAGCTCCCTCCATGCAAAACTGCGCATGCGCCGCTTGGGCTGCGGCGCAGGGGCTGGTCCTGTTTTGGGAGAGCGAAGGAGCATGCGACGCCATTATTGCTTGGCTCTGAGTTGGTCTATGGGTGTCAACCAAAACCACTGAAGGGAAAAATGCAATGCTTCATACTTTCTTTGGAATGTATGGCCTCGTGCCTTAAAAAGAAACGATTATGTTTCAAAAAAACAATGTTTAATTTATGCATTGTTTTTTGGTGAATTAATAAAACGTGTTATACAAAACTGCTTTTTTCTACTGAATGTTATTGATCAGCAAAATCAAAGCGGCTTTGCTTGTAGGATTAAAAGATCACTTTTGCTTGAAAGCGCAGACATTTCCTACAGAATCCGAAACTGTAAACATTCTCGTTTGCTTTGTGTAAATGTATTTCTTTTGTCGCTTTCCGGAACACAAATGCACCTTATTTGAGGGGCTTCTAAACTTTATTTAAACTTTTAGGAAACTGCTTGTCGGCTTTAGAAGTTGTCCTGACCTTTCAAAGTAGGGCCTTGTTTATCTGGAGTTTACTCATGCAGATCTGTGTATTGGGCTTAAGCGCACGTGGGATCAAGAGTTTCCTTGGTGCAGTTGACAAGACAACGGAAGACTAGCCATTTAACATCTTAGACATTCTTTTATTCCTTAAATCTACGCTTGGGCCTTTTGCCTGAAATGAAAATGAGCCTGTTGACTATATGTTTGAGAAATGATTCCAGGTCCGTCAAAATGGACCCAATATGCATTCTAATGTAAGTGAAATTTGATCTCACCTCTAAATTCACTATAAAGTTCAACGGCTGAGCTGTGGCGTTAACTTGTATTCTAACAAGATTAAAATATATTTGTCCTGGAGATTAGCATACCTAAATCCTTTTTTGGTTTTTCTGAAATGGTAGTGTGCTTTGATCTGTGTTGCGTGGCAAGAGCCGAGCTTTGGCTTGGCCATCCGAGTGCCAAGTGTGAAATTGGCCTGATGTCATCCCCATTCTTCACCCTCTGCATCTTTCACTGCCTTAATTATATTTCCGCCACAAAGCCCCAGCTCTTCATTGCATATTCAAGTTTGACTAGTGAGCATTCACGAACTATAGATAATAACTCCATTGGAATGGGAACAAGATGGAGCTTTCTGTGATAAGTAGACAAGAAAGATCAGCGCTGCTCTGATACTTGAGGTGGTTTTATTTGTGCTTGTTTGTTTACTGAACTGATTTCAGAAACCCAGATGTTCTCATATCTTTGGAGAATAGTGAATGTCCTTCAAATTATCTAGATAAGACCAGCTTCTAATACAATTTATAGGAGTTGTAACCTTCAATCTGTTCATTTCATTAATATTAATAATAATAATTTCTTCATCTTAAGCCTTTTTTGTACAAAATTACACACTTGAGAGGCCTAAATATGGAATTTAAGGTGAGGAAAATTCTGTCATGGGAAATGAAGCAAGCCACCTGCAGATGTGACAGGAGGCTTTGACCTTCAGCAGGGCATCTCGGTCTGTCTTTATTCAGGAGTCTCCCTATGCCTCCGAGCAACTGCCCTTTTCTTCCCAGTGAAGCTCCTCAAGTCAGTGACCATTGGGCGTTACTTCCACATACAAGTTTGGCAAGAATAGAAATGCAGATGAGATTTTCTGCAGCGTGGAACTGGCCAATGCTGAGAAGGCGTCTCTGAGAAAGCTTGGCTTTTGTGTTGGACCTATTCAGTGATGCAAGTGTTTTTAGAAATGTTTTAATAGTATCAGGTAACACTGCAGTTCTGACTCAAAGTGAGCAAAAGACATAGTTTTGTGTGTTTGAACATTACACTTGCTGTAATTTGTAAATATTTTATACTTTTGTGTGTGCATTTTATGCAATCTTTTGAACGAATTGTTTTGCGGAGGGAAACGTGGTAGATTTTTTCAGACTTGTCATGTCAGATGTAGAGTGATATCAGCCATGTTTATCTTTAATTATAGTTCAAAGGTTGTTCAATCCTTTGATTTAGCTTTTGTATTTAATTTTTTGTGTGTGTGTTTTTGCACTTTACTCATCAATAATGGAGAAGACAATTCTCGACTCCAAATTACTTTTTACAAGTAACTTTAAATAATTGTGGAAAAACTTTTTTTTTCCTCTTCAAGCAACTTTTCCTTAATTTAATTATTTTTTTTGTTAATCTGACAGCATACAATCCTGGTGGATTTGTCTTGCTTCTGTCGAGCTTTCGTTCGTTATTTTTTTTAATAGTGTTGGTGTTGTTTATACATTTTTCGTAAAAAATCTGAAACAATTTTTTTTTTACTTTAAAGCATTTCGATATCTTAAGATGTAACCATATTATAACCGTGCAAACCAGTGAATGAACTGAATGATTAATATAATTTTATCTTGAACTTTACTTTTTAAAATTGAAAAAGAAAAGAAGAAAAAAACTGTATTTATTCTATAAGTCCGACAAAACATAATTTATCATAAGTGTTGGACATAAAAATAATTTCATGAGAAGACTATTTGACCTTTTTTCTTTCCAAATGTCAATGTATACGATCAATGCACAAAACGTGATATTAAATGCAGTGCCTTAAATGGTGCGTATATCTAACACAATTGAGTTAAATTCGTTTAAAATGATACACGAAAACGACGTGGAGATAAACATTTCACCATTTATTTTATACCATACTTGCCTAAATGCAGCAGAAAAAATCTTTGGATCTTAGCATGGATTAAACACGGCAACATGTGGCTGGACGTCAAGTGTCAATTAAGTGTGTCTTCTCTCGCATAGTCCTTGTCCACGCACTTTGTGAAGTTACAATCTGAGAAACTTAAAAAAGTGTGTACAGCAGTGATGATAACTAATACGTTACGTCACCGAGAGTCTATATATATACAATATTGCGAAATATTTTTTTCTCAGTTGTCCTCCATGTATGCTGGTATTTTGTACACTGGCCTTTAAAAAAAGTTATTGCATTTCCGTGTCTTGTCCCCAAGTTCAATCACTGTCTGATTTGTCGTCCTTTGTTGTGGCGTGATTGTATAGTCCTTGTGCCATCAGATGCAATGCCAGTGTGTTTTTATTTCCAGAAGCTTTTTTGATTTTTGCTCTTTTGTTCTGAAACCAGATTTTTATTTGAGATTCGTTTAGGCCGAGCTCTTGAGCCAATGCTTGTCTCCTTTGCTCCGTCAGATAACGGTTATTCTGGAATTCGTTCTTGAGTCTCTGTAGTTGCTCCGCAGTAAATGCCGTTCTTGGTCGCTTGTCTTCCTTGGTTGGATTTTTCTTCTTTGGTTTGCGCGACCTTGGTCCTATATTTCAGAGTACGATACAAAAGATTACACTTTCTCGTAAATATAAAAGACAACTTGCATATATTTTCATTTTGCGTTGTCGATCATGTTGCTCTTATAGTTTATGACGATGAAGGGTGATTGACTTACGTGAGACTTTTGTTTTAAAATGGCTAGAGTAATTCTTAAACGAAATAGTTGTCTAGATTAAACGATGATATAAATTCATTCTCTGCTCTAGTTTTGTCTTTCCACAGAAGCGTAGATTGGTGGGCATGGGAGGGGGTTTTGCCTAAGGGAGGGGTGATGCGTCTCTATATTGTGTTACCAATACTGTTACCAACATTTTTTATTATTTATTTCGTCGATTTTTAATATTGCTTTAACCTGTTTTTTAAACGTTATTTTAGGATATTGCGATAATCAAAAATATCATATCTAGCGATTTCACGTTGCGTAAATGTCGACAAAAGGTTTACAAGCAGCCTATTATTGGAGAGCATGTTTAATTTATCTTAGCGTGTTGCATTTTTTAAACACGATCTAAACTATAATCCTTGTTTTATCGAATAATCGGTTTTATTGAAATAAACAGCATATCAAAGATAATTTGAGACGTGCTTGAGATATTTACTAATAGTTTCTGTCATTTATGTTAACTTCTTTGTTTACAAAACATTACTTTAAAAGTGTTTAATTATTTTATAAAACATACAATATTCTTACTTCGTACGTGTAAACATTTTGTTGTTGTGCTATTTTGACAATACTTAACGAGAATCTTCAAATTGCCGTTCGGAAGGCCGTTACTTTGGTATTTGGTATTTTAAGCCGTTTTGCGTGACTAAGTTCGATTGTCCTTATTCATATTCTCAATCGAAAATTGTGTTCTATCATATCCAAAATAGGTGGAATGGTAGCATGTTTTTTTTTAGGAATTACTTTTGAAGCAAGATGATTTAGCATTTAGCATCCATGGTGCTCCCAACTCCATTGTCAAAAATATGCTAATTGAACATCAACAAAGACGTCGAAGTAACAATGGCGGACCACTAACCGTTACTTTTGACTTTAGATAAAATAATAATCGACACTCTAAAAGTTTCTTGTTATCGTTTTTTTCTTCTTCTGGAAATAAATAAATAAATAAATAAATAAATACTAGATATGCTGTAGGCCACACTGCCACCCATTTAACCGTATCGTAGTGTTATTTTATAATTTCTCAAGTTTAACTTTTAAATTAATTTCTAAACCTAATTTCTGAATTTAAATCAAACGAAAAACAATAGAACAAAAAGAAACATTATAATTCCAGAAGAACAAAAAAATCAAGCAATTAAAAAAAATGTCTATATGACAGAAACTATTAGTAATTTCTAATACACGCTAATGATTCTATAATAGACTCTTGGCGGGTTCCTTACATGAAAGACCTTTCTGTTTTCGTTTTCTCATCATACGAAATGCACGCGCTTTTCATCGCCCTTCCATCGCCCTTACTCGGCGCACTTTAAATCATTAAAATGTAAAAAAGAAAAAATTGTGTTATTACCTGATGAGGGTCTGTCGGAATATCTTGTGCAATACACCCATGCCGGCCAGAGCATGGGCTGGTTCGATGATGTAGCGTTGCTTTGCGAACAATCCGAATCCGAACTAAAACACTGATCTCCAGATTCGGAACGAGATTTCAAAGGCGCACCAGTAGTGATATCACTGTCCTTTGATGCACTCACTGGCTGGGGACTAGAAGTTCCTTCTCCTGACACACGAGTTCCTGTCTGTCCTAATTGTGGAGTCGATATGCAGCGATTCTCTCTTTCAATTAGGTTGATTTCATCCCGTGTTACTCCTTCTTTTCTTCTTCCGAAGTCTGGCCTTAAAATGTTGTCTATATAAAAGTTGGTGATCCGGTGCGGGAGCAGATTTCCAGGAGCTTGCAACAGCGGTAAAATAGCCCTGTTCGACTCTTCGTCTGGGTCTTGGCGCTCCACATCTCTGTTGCTATGATCATTTTCTTCCATAGTTGAACTTCGAATGTTCTTTTAACCCCTTTCTCTCGCGTGCACTTGTTTTTTCCGTAGTGATTTTAAAAAACGTTTTTTTTATAGCAGAAAGAAAAGAAAAAAAAACGAAAGAATTCCTTTTTAGGTTTCAGTTGTTGGTGGAAAACGACGAAACCACCTTTTCTTCGTTAACGGATAAAAACATCGTGTTTAGAAATTATGTCCAATGTGAGCCCCTCGAAAGTCCTTTTTAAATGTGTAAGAAAGACCGGTAAAATCTGTCTGTTTGGCAACAAAGACATGCCCGAGTAAATAAGGGAGCCCAAATCGGGTCTGGAATACTTTCACTCCGGATTTTTGTTCTTTATTTTAATACAAGTGCTCCGGGTGACGTCGCAGCTCGGTATCCTAGACACGTGCCTTCGGCCAATAAATAGTGCGAAATTTTATCACATGACCCAGTGACTCCGGAATGAATGACAGCACCCAACCTCTGCTCATTACTTAAAGTGATAGTACACTATACCTTTAAAAGAGATCCGTACATCTACAATTCAGCATTTTCTCTGAATCTATGCATTTTCCTTTAAAAGAAAACAATTTTTTAAACAATTAGTTTAACTGTACGACTCATTAAATAATAAAACACATTCGAACGATGGTTAACGTTATTATTTTGGGGGATGGGTATGCTTACTATTCACACGATTATAGTATTTGTATTGATATTTTTTCCATTTACTTTTTTGTGTACATAACTTGCGCAGTCTCTTTTTCATTTGTATTTTTGTGAACCTATATGAACGCACGTGTTTAGTTCGTTTTAAGTAGGAGGTGACGTTTACATGCGGCGCTTTAAAGGCACTCCGGACTGAACGTGTGTGACGTGTGGCGCCCCAAGAAGCAAACGATCCAATTAATATTTTCTTTTTAAATAAGAAAGTCCCGTAAGTTTCAATTTCGATAAAAGAGACACAAACGACTTTAGGGTGACGTAAAAAAATAAATGCATGGGACGAATTCTCTGGAAAACAAAATCGTGTGTTAATCGATTTAAATGTATTAAATGACCACAAATGAGTTCGATAGAACCTATTTTGATAATTCTAAAATAATATATTCCTATTTTAGTCGCAGACATTATGTTTATTTGTTATGGAACTTCAACTACAAATCAATTTTTCAGATTAAATTCAGTGATTTTCATTGTTTTCGATGTTCGATGTTCAGTTAAACGATGTTCAGTTTCAAAAATGTATTGTGGAAAAAGTGATATCCTCAACTTACTGTCACACTTTGCAAAGCCAAGTTTAAAGCCAAGATAATCACACAAACTTCCCTGAGTTCAAATGTGTTTTTAGTTTAGATGCTCTGCGATGTGGATCGTGTTTAATTGCATTTAAGTGTAGTACAATTGCACAATAAATAAGCCCTTAGTACTTTCCCTTAGACGTTTGCTGGTATACGTTAAACTTCAAATTTGTATTTGTTTGTTAATTTTCAGTTAGGAAAAAATGAGCAACTATTTAATACTGTAAAACTAATTGTGTGGTACCCAACCTTGTTGCGCGTATTGTTCATATTACGTTTTTTTTATGCGTTGAACAATATAATTAGCTTTTGTTAATTATATATATATATATATATATATATATATATATATATATATATATATATATATAATGTGGTTTCCCCCTCAAGCAAAAAGATTTCATTCTAAAGCAAAGAAGGATTTGTAAATGCGAGCAAAGGCTTTTGCCAGTTCACAGATCATAGAGCTCAGATCCGCACAGATGTGACCCAGTCAATGGATGTGATATCGGGCCTGGAACAATAGTGAGGTCACACGGGATCCCCTGGCTTCCTGTTGCCCTTTGAAAACAAACTAAAGAAATAGTATGAAAAACCGTGAGGGACTCCAAGGATGAGGATAAAGGTTACTGACCATTTCCTATTTCAGAGTATAAGGAGCTGAGCCATCTCTCCAAGTCAGTTGCTTTTCTTTTTTGTTTTGGTAACTTTGCATTTGTCAATGTTGATTTTATATGTGATCTGTGATATATGATCATGGGTTACATGCATACAAATGTGCACAAATGTGCGTGCGCGCGCACAAGCACATACTCCAACACAAACAAATGAGGTGAATGTAAAATAGGTGATGAAACGGGAGAATGATGCTTTCTTTTTGTTATAGTAAATGTATTCTCAAGACTGTAAATGCAACGACCATTTGAGTGGGCCTAGTTTTCTCACATCCAATGTGCGTAAACGTAATAGTAATTATTTAATAAAAAGCGAAATTTAATTATGTTTTAAGTTTTTATTCAACTTTACATTGGATAAGAATGTATAGAATGGATAAGAAGTAGGCTTATAGAAAACAAGTAACATATGGATGGTTTGCTTATATCACAAGTCCATTTAAATCAAGTTATACAATTGATTTCCTTTTTAAAGTTAAATTAACCAACCACCATTGATTTTTATTACGTTTTTCCCCTCTACCTCTCTTTTTATTCGATAATTCCACAATTAAATTCTTTAAAATCATAAAAGATGACTTTCTGCATGAAGTGACTGTTGTTGTTATTATTTATTTGGATTATGTCAACGTCTAAATTAATATTTTAGGTCCAGATGAGGAGCAAGAGAAATACTGTGACCCCAACCCTCCCTCTTTCCAAAACCGTTCGTTTGGTTCTGTATGGATTACAATGACTGTCCCAGATGCTAATAATATCGGTGAAAGGAGTCAACGAGTCTCAATAGGGAGGAAATGACATAGACATGTCATCACACCAGTTCCATTATATGATGCGAATCCCCCGACAAACATTAAGATTTCATCTGAATGCCACCAGAATTAACACACTGGACTATTTCGTTTTCACATATTTTTTCAGTGCTTAACTTTTATGTTTTGGCAGTTACGTTAAAATAATTAAAATAGGATGCATTCTAATTCGACAATTGTTTTCTATAGTCTGTTTCATTTTCGTTAATGTCCTGTCCATATAATTATTATTATTATTATTATTGCAATACTTTGCAATACTAAAGTACCGCTGGTCATGAATGAATGCATAAATAACAATAATTTATCATCTCAAAATCACGATTGCATCACGATATAGCACAAACGGTTCAGTGATATGTGGAAGGGATGTAGTTTAATTGAATGCTGCGCTATGACATCACAAATCATTTTACTAATCCCAATGGACTGAGAAGTCTTTCGTTCTTCGTCGTCTGCTGTGTTTAGACATTCAGTCTTTTGGTCTGAATTATTTAGTCTCAGATTTACAATTTGCGAGCAACCTCTGGAAAGTGTTTTTTTTTTCTAGAAGAAAATCATCAAACAAAAACGATTAAATTGCTTAATTATGAGCTACGGCAGTTAATTCTAAAAAAAAATGCCTTTAATGTCTCATATATTTTTCCTACACATTTTGTTCAACGTTTCCAATTTTTTCAAAATAACAAAAGTCTCTTGCAAATTGAATTAAATCATATACAATACTTGTAAAAGGTGCAGTTTCTTTTGTGTGGATTTTTTTTGCTTGGTGTTTTGATTAGGAAAAATATTTTGACTATCTTGATTATAGATCTTTTTAACGAAAAAAAAATTAAATTACAATATTGATTTTTTTTATTTGTTCGGTAAACATTGCACTTTATATATTAGTCGTAAACATTTTATTTTTAAATCAAGTCAAAGCAAACAACTGGCTTCAATTGCATTCTTGCTGTACACAAATAATAATCGATTTAGTTTATAAACTGTACAAAATTTTTGATTGTGTTTCTTATTTTAATAATTAAAATATAGCAGTGAACAACTTTTTCGTTTTTTTTTTTTTTTTTGTTTTGGTTTGTTAGAAGTCAGACAAAGGTCAAGCCACTGAGCACATGATTTCCTTTTTTTCAAAGATAACGATAATTGGAGGATCCGTCCATGTTTCTGTGATTCATGGAATGTTTTCAGATTAATGTATTTAAATTATCACATTGCATATTTTGACACGATATAGTCACAATAATGAAAACTTCTAGAACACTTAAAAATATTCAATAAAAAAGTATGACATCGTGTTTCTATCTCTATCTATCTGAGATCGTGAGTTTTTAGATGCAGAGATCCACTTGTAGTAAATTCATCTGTTTGACTTGAAGAAACGAAAGTTAACGAAACATAAACAAAAGTTGGACGGTAGATGAATAACTGAAATTTGAGCTAAGGAGAGAGGCACAGGGTGACAAGGATTATTCAAACTATTAAAGGCTCAGCGAAGCTGAACGAGCCTTTTTAGACTGCACTCTTATGGGAAGGGAGGCCTTTATGCTGTTTAAAAAACCGATTTGAAGATTTCGTGTCTGAAAACCTTGTCTTTTTAAACACAAGATATTGTCTTACTTTATGCTTTTGTGTATTATTATCATCATCGTTATTACTATTATATATATATATATATATATATATATATATATATATATATATATATATATATATATATACATACACACATTCTGAATATCAGGCGAATTGTTTGCTTGCTTTTTTAAACAGTGATGGTTTCTGACCTTGACCTTACTTCACTCAGTATAGTAGGTTACAACCATTATAATTTATTTCAAATTATGTTGCTCCAACTCATCTACTTAAAACTGTGTTGTTCTTATATGGGATGACTGCCCTAATTAAAAACGTTGCCCCGCTTTTCCATTTAATTCTGCTATTAGTTCCCGGTGTAAGTACTACTGTAAATGAACCCAAGGGGCATTTTTTTTTTGAAGGAGGCATTGAGGAAAGTGTACTCCTGCAGGTCACTTTTTGGTTTTCAATTAATGTCATATTATTAAAGTATAAGAGCACTAATGATTTGAGATCAATTTCTTATGGGAGCAAGCCCTTAATTTAATTTTCAAAAACAGTTGAACTGAAAGGTCCCACAATGTTTCATTGTGAATGATGTTCTTGGCAATTGTTTTAAGAAAAGAAATGTAAAAGAAAAAAAGTATGGACAGTTGTCATCTGTATTAATAAAAAAAAAAAGAAATAAACATAATTTAGGTATTTTATAGTTAAATAATATATATGTACAGTATAATAACCATTTTATATATATTTTAATATATATTTAGTGTGCATTTAAAAAAATCAAATGTACACTAAAAATAATCATTTGTTTAGCTTTGAAATTTTTTATGACAAACACAAAAAAGAAGTGTAGTTGCTGACTTGAAATACAAATTATATTAATCCACAGCACTTTTTTTCCATTTTATATCCAGTTTTTCTCGTTCCTTAAGACTTATTGTCTAATCTTTTGTTCCTTATTTTTTTTGTTCCTCTATTAATTTATTCATATGTCAATTTTTTCTAAAGTCTCAATAAACCGAAATGTGTGAATATGCATTTCACAGATGACATTTCCCTAAAAATGATTTACTATTTGACCACAAAAAAAGGTGACTTAATTATGCACATAACCACAAACACTTCTTGCATAGGTGCCCTCTTTTTGTACATACACACACAAACACACACACACACACACACACACACACACACACACACACACACACACACACACCAATCAATACATATGTAGAGCTGCTCATTACAGTACAACAAAAACTCATCATCTGGTGGACAGTGATAGTATTTCAACAGAGAACGAGAGGCATATCAGTTATTGCTGGTCTCCGGCTTAATTCTGCCAACATTCTTATTCTGGCCTCTGTTGGCTTTCCTCAGAGAGCTCTGTGTCATTTATACCCTGTTTTGTTTTCCCATATAATTGGTCGGTGCGAGGTGGAGGCGCAGATGCGGTGAATGAAGGGAGTTCCCATTATGCTGTCGAGCGGCTCCTCGGTCTGCATACACAATCATTTTGGCCAGTGATACCACAAAGCTTTTCCTTGAAGGTTACAGTGCTGACTTGGGACCAGTAAGCATGTGCATAGTGAGAAAGTTTAATATTTGCTTATGTTATTGCTGCGGCCTATCAAGGTTGAGTTTGGCGTGAGCAGGGAATAAAGCAATAAGAGATGGAGACACCTCACAATGGTTTGATGATTGAGATGATGGTGACTGCTGATTTGGCCTGCCTTACTATAAAGCACTAATAACTTCAAACAAACTTTTAATTGAGACTCTTGTCAAACTGCATGCTTATTTGACATCATAACATTATAAATTACACTAAATGCTGTTTCTTAATGGTCCTTAATCTGTGATTTGCTGTTTTCTTTGAATTTCCTATTTGTTTGAAAACTTTTTTTGTGGTTTAACACAATAAATTACAGTATTTTTTCAAATAAAATCTTCTAACCTCTACATTAATAAGCTTTAATGTGAACTGAGTAAAGCAGTTAATTCTTTTTTATGATTTATTTTTTCAAATCCTTGTGGTCACATCTGGGTTTATATGGGTATTAATTAAAAGTGCGGATAACACAAACTACAGATCCCATAATGCAGTGTTTTAGCTTCTTTGCTTTCAACAAATTGTAATTGTTAAATTTGTAACAAAGCACTTTTTTTATTAATTATTTGTGTTTTTTGCAGCATGTTCATATTTCTAACTTCATGTGGAATATCATGTAAATCATTTATTAAACGTAAAAAAAAAAACTTACCTGTCTTCAAAAAAAACACTGCCCTACCGTAAACGAAAGTTTTATTACCTAAATGCTTCTCAGTCTCTTTCTCTATTTGCGAACGTACACGAACCCGAAGCAGAGAGCAGCCTTTACCCATTTTGCCATACCCATTTGCCACACCCATGATTGGGATTTGATCCTGCAATGCCTGGGTTGCAGGTTTAACTCCTTCCGGTTGGACCACAACCTCCACAGAATAGTGTAACATGTTGTCCTCACTCATGCATTCCTTTCACCTGATGTTATACTTCTAATGGAAAATTCAATTAATCAATTGAAAGCCTTTGCGTTGGGTATTATACAAGCTCACACAATATAACACCAAAGCAACTCACAATACGCAGAACTCACAAATAAACTAATTTAATGTTCATTTGTGGCAGAAAAAAGCAGCCAACCTATATATTTTAGTTTTGGTGTCAAAACTCACCTAAAATTGGACTTTTGTCCAATTGTGTTTCTTAAAACATACCCCGAACTGGTTTCGAGTAAAGCGAGTAAAAAAAGGGAGTGATTTTGGTAATATTTTACCAAAACTAGGGACCACATCAAAATTGAAGCACACAGTGAAGAGAACACACTCAAACCCGGAGCAGTGGGCAGCCTTAAGCCTGGGGGGGTCAGTGTCTTGTTTAGGGGCGGGATTCACCCACCGGAACGAGATTGGAACCTGCAACGCCTGGTTTCTGCTTTGGCCTCAGCCTAAAATACTTTTACCGTAAAGACTTGAATGTAGTTGAGTAATGTGCAGAAACCATCGGACTGGCTATCAAGCGTCATCAGTGAGGAATCAGAATGAATCTAATTGTGTGTTTCCTATCTGCTGTTTAGCCGAGTGATTTGATATGTCCTTCATTAGCAATTAACCTTTAATCATCACTAATTTGTGATGATGGCTGCTCTGCAACTAGCGCTTATATTCAATTTCCTAGGGATTCCTTTGTGGAGGAATATGACATCATTCTTGAGTTTCTTGATATAAAATGAAGTATTCTAAATTCAAACCTTCACACCAATTGCAACACTGGGACATTCTCCCAGAAACCGAAGCTTGTACACACAGATGTGCGGCCTGCTCCTGAAAAGAAAGCGGCAAATGTGACCACATGGGTAAAATTGGGCCTAATCCATCTGTCACGCTGTGTCAGACAGTCAGGTAAAGGGATGTGAAAGCCTAATTCTCTCAGGTCACAGGGTTCGGCCTCGCACTGAGCCTAGCTGTCAATTAAATGATCTAATTATGCTCCAGATTTGATGCGTTTCTGCGTTTGTCAAGGTCTTTTAATTTTGATAGATTTGGCCATGTGTTACAAAACCTATTCTGAAGATGCACTGACACATCTGTTGATGAAAATGTTCAAACAATAAATCTGAATCCTTAAATTGTGCGTTTATTTGAAAACATCTTGGAAAGAGAGAGAGTAGGTGTGTGTGTGTGTGTGTGTGTGTGTGTGTGTGTGTGTGTGTGTGTGTGTGTGTGTGTGTGTGTGTGTGTGTCAGACAGACAGACAGACAGACAGACATAGTTATGATAGACGACTTAATATAATTCATACTCACTATATAATATAATAAATTAACTATATAATATAATATAATACAATACACTATCAAATGATTTGAATTAGTGTTTAAATCTATCTGTCTGTCTGTCTATCTGTCTGTCTGTCTGTCTATCTATCTATCTATCTAATCTAGCTATAGGCGATATACGTTATACGTTATATACATTTTTTCTCTATTCATAGTTCAAGCTATACCCAGACGGTTTCAATTAACTACGCTCCAGGCAACGTAATCCCCCGGTTTGTACAGTAGGGGGCAGTTTCACACAACACCATAAAATACTTTTCCTCACAGCACAGATTTGGATGTAATTTGCTGAATTATTAGAAAGCTGATCTCCAATCATAACACAATTAAACTACATAAACTTAATAAAGTTCTGTAGTGTAGTTAAAATTTCAATCAGGATTTGTCTGAAAAATAAATAGATGGAGATTCCTAGGTTTCTTTGTTCTTATGTTAAATTTTCAACCACAGAGTATTACTCATTAATCAAGCTATATATAATGTAAAATTATTGTGAACCAATGTTATGAAGAAAATAATTGAAAAAGTTAATTGCCTGGTATCTGTAGGGAAATAATACTTTTCATTAAATTAATGACTTTCTCGTTAATGAGAGTATTATATTCTTCAACATTTTTGTGAGATCTTTTAATTGTAATTTAATTTCACTCCACAATATGTGCATAGGCATCTAAGCAAGACTGTAAAGGCTAGTTTTCACCCAATCACACATGTGTAATGAACACATAAATAAATCACTATATGAAAACTTGTCAACATCTTATTCTGAATTGAAACAAGACATTTTACTATGAACAGAACATAATAGTATACATTGCCTTTATTGTCACTTTGCACATATACAATTACAAAATTACAAAAAAAAAGAAAAGATTTCACTGATAACAACCACAAAGGCATTTGTCTTTGTCATTAAATAATATATTTATTGTGAATGTGAAGTTCACTCTCTGTTTCTCATTTATCTCTCTCTCTCTCTTTCTCTCTCCATCTTTTCTGCTGAACACAAAAGCATTTATGTGCGTGTGACTAATGTTAAATAAATTCAAACAATGAATAATCAAATAGTTTAACATACAAATTGCACAAGTTATTCCCGGTTAAAGCACAATTAAAGAGTTAAACAAACAAAAACCAAACCATTTACATCAACAACCTCAAGCTCCATTAAAACTAAAGAGATGGTGCTCGAACTTTCAGAGAAATTACCATTAAGGTGGATGGTATAGAGGGCCTTCTTCAACCAACACGTCGATAAAAAGGCCCAGCAGACTTCACTTCCTTAGTCTTTTGTAGAAGAACAAGCAAAAGGTGGGACAACAACTTCTGATCATAGTCTATCGCTCCATGTGAGAAAATATCTTCCACACTGCATCACAGTCTGTACTCCAGCTCAACAGCGGCAGACAGAAGGTAATGAAGACTATCTATCTATCTATCTATCTATCTATCTATCTATCTATCTATCTATCTATCTATCTATCTATCTATCTATCTATCTATCTCTATGTGATTATATTTTAGCATAGTTGTAGTATTATTACTTTGTTGGTAAAAGTAAAGCCATATTTTCTTTCAATATCTCCCATTTTTGTTCCATTTTATTTTCTTTTTTTTAAGCCGAGATAACCACACATTCCATATGGTGACAGTAGAATGAACTGGCATTTGAGTATAAGGATAAGTCCGTTATCTTGGTGGCTTAGTGCTGTCGAGAGAAGAGATTTTTGAAGGCGTTATTGTAGTTCTTATTGAATGCAGTATAAATCAGTGGGTTGAAGAACGAATTGGAATAACCCAGCCAGAGGAAGACGCTCTTCCACATGGGTGGAATGTGGCAGGAGCAGAGGGGGGTGATGAGCTCATTGAGGAAGAAAGGAATCCAGCACAGGACAAACACCCCGATGAGGATGCCCACCATAAGAGCAGCTCGCTTCTCTTTCTGCTCTCGCCACGTCTCGCTGTCTGTCTGGAATGTCACCACGGCATGACGCACATTGAACATTGTCTGTGGATGATGCCCAGACTCTTTTCTCTGTAAGAGGGAAGGTGAGATCAGTACAATACTGATAAAAGCACTGTCGATTTAGATGGGAAAACTTATGGTCTGTAACAATATGGACCACACTAGAATGAGCACTCTGGCTTTAACCCATCAGTGAAAGTGAGATGAATACACAGATAGTCTGTGAATAACACACAGATACACACAGGTTGGGTGAGCAGCTGAGGAACAGTGTTCAGATTCGTACCTCAACTTTTTGAACACTTGTCTAACCCCCTACCACTCTAGGCAAAGCTGGACGAAGATCAAAGATTATTTAATAATTTTTTTCTTTCTCTTTTTTTAACAGACAATTTAAAGAGGTTGATGTATTGACATAACTGCTGAGTAAATTCGAACTATTCAAGTTACTCAACAGAAGAATCAGATTTTACTTTAAATTTGCAAGATTGACAAACATCCTTGGTTTTGGATTTTAAAATGGTTATTATTTGTTTATGTTGAATAAAATGTGTTGGATCAAGAAATTTGGATCAATGTTTTCCCTGTATAATTTTCATTTATGAATAATATTTATGAATAAATTATGAATAAAATGAGAACATGAATCATTATGTAGTGAAGTATATGTAAAGTGTATATTGAAATTATCTGCAAAATGGCTATAAAGACTGGATGTAAATACCATAATAAATCAAAATAAAGACAAAAGTTTCCTCATACCTCTTCAGCTTCTGCTACTGGAGTGATTATGCTGGTCCTCTTGGATCCTATGCGAAACTTGGCTGCTTTGTATATCTTCCAGTAGACAAACAGCACAACACAGAGAGGCAAATAAAAAGCCCCAAATGTGGAAAAAATTGTGTAAGTTGGTTCTTGGTTCACCTGACACTCCAGTTCCTCCTCTGAATGGGTCTCAGCCCACCCGAACAGTGGAGACAGGGAAATGATGGATGAAAGTAGCCAAGTCAAGCCGATCATCACGTTGGTAGTCTTTTTGCGAGTCTTCAGAGTGTACTTTATGTGACGTGTTATCGACCAGTAACGGTCCAGAGCAATTGCAGTCACATTCCAGATGCTGGCCGTACAACAGAAAACATCAAAGGATATCCAGATTTGGCACAAAGCTCGACCCAACTTCCACTGCCGACCATTCAACTCATGGACCAGACTGAGGGGCATCACCAGTGCAGCCACCATTACGTCCGATATGGCCATGGATGCCACCAGATTGTGAGGCACTCGGTGGAAAGTTCTGACTCTAAAAATTATGACTAAAACTAGCATGTTCCAGAAAAACGTAGCTATCACAAGCATAGCCAGCAGTGTGAAGATCAACACACTAAACACTGTCTGTGGTTTTAGGATGTTTCCATATTCAAAGCTTCGGTTGAAGGAGCTGTTCTGCCTTGCATCCGCCATGACATTGAAAAAATAGAAATTGAAATAGAAAAGAATGGACTACACAAGACTGTGAGTTGTTAAATCTGAAAAATAAATAAATAAATATTTAAACATATATAATTATTTATTATTAAAGTTCAAATCAAAATGCTTGCGCAAAGTTTTACTTCATGCTTTACTTTATGCATACTCATGTCGTATGTATGAACTTAATCATCTTTTGACTTTTAAAAATAAATTTATTTTCTTTACCTAAATATAGATTTTGCAGTTGACAATGAATCTGCAAAATATTATTTTTGAATGTTATTCTTGCTGAAACACGAAATGGAGTTTATCACATTTCTTCTGGAGGCCCAGACTCATTTTAATTGGGCAGATTCAAATATCAGGTAGTTTCATTCATGAATAGTCTTCATAACTACCTGAACCTTGAACTGAGTACACCATTTCAACAGCTTTTGTCCCATAAGGACAATGTTGGGAATCAATTTCAAGTACAACCAAGGAAGGAAGGTGAGGTGATATCAATATGGCCACTAGGGACCATACTGAATTTGTGCTCTGCATTTAAGCCTAAGGGGGGCAAGGGGGGCCCAGGGGGCAAGTGGGGTTCAGTGTCTTGCCCATGGAACCAGTTATAGGTGGGATTCGAACCTGCGACCTCTCGGACACGAGTCCATGTTGTCCCCTACCACTGGACACGAGTCCATGTTGTCCCCTACCACTGGACCACAACTCCCCTGGGATCCCCTTCAGCATGTACAGAGACCCAACTGACAACAAATCAAGTACATTCACAAGCCACTTTATTAGGTACGCCTGTCCAACTGCTCGTTAATGCAAATTACCAATCATCTAATCACATGGCAGAAATTCAATGCATGGGGGGGGGTAAGTGACTTTGAATATAACATAGTTGATGGTGCCAGAAAGGCCAGTCTGAGTATTTCAGAAACTGCTGATCTACTGGGGTGTAAATGCACAATTTTCTCTAGGAAAGAATGATCCGAAAAATCTCCAGGGATCGACAGTTCTTTTGGCGCACTTGCCTTGTTGGTGCTAGAGATCAGAGGAGAATGTCCAGACATGTTCGAGCTTTAAGAAAGGCAACAGTAGCTCAAATAACCTATTGCTACCATTGAGGTCTATATGACTTATTTGAGGCTATATGATGCCGAAGAGCTACAGTATAGCAGCAGAAGACCACACTGGGCGTCTCTCCTGTCTCCGAAGAAACACAGGCAGACCAAATTTGGTGAATATCGTACCGTTGTCCAGCTCTTCCGGCAGAATCTCAAGGTATTCCCTAGCCAGCAAGGAGACATAGTCTCCCCAGCAGGTCCTGGGTCTACCCCTGGGTCTCCTCCCGGTGGGACGTGCCTGAAACACCTCCACAGCAAGGCGTCCGATGGGCATCCTTACCAAATTCCTGAACCACCACATCTGGCCTCTTTCGACCAGGAGGAGAAGGCGCTCTACTCTGAGCTCCTCTCGAATGGCATAGCACGTCAGCCCTCCACACCATATCTCTGAGTGACCCCAGCCACCCTACAGAGGAAGCTCATTTCCGCCCCTTGTATCCGGGATCTCGTTTGTGCACCAAATGGTTGAATAGAAACATGGTAAAAAAGTTCAACTTTTTGAATCTATGGCATAAAGTATTAAGGCAAAAGGGTAGTAGGCTACAAATTGATACTACTAAGATATACCTAAAAAAGTGGCTAGTGATTGTATATTTGAAAAAAAAATGCAAACTTTGCGCTCACATTTTAAAATTTTGTGTAAATAACACATTTGTACAAACCGTGTCAAACAAAAGTGCATTCTAATATCCTCAGCTTTTTATTTTATAATAATGATGATTAGAATAATACATATAAATCGAGAATATAATAGCTCATGATCCACTGCACCACGGTGGCACAGTGGGTAGCACTGTTGCCTCAAGAAGGACTCATTCCTCAAGGTGTGTCAATGTCTGGTTGGGGTCTTTCTGTTGTCTATGTTCTTCCCGTGCTTTGGTGGCACTCCGGGTCTCCAGTTTCCTACCACAGTCCGAAAACATGCAAATCAGTTGGGATTAGAAAATTGACCATATACAGTACTGTAAATGTAAGTGTGTGAACGTGTTTGTCTATGTGTCACAGCAGGCCAAATGTTGGCCTCCAATCCAGCGTGTGAATCCTGCCTCAGGCCCTGATTTGCTAATATTGGCTCCAGCTCCTTGTGACCCATAAATGGAAGAAGCGGTAGAAAACGAATGGACGGACGACCACTTATTATTGTCTCAAAGATTCGTTTTCTCCTAGAGAAAGTTTCTTCGAAATGACAGCTTTATTCTATTTTTTTCTTGTTTCTGTGAAATTGATTCTATTTGATGCCATACATGCTGGCCATCATTATCCCTCTGTGGACTTTGCACAACTACTATTCCGGTTCTTACAATGGGTTTTTACTACACTTTGTGCTTGGCTGGATATTTCAAGTGATTTATTTTCAAAAGCGTTTCTGTCAGTGTTTCAAGGAACAAAACCCCAAATGGAAATAATAAAGACTTTTGTTACATAACTTCATAAAAATAAGCAAAACATCCACGAGGAATAAACTAAAACAAGCATAAGATTAAAGAAATACAATTTTCAAATACAGCAACGTAAAACTAAACCAATACTTTTGTGAGGAAGCAGAACTAAGGCAGTCAAAGCAGGTTCACAATAAAAACTTGGACTTTACCTTTAAAAGACACAACAGCCACATACAGTTATTGTGCATACAGCACAAGGGAAATATGAGATTAAATGGAAGCGAACAAGGGACAATAGCAACCAACACAGGAGGAAACAATAAAGAAATATCTTGAAAAAAAATATTATTTTGAAGTTACACACACAAAAAAAGTGAGGACACTTCAGCTGTGGTTCCTATTGGACCAAGATTCAAACCTGCAGCACCAGGGTGGCAGGTCAAACTAGTAAACCACAACTTACTTACTTATTTCAATCTATCCATCCATTTTATACAGGTTACTCCATGTCTGAGTAACAAGGAGCTGGATCCCATCACAGGAACTTTTGGCTAAATGTGGGACACTCTCTGAATTTGTGGTCAACCATTCGCAAAGAGGGTCACGCAAACACACATTCTCACACTCTCATACCTGTGGTCAATTGTCCACTGTCAATGCATGTTTTTTTTTGGACTGTGGGAAGAAACCGGAGACCCAGTCTTAGCAAACACATAGCAATCATATAGTATATAGTGTATTATAAATGTAACATTTTTGTTCTGTTTAACTCTTAATTCTGTTTAATGCTCCTCTGAACTTTACTTATTTGGATAACAGACTGAGATAAACTGTGCTGTGAAGGCAGCATTGATTTACATTTTCTGTGCATCCACTCAGTTGTCCAGTTGCATTACAACGATATAACACCAGAATTCAGTGCACACTGATGTGTTTTTACAAAACGTTTAATACTATGGGTATGCAGAAGAAATTCCTAAAACTCGTAAAAACATCAATAATTATAAACGAGACTTAAACGGAAAAAAATTAAACAAGAAGCAAGATTATTTTACCATTTTAATTAGAATAATAATGTAATTCCAATTTGTGCATTCTTGAATTTCACCGCAGTTCATCACTTTAGAGCGCGAGTTTTAGCAGACACGGCGTTCAAATCTTAGAGAGAAGTGCACGATTGTTTTTTGCAAAGCAAAATAAAAATGGAAAACATCTGCACAGACTGCACTTACCTTGCTTCAGGCAGGAATACACCTCCTAATTTGTATTTTTCATCGGTCTGGCTGTGATCCTGGGGATCTCCTGCAGGAGGAGTGACCGCGCAGCCTCTCCAGTCGCCTCCCTGGCGCAGACCGCACAGATTAAACCCGGAGTGCTGAGCGCTGCTTTAATAATCCTCGCTAGAAAATACATCTGCAGTTTAGTCACGTTATGGGAACTATATACACATAGATTTATAATTGGTAGTAACAAAGTTGTAGTATGCCCCAGCCATGCCAGAGTCAAATTAAAGTGACTGTTACGGCCTCATTTAAATGTAAATTGTGAAGCATGTATGCATCATGTACATATAATGTAAAGCACATATTAAACTAAATTTGCTTCTTAATCGCCTACCTATCTTTTATGAATGTATGTGTCCTTGCCCACACAAATTGATATTTGATAATTTAATGGATCTTTGAAAAAATTAAAAAAGTTACAATGAAAGATTTAAACCATTCGCTATGTGTCAGTCTCAATGCATTCTGATTATTGTTTTAGATGATATACAAATAATTGATCGATGAATTGGTGGATAGATTACAGGCGCACATTATAAACAAACGCGGAAAAAAAGATCATATTTGGCGCGTTATGATGCAAAAACGCGCCTCTGAAATATCGCGCCGCCCTTAATTGCGGTTTACTTCACAAAAACAGGGGTGCTTCAAAACAGTTGCTTTTAATTTCGTTTAAACTGGAGCATCTAAAAGCACATAAATATGATGCATCCATAAATAAACTCATACAATGACAATTTAACATTATAATGTTTACCTCTGAATATATATACACCGAGTTTGTTAATTTCATATAACTCAAAGTTGCCCCTAAAAAATGGTAGCGCCCATTGCCCGCCGAATCCTCTTTGGCGCTTCTGTACCCATTACTTTCCAACAACCCGGTTGTGCGCTATCGCACCTCATAATGTTTCCTTTTTCTATTACAAACTATTAAAGCTATCAACACAATGTCAGAAGACGACTTGAAAGTACCGGAAGAGCTTTTCAAGGACGTGAAGTTCTATGTGGTGGGAGACATTGATCAGAAGGTACATTTCAGCTGTTCCTTTAGCTTCTTGGCTAACGGTAGCGCTCTGGCGTTAGCATATGTGCTAAAGCAATAAGAAATGTGGTCATTCAAAGAAAGACCGTTATACAAGTATTCGTTGTCGTTTTACTTATTTGTCCGTGATCTGGAAATAAATACGCTTGGTTTGCTTGGCCATTTTGTTCTGTAAACGCCGGGTTTTGCTAGACGTTAGCGACATCACTGTTAGCAGCTCAGACAACACCACTTCACTTTTCACTTCATCTTTTAATGGGTTTGACATTTCTTTTGGGCTCAGTATAGACATTTGTTTAGCTGGTGTGGTATGTTCTCATGCATTTACAATATTTGTATTTATATATATTTTACTACTAGGTGCTAAATCAACAGACTAAGGACTGTTCATTTAATTAATTTAATTATCTTGTTGTATGGTATTTTTTGTTTTTAATTTTTTTAACCAAATGGGTTGAATTGCTGTAAACGATTAAAAACATGTATATTTTGAAATTAAGATTGTTTTAACAGATTACGATTATATGTTCTAAATATCCTAAACAGGTTGTGCAACTTCTGAAAGCTGGGAAAGGTAAAGAAGTGTCTTATAATGCTCTCGCAACCCACATCATAGCAGAGGATGGAGACAATCCAGAGGTTGGAGAATCCAGAGAAGTCTTCGACTTGCCTGTGGTGAAGGTAGATGTGTTTTCTTTGACTGTTCTTATAGACTATGCTGTAAATAAGAATGTAATAAACTGATGTCCATATTTGTGATGTTTTGTTTCAGCCAAACTGGGTTATTTTATCAGTAAAATGTGGAGACCTGCTACCGTATCCTTCCATAGATGAGATAATTCTTAATTTATATTGATTCTCATTGAGAGGTTTTAACATTCCACAGTCTGTCCTCTTCCAATGTTTTTTCTCTTTGATGTTTCATCAATCAGAGTTACAGGGTTTTCTCCAGAGTCCGGACAAGTTTTCTTTGGTGTAACCGCTTGTCTTCCACATGTAAGTTGACAGTGCTTTTTTTGCTTTTGTTTTAATTGATCTATATTTAGACTGATACTTTCAATAAAGTTACTCCTTCTGTTTCTTATAGCTGTCAGAAGATCTCAACTCACTTTGGGCCTTAATTACATTCTATGGAGGTGATTGTCAGCTCCACTTTAACAAGAAGTGCACCCATCTGGTAGTGCCTGAACCAAAAGGGGTAAGCTTCGGTCTGTTTTTCAACATTCAGCCTCAGATGACCATCACTGTCTTATGATTGCTGTTCTTCAAAAATAAAAATGGAGATGTGGGTGTATTGGCCATAAACTAACGACCACTGTTTAGTTTATGGCCAGCAGAGTGCCTTTAACAGCGGCTATCTGCACAGCCGTGTTTGTGGTCTGTTGTTAGTTTCCTTTTGGAGCAACTGGACAGTGGGGGTATTTTTTATAGTCCCTTTTTCATGGGTCGTGTTGTCTGAGAGCGGTATTAAAAATGGTTTTGTTTTATAGCCGCTATCCTCACCATCTAGTCTTTTAAAGGCGGTCATTTATAACAGCTCCGGAGAGACAAACAACTAGACGTAAACTGTCTAAATGTAACAGGAAGTTCTCACATTTTAAATTTTAATCACACAAATATGGCACAAAATAGCAAAAATATTAAACTTGTTTTGGTGATATTTTCAATAAAACAGCAGCTGTTTAAAAAGTAAAATTTTGTACATGCATTTTATGAAATGTTATCAATAATGAACATTATTTGGATGTTTTATTTTCTTACATATATCATGAGATCCAGCTAAAAAAAAAAAAAATTAAAATAAATAAAAATTAAATTAAATTTGACTAAGCAAATACAGGCGGATAGAACATCCCTTGAAAGTTCTTAAATATACTTTATCCCACTAACTGACTACTTGACTACTATTACCTGTAAATTTAAATAATTTTACCTGTAAATTTAAATGTTTTTAATAAGTAATCGGTATCAGCGAGTACTGAAATGCAAATACTCGTTTTCTAAAAAAAGTGGTATTGGTGCATCTCTAAAGTTAAGTATTTCAGCAAAAGCATTGAACAGAACTCAACAACTCAACACTCAACAATTGTAAAGCAGTATCGCTCCCTTTTAAAACAAATCTGGTATTTTTGGATGTTCAGAAAGAATACATTTTCACGTTTCTTGTGTTTGTTTTTCAGGCAAAGTATGAGTGTGCTCTGCGCCATACCAGTATCAAAATAGTAACTCCAGAATGGATTTTGGATTCTGTAAAGGAAAAAATCAGGAAAGATGAGACCATCTATCATCCAAGACTTACTTTATATGAATCTCCAGAAGATGAAGGAGGCAGCGATTATGAAAATGAGAGGAATTCACATTCGGATGGCAGCTTCAGTGAAAGTCGACTCTCTAGCCCGGGTTCTTCGCGTGGTGGTTCTCCGGCACTCAGGCGTAGTCCTTCACCGAAGCCCAAGCAGAAGTCAGAGTTGATGTTTGATGACTCTGATGACTCTTCTCCTGAGAAAGAAGATAGGAACCTTAACTGGACTCCGGCTGAGGTGCCACAGGCTGGTCTTGCCAAACGCAGACTGCAGCCTGGCAAAGAAACCAGCTTGATTAACCTCTGTGCCAATGTTCCTCCGGTACCCGGTGCCTTTGGTCAACCTGACACAAGAATGCCTGGCACTGGGGCTGGTATGCCCTTAGGAGTCGAGAGGCCGGAATCAATGGTGGGCTGGAACCCAGCTGCCAGAACTCTCCGGAACATTACTAACAACACAGACTCACAACAGGCCTCACGGCCGTCCAATGTTGCACACGTAAGAACAACCTCACAAATGTTTTTAACTGCGTGAGTATGAATTATGTCTGATCCAACTGTAATTTTTTGCCATGTAGATTCTGCAGAGTCTTTCGGCTTCTTCTAAAGGTGTGGAGCACCTGGTAAATCAAGCCCAACCTGGAGTTCCAAACCAGCTTATGTTTAATCCTGTGAAAAACCAGCAGCAACTCCCACCTGAAGCACAGCAGCAAATATTACAGCAACAGCCGCAGACGCACGCGCTACCACCGCAGCAACACCCGCAGCAGATGGCACAGCAGCATCCCATGATGCACCTTCAGCCGCAAGTCATGCAGATGCATCACCATCAGCCACAGCAACCGCCGCAGCAGCAGTCACAGCAAGCGTTCCCTCAGATGCCTCCGCAAACTCATCAGTTCATGCAGCAGCAAATGCATCAGCAGATGTATGCACAACAACAACAACAACAACAACAACAACAACAGCAGCAGCAGCAGCAACAACACACATTTCCACAGCAACAAATGAGACCCCAGCAGCTTCCTAGGCCGCATTTGCAGCAGCAGCAGCAACAACAACATGCCCTGCAGCAACAGTTGCAGCAGCTACAACAGCAACATAGACTCCAGTTGCAGCTACAACAACAACAACAACAGCAGCAGCAGCAACAACAGCAACAACAACATCAACAACAACAACAGCAGCAACAACAACAACAACAGCAGCAGCAGAATCCGCAACAAATGCATCAACAACATTTCATACAACAGCAAATGCAACAGCAGCACATGCAACAGTTGCAGCAGCAGCAGCAGCAAGTGCAACAACAGCAGCAACATCTTCATAATCAGCAGGCTTTACAGCATCAGAACCCACAGGTTCCCCCACATCTAGCCCAAACCATGCTGCAACCTAACATGATCCCTGCACAGCCTCACCAGCTATTTGGACATGAACCCGACCAAGACAGTAAGTACACTACACTTCACGCCGTTTATGAAAATTGCTCTAATTTACGCTTTAAAAGCTGTGGCTGAAGCTGACTTTTTTTTTTTCATTTGAATTTTATTTTCCAGTCCCAGAGGAAGGATTTCTCATCGGCTGTGTCTTTGCCATAGCTGACTATCCTGATCACATGCCGGATAAACAGTTACTGGCCACCTGGAAAAGGGTATGTTTTTTTTATAGGTTATATTGTTTTTTATCCATCTCAGACAGATTTCAGTATTCTCACTACCCTAACCCTCTTTTTTTTTTGAGCACAGATCATTCAGGCCAACGGTGGCTCTATGGACTCTACTCTCAGCCGTTGCACTCATTTACTTTGTGAGACTCAAGTCAGCAACGTATATGTGCAGGTAACCTCTCCACAGTTCTGCAAAATTTCTTTATCTCTCTGGTTGGTCTGCTGTACTGAGTAATAATATAGTATTCATTCCAGAAAATAAATGCTATATTTTACTCTCAAATATTCAAGTTCAAGTTTGGTGCATTTGTAAGACGCTTTTCACAGTTACAACTGTCACAAAGTACCGGTGTGAAAATGTAAAAATGGAATATTGTTAAATTTTATTTATAGTTTTTTGGTGTTAATGACTATAACATAGGAGGTAATGGCATACGCACTTGTGCTTGTTTTGAAGCTCGTTTAGTTGTTTAATATTTTTAAGTAAAAATAATATTTTATAAGTAAAAAAAACAAAATCCAAAGTCCAAACAAAATAAGCATTTGTAAAACACTAGAACGGAACTCCTTTTTAAAAATATGGATTAAAAACTAATTTTCGAATGAATGAACGAACGGATAACTTTAACTGGTATAAATTCACTTAAACTTGAAATAGACTGAAATGTTTTGTACCATATAAAGATATATAATCAAGTCAGCGAGACACTGCATTATGGATAATAAATAACATAATATACATCTGTGACTCAGCAGCGCTTCTTATTGCTGGACCATTATTACTAATAATAACATCTTCATATATAAAAATGTTTCTTGTGTTCCGGGTATAGTAAGCACTATTACAAATTCAGTTCAGCATTTCAGTTCAGTTCAGTGTTTAAATAATTTAAAAATTTGTTTACCTGAACCAAAGAACTGACACAAACTAATAATTTTTTGTAGAAATGTTACTGTTCCTTTTTGTTAGATTTTGTAGCATTTTCAAGAATACCATATACTTGTACATTTATCATGGTAAAGAATAACATTTCAAAATATTGTTTTGGCATGACTGTGCATCATTATAAAGTTTTTATTTGTCAGTGTAAAAATACTCCAAGCATAGCACCCGAGTAACTCAATGTTGTAGTTCATATTTTACATACAATTTTTGTACATTTTAAACTCTTCTGTTCTTCACTTATACTTTTATTTTGTTGTTTCGTTGAGGTCTTTGTTTCGAGTGTTGGCGTAATTTTATTGCATAATTATTCTGCTTCACAATTGCTCACACTTTGTATTGTGTGCGTGCCAGGCTCTGAGAGAAGGAAAGCGTTGTGTGACGGCTCACTGGCTTAACACTGTTCTCAAGAAGAAGAAGATGGTTCCCCCGCACAGAGCGCTTCATCTTCCCTTTAACTTTCCTCCAGGGGCCAAGCCATGCTCGCAGCACGTAAGATCATTGCAGTCGTCGCCACACTCAAATCCAAATGGCTAAAAATACACTTTTTTCAGATTTTCGTCATTGGTCATATAAAGGGTCAATTCTTTTAATATTGAAGCAGAACTATAAAGTGGTCTCTTCATTATAAAGAGCAATTAAACTAAATTGCAATAAATACACGTAATGGCAGTACAGTAGCGTGTGTAAAAGTACAGTGGGAGTACAAAACAAACATTTTGAATAACAACCGGAAATTCTTGTTCAGGGGATCTGCATAAAGAAAAAATGTGAAGCTTCAGATGAATGCATTAAAAATAA
This sequence comes from Paedocypris micromegethes, assembly GCA_028031935.1. NCBI lineage: Eukaryota > Metazoa > Chordata > Actinopteri > Cypriniformes > Paedocypris > Paedocypris micromegethes. The sequence goes on from CM051493.1 coordinate 25,193,973, forward strand.
ATATAATGGTATTCATCTATTGTTTAGCAAAACAAAATTAAATGTACAGGTTACTTAGTCACCTGAAAGAATTATTCAATTCATGGCTACACTTTATACACTTGTGGCAGATTTTTTGTTTGTTTGTTTGGAATGTTTGAATAACTTCAGTGGTTTGATTATTCCAGATTATTTCCGTGACTGGATTCACGGACAGTGACCGTGATGATCTGAAGCTCATGGCTTATCTAGCAGGAGCCAGATACACAGGCTACCTGTGTCGAAGCAACACTGTGCTCATCTGCAAAGAGTAAGAAAAACTCTATCGTCTTCTCTCCTCTTTCCTCTTTTATGTTGGGATGTTTTATCATATTTTGTCGTATCAGTTTATTGACAAGACTGCTCGAGGATTTTCAGCATTATTATGTAAATAATTCAAGTGTTATTTCGCACTGAATTTATATTTATATTTTCAATTTGAGGTTTTATTACTTGTTGTGAGTTGTAATCTAGAAAAAAAAGTTTAAATTAAGACACAATCTAACAGTCTTGATGAGATTTATATGTTGATTTGGTTTAAGTTGTTTGCTCAATTTTGGATTAATTAATTTTTCCTCAGGGTCACAGCTTGGTTTTAATTGCTTTCTGGTTGTAACTTCATTTTTTATTTGGGAATGCAAAAGTTTCTGGACACAAGCCCTTAATTTCTTTTTCGCTAGCTGATTGTAAAGTTGAAAAAAGAGAAAAATTGAAAGTTCTTCACTAGCTGATTGTAGCAAAAATATTTAGTTTAATGACACAAAGTAAAAATGTATTTCTGTGAGATAAAGGTGTCAGTGCTACTGTAGCGCCTACTGTTGGATAAAACGCTGAATTCATTTTTTGTTTTTCTTTCCTCACGTTTTTTTATCTTTTAAAGATTAGATGCACTTATCACAACTAAAAAATGGTGTTTCAAATGCTTTTTTTTTTCGTAGTTGATTGTTCTTTGGTGCTTTGATGCCGCATCTTGTAGAGTTAACCCTTTCTTCTCCTCTCAAACCCATCAGACCGAGTAGGCTGAAATACGAAAAGGCGAAAGAGTGGAGGATCCCGTGTGTGAACGCCCAGTGGCTGTGTGACATCCTCCTGGGGAACTTTGAGGCACTACGTCAAATCCAACACAGCAGATACTCTCAGTTCAACTTACCCGAACCGTTGGCACCAAACCCGCATCTTGTTCACAACCTAATGGGTGAGTCTCAATGTCAGCGACATGTTTGGTCCAGAACATGACGTACCTCTCTTTGTTCTCAGGTGCTTGGCGCGTTCCTGTGAAGATCTCAGCCGAGGTGCTGGCGGTGAGTGTGCTGCTCCGGTCTTCCTCACTGGATGAATATGGAACAGCGTGTCTGGACAGAGCTTAGGTGTGACGAGTTTGCCATCTTTTTTTACTTTTTCCCAACACAGAGCCTGCGTCTGCAGCTGAAACAGAAACAGACTGAAGTCGCCTCGCAGCCGCCTGCCAAAAGGCTCAAGTGAGTTGAGACGGTGAAAGTCAGATGTACCAACAGCATGTACTTGCGCACTTGCTTATTCTCAGAAACTGATATTGCAGAATGCTTAATCACGCTGCTCAAATTATATTAATTAACTAATTAATTAACTAACTGTTGGTTTCTATCTCAGGCTTGAAGGGCTGCCAACTCCCACTAAAAAGCTTCCACCGGAGTCCACACCGTTTGTGCTATTCACAGGTTTCGAACCTTTGCAGGCGCAGCAGTACATAAAGGTAAGTCGATGCGCTCTCCTTCTGCAGTAAGTAGACATTCATTTGCAAACAAATTGACCTGGTTTAAAGACGTAGCTTTAAATATCGTCGGCTCTCAGGTCAGCAGGGAGTCCGTAACAGTAAATGTGCCTGACCAGAGTCATTTTCTCTGAACTCTATTGCCTCTTCGACAGCTCTAACCATCCCCGACTTCTTCCCTTTCTCTCTGTCTTTCTCTCCCCGGCTGCAGAAATTGTATGATCTCGGAGGGGAAGTGGCTGACAGCGCTCAGAAGTGCACTCATCTCGTCGCTAATAAAGTGACACGAACAGTGAAGTTCCTCTCCGCCGTGTCTGTGGTTAAGCACATCGTCACTGCTGAGTGGCTGGAGGAGAGCTGGAAAAGCCAGAAATTTGTGGGTGAGTAAGAATAATGTGTCTCATTTGGGTTTCAATCCACCCGTCTCGCTTCTTGTCCCGGCCTTGCAACGTTTACTGTGTGCATGAACTCGTTTCTATAGAAATGGAGGAATAGCCTGAAGAAATTTTAATTTGTGTGACTGTTAGTGATGCGAAGAGAAGAAAAGACTTTTAGCTGCTAATTGAGGCCTCAGATTTAGACATCTCAGTCATATGTTATATTTGTGTAATTGAACGTTTGTCTAGATGTGTTTTATTTTTAGATTTTAAGCTTAATACGATTAGTTTATTGTTATTTGTATGTTAAAGTTTATTTTATAATTTCAATAACGATTTCGACTATTATCCTGCATCTAAAATGCATCTAGCCAATTGATTTGATCCTCATATTGTTAAAAGCTAGTTTGATTAAAGCCGTAACATACGTAGCATATATTTATAACACTGGCGTTGCTATATATTGGAGACGGTTAGAAAGCTAGAATTAATTATCATGCGCTCAGTCAGATTTGTCTTTTTTTTTTCAATTAAATATTAATTTATATCAACATTAATTGTACAGTTAAAAAAAAAAAGTTAAAAACTGCAAATATTTGAAAACACAGTAGACATCCACAATTATGGTTACGTTTTGAAAGCTAATACATTTTGTTATAGACCTTGTGTTTATGTACTTTTATAATTATATTGTGAGTAAATTCGGGTGCTTTATTTAGAATTCAAATTCGAGTGTCAATAATTTTAGAACTGTTCTAAAATGAATCAGATATTTTACCAATAACATAACCAAAGTGAAAGTATGTGTGTATGGTACATCTGATATGTGAAAAGTTTTTTTTTTTGTTTTTTTGCAAAAAATCACAAACTAATGTGGATTCCTCATGTTTAAGGTCTAACACTTTATCATGCAATTAATATGATAATTTTAATGTGTGTTTGTGTGTAAACCCCAGATGAGCAGAACCACATGCTGCGGGACGCAGAAGCGGAGGTGCTGTTTTCCTTCAGTCTGGAGGAATCTCTGAAGAGAGCTCACTCTGCTCCGCTCTTCAAGGTGAGCCGGACCGTCGCTTATCTCACGCCATTTCAGATCTCACAGAGGTTTGCCTCATCTCTGCCTCTCAGGGGAAGTTTTTCTACATAACTCCAGGAATCTGTCCAAGCCTCGGCACAATGAAAGTGATTGTGGAGAGCGCTGGAGGAAAAGTGCTGTCCAAACAGCCCTCATACCGCAAGATCATGGAGCACAAGCAAAACAAGGTCTGCAGATGAACATTCACTCGATTCATTTTGCATTTTAGATGTACAGTTGTGCCTTTGTTTACAGGTTCAACTGGGGAGTTGATTTTGATCATAAAGCTGATTGGTCATTTTTTTTGTTTTGCTTGCTTTCAAATTTTGATTTACCGTGAACTAAATACGATGAGGAAAAAATGCCTCGAAACCACAAAAATAACAGGAATTTATATTTTCTCCCATTTGAAATTACACAATGTATTTGAGATTTATTTACATGCCTTCTTTTATGTGTCAAGCTTGTGAAATGGTAGGCACATTTTTTAACTCAAAATATTTTTTTACGTTATTTTCTTTTTTCTTTTTTTAGAAAATCTGAAATTGTAAATATGAGATTATGAGCTAATGATGTCGAAATCGTAGTGTGGCACAGTTTAGAAGACACTTCGCTGCAGCGACACAATCCATTTTGAATCTCTGTCATTCTGATACAAATCATTTCTGTGTCTTCCAGAATTTACCAGAAATTATTTTAATCACCTGTGAAAATGACTCCCATCTGTGTCAAGACTACTTCTTGAAGAACATTGGTAAGTGAGCTCACTGTTGCAGGGGTTTCTGGGTAAGTGGGTTTTTAACGGCCTGTATTTCTCTCACAGAGGTGTACACGGCTGAGCTGATACTGACCGGTGTGCTGACCCAGACCCTGGACTATGATTCATATCCTTTAAAAACACCCACATTTAACACAATAAACTGAAACCACTCCTGACATTTGCATGTAGCGTTGCAGAATTTTCTTAGTAGCGTCCTGGCAAATCATGTTCTCTGGCGTGACTGTAGATTGTTAGATTTTTGTGCTAGACGGTGCTGGTGTTTTATTTATATTCTCCTTAACATTCTTACATATAAGTTCACATGATGTCCTTGTAAGGATCATGGTTTGTCTGTTCCTCTGCTGAGTCTAATCCTCATCCCCTTTTAATGTACAGTCTTAATTTTTTCAACGTTTGTATCTTATTACTTGAATAATTATTTGTTACCACTTTATAAATTAATCGTAAATCCGAATAAATTACTGTTTTTTTATGCTTGTTCAAATGAAGACAATGTTTTTGTTATTTGTCATTTGCCTCATGGTTTTGGAATAAAATACAGATTTGTTTGTTAAATTGATTTCTTTATTTTTTTTTTTTTTTTTTTTTTGAGAATGCAATTTCAAGTTAAAGAATCCAAAAATCTGATATAGTTATTTAAGTTCATTAATTAAACCCATTCTTGTGTAAACGTGTGTATTGATAATTAGTGTAATTTTTGATTAAATAATCTGAGTTTGCCATAAAAATTCTTATAATAAAGTTGACCAATGACAATGTAATTTACAATAAACCAAACATTTGAGACATTTTTACAAATACTTTAATAGTAACTTTTCCCTTTAAATCCAATTGTGTGTGCGACAATGTTGGTCAAAGATGAAAGGTGACACGAGAGGCTCACAGAGGCTTCTGGCTAGTCTCATCGAGGCCACTTTCTGCTTTTAAAAGCATTATTCCTGATGGACAAAATTCAATTAAATGCTAATGAAGAGTTGGAGTAGTTACCGGTGGAAGGCCCGAGGTGATCCCTCGACTCCTGCGCTGGGTTGTGGAGGAGAGCAGCCAGTGATGCCCTATAAAATTGGATAAATTAAAATTTAGCCAGACAAGGTCATGCGCTAGAATTACAACAGGGGAAACGTTGGGTGGTTTGGCTCCGAGCTTGGGAAAACAAAATCTGGTACATTCCAACTAAATGTCAACTTTTGTGGAAATCTAGATGCTTCTCATTTTTGTTAAGTATGTACGTATTTTGAAATTTCTCCTGTTCGAAGGTTTCATATTCTTGGTGAGGCTGAGATGGCCTCAAACTCTTTTTATTTGTACTTTTATTTGGATTAATGCACAACCTGATTTTAATAAACTTTATCCATGATTAATTTTTTTTATCACATTCTGAAAATGTGTTTATACATATAAACTTGTTTTATTATTAATAGGCTTAATTATTTTTACTAGGCGGTACATTTTTATAACCAAAAGAAATGTATCAGAAGGATTACGTGTGTAAGCGAACAGCGCCAGATTGAAATGGCTGTCGCCTTCCAAACAGACTCATTAACTGCGCAGAATTAAAAATGCAAATTAGTGACCAGATCTTTGATTAAATTTATCAAACCAACAAGGAACTTGTGTATGTCCTCAAAGATTATGATGTTGATGCTCTTGTACAATAAAGCATCAGGAGACACAATAATTAATCTTAAATGCTAAAAGGACTTGCATTTTAATTACTCTTGTTCTCTCTGAAGCATCGTAGCATTTGGACTTTTCACTTCTTAATGGTAAATGTATTATAATACACAAATTACATGCTAATTAGTTGAAGTGTAGCTTAGGGATTTAGCCATTGAGAAATTTGCATAAGAACTAATTATCTTTCATTAAACTTAGATAATTACAAATCTGAAAAGGCTGGAAAATGGAACACGTGGCGTTCCTTTGTCCAGACGGAGTTTTCCTCTAATTGGCTGATGAAGTGTTTGTGTCTGTGGAGAAACATTCAGAGAATAAAGCACCAGTGATGAAGTCACAGAAGATTTGGATCAAAACATATAATTAAACGTCGGCTTTTCTCATCTGGCACGCAGAGCTCTTTTGCGGACGCTTTTTACAGCCATTCATGCCTAGACTTGAACCCTCATCCTCTGTGTTGCTAGCATCAGCTCTACTGTAAAGGAAAGTACGGTTGTCAGAGAAGAGTTTTCACGGCATATCTATGTCTTAAACAGCAAATTGAACCTGACATTAAAAGTGACTGATTTAATAGACGTGCCAATCACTGGTCTCGAAGGAGTTGTTGCTGTCCACATAAGAGCAGACTAGCATCAATCAGCTAATAATTGCTTTCATGCCTCATATAATGAAGTGACTGCTAAGGGCCAAAGGCAGACTGGCAAAATGGCTTCCGAAACCCATTTTTAAAGCTTTTTGTTCAAGACACCCACTTTGGTTTGTCTCTGATATCTCAATAGCTGTTCTTATCTGTTACTTAAATGTTAAAAGTCATCTCTCGTAATACAGGAACATCTACTATTTTAATTCAGTCTTGTTTTTTTTAGACCAACTTAGCAAAACACAAGGAAAAAAGATGAAATTGTAATGAACATCACCAACAGCCCTTTATTTGGTCACAGAAGAGTAAAAAAACAGCTTTATAGTTTTACACCGTCAAGAAGGAGATTTACAGTAAATACCAGTGGTAAATAAATGAGAAGCATGCAGAACATGTTCACATTATACATTTTTTTTGCTGCATTTTGCATATGTTTAAAGGAAGCAGCATAAAGATAAAAAGAATCTTTAACCATAGTTTATATACTATATACAGTGTATATATATAAATAATATATATGTATATATATACCGTATATAGTGTATATCAATCATGTACATTAACAGCCCCCCCCCCCTCTCCCATTTTGGCAGTTTATAGACCGATTTGTTACACAATAAAACTGGCAGTTTAGATTTTTATTTAGAAGTAGTTTAGATAAAATACATATTCACATTGTGTCATTATTCCACATTTTATCATGAACCATTTGCATATTCAAATTATGTGTGCGTGTGTGTGTGTACTACCTAAGTGTTTTACATTTAAAGGCAGAAGAAGCATGGATTCCACAAGACTTTGAAAACCCACCCCACATTTTATATAAAACCATCCCAAACTATTGCTAATTTTCATGTACTGTATTTTCACAGTAAACAACTGGAACTCTAACAAGTAAAGACCAACACTGCCCCTTGAGTGCACCATAAGCGGAACCAAATTCTGGACAATAGCAAGACCCCATCAGAACATGTGAAGCCGAAGCCCAGCGCAGTCAGAGCACACGGAGAAACAGGAAGCTCACGCCACATCTCCAGTAAAGGAAGCTGGTGCAGTAGTGGTCTTCAGAGACCGGGGGCTGCTGAGGTGAGGCATGTGTACGGCTCGGCCTCTCCGGCACATGGCAGTGGGAGACAGGAGAGAGGGGGAGGAAGGTGAGGAGGAGGAAGAGGTGGAAGTCGGAGAGACAGAGGAGGAAGAGGAGTAGGGGCTGGAGGAAGACGAGGAAGCGTAGGAATAAGAACAGGCTAAGCTATTCTGAGTGGTCTGAAGGGGAGTGGGACCAGAGGGAAAGGGGTGTGACGGGGACGGGGGTCTACAGTCCGACCAGCTCAGACTGAGACATGGGATTGAGGACTTGGAGGAACTGGAAGAGGTTGGATTTGTAAGCTTGTTTGAATTAGGAGCATGGCTGAAACTATGTTTCCACGAGCTAGGTATAAAGGTTGGGATCTTAGAAGCAGGCAAAGCAAGGAAAGCATGTTTACTACTCTTGCCAGATTTCACTGAACTCCCGTTAGCCTGTGAATAAAGATGCCGAAAGACACGGAACGTCAGGAAGGAAAAGATTTCAAACAGGAAACAGGAAATAATAGAGACCACTATATTCCACAAAATAGTAATACTCTACAGTAACGGCAACAAAAATAGTATTTTGGATTATCTTTTTTCCAAGTTAGCAAGATAAGGAAACCTCACGGCAAATAAACAAAATGAAATAATATCTTCATAATTAGAGGAAGTGCAAATGAGAGCCATCCCTACCAAAGCAAAATCCTACCAAAGATCCCGTTCTACTCGAGTTATACAGAACAGGCCGTTTGGGGTGGTGCATCTAAAGGGAAAGTTCCAAAGTTCTGCATCTTCATGCCATGTGAGGACTGTAACACCGGCAGCTCTACAGTAAAACTACCTGTCGGAATTGCTTCTGGGACTCTTGGAGCTTTTGTGCTTTTCCAAGTTTCTCCACGCTTCCGGGATGTGCGCGGGACTTGTGAGAGGAAGCATGACTTGAAGCACCAGAGTCATTGGAATTCTGTAAAAATCACCAAGAAAACAATGTAAGACACAAGATTCAATGGAATCATGAGTTTCAATGACTTCTTGTAGATGTGATTGGCAAGCGTAAGAACACCAACTTTTCCCAAAATTAGAACATGCATGTTAGTTCTCCCTCAAGACGTGTAGAGAGTACCTGAAAATCATACTTGAGTAAAAGTACATATACCTTACTGTGAAAATTACTCCATTAGAAGTTACAAGTGGGCAGTCTAGGTCTCAGGACTTGACTAAAAGTCGTAAAGTATACAATTTTAAAATAACTTGAGTATTTAACTTTAGCGGAAAAAAAAAGATGCGGACTTGTCACAATGTAACAGTGATTAAAGTAATTGGTAAGTGTCCATTCAAATGTAGTGGAGTACAAAAACTCAATCTCAAATATAGTCAAGTAGATAGTAAATGCTGCTTATATTTTTGATTACTCAGTACAAGTGCAAAATAGCCAATAAATGTAAAGTAAAGTAACAAAGTCCCTTTACTCAAGTACGTACTTTACACAACTTTACAGAACTTCCCACAGCACAGCGAGAAGGCTTTATGGCTTTAAGAAAAAGAAGAAAAAAAAAAACTTCAGCTTGATCAGAGAGTTTAGTCAGGCTCGTCGAAACCACAAAAAAAAAAACATTTAGAGAAGCCCAAGAGTTCCCACACAGAGACCTACAAAACACAATGTGGAAGATAAAAGGATAGACAACCAGGTCTTTACACCAGCCACCAGCAGGAGGTAAAGTATCGGAAACGGAAGACCTGTTTGGAGCTGGAGAAGGTGGAATTGCTTGAGGAGGATCGAGTCAGTTTGGTCCTCTTCTGTTGAGACGATGACTTGAGAGATTTTGACTTTAGAGAAGCCGATCTTTTGGTAGGACTTCCCTCTTCAGGTTCAGCTCGACTGATGTTTCTTTTTGCTTTGTAGCTAACTTGATCCGATAGAGCTGGGCTCATGTCACTTATGGTGTTTTCGAGCTGCTTGATTGTCTCCTCGAGACTGTCTAGTGTCTGATATGTGCTCTGGCACAGTTGCTCGGATGTTGTGATCTTCTGAGATGATAGCCTCCTGGAAGTGGAAACCTGTGAGTGGCCGTTTGACTCAGTCTCGACCTTGTTTGATTCTCTAACTTCAGTGCTGTTTCCTTCTGTGTCTTCATTGTCCTCGTACACGACTACCTGCAGCGTCTTTTTACCCGTTTTGGAGCCTGTGCGAAGAGCCTGGCCAATAGCTGCCAGTTGCTTCTTGGGGAACTTAAACTTAAATTTCTTTTTTGCATCTTTAGGGGATTCTGCTTTTTCTTCCTCAACGTCAAAGTTGGAACCGTCTACTGATTGCTGGTGTTTAACAGTGGTGGCATTGCACACACTGCCACTTCTCTGACTGTTTACCATGTTCTCGCTCTGGCACACATATTTTACCTCATTGATCTTCTCTTTGGTGTTGATATCCTCTTCGTTCTCTTCGTCAATTATCTCCTTTGTCAGCACTCGCTCTACCTCTTCCTCACACTCAAAGACGGTGGAAAGGCGTTTATAGGCCTGATGGAAATCCATGGGCTCATCAAAGATGATGATAACTGGATTTTTACTGTGTCCGGATTCTTCATGGGTGGACAGAGTTGGTTCTGCGCCCACTTTAACGGTCTGTACATCGGTGCCCTTGCTGTTCACCAGCTGTCTGTATTCTCCTGTTGACAGAGCCTGTATTTTAGTTCTGGTGACCCTGAAGGCAATATTGTTCGGTGGAGGAGGACCTTCTTCATCCGGGAGGTCTGGACTCAGACTGGCCTCCTCTGTGTATTTGTCTTGATTACTGGTTGAGCATGTTCTGTCTGTATGATTTGTCTGTAATGACCACAAGGGGTCAGTGTTTGTCCGGTGAAGCTCTGATCTGGGAGTTACACCACTGTTGAAACTCCTGCTGTCATATGAACGCTCTGGTTCTATGTTCTGAACATGTGTGATGCTCATAGAGAATGTCTCATGCCCTGATGTGATTTGCTCAAACGTTTTGGGAACTTCCTGTTTCTGTAACTTCAGTACAGATTGGGCTTTGAGCTCTATGGGATTACTGTGAGGGTTAAGGCTTTTCTGGACCTGGTTATCTGGGCCTGACAGTAAATTCTGGGGATTCTGCGTACTTTCATTTTGGTTAACTGTCTGCAGGGAGATTATAGACACGTTATCTGACATTAGCAAATCTGGCAGCAGGGAAATGTCAGAGGAATTTTCAGGTGCAACCTTTGAAGCAGGTAAAGTTTCTTCCTCTGACTCGGTTTGGTCATCTGGTGTAGAGGAGATGACTGATGTCTTTTCAGTTCCAGTGACATAAAAGAGGACCTGACAAAGAAATTAAAAGTCTTTGCACTTAAAACAACAAATCAGTCTAAAAAGCAAATTAATCTTATTTTAATTGAAAACAAATTTCAAAAAACATCTATACAGGTATTTTATGTATATATTCACCCCAGGTGAAGCAGCAGTGTCTCTCTCAGCTAGTGCATCTTCTTCAGATAATCGAGCAGCTGCCTAATAGAACAAGGATGTTAACACAACGCAAAAGTGACAGATTTTATTCATTCATATTTTTCAGACCTTGTAATTGAATAGTTCAATGGCGCCACCTGATGTTCATTTACAAAATTAAATAAACATCGGTCAGTCAAACCATCACAATTTAGCATTGGAAGCAGTGGTTTTAGCAATTAGTTCAATTTTATTAAAATATAACAAAATAAATAAGATAAATAATTATTTTCAAATAAAGTATTAAAATTAATTTTTAATGAAGAACAGCATGTGCAACACAAATATGCATTGGAATGATGCTCCAGCTACATAGTGCTAAGTGTGAGTGCGTGTTTGCACAGACATTAGATGTCAAATCTGGAACATATGTATATTAAAATGACTAAAATACTCTACTCAAATTAGTGCAGATGCTGTGACACACACAACATATCATTTTTATATACGGATATATTTGTACATACACGCCTGCATACGTGATTGTGCATGTAGACAGACACTCAGTCCTTGAGTGGACATCCCTTCATTCAAGCTGAACTCTGACTTTTGACCTATTTCTTTTCAGCAGTCAAAACCAGTTGAAAGATTTCGTAATACGCCAGTCACACGGATCCTCCCCGTTTCATATAGCTGTATCTATTAACATTCAGCGGGAAAAAAGTGAGTGACAGACCAGTGTTAGGAACGCATTCAAACATATTCCGTCTATTAGAGTCAGTAGTCCGGAGCTGACACGCATGAATGAGGGCTTTGCATATTAGTGTCGGAAGGGCAGAAGGTTATTGGACATGACTGGCTCTATCAGCACTAGGTTCGGCCTCAGTGGACGTTTGCACACATATCAATCACCTTTCTGTGTTACGGGTTGGAAAGATCTTTTATTTCAAAAGTTTGTTTATTTTAAATAAAATAGGTAGAAGCTCTAGCTTTAGCCTGTATTGCAGTAAAGCAATAGCTGCAACTACTGCACTGCCTATTACATGATGTGAACAATAGAGGGCAGAAAACATCAAAATCCTAGAAAGGAAACCGTGCCCGACAAGGTTTCTGTAGATGTTGACATTGGCGTGTTTGCTTGATCTAGAATCAATTTTGTCTTTGACACCTCCAGTCTGTTTATATTCCGGCAACTATAGTACCACGTGTTTGGGCCCATAAAAGAATTGTCAATTAATAATGTTGAAGGTGTTGGGGCTGTTTGGTTTGCTCACCTGTAACTCAGTGGTGGTTTTATCTTCCTCCTGTTGTAAGACGGAGGTGTTGACAGGGGGCGGAGTGCAGGGCTTGGGCTTGACCTCTGGGGGCACACGCAAAGGTTTGCGCTGCGGGGCCTCCAATTCACCCTCCTATAGCCAAAACAACCAGTCAAGTGTGACCAACCCTCCATTATGTCTCTCGAAACAACAAGAGCAGCTGGAACCTCTACTGTGATTTCCATCAAAACTATTAACAAAAACAGGTCACAATATGGGGGGGAAGGGCAGACCCCTGCTAAAAAAAACAACACCACAATGAGGGAAATGGAACAATTGTTGATGAACTAGACGTGCTTTAAACCAGCAAGTCACACGGAGAGCTTCTCACCACACCTATTTTTGTTGTGATTTTAATGGGAGAAAATAAAAGGCGTATATAACACTGTGACCTGAGCGGGCAGTTAGGATCACCTCTGCTGAATGTCCAGCGGTGAATCCTGTTCTGGAGGGGTAGGTTTTGCGTGGTGGGGGAGGGGGAGGCGATTTGGTGGCCGTGTCCGAGTTAGGCTTTAGTTTGTCAACGCTGGCTCTGTAAGGCTTCTCTATAGTTGCCTTTTGAGGCTTCTCCAAAGCGGTCTGGGCGGGTTTGTCGGCTTTGGCTCCACCGTGTGGTGACGCTTCTGCATGAGGTCAGAAAAGAGTTTAGGTCAGAAGAGCCAATGCAGAAGACCACTTTTAGTTCAGTTAAGTCTAAGACGGCCTGGGATTTAGCACCATTCAAACTCGGAAATGCTAGCCAAAGACATCAAATATTGTACTTTGTTATTCTGACTATAAAGCACAACATTAATAGTTATTTATTTCCTAATCTTTTTTCACATATCACATGTTGCACTTTGGTTTCTGAATAAAAGGGCGATTTTTAAACTTTTTTTCAGAATTTGAAGTGTGCCTCTACTGTACCATTTTTTTTTTAACTCTACCTCTACAAAATACATTTCTCAAGTTTAGTGTGCTGGATTATGTACAAATTTTTATGGTATTAACCCAAACTCTAAGACTGGATTATAACTTGCACTATTATTGATTGTCCATTTCCTAAACAATTTTCTAAAGGGTTTTTCCAGAATATAATGCACACAGCATATATTGAAATATACTGTACTTTACTTTACAGTCATAGCAGAGGGTTTCATCCAAAGCGACTTACAATTCATTACAATTTTTTTTACAGTTCAACAAATTCCTGGCAATCGAACTCATTATTCAGTGTTTCAAACACCAGCGCTTTACCAACTGAGCGGCTGGGAAATCTAACCGTAATAACCTCTTTTAGGAGGCCCAATTTTCAACCTTTCCAACATGGTGGCCTTCTAATAGAGGTTTTACAAAATATCTTTTTAGATTTTAGTTGTGCTTTATAGTCTGAAAAAATGTGGTAAATCGTTCCATGCGTTTCAAGTGGAAGCTAGATTTTTTATGGCTAACCTACCGGGACATAAATAAGAAACCCTTGATTTAAGTAAATTCTGTAACATGCATGTTGTTATCACAAGACATCCCAATTTCATAACTCAATGCTTGGAAGCCTTTAAACCTACCAGTAAGTGAAGAAAAGAAAAGTGAAGAATCCACTTCATCACCCAGGACACTGGAAGGATGGGAAGAAGTAATTTCCTCCCGGTTGCTCACTTCCAGATGAGGAATGGCCTTTATGAGGTTGGTTTGTGTCTGTAGAAGAAGCCTTTCCAATTGGTTCTGGCCCTGAAGACCAGGTGAGTGAATGTTGGCCCCCTCTGCTGCCCACTCTGACTGTAAAAAATCCCACCAAAATTGAGGTAAAATCACAGCTTTTCAGTGTTCATGAATATCATTAGTAGGTGATATCTATCACGATTTTATTATGCTTGTCTATTCATCTCAGCCATTTAAAAGTTACAATTAATAAGCCATACCTCTTCAGGATCCGTGCTGTACGCGTTGACCGCCGTCATTTTGGCGGACGATCCACTTGTGATGACAACCGGAATCATCTGGGCTTCCTGGGTCTGCGGTGCTGCTCTCTTTGTCAAGCCCGGGCTGTTGTCTCTGCTTCTGGGGCTGACCTTGGCCACACTGGGAGAGTCTCGACCATGGGTGGGAGTGCGTGGGGGGCTTGGGTGATGGGAACTGATGGGTGGGGTGTGGACATGGCGCACAGTGACAGGAGAACCAGATACAGCATCAGAACATCCATCTTGGGCGTGTGATGAGGCTGAATCACAAAGATGTTTGGTAGCTTTGTTCTCCTCTATAAAGGCAGTTGAATCTGAAGACCCTGCCCTCACATGGACTTGGTCAGAAACATGGTTCTGGTTCTCAAAGGCATGCCTGCAGAAGTAAACAGGATTACAACCAATGCAATTTCATGACTAAAAGCATCCTAGCTTTTTACCTCCTCAATCCATTGAGAGTTTCAGTGAGATATTGGACTCTCCTCAGCATCGTGTCCATCCTGTGAGGTTCCTCTTTTAGGAAGTGCACAGCATCCACCTCCGTCCTCAGCACGCTGCGCATTTTTAGCTGCAGAGCTGGGTACTCGCCTGGAAAGGTGTGAAAATCAATTATAATATGTTCAAAATAACATAGTGTGAGGAAATAAAATACCTTTAAGCATGGTCAAAGCTTCACCCACTGTTCGCAGATTTACCGCTACTTTTTCTACATCCCCCACTGTGACAGGTCGCTGGCTCATGGATGAAATAGATTCCCTTCTGAGATTTTCCACATCGTTTTCCAGCGCGCTGTGATTGTGGCAGAAAAATAAAAATGCGGACTAGTTCTTTAGCTTTGAACTTCTAATTTCAGTATAAAAGATCAGGCAATTTCACAGTTCAACCATGGAGTTTACATTGACAGTGCGAATAAAAACATAGAACTGGCCCAGAAAAAGTAATTATAAATGAAAAACTAGTAATATTTAAAAATACAAATATTTAAAACGCCTTAAAAACTGTCATTAACTTGGTTCAAAACAAGATGTTTTTCAAGACAAAATGTTTTTTTTTTTAATTTACCTTGATACACCGAGAAGAAATATGTATGTTTTTACACTGTGAAAGTAAATGCGTATTAATAAAGTACAAATAATATATGTCGTTTATTTATTTAATTAGATTTTTAAATGCATTTTTTTTAATTATGATGTCTGGGGAACGTCTGCTAAATGACTGTAAAGTTAAAGTTTTATGTTTACACACTGAATTTTGATACTTTTAATGAATATAAATGTTTAATTAAATAATGGTTTTATCGTATCTCAAAAAAAAAAACTAAATGTTGCTTTTTTTACCTGGGACTTTAAGTTTAAATTCACATTTTTTTTCCTTTGAAATTAACTCCGTACCTTGCAACATGCAGTTTTCAAAACGCTAAAAGGCTGTTGTGCTAAATGCTGGGAACAGTTTGACGTGCTGTAGGCTTGTTTACTGTCGACTCTCAGCAGAGTTTGGCTGTGTAAGTAGAGACGTGAAACCAAAAGTCTGCCTTTAGTCAAATACCTTTAGAGGATCATCATAACCAAATGTTCTGACAAGTTCCCCAATGAAACATTTGAGATCTGTGGCTTGGTGGTGGATTGATGGTCATGACTTTCACAGTTAGTAGCCCCGTGAGAAAAAAAAACTCTATTTTCCTGGGATTAACCAGAGGGGAAACTTGAGGCTTTTCCCATGATTTTTTTGACGTTTGTCGTTTTACAGCATAAGCTTGTTACAACAAGTTTACAACAAATTTAGCAATCATATTGGTTTAAGAATAGAAAGACTATAATTTGTGGAATAAAACATACTAATGTTTTGAGTAGACTGCAACCAATCCTTGCTTGTCTTTCTAATCCACATAATATGTTCACATAATAATGAGTGATTGTGACAGAGAGAGTGTAACAAAGAACCTATACAAGTCAAACTCTCACAATGACTTTTTCACCAAGTCTCATTGTTTGAATAAACTTGCCTTTCACCAAGGTAAGGAATGATTAATTTACACTACCAAGGAAAACCAAGTCTATTGCTAAATATGTAAAATTAGTTATTTGTGTATTTACTAAGCTCACTACATTTGAATGAACACTCGCTGTTACTTGTTATATTGTGATTGTGCGTGACAAGTCGCATCTTCTTTAATCGCAGTTATTTCTTGGGTGGACGAGGCGATATCACCATCTACAGGGGGCTGAAGGTACTGGATGCTGTGGTGAATTAGGGGTTGCACTTTGTTGCACATTTGTTTTTGACTGAGATTGACATTTTCTTCAAGTCTTCACTCAAGTCATTTTGGAATTGGTGACTTGTAACTTGTAATGGAATAATTTTTGCAGAAAGGTATTTGTACTTTTCCTCAAGTATGATTTTCAGGTACTCAGGTACACCTCTGCTCTTTTATGAGGAGATTGTGTCAAGATACAAGACATTGTTGTCTATAAACTAGTTCACAATTTTTATGAAGCTGTGTTGTCTTACCCGAGCTGTAAGAGAGCTTTCTCCTGCACTCTCAGGTATCTGTTCCGTTCTTCTTCCACATGGAGTTTCTGTATGTGAACTGGATCCTCACGGAGAAGCAGTGTGTCTGCAACCTTTTCCGAGATCACTAGCTCGGCCTCTCGCAGCATTAGTCTCATAGTTTCTTGGTTTTGAATCTGTACACGAGAGGATGAAACAAATGTTTGAATTTTTGTTCATTTGATGTGTCGTAAACATCACAGAGTTTTATAATTGTTGCTATTGAAACGGATCTAGTCACTTGTAGCTGCTAGGAATGTCAAGTATGATTCTCGTTGTACCTGCGTCTGCTTGAGGAGGTTGAGTTGTAGTCTCAGGTCAGAAACATTCCTCCTGAAAGTCGAGAGGCTGGAGCATAAAGCAGAGTCTTTAACGGCTGACTGAGAATGTACAAACCAAGCATCTTTAAGCACAGTTGGGTTCTTAGCTTCAGCTCCATCACCATCACCAACTGTTGAAAAAAAAAAAGATTTAATAGATGTATAATGCTGGTGACACAATGTGCATTTACAATAAAATAAAACATACAGAGTTTGAGTGAAATTCACCTGTATCCACTGGAATAAATGGCGAAGTGAGCAAACCAGTGTTGCTCATGATGTGAGTAGGAGATCCCAAGCTTTCTGATTTCTCACTGAAATTGTTTTTAGAAATTGACTTATGTTGTGAAAATTAAATACAAATGAATAAATAACTAGAATTTGAATCTACCTGGAGGTTCCGTTAGCACTTGTGTTTGATCCCTTGAAAAGAGCGTGCTGAACCAGGCCCGTAAGACTGGCTATCTGCTGCTCCATGGCCTTTATTCTTTCACTGCCAAAAAAAATACCATACAACAAAGTTAAACGGTCTGAACCAATTTTAATGTCTACAACAAAATGTCCAAGATGAGAGGATTCAGTTCAAGAATATTTTAGTTGTAGACTTTCTTCCTTTAACACTACTCACGTCTAACATAATAATTAAATAATAATAATAACTTAATTACTTAAAGAGCAGAAAATGACTTAGATATGTGTGGAGATAAGTGTGAATAAAGCTGGTGAGGAGAACAACTAGTTTTTCCAGTTTAATGTCTAGTCCATCATAATTTTAATAATTGAGTATTAAGAAGCATAATAACAGTTTTTTTACAGACTGAGTTTAAGCTCTGGTGCTCTGATTCCTGGGATTTTTTGACCGCTTTTTTTTGATCATTTTTTGAAATTTTTTGATCATGTTAATTGACTGCGTCCAACCATTTTCTGAGCCCGTTTTCTATTTCTGGATCACCAGGAGCTCTCTCAGCTACTCTACACACATTCACACGCTCACTCACCTAAGGGCAACTTTCTAGACTCAAATTCACCTGAACATGTTTTCAGACTAATATTAATGTTGCGCCTCACAAAGCATTGTTTTCTTGTAGTGTGTTGTGATAAGTAGAATCACTCGAGTAGAGATTCTTTGGATAAAGAGTTAAAAAAAAAATCTCAACTTCAATTCACTACACTGCCTTCAGACAATCCCTGCTGTGTAATCGAGTACAGAAAGCAGATTTTATTCATCAGTAAAGATTAGTTTGTGAACTGAAGCATGTTTTGGCAAAAAAATCCTATTTGTGAACGTGTTTGTGAACTGAGGTGTCACAACCAACATTTTTTTTAAATGAGATACTAATCTAACTATAATTAGGATTATTCTAAGAATAAATGGGATACAAACAAGACATATCTAATTAGTTTCTTATCTTTATAAACCAGAAGAGATTTGTCATTTTCCAATTCATTTTTCCAGTGAGCCAACAGTGTTAATGGATGAAACAATCTTCAAACTTATTGTTTTAAATTAATTATTAATATAATCCACCCATCCCATCCCTCCATGTACTACCGCTTTTTCCATTTCTGAATCCAATCTCAGCAACTGGGTTTGAGATGGGACACACACTCTGGCCAACCAAACACAGACACACACATTCACACATTCATTCACATTTTTTCCGTTTAGCACATGAATGTTTTCTGTACAGATCTCTCACCTCTGAGGATCTTCAGCTGACATGTGTCCTGGAAATGGCCTTTCTCCATGACCCGGCGGTAGGTCGGTAAAAACAGGAGAACTGGTTGATCCAAATTTTCCTCTTGCCCTGTTTAGCGCCTCGATAGTGCCATTACTGTCCTTACGGAAAGACCTTCGAACAGGTGACACCCTTTCCACCGCCACTCCCTGTGAGGGGATGTGGGAGTTTTGAGCTGGATGCATGTCAATCATTCTGACCTCATTAATCCTCTGAGGGGAACCAGGGGGAGTTTTCGGACAAACTGAGGTGAGCTGACTCTCAGAGTATTTGCGTGATTTCTGTCTGTAGAGGGTAAGCTGCTGATCCTGGCCTTCCATGTATGCTCCTGCAGACTTGATAGAGGAACGATGCTGGATGTATGCAGCTCCATCTGGAACATCTCCGGAATGGCTGCCCTGAGAAGAAGCGATGCTGAGTCTGGCTTCAGGTTGACCATATTGTTCTCCGTATAGCACGACACTCTTATTGTTCACATCCTCGTCTGGTTTAACATCCCGTCTCTCCAAAATGGCACTAGGGCAAGGAGTGATGGAGCGGCTAGGAGGCATGGAGGACAGACGCTCTCTGGGTAGAGTAGCTCCAGCTGTCAAGGGAGCAGAGTGACCATAGGGCATCCTGGAGGGAGAAGAGGGCATGGAGCGAGGTGTAGGTGGAGACATGGAGCCATGGAGTGGATGGATGGAACTATGAGGTCCTGAGATAGTGTGAATTGGGCTATGACCTCCTGGGTGCTGCCTGGAACCATAAAGCCTTTCTCTTGTGATCTAGAGAAATTAGACGATAATGAATATGAATAAGGATTACGGAGTTGTTAACAACGCCTTAACTTGAGAACAGGCTCAAATGCTGGATCAGCAGGTGCCTCAACTGAAATGTCCTTGAGCAAGACACTGAACCTGTTTCACATGCACTTCACGGATTGGATGAGTTAAATCAAGAGCTCAAGTACGTTCGAACCATATTTGGCCACTTTCCTCCCTTTTTTGTTTGTGTGTGTTCATTTCATTGAATTCTTGTGTCACAAACATTGAATTTCTTTCACTTTTAAGTTTGCTTATTATTGAAGTGGTTTGCTTTCGCCCTATGAAAAGGGATTTTTGTTACGATTTGAATTGTTTTTAAAAGAAAAAAATATTTTTATTACTGATTTTGTAAACCAACTGGTGTCAATATATTTTTTAATCAATATATTTTTTATTTCCATTTAGTGCCATTATTGTCACTCAATACATTTTTTAAAAACCTATAAACTTGTAAGGTGCAAAAATATAAGGTGCACAGATTTGAATATATTTCTTATGCACCACTATGCTTTTTCCTCAGTGTTGTGATTGTTGTGAATGATTCTACAATCAAGCAAACCTCTTGAAAATCACTGGTGCAATAACCGAACACACATGAAAACAATCTTTCTCCCCAACCACTAATTTTTTCAAATGTAAAAATGTGTCCATTTGATTTTTGCTCAAAGAGATATTACAAAAGAAATTTGACACACAAAAGCCTGGCCCAGACAATTCTTGTCTAGCGGTCATGCTTAAGTGTGCCATAATAAGGTCAAAACAAATCCTCAAAAAACATCTTTAGACTTTCAGATCTAGTTTCAAAGAAGTGGGTTATGTCCTACATTATGTCTTTAAAAATGTGAACATTTTAAAATGTAAACCCTTAAACACATTTTAAACACTTAATTGCTTTTATATTTGCTAACCGGAACAAATTCTCATATTTATTATCATGATGAATCCATTGCTTTATTCATTAAATGAAAAAAATCTTTGCTTAATTGAATAAAAACGTCACCATAATTGGTATAAAGCGGGTATTTCAATCTCTGTTTATAGGAATCAATAAAGATTGTTAATATAAATCACTAAAATAAATTTTGGTCAGACTAAATCAAACGGCAGTTTAGAGGAACAATATGTGCTGAAAAAAACA
Organism: Paedocypris micromegethes; assembly: GCA_028031935.1. NCBI lineage: Eukaryota > Metazoa > Chordata > Actinopteri > Cypriniformes > Paedocypris > Paedocypris micromegethes. The sequence continues at coordinate 25,214,609 of CM051493.1, forward strand.
GACGCTTGAGTAAGCAATCCTGCTCAGACATGTTTGTTGATGAAATCCAATTTGAGTGTGTTATTTGAGCTTGATGGTGCATCGTCCTTTTACATCTGATTTGTGTTCTTAAAATGTCTGGTAATTCTTAAAATATCATCAATACCTAATGAGTATGACATTCCATTTTACACCTTTGTTTGTGTAGAATAGATTACATTAGGGAAAGACTTTCCTGCTTCCCATCAGGAGTAATCAGATTATATAACTGAATGAATGAATTATTATAATACTGTATCTTGAACTCTACATCACTCTATCAGAAACTGTTTTGTTGTACAAAGTCTAGTTGTAAGAATTCACATTTTTTTTCAAAGTTGTCTAGTCGATTAGAATGCCTTGAAGAACTTCTAGCTCCAAGCCAGGCTGACATGAAGAGGGCACTAACCACTTAAATGTCCAAGTTAAGAATCTTAAGTTCTACACTCTTGAAAACCATCAAACCCAGTTAAAGTGCTGAAAGAAAAGCCCTTGTGGTGTGTTTGACAACACTTCCAAATGCAGAAAACTGAGACATATTGTTCTAACCTTGTCACTCACCCGTGTATCTGCAGTACCGGCTCTGGAGCTGTGACTGAAGGCCTGGGCTGGATCTTTGTGGTACACCTTCAGGCAGGATTGCGATGTGATGCTCCTGTTATCAGAAAAACAGCAGTTGGATTTTAATACTTCAAAGATCAAATGCAATTTTCTCTAACTCATTCATGTGGAACAGTGGAGGGTGGTGTTTAAAACCCCAAAGGTCATTGGGTCAATTCTCTGGGAACAATTCAAGTTGTTAACCTTATAATACTAATACAATTCTGTAATACAACCAAAGTCATAAATGAGATTTGCAAAAATGTATTTTACAGAAATAAGATTTAATAGGTGTAAAATGTGTCTGACAAATTACAAAAAAATGGATTTTCACACTGCAACTTCATGACGAAAGGCGAAAAGCATGTCAACACAAGCTCATTCTACAAAACCTGAAAGCTTCTTCAGAAACCAAACCCATGCTGCTATAACTATTGCATTCATACAGGAACAGGTTGATCACACTCTGGCTAAGCACGTGTGCAGAGAAAGGCGTGGAAATGGGAGTCGCACAACAATCATTCAAAATATGTCAGGTCTGTTTTTAATTATTATTTTTACATCGAAAAGCCATCGTATGGTTGCTCTGCAAATGCAACTTTTTTCTGACCCTGAACTATTTGTTAGATATATTCTTGCATATAATGACTGTAAATGTTGGTTTTATTACAATAACAAAAGCAGTTTAAACACTTTAATAAAGCTTTGGCGCTATAATTGTTTAACTTACCTCACATCAGGCAACTCATAATAAATATTTCTCATGTCATCCTTGATGTATATAGCCACGTTTGGAGATTCAAGGGTCTTCATGGTGAGGTGCTGGGGGAAGGCACGGACGAACAGGGCCCTGATGGTGTCTAAACCCGTCAGTTCATTGGGCAGACGGACCTGTTTGGTCTCCTCGTTATACTGAAGGTACAGCACACCTAAAAGAAAATTCACAGGAATTTTTCTTTTCTAGTGAAAAAGTTGTTTTTAATAATATTTATTAACTTGACTACTCAGGTACTCAACTATATGTAGATGTATAAACCAACCCAGTAATCTCCTCCCATTACTCTCTATCTCTAATGTTAGACACAGAGAAACATACATTTACCGGTAATGTCAAATTTAATTAACAAATTAAACAGGTAAAATTAACCCATTTTATTATAAATGATCAATTATACTAGGCCTACAACATTTGTTTCTATTGGTATTATTTGGACAAACTACACACCGTAACACACAAACTACTTATCCCATAATTTGCCCACTGTGGATGCAATTTTATCGCTATGGGACAATTAAAAGGCTTTTTCAATTCAATTCATTGCTTTACTGTAGCTGCCTTGCCTTTTATGAATTTTAATTGTAAAATTTGTAACAGTTACTTCAAAGCACTTTTTAACGCATTTATTTTCAAGTTTTGTTTTTTTTTTTTTTGCTGCAGGGTCATAGCATTTGGATATGTTTTTATGAACGACAAATTATTTAACAATATTTAAAGGTTAAATTGTTTTTCTGGAATATTGTTTCTTGTGTTTATATCCATATTTATGTAAAAAAAATATTTTTTTATTGTGTTATCCTTTTTGGCCCCCAAATTAAAACATGCGTTTTCAGTTTTGGCCACCTATGCAATTGAGTTCTTCCATTTTGGGGTCACAGGTAGCGACAAATCCATGACCTGGCAGGAATTTAGCCTCCCTTATTCAACTGCATGCATGTGAAGGAAACACAAACACCACAAACAATGGCCCTGACCAGTGCTGGGAGTGAATTTGCACATTATAGTAGAGACAATTGCCTCCTTTACTGTATTTCACAACAATAAAATAAAACCAACAGACAACAAACAAACAAAATAGACATTGCTGGAGAGTAAGCAGAGATCAAAACAATCAATACCTAATGACCTGTCCTTGGTTTGGTTGGGTGATTTAACCACAGGAAGACTGGCTCGAGTGCGGATGCCTCGTGTAAACGCGGAGGGGGTTTCTTCCTCTGACATGGTCTGCGAAGAGTTAAGGGAAGCCAAAGAGAGAGTGTCTCCTGGCTCCCCGAATGCAGACTGAGATGTTGCCCCGTACACAGACCCCCTGATCTAAAATTGATATTTGAAAAAGAAAGAGATACACAGTTGAAGACATTCATATGAGAAACAGGCAAAAAGGCAAAAATCTTATTTTTGTGATTTTGAGAGTCAAGAAGCCAGATTACTTTGTCAGAAACTTTAATGATCAATAAAAAAACAAGCCTACAAAAGGTCAGAGATGAAGGTCAGAGAGATGCTAAACCTTCATTTTGAATTAGTTGTTGACCTTTAAACGTTTATGATGATTTTATTTATGCTTGAAGTTGAGTTAATCTATAAATAAATTACACTTTTGAGTATTTATTTATGGAGAAGTCTAAATATGGATGTAATTACAGATCTTAATCCAACCCCGTACAATAACTAATTTTAACCATTTATCAGGAATTCATCATAGCAGACACATATTCATCAAGATTTACTTGCTTTTATTTTCACAATTATCCTTTCCTCAAAATAGGCAGAAGATGTGTTTGTTGAGTCAAGAAGAAAAAAATGTTAAGTCCAATCATAACGAGACTTAGCGGAGGAAAAAATGGGAAATACGATATTTGTTTTTCTAATTTCGAGTGAATGTGGCATAACTGAAAAAGCAAAGACAATGGCCAAACACTGGATATGTTCTAAAAAAAGATTGTGATTTGGTGGACTGTATGTCTGCGCTTCCTGGCAATACGAAGATTAAACCGACACAAGTCCACCGTCTCATAGTTGGGGCATCTCATCCCGACAGCAGCACCCTCACTGACCTGCTCCAACATGTGCGCCTGTCAGATTACCACCTAGCATGACCTGCAGGAACCTTAATCCTCCTTCTATACTGCTTCATTTTCTTCTGAAGCTTAAGTGACAACAATTATGAGGTCAGGACTGAAGCACACAAACACAAGTTAGACTGAAGTCTGACTCGGATAGTTTCCTATCTAAGCCTCTAGCCAAACATTGAGATTATTAATTTTAGATCTTTCAACAAAGGGCTCAAGTTGTTGCTACTGAACACATTCTTCAATGGCTCTGGGTATCACGCAACACAGTTACAGTTTTAAAGTTGATGAACACCTTGTATGAACTGCTTTAGATATTTCAGCAACTCAATTCCGGTTTTCAGAAAACATATACAGCAACTATGTTATATGCCCAGTTAACCACTATTCACGAGACAGCTGACCACATTTTTACAAATCTGTGCTTGCTGATCAAAAGGGTGTTCCAGCAGTTCACAATTCATTGTTGGCACCTTTTCTTCTCTTCAGGTCCAGGCCGAGACTTGAAAGAGCTGAATGTGAGTAAACGATGTTATCTTTGCACAGGTGTCGCTCTGTGGGTCTCCAGACAATTGCTCGAGTGTTTGCAGAGGCTGCATGAAGAGGCCTTTATGTTCACAAAAAACATTCCACTCCAGCTAATGATACAGTGTATTAAGTGTACTCTTAAATAATTGATGAAAGATTGCTTGCAAACTGATAGTTACATCCCAAATGTATCATTGTTTTGACCACAATGATGTGAAAGAAACCAGATTTAATTGACACAAACCCTTACTGAATCTGTTCCATGTAGACAACATCATACTGTAAAGCGAGGGTGGGCTCGAGCGTGGGCAGTATGACCGGTTCACTGCACTTTACTTTAATCACAGGCAGATTAATGGCCAGAGAAAATTGGGACCGGTTTTAGTGCCAGGACTTTATTATCCCAGTAGGGTCAGATAAATCAAACTTAATTCTTCCCATGTCTGAAGACTGCAGACGAAAGAAATGGAGAACAAACACAGACTCGCTCTTACAAAAGGGGCTTCTGTTTTATGATGACACTTGCAGTATAGCCCACATCATGATGAAAACTCAAATGTAATAAATCAGCTTAACGAATAAGGCTGGATAAATTAGTGAATAACATCATTACTGTGTAAAGATCATTAACAAATCGTCTGTCTTCAGACCCAGAGAACAGGTACAACAACTCTTCTGTTTACAAAATCCACCTACACACCCATTTCTCAATATTATGGTGACATTAAATACTCAATTTGTATAACTGTATAATTAAAGCTAACATTTCAATATCTGACCTAGATGTAATTTTATTACACTACCTATAAGAACTTTTACACGCACATATTTGCCGAATCAGGATTAGGATTTTACCTTGATTTGCAGGTCAAATGCCGAACTTCTTCACGCAGAAGCTCGGACCATAATCCAGTTAAAAAAATGTGAGAAAACGCGAGACTCCAGTGTTTTGTTTTGAATCTAGAGTTGTACGTTGAGACAAAAGTACGTCTCTGCGGTCTAAGGTGATCTGAAGTGACGCAACTTCAGCGTCTTCAGGCGGACACACCCATAATTGAAGTTGAATAACTTGCTGGTCAACAACAGCGAAAAGACGTTGCGCATTTAAATTGCACATTTCACTTTTAGGAATGTTCTGTGTTGTCGCTTAAAATCTTTTTCAGTACTTCAGTAAATCGAATTGCAAATTTATAATCGTTAGGAAAAATGTACAAATTATATTTGGAAAAATACATGATATGTAATATCTAAAAGTTTACCTAGACTTTCACAATTTTCTACATTTGTAAAGCGGTCAAATTACTGGAATTTACCGCGATTAGACGTTTTTATTAGTCAGATTTTGTACCTTAGCGCACCCATCTGGACAAACATGGAACTTGCAGGTTCTTTCTGGTGTTCACTTTTTATATTTTACTTCATTATAATTCACAAGACAAAAGTGGCTTTCAAAGATATTGTTAATGGTTTACTTTGTTGTTGGTCCTTTTAGATATTACGACACCTTACGACATCTCTCAAGCTTAATCACCCACAACAATGCTTCAGAAATGTCAAGCGGAAACCAGAATATATAAAAATGTCAATAGCCCTTTAGTGCCACAGAAAGGCATGTAGAAAATAAAGATGTATTAAATGTATGCACTAAAAAAACATCTCCTTCAGGCTTGAAAAAACATTTTCAATGCCTTTAGAAAACGTGTAAATGCGTTTAGAAAACATGTGCCTTTTTTGAAATACAGTACTACTGTATGGGATGAGAAAACACAATAAATATACTTAGAAACCAACTCATAGCTATGCTGTTGTTGAATAGGATTCTTATTGATGATAATTTCTAAATAGCTTTTGAAATAAATCAGCACAACAGAATCATGCAAATGAGCAAAGGAGCCCCCATCAAGAAAGGAGGTCTAAGCCAAGTTAAAGCTTTCTCAAACAGTTCTACACAAAACTTCACCTGCTCTCTGAGTCTTTCCTGGTGGCCCATGATGACCGAGACATGATGAGGATACTTCTGCTTCAGATGCTCTAGAAAAGCTTCTTTCTTGAGGTCGGTGTTATAGGGCTGCATGGCGATCACGTCTCCAGCCGTGCGAGGGCCTCCGACTGTGTGTCTCCTCGGTACCGTACAAGAAGACCAAGGTTCCGGCTGGTCAACCTCATCAGCACTGCTCGGCTTTCTGCTGTGGCTTTCCAAATCCTCGTGGGAGTCTAACCTCTGGTTGCTCTTCACTGGTTCTTGAATTAAAAGCATAAAAACATACACAAAGTACCAGATTAGATAAGGGCACTCAGTAGGCGGCTGTACTTGGCCTGAGACCTGCAATTAATTAGTATGATAAACCACACAGTCGAGGCACTGACCATGCCTGGAGTCTGACGGCTGCTGGCCAAGAAAGCGAGTAATGAGCAAACAGGCCATTTGTTTTTCATAAACAGCTTATACCATGCCAAAAGAGCACATCCTGTGTGACGGCTCATTATCGAACCAGACTGTGTGAGCCGAGGCCCTTCATCTAGTTCCCGCTTAGCAAGAAAATCCTTACACTGTCATTCCTCAGGCACATAAAGATTGTTGCAAGAATAAACCAAGACCCTATGAAGATACAAAGTAACGTTCAATCAATTTAATGTTCAACTGAGTTTTAGCAGTCAATTATAGACACTATGTACAGTGTCTGTCCATAATTAATTATTGATCTATGATTAAATATTTTATTATTTAATGTAACGGCCTGGTAGCAAAAAAAGCAGAGATGTAATGCCAGAGTCCATAGTGATGAGAACACAAATTTAATAGCAAAACTGAACTTAGGGAATATGGAGTACCGGAGCCCTTGTCACGGGCTGTCCGGTCTCTGTATTGTCACCGATTCTGTTCATAACTTTTATGGACAGAATTTCTAGGCGCAGTCGAGGCGGAGGAGGGATCCGTTTCGGCGACCTCGGGATCGAGTCTCTGCTTTTTGCAGATGATGTGGTCCTGTTGGCTTCGTCGGGACGTGATCTCCAGCTCTCACTGGATCGATTTGCTGCCGAGTGTGAAGCGGCCGGGATGGGAATCAGCACCTCCAAGTCCGAGACCATGGTTCTCGACCGGAAAAGGGTGGAGTGCCCCCTGCAGGTCAGAGACAGGGTCCTTCCCCAAGTGGAGGAGTTTAAGTATCTCGGGGTTTTGTTCACGAGTGGGGGGAGGATGGAGCGGGAGATCGACAGACGGATCGGTGCTGCGTCCGCGATAATTAGGACGCTGCATCGGTCCGTCATGGTGAAGAGAGAGCTGAGCCAAAAAGCAAAGCTCTCGATTTACCAGTCGATCTACGTTCCTACCCTCACCTATGGCCACCAATTGTGGGTGGTGACCGAAAGAACGAGATCCCGGATACAAGCGGCAGAAATGAGCTTCCTCCGCAGGGTGGCTGGGCTCTCCCTCAGAGATAGGGTGAGGAGCTCGGCCATTCGGGAGGAGCTCGGAGTAGAGCCGCTGCTCCTTCGGGTTGAGAGGGGCCAGATGGGGTGGTTCGGGCATCTGGTAAGGATGCCCCCCGGACGCCTTGCTGCTGAGGTGTTCCGGGCATGTCCCACCGGGAGAAGACACAGGGGCAGACCCAGGACGCGCTGGAGAGACTATGTCTCCCGGCTGGCCAGGGAACGCCTCGGAATTCTTCCGGAAGAGCTGGAGGACGTAGCTGGGGCAAGGGAAGTCTGGGCCTCCTTACTGAGGCTGTTGCCCCCGCGACCCGGCCCCGGATAAGCGGCAGAAGACGGTACGGTACGGTACGGAACTTAGACTAATAGGTAATGCAATAGTTGACAGACAATGACTGACAAACTGGTCTTAAATACATAAACAAATGAGGACAGGTAAAATTGAATGAAAACAAATGTGACTAACTACAGTTACTTCTGTAACTTTGAAAAGTCTCTCACTCTTCAATGAGAAAAAAAAAGTTTGCCTTGTCTTATCTTGTTTCATCCCAGAAATCCAATTACATATGGGAATAATCCTTTTTATTTCAAACTTTCATTGCAAACACTTCAGAGTCAAAGAAGTCATTTGCAACAATGTCTAATCCTTCTGAGAAAAAATGTAGAATAACCTTTCAAACACTGTCTTGCAGAGCACAAAATAATAATGAATAATGTGCACAAACTTTTCCCAGTGCTGTATGACAAGTTTGCCAAGTGCTGTACTGTATCTCAAAACGGTGAAGGTTATTTTTGTGTGCAACCTATACATCATTCATTCTCTATTTGATCAACCTTTAAACAAATGTGTAATCAGCATCATGACAAGCCCCAAGAGGAAGGGCAAGGTCACTGTTGTTGAAATACTTTATATCTGTCCCTGAGGAGCTGATTTGTAAAAGCCCAGTTTGTTGTTTTTGCTAAACAGCAAGAAAAAAAGGGTGAAAATATTAATGCAGTATTGAATAGATAGAGTGTTACTATGAATATTTAAAGAAAACCTTCAACCTTCCACTACCAAGAGAAAACAACATAGCAAACACAGAACAATACGCATGCTACACATCTCTTACATTTCATTCAAATAGTGAATTACTAGAATTGTAACGCATGTTACAATTAATCCTCTCAACAGTCTTTCCTGCTGTTTTAATAATAATATTATTACAAAACAACAGATACATAACTTGTAAAACAAAAATGAAAAAATTATTTTTTATATTTATGTTATGCTTCATGTGTCAATTATGCACATAGTTGACTTTAACATTAATGACATTAATAATGTTTTATTCTAATAATAATAAAGATTATTGTTTTTTATTCTAATAATAATAAAGACTAAAGATTATTATTCATGGTGTGTATTATTGTGTCAAGAAATGTGAGTGTTTAATATGTGTGTTTTTGGCAATGCCTACATTCTAGGTGTTGAGCTCACTGTGATAAGCAGCTTTAAATACTCCTCTTGGTTCTGTTAACTGTTTACTTGCTAAAGCTTAAATCGTGTTCATGTCTTTTTATAGCACAGCAACTACATGTTACGTAACTTAAGGAGAACCAAGAGTAAAAAAGATATTCAAATCCAACATTCAAGTGAATAATTATTTCACCCAACTGTACATAAACACAAATTACTGACAATGCATATTGCTGCAGATATTTGATATTTTCAATTAAAGATTTCAGTTTATTTTCTAAAAGTATAATTCTAAATAGTGTTACGCTAATTCTAAATTGCCTACCCTAGTGCCAAACACATCTTGATGTTCTTGGCATATCTGGAAAAAACTCTAATTGGTTTTGATTTGAGAGAAATCTGTTTTTAAAAAAAATAATAATACCTCGCAACTACGCAAGTCAATTTACCATTGTAAAATGTTTACTTTTAAATTTTATAATATTGGATACAATTTCTATTAAACTTATCTGCCTTCATTTTATTATTTTATCAGTATATAGTTGAAGATTGTTATGAAAACAAAACATTGCATAATGTAAAGTTGTTCATGTAAAAGATATAAATGTACAAAAGCGAACAACTAATGTAGCTTCTGCTTGATATCTCAACTTAATATAGGAAACAAACAAATAAAAACAAACAAACCAAACAATGTTTATAAGATTAGAATTTTTCATTAACTATTGCAGAGAAAATATCAGGACACCAGTGTCAACACAGTCAGGAAATATATCACCCGGCCCAGATCCCCTTCCACAATTCTTTCCAGTCATTCAACCTTGACTGTTGTTCCTGCTTCACCCACACACACTCACCCACCCACACACACACGCGCACACACACACCTACACACACTGCATTTACATGATTTTTTGGTGTTTCCACTATTGACTTACATACATAACAATGCGTTCCTCACGTCTATGAGAATGAATATACACCCTTATGCTTTTATGTTTTATTCTCTATATATCTTATGTATTGTTATATTCAGAATTCTAAAGAGTAATGTTAATCTTGATTGTAACCAAACTGTTTGCTCTCCACTTGGACTACAACTCGGGAAGTTCTCATTGATAAGCTTGAAGCCTCAAGTGCTTCTCATGTGCTCACCAACTCATGTGCTTGTTTATTAATTGATAACACCTCATGCTGACCGCTCGGGACAGACTCATCTACTGTCACGTTCTTTGTCTCTGGCTTTAAATTGAGAACCAAAAACCCAAAATGTGAGAGATGCTACGGATCTTGAATAAACCACTCTGTTATACTCTAACACTGGTTTCCTTGCTCCCTACCATCTCTCCGGATCCGTTCTTGAGAGCTTCTACACCAGAGAGAGAATGATAACTGCGCAAAGCCGTTATAAGAGAAGAAGTATTTTGACTTAAATAATATTACAGAAGTCACCAAATCTAACACCGTCTCCCCAAAAACCACCAGATTCCCTCTAGCCTTAACTCAACTTATATTTAACATCAGAGCTGAAATCACACCTTGACCCTCAAACAGGCCTTCAAAGTTGTGAGGCCTAGTTGTGTGACCATAAAGCCTAGTTACGGTTAAAAGCCTATACCAGTTTGAGGCCCCACTTTGTTATAAATGCCTGTAGACACACACACACACACACACACACACACACACACACACACACACACAAAGACACAAACTGAAATCAAGATGGTTACTGGATATTAAACAGTTTAGTGACTGTATTTAATTTGTGCTCTGCAACTTGTCAAGTCTACCCATGTCAGCAAAGCAGCCGCAAAGAGCAAATCTCTCTCCCTCTTACACTAATACCATGGCTCAAAGGAATTAGGATGATGTGCGGTCATCAGCATTTCTGCAGACCTCACTACAATTAAACTTCGTCCGTGTGATTTTCAAGAGCATTTAGCTATAGCTATTGCCCACATTTTAAACTGGACATCTATAAGAATCAAATTACTGTTAATGTGTCACATGTCATAAGGTGTGTGTGACATGTGACACATTAAGCAGGATTCAACTGAAGAAAATAGCTGAACCAAAAATATAAATATAATTGTATTATTAAATCATTCAAATAATTTATACAAATCGACACTTTTTCTGAACATTTCACTAAGAAATTGATTGTTTAAGTTTTTAAATTTTTTTTCTTGCATTGACATAATAAACCACCACCACATACTGAGCAAGGCAACGCTTATTTCTATTGCCATTGTATATTTACACAATGTAATTTTACATTAAGTATTTCAGAAAGAATCAAACTCACCAGCTCTAAATGTTCTCGTGGTCTGTGTCCTGTTGATTGTGAGAGTCACATCTGGTAAAGCTATCGCAGCGTCACATAGATCCAGTGTGACTCTACGTATACGCAGGGTCTGTGAGTGACTGAGCGCCTCCTTGCTTTGACTTACCTTTGTAAATGACCAGCAAAGATAAGTCAAAGGTGACAAAAGGTGTAAGTGATTAGAAAAGGCATTTTTGTCTTTAACAAAAAGCTCAATGAACCCTATTGTAGTCTGTCAGCGAGGGGTTTCTTTTTCAGCAACAAAACCTGACAGTGACCCCGAACAGCCAACAACAAGACTTTCATCAGTGCTTTTTAAAAGGCAGATTGTATTACAAGTCTATCTTAAATGAATAGTCTATCTGTGAAAGAAAAAAAGGATGTTAAACAATTCCTTGAATTTTTTCCAACCTTGAAATAGATCCAGCATACAGTGTGGAAAAAAACTAGACATGTTTCCTCTACTTCCTCTACATTGAGAGCTATGAGAAACATAGTAGTTGTAGCTTGAAAATGACAAGTACATTTCTAGAATTGTACTTTTTAAAAATAAACATTTACCCTACAACCAAACCCTACCAATCTAGGCATCATTCCTTCCCCACTCTTTATCATTTCAAAAATACAACTACCACTACAGATCGAGTCGTACAGTCCGGTGGGCACAACTGACATTTATATAGAGAGTACATAACATTTTAAGTCTGGCCTCTTGAATCACCATGATGGAAGCAAACTAAAAGTTCATCAGTGTTTTTCGATGTTTTAAACTAATCAGACAATAGAAAGATAGTTTTAATACAGATCGCTGTCACTTATTTTCTAAGGAAAATCAAGTGTGGGATTTATTCTGAATGCATCCATACATTAACCATCTGTCCAACTTTCTATCATCCATTCCTCTATTCCTCCATCCATCCATGCATTCATAATCTATCATCATCCACCATCCATCCAACTTTCTATCCATCCATCCATTCACCCATCCAATCATCAAACGTTCTATTTTTCCATCCATCAATCAATCTATCTTTCTATCTATCCATCTCTCCATGCATACATCCATCCATCCAACTTTCTATTCATACATCATCCATCGTTTTAGCAATATATTGTAAAAGCTCTACAATAATTGTTATGATTACAATTGTTGATATGATGAACAATTATTATGTAAAGAAAAACATTATGGAAGCATTATATGAAAGATTGTAGTACCTTTGACCTGAATCGAAAATGCTGCCGAAAGAATGAGACACCTATGTGTGACAAGGAGCAATGCAGTGCACGGGGGGACACAGATGTAATGATGGCGGAAGAGGGTTGACAAAGCCAAGCTGATTGATTTAGTTCACTTGAGCCCTGGAGCAGGGTTCTCTGGACTGCAATGGTTCAGTAGACTCTCTCAGTGAACAGCACACACCACAAATAGCACAGGAAAGGGGGAGGAATTCTTCAAAATTCAAATACGATACCGAGAATTGTCTCTCCTCTGGTATTTCTCCGTATAAAACCTCCTACTGATGTTCAATGAAGATGAAGTTAAGGAGGTTAAAAGGTCGTGAAAGAGGGACTAGTATTTGTACACTTGATGTGATGTACAGTCTCTGTAATCTATCTTAACACATATTTATAATTTCTGCATTCCAATATTCATTACTTTGTTTTCCAATCAAAACACCTTTAGTTTCAGCACTCGGATTTCAGAATATGAAGGACAAACGAGAAAGCACAATTTATTTTTTACAGAATTTACGGTTGTCCTTACACAACGGATACAAGATGCTTCAGTGGTTTGAAAGATATTTTAAAAGACAATTTAAGTCAACCATAAAGGCGGAGGAACATACTATTCCTATCCGGAACAAAAGTAATTAGCATACAAATGACATGTAACAACTTGAATTTAAAACAACAACATTGTAACTTTTTTGTTACATATAGATGGATGTACTTATTATACACAGTTGACCCAGAGATTTCAAGATTTAATTTGAAAAAGTATAGTTCATTAAGATCTAAAACAATACAAATCTAATTTTATCACATTTAATGAATGCATCTTATGAATGTAATAAAAGTAAAAAATAAAAGACCAAAAATCTATATACGTACAGCATTTTTTTTATTAAACTTTGCGTAAACTGGGAAAACACACACACACACACACACACACACACACACATTTAACCTTAAACTTAAAAACAAATTAATATTCCAACAGGACCACAAGTGATACAGAAAGTGGACAGAAAAGTAACTGGGCAGTGGAGAAAAAACAGGACACGGCCGCCACACATCCTGCATGAGAACACGCTCATGTCAAGCCAGATCAGTTCCTGCACACACACTGATATAACAGCACATGAAGATCTGGCTAATTCTTCTATCACAGTAGTGGCAGCTGCAGAGCGGTTACGTAACTGCTGAACTGAAAGTTGACAAAAGCTTGAATTGTCACTTTGCGTGACAATCATTAACTGAAACAATTATTAACTGAACTGTGTGAAAGTATGTACGTATACCTAAAATAAAGAAATATATTTCAGTTTTTTCTGGGTCACGTGAATACACTCCCTGAATTGTTGACCAACCAACAACTGAACCAATCACGGAGCTGTAAATCGGAGAATCCAGAGGGAATTAGCTGGTATACTTTTAGTTTGTTGACACTATACTGGTTGCTGTTATTTGTTGTTACGTTATAGGAGGTGACCAGCCTAAATGATAAAAGTATAAAAGTGCATTTGAATTCAATTGCAACAGGTAAATTGCCTTGTATCAAATGTTCCCAAATGCAACTATACATGTATAAATCAACTTAAATTGATTATCATTACCATCCCCATTTATGTTTTCATGTGTCTTTATGATTCTGCATTGAATAACATGAAACCGAGTAATGTGATTAATATGTTCACTTGCTTGCTACTACACTATTCAGAAGAAAAAGGCTTGATATTCCTCATCGTGTATATCTAAGGTGTCACAGGAAAAGTCATTTTCTTTAAATTAATTTACGATTTATATCAAACTGACACAAACATTTTTTAGGTACAATAGTAAGAACAAACAGAGGCTTTCAGTTGTATTATTATTAAACATGTAAATAAGTGAAAACTGAATTATTTTAAATAAATTAAATGCATTTGATGCTCAAAATAAAGAAACCATACAGCTTTAAGTGACTGTGTCAGAGAATGCTGGGAGTGTTTCAGCACTGCTTGAATTCCTAGAACTACAGTGTGGATTGTTCCTCTGTAAAATTAGTTGTCCTATAGCAGAACAGATTGAGTTTTAGTGAAGGAGCACTCATGGGGAAGGGGAGAGTGTTGCTAAAAGTGTCCGTCTCAGGCAACGAGTCTATCACCTATTTACGACATGACAGTAAAAATCAGTGAAGGGATGAAACCATTTCAGTGTTTGAAAGTCACTCACAATAGTAACAATAATCTTTTTACGGTTAAACTTCTAACACGCCAATCCTGGGTTTCTCAAGATAAAATCATATACCAATCTCTGAAAGAAGAAAACACAACTTTTAATTCTAAATTAAAGGTTTAAAAACTAATTCTCTAAAAAATTGCTTAAGTTTGTTCAATTAAAATACTTGTAAAACATGTAAAAATGTTTTCTTAATTCAATATTATTACATTTAAAGGACCACGTACAAAATAAAAACGTCCTTGTGTTTCTTTTCACATTTTTTTTTTCAATAAATTTAACTAATGACTTGTTTAGGTTGGCAGTATTACCGTAAATAAACTTAAAAAAAAAAAAGGTTTTTCACATATTAAATACTTTTCCTTTTTATTTTGTAAATGGACAAGTGGACTGTGGACTGAGGGCTGAATTATTGTTTTTAGATGGTCCCATCGTTTAGGATCTTGTATAATTACCAAATATACCTCTTCTACCTTTATATACTAAGATAGTCTGTTTTGCCCAATCCAACTGTCAAAATGTGTAACTCAAATGCACCAACATCATCGGAATAATTGTTTCTTACACAATTAGAGGACAAGGAAGTGCACAGATTATTAAAGCCCTTCTTTACAGCAATTTATTTGAGCTTTTGAGAAAGATTTTTACTATATGTTGGACTAATAGTTTGTGTCTCAAACTTTTTATTTTTCCAACAAATTTGAAATATATTATATACAATATATTCAGAATTTGGTTTAACATCGGTGGGTTGCAAGTCGATTTCACATGTCTAAGTTGAGTAAAAAGTAGCCAGAAGTATCAAATAGTCTTTTTATTATTTAGGTTAGCGTAATTAATAAATAAAATGATACTTAATATTTGCTTATGTAAACATCTACTTACACAAGACACAGTGGTCACTGTTTTTGCAAATATAGAACATAAATTGTCAACTACTTGATCATTTTCTTCATGCCACACTATGAGTCATGCTGACAGCATGATGTGGGAAAAAATGATGATGAGGAAGGGAATGTAACTAATCAGCAGTGTGAACAGAGACAGTCAAGCCCCTGACTTTAAGCCACATAATAGAGCATCAGTCAGACCATACGAGCGCACTTATGTGCCTCCATCAGGTCACCACACAATAGGAAGCTGGTGATTGAACAAACTTTGTCTTTAGAAAACAAAACACACAATTTGTGAGTTACTGTAGTGAGGGAAGTATGGTCATCCACCACACATACTAAAATAATACTAAAATTTAGAGCAGTTCTCTATTACTTTACCTGCCATTGAGTCTGCTTGAGTGGACAATGGCTGTTGAGCTGGTCTGGATCTCACAAGGTTGCCTTCACTGCCGGCTCTCATCAGCCTCTCGCCGACTACCAGCATGTGTGAGCGGCTCTCTGGGGGTTCCTTCCGAGATTGCTTGGAGGACTTGACAGAACGTGAAGGTTTAGACATGTCCTCGGTTCCTCCCAATCTCTTTTAGAAATCTTCACAGTCCTTAGCATGAACTTTGCAGAAAAGCAGACGTCCAGCGCAGGGTAGAATTAGAGATAAGGGAAGACCTTCAGCAGCTACAGGCAAAACAGCTGAAGTGACTTGACGGAGAAGTCAAGGATGTTATATTCTCTCTTGCAGCATGCTGATGGTGCACTGAGCACACGGAGAAAACATCCTTGCGCTTGAACACTTATCCCGCTCTGGGGAAACGATTCTTCCAATAATCCAGCGCTAAGTAAGCAGAATGTAATCTGCTTGTGTAGTTGCTGGTATAACACAGTACTCCTAATGCAGGTGTAATCTGTGTTTAATCGGCATGCAGATTTAACCAGAGAGTGATCAGAGAGTTGATGTCTTGCTGCTGCTCTGAGTCCAGTGGACAGCAAAAGCTAAGCCACATTCAGGGAGAGCAGAGAGACGGGATGGAGAGAGAGAGAGAGAGAGAGAGAGAGAGAGAGAAGCTAGTACAGGGGGAACGAGAGGAGAGGGGGCTAATATACGGGGAAAGTGAGGAGGGAGATAAATAGAGAAAGAGAGAGAGAGAAACAGAGAGATAGAGAAAGAGAGATAGTGTAGAACGAGACAGAGGCTCATAGAAGGGATAAAACAGAGATAGAAAGAAAGATGCTAAGAGAGAGAGAGAGAAGCTATGAGGGGAAAGAGATGGGACAGAGGAGGAAGAGCGAGGGGAAAGAGAAGAAGAGAGGCTGATAGTGTAAGCGAGAGCGGATTTTAAAAGGGAAAGTGAAAGAGAGACAGCGTGAAAAGGAGAGAGCATAATTGTGTACATTTTGGAAAATTACATTTGCAGAAGAGCTTAAAAACTTTTATTTCCCGTTTATTATTAATAATAATATTATTATTATTATTATTTTAAATTATTGACTTATTATTTTAATAGTTAATTAGTCATGTCTATATGGACTACAATACCCATGATACCCATGAATGTGTTTGTAATAATAATAATAATAATAATAATAATAATAATAATAATAATATGAGTATTTATAGGGCGCTTTTCACAGTTTTAACTGTTTCATATGTATCATTGGTTTCACTTGTCTCAACATTTGTTAAGTGTATTTAAGTTGTCACCTGTTTTCAATTGTTTGTCAGTCACCATTGCCCTACTGTGTTCCAATATTCTCTGTAAGTTTATTGAATGTGTTTTTTTTATCTTCACTACTTACTGGTTTTCCTGCTCCGTGGCAGCCTTACTAGTAATAACCATGAAACAAGTCTTTTTCGTGTGCTAAAAAAATCCCAAGCAATTATTTACATTCAGAATTTACATTCAGAGAAAAAGAGATTTTTAAAACAATAAATTAAGTACATATAGAATTTCACTCAATGGCAGTGGTGTAAAGTACTTGAGTACATTTAACACATATTTACATTATAGCAACGATGAATCTCCACTCACAAAACTCAATCTTGTCATCACTGCAATTAGATGGCACCCAAGTCTTCCCCGCAGCACACTTGCGTTATCTATGAAGCCTTACTGTGTCTTAATCTGATCTAAAAATATCCCGCTAGCACATGGTTCAGAGAGTTTATGCTGTCAGAGTTCTCTGAAGAACAAGGGTAAAATGGCGTTAATAGACGTTTATTTTCAGCCTCTGTGAAGAAGCTCGGCTCTGGGAGTGAAAGCCTGAAGACAAGTTGGACCACACCATGCAATTTGCACGTGTCAACTTTTTGATACAGCGTGTGACACTTGTAATGCTGTGGCTACATTGTGTTGTCTTACAAAAGCACATTCAGCAGTCCTGCTCAGCCTCATCAGAAAGGTCACTGTCTGATTTTTGTATTTATTGAGTAGGTTATATAAATAGCATGAGACACACACAATGTATACATCAATCTGTTTACAAAAATGGAACAAAGACTGTGGACTTTAAATGCTCTGACTGTGCTTGCTTGGGTTTTCTCAGGGTCTCCGGTTTCCACCCACAGTCCAAAAATACATGCATTTCAGACTTGAAAGTGTGTGTGAGAGTGCAAATATGCGTGTCTGTGTATCCTGCTCTGAAAATGGTTGGCCACCAATCCACAGTTAGGCGCCAAATTCCCAGGAATGGAGAAAGCTGTAAAAAATGAATTGGATGCGTGTATGTACCATACAGGCCATACACAATTCTTGGGGGTGAGATTAATTCACGGTCATGATTGAGATTTTCTGAACCACAACAATAACTACAGTTTATACACATAATATGCATTTCAATTTCAGGCACACGGTTGACTATTTCTTGTGCTTATTACTCTTACTATTATTCTTTTCTATTTATCTCTCTCTCTCTATCTCTCTCTCTCTCTCTCAAGTTTAAGGGGGATTGCAAATACTCCATCACTGATTGTCTGTGCTTTCAGGAAATGAGTTTTCATTCTCTTAATATAGGTGGTCTTTGCAAGAAGCCAAGGTCAACTTGTACACACACTGACTTTGATCCCACAAGTGCCCAAGTAACGAGACAAAATAGCTGCATAAAATATATGCACTAGTTTGCATTTACAAGATATATATGTAAAGTTCAGTCATTTGAATCTTGTATTTTTGTGTCTCACATCTCTTTGTGTCTATCCCCTGCACTAATTTCACGTCACCTTCTTTTCCTTCATTAACTCCACACGTGAAGAAATGCTGTAGCTGTGTCACAGTCTAAAATAGGCCACTCTGACTAAGAGTTCATACTGCATTTGATTAAAATATACTGTCAGCCCCTTCCCTCAAGCTCATTACACTACAACCTGCTACAAATAAAATAAAAAACGTGCTGATCTTTGACTAAAAATTGAAGATGCTAAGGTGTTTGCTCGTCCTGAATGCAATGTCTCTTGTGTGTCTTCTTATTTTATTTCAAGAGTGAATCCCTCCCCAAGGCTTCTAATCCAATAGCTTGCAGAAAGCCAGCTAAACAATTAGTGAGCATTACACACTCATTAGAAATCACACGTCATGCTACATCACTTCTGTTGGAGAATAAAACCGATCCTACCAAACAATTGATCTGAATGGTCTTATCTCTGTCGGAACTTCTGTGAATTTAATGTTCAAGTCAGCTGGACCGCATGAAAAAGTGCACGTTGAATTAACAGCATCATAGACACTTCAATCCTTCAGAAGCCTTAATATCTCTGTGCCAGATTTTCTTCACATAAATGAAATTGTGAATTATGTGAGTTTGTCACATAAGATGCTTAACTGAAAACTGGTGCATACTAAAAAAAAACATTTAGATGCAAACATGTAGTGAAAAACACGTTTCACTGTTGTCCCACGTATAATATCTATGTGATGAATACAATTTGAATTTGAAACTAAAGAAATATTTCACACATTTATTTGTTTTTTTTTTTTTTCTAGAAAACCAAGGCCAGATATTTTATTGTTGAATAAATCATTTTATGCAGTTATGAATAGAACATTTTATTTTCACAATAAACTACAAAAAAAAAAAATATTTCAACAAAGATATTTTTGGGGATTTAGTAAAGGTTTCTGACGCCTGTTTTGCTGTGCCGCCCCCTAGCGAAACATTCCGGAATGGTCACACGTCACAAATGTTTGGCCGATTATGTACGACATCGAATTTAAATATTATTATAATTGTTATAATTACATATCTTTATTTTAGACTAGTTTTTCTCACTTTCACTATAGACTAAAGAATTGTTTAATCAAATGTAAGCCATATGTCAATACAAACCTCTGTCATGCTGCCAACTCCAACTAATTAATTTCTCTGATTATTCAGAATGGAAGCTTAGCTTAGGATTCTTTTGTTTGTAATACAATTTTGTCCCCTGCCCCGGACGTGCTCTCTGGGGGCTGGCAAGTCTGGTTTTGGTCTCCTATAACCAATCTGGCCCTGATTAGATCTCATGGGGTTTGTCAACTCTGAAGCATGCGCCTCTTTTTCCGAGCAGGTCAATGCATCGTCCCTTTAAATACATCACATTGGTAAATTTTCTTATAATTGAATTATCATTTGATTAATTGATTATATGTACAAAACATGGGTTTGTTCCTTTCCCGGTGTTTTAAGTTTCGAAAATTATTCAAATGCAATATAGATGTAAACGACAATATATGACCATTTTTAATTGACCAGTGAAGGGGTTAATTGGCTGTTTTCCTATTTTAACTGCTGCTTAATAAAATAATTCCAACAACCCACTGACCCATTTTCCACAGTAAATCTGAGGATTAATGCGACTACTGCTGCGCCCATATTGATAACAAATTAATTACAAAAAAAATGCTAATGAATGATATAAAGAAAATGAATAGTTGTGCTTTAATTAAAGTATATTAAATTGTTACTATGCAGTGTTTAAAACATAGTGTTGAAATAATTTAATTAAATGATAATAATTTACACCCTTACTTTGTATTTTTATTCTTAGTTTTAAAATTAAGTTCACAAATCATTAAGCTATTTAATGGTTTGGGTGAATTCATTATTGTTTCTTTGCGAGTGGAGAGATTGTCTGACCAGTGGAGGGCAGCACAAAATGAGCTTCTTAATTGAGTTCTTTACAATAATTACATTAGATAAGCCTACTGGTAGTGTACTGATTGGTTGTCTGTCATTTACTAACAATCCCCATGACACTGGTGCAAGCTAACAAGAGTGTTTTAATTATTTTTGTTATAAAGAGTCACACTGACATCACACACACTGACGTGTGTCATCCATCAATCGACCATTAAAGAGGTTGTTGCAGTTTGTAGAACATGCAATTTATTAAATTAATTCGTTTAATAGAGTTAACAAGGATGACAACACCTTTTTCACATTGATTCGTGGTTGAGGAATCAAGTTAAGTGCAAAAAACGGTTGACACTAAATAAACAAATTCAAACATATTTGCTTTGCCATCTTAAAAACCGTCCTCACGTATACAGTTTCCTGAAAATTCGTTACCTTTATGTCTTATAAAATAATTTATTAATGTTTAAACTGTACACACACGCACGCACGCACGCGCGCGCACACGCACACATACACACACAAACATTGATTTACGAAGTCGTATTTAACAAAGTTAATAAGACAAAGAAAAAAATCACACGGTACACAAATTACCGTCTTTGTAGAAAATAAAGATTCTGCATGAAGCAAAAGCATGGTCAAAAACCACGTGAGTCTGTATTTACTAGGATGAACGGCACTGGTTAATTAAAGAACCATATTGTCCCGCCTCAGGGCAGACTCTTACAGTAGAAGCAACGCTGTCTCCGCGGGGGAGGGGGACATACCTAGAGTCTGTCTCGGCCGTCTTTACACCATGCAGAAGAATATTTCACAATCAGGGATTATTCTGTTTAACCAGACTCGAAGAGATTATGTTATCTAGACAGACTGCAGAAAACTAATCTGTTTTAATGGACTTTTCTTGTCTGAAAATGAAGAGTGTGTTTTGTGAGACGTCAAAGTGCACAATAGCATCCCTGAGGGGCAAAAACAGTAATATCTAATGATCGTTTACATTTTGATAAAGATTTTTAGATGTTAAAGATTTAACATTTAGATGTTAAGTAAACAATTAGATAGATTTTAAATGTTGTAATTATTATATAATTAGTCACTTTTGAATTAGTCTATTAAAATAGATATTTATATATCTGAAATGTATCATGAATGTACTCATTAATTTCACATGAGTCAAAAATAATATTGTTAGCCAGTGTACGTGGTTGCTAGCTGTGCGCATGCGCATATCGTAATTATCAAAATGTATTGTCAAATACAGCTACATATATATTTAGTTCACAACTACTTTAATAGACACATTGTAGTTTTTAACTTAACGTGATTGGATGTTTTGATCAAGTTAAATATCTCTTAATACTACTGAAGCTCATTGGAAGCTCATTGCATACACCAAAACATTTTTTTTTGCTGGAATTATCTCATAATTATGAGATACTAAGTCATAATTATGAGACACATAAGTCATAATTATGATACTAACTCATAATTATGAGATACGTAAGTCATAATTATGAGATACTATGTCATAATTATGCGATACATAAGTCATAATTATGAGATACTAAGTCATAATTATGAGATAAATTGACGAATCAGCGCGTCATTCAGAGGTCAGTATTTTATTTTGTTTGTTTTTAATAAGAGGATACACAACATTTCCAAACTTAACATTGTTTATTAAACAATGACATGAATGCACCCAAAAAAATGAATTAAAAAAATTAAGTTACATTTTAAATCAACGTATTTAATCCGATGTTACAAGAACACATTGTGAATGTAAGCACTGCAACTTAATGAAGCATTAAGTTAAAATGAAGCATTAACATTAAAAGCGTTTTCAAGCCTCAGTATTTCAAGCATTAGTTTTATTTTTATGATATTTCATAATGTTTTGATAGGCAAAAATGTCAGAACACCGGCTATGAATGTCCCGCAACTTTCACGACCTGCCGAAACACAACGTGCGCGCGGATCACGTGAGCGGCAGTAAGTACTTCATAGAAAACACTGGCAAACATGAATAAGCCATTCTCAATAATAATAATCATTACTGTTGATCAAGTTCGGCCGTTGAAGCGTCTCAATAAAGTCGCTGTTGCGGCCATGTTTGTAGTGCAATGAGGTCATGAATCACCATGTGACCTCTGAAAGACGCGCTGATTCGTCGATGTATCTCATAATTATGACTTAGTATCTCGTAATTATGACTTAGTATCTCAAAATTATGACTTACGTATCTCATAATTATTACTTAGTATCTCATAATTATGAGATAATTCCAGCAAAAAAAATGTTTTGGTGAATGCAATGAGCTTCCGTACTTCCGTTTTATCCAACATCTCAATATATTTTTTATTATTTAACACTATCGTCACATCAATTTATTAGATACAAATGTGCAATCACTCTCAAGTTTGGAGCTACTCAAAGTTATCCATAAGCTCCAGCAACTTTTTTCGGTAATTCCTACTTCTAAGATATATTTGTGCATCAGTGATCGTTAAAGTACGTTCACTATATTTTTGTAGTAATAATGAAATTCAAGCACCGAATGCTAAACTTGAGCAGGTAAATATTAGCATTTAAGATTAGCATTTCCCCCCAAACAATATTAGAATATGTCTTCTGATTCTTAGAAGTTTTTTCTGATTCTGAGTTTTTTCACTTGCATTGGTTCATCCTTGCATGATGTGATAAATACAAACGATGCGCTGGGTTGGATCGTTTTGCAAACGTTGCTCTTTGCTACAAAATATCTACACAATCCATCAGTTACACGCATCCTTATACATTCCGCGTTGTCGTCCATCTTTGAAAAGTGCACCACCAATCTTGCGTAATCCCCGATATGCCCGACGAACCCATTCATTCTGCTGTCTTTTCTTCTTGTGAGTTCTCAAGATTCTTCTAACTTTGGCAGAGAGTGGATTGTTGTCTGTGGAGGTCATTCGCTGAGAGGGCATATGGTGGCTTTGTGCTGGAAAATAGCGCTTTCAGGAGTTCTCCAACCTGCAGAGTTAAACGTATAGATCAGACTTGTGGTCAAATAAACACTCATAAACTGAGCTAATCTTGACGCTGACAATTCATTTCGACAATTTTTGTAGCAGTTGGGCATGGTGAAAAATGTAGCACAACACAAGCATGCATTTATTTAATGTCAGGAAAGAGCAAAACGTGCTGCTTGTGTATTTTACTGTTGTTGTTGTTGTTGTTGTTGTTGTTGTTGTTGTTGTTGTTGTTGTTGTTGTTGTGGTTGTGGTGGTGGTGGTGGTGGTGGTGGTGGTGGTGGTTGTGGTGGTGGTGGTGTTGGTCGTGTCAAACCAAGGATGCTTTTATGATTCATTCAGAAGACATTTAAGAACATATTGCAGCAAGCAGCAATGGTGGTTTCAAGCCTTTTATGAAGTGTGTTGAAAAACGGTAACGCATAATATACTGTATTTGTCTACCATATACAAATACATACGTGTATAGCAACATGCATGAAGCAAACATTTTTACACACAGTACAGAAACGTCCAATATCCAAATACACCCAAATAGAACTCAAATGTAGTAAAACTAGATGTTTACATTTTGCATGATGTGTGACATGACACTCGGGCCATGCGAGATTTGCAAAAGCTTGTGGAATCAAACACAATTAATATTTCAGAAATACTTAAAACTAAAATTAATACAAAAATCAAAATATAGTACAATAAACATAATGGTAACATATATTAATAAATAGGTGCCAAAACAGTGCAAAGACAATTTTGTAATGTGCAAGTCAAGTCATGTTTTAAGTACGCTTTAAATATTTAAAGAAACAAAACAACTTTCTAAACGTTTAAGCTCACTTAATTTGTTTAACTAAAAATCTGTAACTTTAGCTTAACTTAAATCTGTGGTCAATTTTCATTTTTAAATTATGACAAGGTGATTGTGAACTGGTTTAGTTGATTTTGGCTCAAACGTAGACGCATTTACTAAAACAAATACTAGTGCAAAATGATCTTAAATTAATTCACTTCCTGTTTAGCTGAAAAATCCACAGATAGTGGTCAGCAAAAATAACAAGTTTCTAGGGCTCTGTTTATTTGTGTGTCTATAGAAGAAATACGAGGGGGAAAAATGGTGTATCTATGTTTTCAAATCGAGTATAAAGACCTGAAACACACGCACATGTGTGTGTCATATTTATACATTTATAGTTTTTTGTTGTTGTTGTTTACTGTTTGTATCAATTTACACTTTGCTGAGGAGTGTATCTAAGCTGTTATTCATCTTTCGTTGCTTTTGATCAGTAAGACAGTAATGACTATGTAGTGGTGAACTTCATTGTAGCCTGAAGTACGAACTGGAGCGTTGGAGCCTCAAGTCATGGCTAAACACTAATAAAAATGTTCTTGTATTCCACAAAGTAAAATCAATGAGTTACCTTTATGCCCTTGTGAATTGGCTCAGATGCAACAAGCTGAACAATAGCTAAAAGGTGGCGAAAGTGAGGTGCCTATCTTTATTAGCTCTTTTAATAGACTAGCTCTCAGTCCATCTGAGACAGTTATCTCTCACCCTGAGTGTCGGAGGTCTGTCCAACCAAAACGGCTGTGTGTGTAGGCAGATGGCCATACAAAACCTGCCACTCAAAGTATAACAAATGAAAGCAGCCTGACGGAGTTTAAGCTTTCTTCATTGTGCTAATGAGAGCCCTCACAACCACAGGAGAGATGCATGGCTAATCACCTGTAGTTCTATGTCTGTGGCAGATGGTGGAGCCAGAGATAAAGTTTGGATGTCGTCAAACTTTCATAGAGCTTCTTTAAATCTTATAACTAACTAAAGTAAGTGCATTTTATTTAATGTTTTAAATGAAAACCTAAGCTTTAAGGTTTTGTTCTATAGATCTTGTGAGCAGAGATTGTTTTGCAACACACTTTCTTAAGGAAAAAGCACACACTTGGTTTAAAACTCACACTTGACACACCAGATTTATACAGGAGGAAAACAGGACACATTTTTTGATTCAAATACTTTTATTATTTTTATATACAAATACATTTTTCAATAATCAAATACAGTGTATATATTTCTAATAATATTTTTTAATACTAACATTTTTATACAAAGACACTGACGGTCACTGCAGAAACTTTTTGCAATCCCATTGCAACATTTAACTTGTATTCTCCCTCTGGTTCAGAGAAAATTTATATTTTACTACATTTAATTGCTATATTCGCTTTGAAAGAACTGAGGTGTCAACATTTTTTTTTAAATGTTGAAAAAATTAATATGTAAATAAAATGAGCTCTGTTAATGTGCACTGGCTTTCTATTTGAATTAACGAGACAGATGGAATGAAAAAAAAGTGAAGGAGAAAAAAGCTTTAAATGTTTTGAAACCCTTTGAACGCCTGCGCAATTTTAAGTGTGACAGCCATGCAAAAGTCCTGTTAATGCTGGGGACATGAATAGTCCCTGCAGTACAAAGTAGAGGGCCCACTGCGTGGATATCACAGGAACCTGATGGGCTCCATGTGGCTCCCAGTCTGCAAACTTCAACGCTCTTGACATGTGATGTGATCCTGGTGACACTGGCAGCACTGCCACTGAGGGACAGCACAAAGGCAACAAGCCCCCCCGGGAAACCGTGCTCTCCGTGAGCCCCCCTGGGGTTGCTCAGCCACCCCCCGACACTCACGGCCCTCCCAGCTCCACAGAGCTTGTTAGAAAGCAGCGTCCAGACTGTGGGTGGATAGGCCCCAGCTGCCTTGCTTGACTTCCAGAATAAATTGACCTGAATGACAGGGGCATACAAACAGTGTGATATGTATTATTCCTGTCAATAAAAATGTCCCCATGAATTATGGTCTTTGTATGTAATGTACTGCTGTCTTTCTTCCGGGCAAGAAGAAAAGAGTGAAAGAGAGAAGAGAGCAGCTAAAGCGTCCTCTTCTAAGCGTGTTTGCTTTTTTTGTCGCCCTCTTTTTTATTATTCAGGGGGAAATGGTAGGAGGCAGAAAGTTGTATGATTGCTTTGTGCTCAAATGGCACTCATATTTGCCACGCAGCTTGAGCGGCGTGGCTTTTGTTTTGTGCTGTAAAGAGAGAGTTAAAAAGGGCTTGTGTCATTTTTCAGATCAACTCAAAGTGTGTAGAGAACCGAGAAAAAGCAGACCTAAAGTCACACTGAAAAGAATTTCGCCAAAACCGACTAGTTATGAATCAAGTAGTTGGACGTTCAGCAGCAAATTGAGATTTTTTTTTTCTGGTTCTCGTTCCACAATTACAGCTTTAAGTTCATATAAAAACAAACTCTTTACTTTTTCTGCTCCTTTTGTCTAAACACCTTTATTTTCTTATTGCGAGTGCACAGTTGGGTGAAATTATGCTGCCGTGGTCGTCTCAAACGGTGGGAGATTGTGAGGAGAAAGCAAACACAAGACAGATGTATTCTCAAGCTGTTTATCTCTCTTATGCTTGATAGCCATGCATTTCTAATGTAACTTGTGATAAGCCTCTGAGTATTTTCCTTCGCTGGGTTTTGATTATGTGATTATAGTGATGTACTGTATATGCATGTATACATATGTATAATGTTACAATTCCACTGTGGTCAAACTGCATTGTTTTTTCTTTTTTTTTATTGTTTTTTTCTTCCTTGTTTTTTCCCATTATCTTTTGTCACGTATCTCATTGCTTACTGCAGGTATTGTTTGCATTTATGTTTTCATTTTTGTGTTTATTGCTTCTGTGGAAGACATTGTTTAATTTTCTATAAATTCATTAATGGCTGAACTCCACAAGCTCTGAAGAACTTTCTGAAGCTCTTTTTTTGTGTTAGAATGCGACGACATGTAAAACTGAAATGAACAAGTGTTCTATTAAATTAAATAAAAGCTGTGAGCATGTTATGAACACAAAAATCATCCTAAAGCAAATTGCATTGCCTGTGACTAAAGACTTTAAATAGGAAGAAAGCGCTCGGCCACCCTCACCATCACACACTTGGCCCTTGAACTTATTGGTTTGTGTTTAGTCAGGACATGTGAGTGGACATGTCAACAGCAATCCGAAAGGTCAGTAGCCTGTCAGAATCCAGACCAGTTCAGACTAAACCAGGCCATTCAAGCCAGGACTGGGCTTCTGTCCACTGACTTAAAGAAGCACAAAACGAGACAAAACGCTTGTGTCCGTAAATGTTATGACTCTTGGTTTCTCTCTGTTTAAAGAGATTTTTTGTAAAAAAAAAAAAAAACACAAAGATCTATTGTTTTTTTATCATGTTGTGCTCTTTTAGGTATACATGCCGTTATTTATGCATTTAAGTGTGAAGAGAGCAAGTACTGAGAAGCACACTAAAAGGTTAAAAATGGACTAATACCATTATTTACGCTTTTATGGGTTGCTAATAAAGAAATGTTCCTTCAATTCTCTTTCCAATGGTGAAGGCATGCTGACAGTGTCATCCAGCTTTGTCAGAGAGTGACCATTCAAAGGGGGGCATTTTCATTAATTGGTGAAAAATGCCTTTTTTAATATGATAAATATAATAAAGTAGCAGGATTGGCTTGATTTTATTTATGTGTGTGTGTGTGTGTGCGTGTGCGTGAGTGTGCGTGTGTGTGTGTGTGTGTGTGTGTGTGTGTGTGTGCGCGTGTGTGTGTGTTAATTTTAGTATCAAGCAACCTGAAATAGCTTGTCTTATATTGGTAAAATATTTGACAAAAGGGGCCAAGTGGAGGGCTTTGGGCTTTTATTGAACTGTTTATTTAAGGTTTTATCTGTTGGCAGTTGGATTGTGTGTAAAATAGCACTGCATGGTGCAAGATTGAGTTGATTCAAGGAGTAATGGTACGGTGAGCTAAGTGGGTGAGTTGTCAATATGGCGACTAGAGATAATATCAAAATTACCCAGTCACACACACACACACACACAGTCAAGTAAAACGCACCAACCTAAAGCAGTGGGCGGCCTTAAGATGTGGTGCCTGTGGAGAAAGTGGGTTTTAGTGTCTTGTCTTATGATACTTCAGTTGTGAAACTCACCTGACCAAGATTCGAATCTGCAACGGTTGAGTGGTGGGTACAACTTTCAACCGCTGGATCACAACTGGCACTCTTTGCTATCTCTTCACTATAGTAAGAAACCATGTTGGCAGTCTTCTTGTTCCTTTTGTATTCAACACTTCCACATTCAACACAATTTTTACAGGATTTTATTATTATTATTATTATTATTATTATTATTATTATTATTATTATTATTATTATTATTATTATTCGTAAATTTTTCCCCTAACCCTCTTTATTATTAAAAATTAGATTTTACAAAAAATCTGGTAAAATCACAAAATTAAACACAATAAATTATAATTATGAAATAATTCATACTTCATACTCAATGAAACCATTTGTATGATGTGCTTCTGGTGTATTGTATAGAGCACTGTGTAATGTGCACCAGGTTTTCTCACACAATGGCTAAAATTAAAATGTGAGCTCAAAGAGTGTGAAAGACTACTCTATTGAATATGGCCACACAGAATCAAAAAGGTTAAAAGTCTCTCACTGGCCCGCAGGTTGCTGGGCGACAAGCAAGACTCCAGTTAATAATAGAAAAATATAAAGCATTACTAAATTTGAAAAGATGAATAGACAAAAAGGCTAAATAATTTTCCCTTTAAATAACTTGATTTTCTTATTTTTGGGAACACGTTCCAAGACAGTAAATGTTCTGGCATGACCAACAATTTTTATTCATGGGGTCAGAATCCTGCCAATGGCAAGAGGATTAAGGAACTAAGAAGCGCAGAACGGCTCTAATAAAGACCTCCTCAAGTCATTGTAGCCACTGGGGAATAAGAGATTATCCATATTTAGTGTAGCAGAGTCTGGTCTCTATTCAGTCTTGGAAGCCTTGTTGAGCCGCCACTTGTGGTGTGATTGACAAACTCAGTCCTAAAGTCTCTAGTGGGTTGGCTGGGCATAAACATGGTCACATAATTTTGCCAAAATATTGAAAAATAATGGATGAAAGAATAGTGATGGTCAATAGAGCAGAAAATGACTTTTCTTAGTTTAGTGACTTTGGAGACACCTATTTGGAGAGATTGAAGTCCAGGCCAAAGTGTGGTACAAAGCTCTGTTGGAGCTTTCACCTCACTGGAAACAAAACCCTTGAGTGAAAGTCTATTACTCCATTAGCAACTAACTTGTTTTTGTTGCTGTTTTGTTGCCATGTCAGTTTATGTGTTCAAGATATTCAGGAATTTGAAATATTGCTCCTGCATTGAGAAGTACTTGGACACCCGTGAAGAAAATGAGCAGTAGATGAACATCTGAGGTCTAAAAAGTACCTGAAAACCATGCTTGCGTAAAAGTACAAATGCCTTACTGTGAAAATTATTCCATTACAAATTACGTCGCCAATTTCAAGAAGGCTTGAGTACAAGTTGTAAAGTATCTATTTTTAAGAGAACTTATGCTCGTACTGATTTTAGGCAAAAAAATGGCAAGGAATGTGAAAAACAAAAAACTATTAACTTTTGAAATTTATTTTTTTAATATAGAAATGAAATTTGAGGAAACACCTCAATGTTTCAAAATGGCAGCGCAACGACAACAATACATAAAGTTAGTCTCAGTCAAACTTAAATGTGCAGTAGGAGCTAATTAAACGCTTGGTATTTATCAAGCCGCTGATTCACATTTACGTGATTTAACTTAAATTTAACCAGTGCCATATCTCCTCGTCCGCCCAAGAAATTAACTGCAATATAAAAAGGTGCCGACTTATCACACGCAATCACAATGTAACAAGTAATAGTAAGTGTTAATAGTGTTCTTTCAAATGTACCGGAGGAAAGAGTACATATACTCAATCAAAAACGTAAAAAATCAAGAACGTAAGTTAGGTAAGTTAATGAAAACCATTTACTCAAGTACTTTACACCACAAATGCTCTGATATGCTAAAGACCGGATCAATTCCTGTCTCAGGATGTTTGAAGGTCCTGATCTCTTGTCCAGAAGCAGTTCCTCCATCACCCTGATCAGTCCAAAAGCAAAGATAAGGGAAAGTGCACTGGCAGTATCTTAGTTAAATTGATTTTAGCCAAGAGCCTGGAGTTAAAATACAACATGCACCACTCCAGTACTTCAGCTTTTCAGCAGCTGAAGATGGTAGCTTTTTGGAAGCTATTTTCCAAGGTTGTGGCTTTGATTTAAAGGGAAAGCAATAATCATTTGGAAGAAAAATTCAGCAATATGCAGAATTATTATTCATCAAGTCTTATTTGGAGGACAACAGCTACAATAAATGTGAAAGCAAATCTGACTTTCTTTGGCTTTACACCTTCAGTCCATCTCTCAGACCGCTGTGAAGCAACAGAGTAAGAGTCACTGGCCTCTCCACCTAAGAGAGGTAGGAATGCGACATGCAGCTGACACAACACCGTGGCAGGCTGCGGTGGGTGCGGGGTCCTACTGAATAGAAGTGGACAATAGACCCTGTTTAAAGTCCACTTCATAAAGGCCGTCCTCACAATGCGCTTGGACACTGTACTGGCTAGTTATTATGAAAATCTCTGGAGCTCTTCTCGCAGCCAAGGTTCTGTTTCACTGGCCAGTTAGGAGGAAAACAGGAGCATGGCCTAGATGTGCACACTCACTGTAGATGGATGGAAACAGACGATGGATGGATGGATGGATAGATAGATAGACGGATAGATACAGTAGACAGACAGAAAGACAGATACTTAATAAAAAGTGTAACAAAACTTTCTGACATCCAGCAAGGCAATTATCTGCATCCATCCATCCATCCATCCATCCTTCCATTACGGACTACTGTATCTATCCCTATGTGTGAATGTTTATGTACAATTTAAAAAAACATATTTATTTATTTATATATAATTAATTTACATTCAATATACATGTATACTATGTGTATAACGACAAATATTTATACAGATAATAGTCATATAATATTCACCAAAAAAATAACCGGTCCAGTGTCGATGCTAGAAATGCCTTCATTAGTGTCTTTTTACACTGCAAAGGCCTATTACAACTCACTATCATAATGTCACAAATCAACACCTACTCACTTTCACACACAAAGGGTCTTTGAAACCTTTTTTTCGACCCTTTCTCTTTGTTCTTTGGTGGACTGACATCCTTTCTGTGTTTGGTTAGACCAACAACACACTCCGTAGCCACTCTTACTAAAAGCAACTTTATAAAGGACTCCCACGTTCCGTTAGGCTTTTTTGGGAAGAACATGGGTGGAAAAGTGGATGTCCGAGCTGACCTGGAGTGACCTGACCTTCACACGGCTCTGAACCTACACACTCAATCAGCCAACATGACAGTCCACAAAGCTGTGTCAGGCCATGATTGGACATGCTACACAAAAGTGGACATTTGGTCTTTAAACAAGCCTTTGTGAGAATGGGTTAATATAAAGACGCAGAATATGGCCTTCTATTTAAATGTCCATTGGAAAAGAGACCGTTTTTTGAAGTTTTTTCCTTTTCTTTTTTTTTTTGTTCTTTTTTTTCAAGTGGTCTGTCACACAACGTATGTGACTTAAGACAGACCAGAACGAAAGCGCACAAAATTGACACTTTCAATATTTGCTTTTATGGATAAATGGAGCCAAGCACAAGTAACCTAACCCACAGTAAATTTCCATATTAAATTTGTTATTATTTTATATATTCATCCGATTTGGTTTACAGCTGCCAGTCAAATTCTTTTACTAAAATAATTAAGATTGTTGCAATTAAAACATTTTTTTTTTACATTATTATGGATATTGTATTAACTAGAATTCATATTTAATATGAATTTTAGTATACTTCATATAGAAAATCTTGTGCAGATTGATCCGCTTGATTTAAAAAAAAAAAGTAAACGTTTAAGTTGTAACATTTAATTCATTAAAGTGATTTAATTCTTAGTTTTTTCCTAAATAGTTTGTGAAGGTCAGTTAAGACTAGACAAGCTAATCATAATCACAACATAATGAATTTAACAGGCCTAGACTGACCTGTGATAAATAATAACAGATCAATACCTAAAACAGAATCTCTCCAATTTAACTTAACCTCAGGGACATCTGTCTTCAAAAGTTTAGCGTTACAAAAGAGATGTTCAAATGTAAGCAAAGCTGTCTGTGTTATTAGTCTATCCAAAGCTGTTATGAGCGTGACATTAATACTGACACATGAGGATTAGAAATGAGAAATAATGGAGAGTTGACTTGCCTCAGCTAATTTTTTAATCTCTCTTTTTTTCCTATTATTGACTTTCTGATGACTAAGATCTAGGCTAATGGGCTTAGCAGACAAGACATGTCTAGATAACTGAAAGACTTAAAATCCTCTGTCAATATGGAAGCATTCAGACACAAATATCTGATGCACAGAAGCGAGCTAATCAATCTGCCAGATTACACCACTGTCTATGAGGAGGGGGTTTGATGTCCTTAAACGGCCTCAACATCTTAAATTATCTTATGTAAACAACTGACACATCAGCTAATCTTGAAAACAGTTATGACTAAAGCAAGACATAATTTTCCTTTTATAATACATTTTTTATATTAAACATTAACATTTTTTTTTCCGTATACTTGCAGCGCTGGATAGAGATGTCTCGAGACCACAGCTTCATGAGTTTATAGTGGAGCAGCCAGGAGGGGGTCTCTGGGTCTTAGTCCAGAGGGTCCGGCTAGTGACCTCTATGACAGCCAGGCGGCCCTTGTCTAAACCATGGGAATCTGGTCCATACATCACCAGTGACACACAATAATTAAGACACTGGCGATAAGGCAACGGCTACTGAGGGTCTTGACACTTGGTAAAAGTAGGTAAACATTGTTGTCACACATCAGATGGTGTTTATTCAGTGTGTCCCCAATCTAAGATGGTGTGAATAATTGAATGTGTTTATGACACACTTATTTTTTGAATGGAGGCGTTTTAGTATGGAAACAAAAAATCAAGACGAAAAAAATCCCATGAGTAAAATATTATTTTAGTTTTTTCATTATTATTTACATAGTTTTGTCATTATTATAACAAAATGTGTTCTTAAAGAACAAGAGTTTTAATTTTATCTTAAAATGAATGTTGTTTAAAACTGCAATGTCAGAAAGAAAATGATCAAAAAAAAGCTAGAAGAAGACATCTCGGACACAGATACAACTATTTTTTTTCTCTTTTAGTTTGTGAATACGTCTAGCCCGAAAGTTACTGAACTATTTGAAAGAGGCATTTACAAATTCAGGCCCACCACATTAAACTCTATAACAATCTTTATTCATGGTAACTTATCAGACTCAATTAATCAACCTCAACAATAGAGATTCTGATGTGTTCAAGCAACCTGAAAATCCTAGGTCAACATTAGGGCAGTCTTCAAAAACTGACTTATTTTTGTTGCTTAGAATTAATATCTATATTTTGCTATGTTGGAGGATTTATTTCAAAATATTTTTGATAAAAAATATACAAATCTCTTTTTGTTGTACCTATCTTTATTCTTTTTCCTTCCTTTTCTTTTTTAAGCGACAAAGCCCTTCAGTTGATATAAAGCCTCTCTGTGAATCTCAAAAGAACATGTCTTC
Organism: Paedocypris micromegethes; assembly: GCA_028031935.1. Taxonomy (NCBI): domain Eukaryota; kingdom Metazoa; phylum Chordata; class Actinopteri; order Cypriniformes; genus Paedocypris; species Paedocypris micromegethes. The sequence goes on from CM051493.1 coordinate 25,248,890, forward strand.
TCTACTGCAATGTGAATGGTATTGTTATGGCTATTCCAGTGGGCTGAAAGGGGGTAACCACTGGTTTGATTCGGTTACACGGTGTGGTTAAGTTCTCCCTCCCACCGCCTTGGTGTCTATGGAGGGTCCGTGACCTGTTTTGAATCGGCCAGGGAAATGTCATGTTGCTCCTCCTATGGGCAGAACTCACATTCACTTGATTGGTACCAAAAATGACTTGGGATGGAAAAAAACCCTAAAAAAACAACTATTCATGCGTCATAATTTATTGGTTTACTAAATATGAGATGTTATTCATGAGAACATTTTTGGCTAGTTTTATGCAATTATTTGACCATCCTGTAAAATAGTTTGATGCTTCCAGCATGATCCTTTATTTATCTTGTATTTTAGAGATACGTTTAGCAAAGCATTCAAATGGTTTAAAGAGGTAATCAACAAGTACATTTTTTTGTAATTCTACCGTTGCTTTAAAACCCATGTTTTTGTCAGTGTTGGCACAATAATTCCCATTTCATTGGATAAAAGAGCTATGTTTCATTGTCGATATCATGCCATTGTACAGTCTGAACTTGCTTTGGCATGATTTCAAGCAATTCAAAGAAAAACTTCAGATCTCTTTAATTATATTCATTAGTTTTCCCATATAGTGAACCCACCCAGAGCTTGCAATAAGTGAAAACAAAAGCTCTTGTGACTTTAACTGACTGTAATTGACTCTGCTTTGAATGGAATCAGTCTGCTTCAGCTCTCAAGTCTGAATACTGTTGGAGAGATGTAGACATGAGTAACTGTATGCATTCTTTAGCCACATTAAAGAGTGCTCCAAGAATGGTCTATAGCTTTCCGCATGCCGCATACAGCACAAAACCAGCGGAATGTAATGCTTTGGAGGCAATCTCAATAGCTGTGAAGCTAAACAATAAGTTCTTGGCTCTCGAACTCTATACGCTCTTTAGTCTTGCTCTGCCCACGTCTTTTTGTGTCTGTCGCTAAGAATATTTGATCATGGAACTTGGCACTGCTGTGATTATTTGTTGTGCTTCATTTTAATCTTAAACTGCGTCAGAAAACAACACTGCATTTGCTTTGAGTAACATGTAAGCTTGTTAACATTAGCGTTTGTATCCTCAAAACTTCTGTATTAACAGTCTCAGTGACACACCCCTGTGGAGCTCTTCTCCAAGCTCCGGACCCTACTGACCCTCTGGGACAAGCTTAGAATCAATTACCAATTTCTTCTTTAACTTTCTGTCATGTAGGCCTACTGCTGACGGTTATTGGGTTATGACTTGATCGTTCTGATTCTTGTGCCGTGACCGTTGTTTTCAGAGATTATGTGATTATGTAATAATTCCTTGTAATCTTCTCCTAACTGGTCTATTGCCAATGCCACAGGACCCAGCACAGTCCACTGTGTGAGTTACCATAGAGATTACTATGAGACATCAGATATAATTCGCTAAAACAATCCCAGGAGGGGGTATTGCTCTAAAGACTCCAAGTGTTTTAACACAGGCTGTAAAACAACTAAGTGGGAATTTAGTCTAATCCCAGAAATTAATTAGTTTCATTAGTAAATAATGGCAATGGCTGGTGAGTTAGATTCCAACAGAGATTCACTGCAGAGGGTTAATGGGAGTCTGGTCCAGCTTTTTTCAGATCTGGCTCCTTGCCATTTTTATCCAGTCACTCTGAACTTGAGCAAGTTTTAGTGACACTTTTCTTTGCTATGAATTGAGGTTCAAAATGGTTAAACGGGTGTGGAAAAGAAGATAATTTGTTAAGAAATAGATTAACTTTACTTTTTACAAAAACTGTTGGGGTGGTGAATGAAAGCTTAAGTAAAAATTAAATTTTGAGTCTTACATTTTTGTGTGAAGTATAACTTTCAGCATTTGTGTTGCAAATAACTCCCCACTGGGAAATGCTTATAATAGAAGAATTCAGTTAGACAGCAGCCAGCTTCATGCCAGCAATTAAGTGAAAGGTCTGTTTCATACATTCGCTTTTGTGAATATTAAAACGAGATCTGGTGAAAAATGATGCATGCTTTTCGACTTTAAGAAACCTGGCAACTAGTCGAAAACCCCTCTCAAGTCCATCCTCCGGACAAAAGGAAGCCAATGCTTTGAGCTGAGATGCAGCGATTTCTGCGTCCCAGGCACATGACGTGCATCATGGAAACATATTGTATCGAAATCGTTTGTGAGAGAAAACCGGGGATGAAAAAGAAAAGGGCGCTTTGATCCGCGCCCTGGGGTCCCGGGCTCCCCGAGCGCGGGCAGACTGACTGCAAGGCTTTATTCACTTTCAGATAGACACACTTACAACGCCACTGAAAGCAATTTGCATATTTGTAATTTATCACGATTTAGCCCGACTTTTCTGTCTCTTTGCATAAGGTAAAATCTGAATAAAATGGGATCAATTATCAACGCCAAGAAGTTAGTTTCTCATAGGCAGAAGTTGTCGAGTACAGAAATGAATAAAACTAAATCGACCTGAACTGTTATGATTAAAAATCGTGTGTGTATTGTAAACTCAATTTGTGATTGCCGGAATTCGCCGGAAATTCGCTAAATTAATTAATGAATAAATGTGGACAGACTGAGGACGTTGTTTAAAAACTAACCTTTCACATTTTCGGTCCAAACTGTTAATTTGCAAATTATCACTTGTTGCAATCAAGCGTAATGGAATGCATTCGAATATTCGCTGACTTGTGAAACAACATGATTTTCTTTTGATTAAATTAATTTTCGTGTTACAATAACAACGTATCTATAAAGGACGAGATCCTAAATCAAAGTGGTGACAGGCAGGATCTGGATAGCTTTGCATGCACAAAGGAGCGCATACGGTACCAACATGCCTTCTTGAAAAACGAGAGTTTGAATAAAGGAAAGGTAATATTTCAAATGGGGCACGCAAAAGCTGGATACAATACCTCTCATATTAAGGCCAATATTCAGTCCATTCTGTGGAGAAGAAAGATCATAGCAAGACGCCTTTGAGACTAATTCAGTCAATGGCACATTTTGGGTTCCCCCGCGGTAAGGTCAGTGTCGTTGTGTATGGTCCACCAAGGGTGGTATGAAGTTCCATGGCCACGCAAAGCCAGCTGTCCCTGGTGTAGAGCGACCAGTCACAAAACTATTGTGTGTAATCGTGAACCCTGTATTATGTGCTTCAAGTCGAAAGAAGTTGTTTTGTTGCTTGCTATAACAATTAACACAATATATTCGTCTTTATGATCGTTTATTTCACCAATAACACAATTAAACTCGCATTTAAAAGGCTTTCAAATGTTCTTCCTGAAGTTTTTTTTTTATTTTTAACTCCTGTTCAGATAGAAGAGACCAAGGCTCTCATGGGCGCTCTTTGTTTTCTGAATTTATTTTTTACTTTTGTTCCACTATTCCGCGCGTAAAAATCTCTGTTTATTTTGGTGATATTGGCTGAAGGGGTTTAAACACCAGGTTTTTGTTTCATTTTCATAAACTAAATAACTGGATATGTTTATCACTGTATTATGAGATGCTTCTGACAAATAACCTATTCCGTTCATCCGGTCTTATAAACTATATTTTATTTTAATTATTCCAAGTCTTGCACTCGTGCGCGCTTTTGTGCGTTCGTTTCCATGGGCGCTGTTTGGCTGTTATAAAGTTAAATGGTTCGCAATAGACACCGGTTCGAGGGTTTCGTCAATACAAAGGCTGCTGCTTTCGCACCATATGCTTAATGGACACCGTCGTAAAGCCTATGATAAAGGTAAAACGTGGTCTTTTAGAAGTTAGAAAGGTTTCCTTTATTTGATTTAGATGGAAGAGACCCCGCGCGCACAAACTAAAGCGCACCCGCCTGGCATTGAGTCACTCTTTCTTTTCCGAGGCTCCGCAGCCACCACGTCGTTCGCTTCATTACAACATAAGCTTTTCATCACTCCTCTTTGTTCTGATTGAAAGTAATGCTGTGAATTAAAGAAATGACAATATTTTCTATCCGCTTTAAGGTCCAAGAGAAGGGCTCTCAAGCTTGGCAAAAATCAGGGACATCATTCATCTTGTCACCCCGCACCTGTGGTCCTGGCATTGAAAGTATACAAACCTATTCTTATTAACCTTAATTATTCAAAAACGACACAATGGCTGAAATAGAGCAGGTTGAAGTCTGTTTATTGGTCGTAAATGTCTCTGTGAAGATCTCCAAGGCTCTTTGTTAGTCCCGCGCGGAGAACGCACTTCTCCTTTCAGACCTGAGTAGCCTTAGACTTTTCAGTTTTCAATCGTAACATCTGCTTAATCGTACGGATGAAAATATGGAGACACCAAACATATGTAATGGAGGATTTGTTAAATCCGGGTAATGAGTTATTAACAAGAGAACACAATGAAGCGGGATGGCGAGGTCCTTATGTTAACGGAGTCACTTTTTACGAAGCCCCTCGCGTCACCATTCTTCTCAAAGAAACCGTTCTGAACGCCAGGTGACGACAGAAGAAAAGGAAAATCAATGACCTTAGGGTGCAAAGTAACAGTTCTTTTTTTCCCTCCGTACATAGAAAAATGCTGGGCATAAATTTTGGCTGTTCGAATCACTGCCGCGCGTCTATTGCCCGTGGAGCTGATGAAAAACAACACTGCTTTCTGGCTTGCGAAGGAGCTCTACGTTCGGGCGCATAATTGAAAATGTGCTTTATTATAAACCGCGTCATGCTTTACTGTTGCCATATTGTGTAAAGACAAAGGATAATGGTACATTAAAGACAAGAAAACCATGCCAACACGTCTTGGAGACGTTGTAGACGGAGACGGGCCTCCCTCTTTGCTTGTTTTAAGCAGCTGCTGTCCAGGACCAGAAGCACAAAAAGAACATGTTTGGGATACCAGGTGCATCGAGGAGAAACTCGTCAGAGACCTGCTTAGAACCTCGCAATAAAGATATCATGCCAATTGTTTGATGGCTCAACAACACCCCGTTAAAAGGAGTGTCGGAAAGTCTATTTGGCAGCAAAGCGTCTCATCCGGAGAACAGGGTGGACCCCGTGACTGCCAGCCTGTGCCATGGGCTCTTTCAGTGTACAGTTTTTAAACAAATAATTAGAAATGTATTTGTTGTTTTGAGGATAAGGGGAGACCCCCCCCATCTGCAGATGCGACTAGGCCAGAGGGGATTTAGTACTTTGGGCAATGGGGATTTGGTAAAGTGGAATCAACTGGTGTTTGTTAGTGCTGGCAGCTGGCATCCCGATGCCACTGTTGCTTTACGCTAATGAAAACGATAGACGCAAAGATTGTAAATCTTATCTTCCATATTTTGCGGGCGATAATCCGAACATGAGCAGATTTAAAGCTTATGAGAATGTTGATACGCGTCGTTCCCACTATCTATCTTAAGCTCATTGCGCATTTTAGGATATGTGAAAGAAATTGACATCGATATTTTTAAACCGCGCGCAATCATTTTCACTTTCTTTGCAAACTGGGTGTTTAATGTTACACTTTTTATGATAATGCTGGCAAACTTGTTTTTTTTTATGTATTATTTTAATACATTAAACACTTAACCATTGAGCATCTAAATATATTAATATAGACGCGTTCGGAAGGAAATAAAACGCTATTTGCAAAACATAACGAGCACACTTTATTGGTTAGATTGTATTGCATTGTATGTTGTTTAACATTATTAAAAGTTTAGCACACATTGCGCATATAGTTGTTCTGGTGTTTGGGTTATTGGCAATATGAAGCTAAAGTTTTTGTTTACAGTTGGTTAGGAAAATTCACAATTAGCTTTTTCTTCTCCTACATCAAACGCTTTGTGGTTTTGTTTTGATGTCTCCCTTTCACCATCACAGCATTTTGGCTGTATTATCCCTAATTAAATTAATTTGTTAAAGCGGCAAACAGTGAAAATCGCCCTAAACAGGTTTAGAGTGCTTTGCTTGCATTTGACTTTCTAATGAGTATAATGGGATTACATGGTTTTAGTCCTGCGCCCTAGAAAGCAGAAATCCGCGAGTTTAATGAGTGGCTAATACATGGAAAGGTTGGATTACATCCTTCAATTAATAATTTTTACGTTTTAATTAAAAGGTTTCAAATAGAATGCAAATTGAATATGTGAATACATTTCACCATACAAAGTCACTAAAATCAGTAATAGACATATAAAATTATCGAATGCGTACACAAACTAACAATTAAACGATAAATAAATAATTACCTTTGAGTCCAGTTGGTCTGGGATATTAAGCCGAGCGCGCTCCTCATTCTCGCTTTGGTTGTGTTTGGTCAACCTCTTATTAACTCCGTGGGCTGACGCATGGTAACATGGGTACACGAAAAACAAGTGGATGCCACGGGAAAATTCTGCCTTGCAGCACCTGCAGTGCATCCAAGCCAAGTGCCCAAGGCACAAGAAAATATCAGGCCCCTTTCAACCGTGTAGACCAACACGTCGAAACGCAATCGTTTTTGTTCTATTTATGCATTTAACTCACAGACAACAACTAGTTGTAAAAATCATTTAATTCACCGAATGTTCAATTGTAATAGTGTAATCAATCGGCATGTTTTCTCCTTCAGAACGCATTTTCATTCTCATAATTATAAACTAAATAAATGTTCACATGATTAACTCTAGTTATTCAAACATTAATTCCATTAATTATAATAAAATCTAAATATTGTATTACATTTAATTAACTATTAAATTGAATGTGCCACTAGCATGCATGTCTAATAGACATTTCAATAGTTCTAATGATTTAATTGTATTATGTATGATAAATAATAAATATAACCATTTAAATTATGTATACGTATTATACATAATACTTATAACCATTTAAATAAAACGTATTTAATATGGGCTTATTTTTTGCCACCAGCTGAGATAAATACGCAAGATTACATTTTTGACACATTTATTGAGTCATCAGCATAAATATAATGTAAACGTTTGTAGAAAAATATATTTTACACTTTGTATTAAATAAAAAAAATATATTACAACACAATTAAAAAAAATTAAATACAAAATGATTGCCCATGATCTTGAATGAAGTTCAGACTAAACAGACTGAAATACAAAATATTTGCAATATAAGCAACATGAACAATTGAAAATCAATTACAATGAATACACACATTGCAGCTTATAACAGTTTATGAAATAAAATTAAAAGGAGGTTCATTTTCAATATTATTTATGGAAGATTTTAAGTGCAACTTTCGTGGGTCCTCTGGTGTCCAGACTTTCGCTGTTCTTATGACGTTCTGATCTTTTAACTGCTTCTCGTCTGTCCATGAAAGAGAGTGTCCAGCGAGAGGTGGCAGACCATAGTCAGGGTCATTTGGAGATGGGGATCCTAGAAAAGACAGAACAGTAAGAAAATGATGCAACGATGAATAAAACATTTTTATTTATAAATTATACAATGATGCTATAAAACGCATCGTAAAATTCATAAAAAAAAACTTACTTGTTCCTCTGTGACAAATTATGACTTTTTTGGGCTGATTTGAAGTGTCACTATTTGTGTTCCGTATTGGCATGTCCGACTGCACAAGTTCTGCCAAAAAGTTTATATAACCGATGGCTAGACGTAAAGTGTCGACTTTTGACAGTCTTTTCTCGTATGGCAGAGTTGGTATGTGAGACCGCAATCCTTCGAAAGCATCATTGATAGATTGCATCCTTCGTCTCTCGCGAACATTAGCGGCTTGACGCAACTGTTGCATCTCTACTTCGGATCTCAGGCGCCTTCGCCTCTTCAAGGGTCCGTCTCTGTGAGGGGACAGCTCCGAGGTGCTGTCGGCGCACTCGTATGAGAAAGTCGATGAAGAGGAGGAAAAAGAGAAGTTGCCAACATCACAGTAGTCTCCATCCTGCGATATCCTACTGTCCTTGTAATATTCTTGGATTTGACTGGTGAAAAAATCAACATCATCGTCTAAAAATTCATCAGTGTCCAAGTGGTCTCTCGAAGACTGGTCCGTGAAGAAGTCGTCGTCGTCAAAATAAGGGGAGGAGAAAGAATCCAAGCCCGTGAATGGATTCAACACAGTGTCCATGTTTGCGCTGTGCTGGTGTTGCCCAGTAACGACAATCGCTGACTTTTCGATCTTTGCTCTTGTTGCTCAAGTGTTGGTTCAGTTTGAAAGGCGGCACGCGAGGTCTCTTATAACTACATCCATAGTCGCGTGCCTTTGACCGTAAAAGCCAACCAATCAGCGCCGAGCATCCCCAGCCCTCGCAGATGCGGCGCCTCACCTTGGGATCAGGCATCTAAACAGACCACCCCCAGTACACGCCCCCCAAGCGTCAAACACCGAAGCAGGATGTTCAACATTGTTGACAAAGCGTCTGCCAATATTGACAGCTATATTGGGAATGTATCTGTTCAAAACGCCATTAATCGAAAACTAAAATCTATTTTAAACAAATCTGTTTTTTTTTTAATGTTGAGAAGATGAGAAGATCATTTAAATTTCTCAATTTTTTTTTCATCAAGTTTTTATTTAATTGTTTTTGTGATTGAATACCATGGACATTATTTATGATTTTGTAGAATAGAGTTTCCCCACAACTGTCTTGTGCAAATGAACAAAACTCGATATTTTTCGACAAAATTCGATAATCCACAATTCCTCTGAAATACACAGCTGTGAATATGCAAAGAGCCTAACTTGTTCTTAATTGTTTCTGACAGACCGATTGTCTCCCTGCTTTACAAGACGACTAAATAAAGTGCGCATGTTATCACATGTAATTAAGGGGTCAGGAAGGTGCTGTTGACCCTTGTCACCTTGAGGCTCCTCTTAAAGGCAGGTAACCATGTCATCCATTCAAGCGCGCACCATTCGCGTGCTGCAAAGCCCCTTCGTCGGCCTCTTAATTATCAAGACGTGCAGTTATGTTAAAGCCCCATTGGTTGTCCACGAGATCCATACAATACAGCACAAACATTTGTGTATGAGTGATGTCAATGAAAAGAGCTGTCATTTAAGAGGTAGAAAGGGTAAAGAATAGGTCTCTCATCAATCATTGGTTTTAGGATGCCTGGCCGCACGTTTGTGCCAAAGCAGTGGACACTCGCCTGTTCAAGAAACAATCACTAGAATAAGGCGAGTAAAAGCGTCGGTGGTATAGCGGGGGCGTATTCAGCTTTCACTAAAACCTATAATCAACACAACAGACTTCTTTGTATCAATACGTGTTGATCAACAGAAGGGGGAGCCGTGGAAAAACAAAGTGAGTTTAAGCGTTTCTTTATGCTCATTTGCAATTGTTTCAAACTACTTTAAAAGGACAAATGATGAGCGGAGGGGATTTAAAAAGGTCTATTTTCAAACAGGAAAGCTAATTTGTGAAACAAACAGTAATGAATGCCGTGGCAACTTTGTTTTTCCAATATTAATTGTTCTGATCTCTGCAATTGTGGTTCATTTATAACTTTGTTTATTATATTGAATAATATATTTTTTCAAGGGGAGGAAGGGCGAAAATGCGACAACAACAACCAAACAAACAAACAAACAAAAATAAGCAGCATAACGAAAACAAAAACGAAAACAACCGATTTCATTGTTTAATTTAAAACATTTTTAATTATTGAATAATATACTTTTTCTGGAGGGGTGTGAAAAGGCGAAATATGATGAAATAATTATCATCATCATCAACAACAACGACAAATGTAAAGTAGCAAACAAAAAACAACAATAAGCTAGCCCCATCAAAGTTATAATCCTGTTGGAAAAAGAAAATCAAGTGGCAATAAACCAGCGGAGAAAGGACAAGCAGCGGATGTGGGTTATTGTAGGGGGCTGGTGGGGGCATTAGAGGCAGCGTGCCTCACAGTGGTCGCCAATGAGGAGGTTTGTAAGACACCTCACAACAAATTATGCTGGTACCTGAGATGCTAACTGGTTGAAGCTCATAAACAACCTTTATTCTATGCTATTCAAACAAAGATGGAGGGGGTCATTTTGTCAGTAAAAGGGTCTGGTGAGTGCATGGTTGTTGCACCCTGCTGCAAGCTGCAACGCGAGGGACAATCCGTGGGAATCCCACCACTTGCGCGCTCCGCACTCAAAGACTCACTGCCGGCTGTGAATGAACAGAGCAGAAGTACAGCTTGTATGCAAAAACACGTATTTTGAATATTTAACAGGGTTTTGATAAATCTGTTTCGATAAATCTGTCAAGAACCGAATTAAAAGAATTTGAGGTGCTTTTCAAGTGATAAAGAAATAAATAATAACATTTTTGAATATTTGTCCAAATTTAGTTCTTCAAAACGTGCAATGTGAGGACTTTAGGATTTAAATATTTAAAAACGTTTCTTGCGCATGAACTGGGATGGCGCACCTGCTGCACAGGTTAGAGCTTCCGCACAAGAAGTTCCGCTAGATCGGCAGAATTGCACCTGAGCACCAGCCGGTGATTAAACAAAACAGTCACTCACTCATTAAGCGCAGACGGACCATGACCGTCACCTTTGCGCTATCAATTTAGCAATGTCACATATCTCAGCGGTCGCCACAGACCTTGGGCTGGCATGGGAATAGCAACACATGGATTTTACGAACAGACGTTATAACGGAGCATTACAAATGAGAGCTCTCAATTGAAAAGTTTACGGTGCATTAGCTCAACATGTTGAAAAAAAATGTTTCTAAACTTTATAATTATATAAATAATATAAAATAATATAAATAATATTAAATGTTAAATAATATAAATATTATATTATAAATATTAATATTATCAATATACGGTTTCAATATATTGATGTACTAATATCAATATTAATTAAAAGAAATTACATTTTATGTTTATTTTATGAATATTTTATGTTTGTACAAAGCATGTTTTACTGTCAAGGGAATTTCTTAAAACTTCAACAGATTAATTTGACAAGGTTTGTTTTTAATCCGCGTAATCTCAGGGATTATATATAAAAGACAGATTAAGATCAATCGGTGGCGATAAGTGAGTTAATTAAGACTTTATGTATTTGACAGTCTTTGCACTGTAATGGTCTTTTGAAAGATACATTCAATTTTTAACTCCACAAACAATTGCCAATGAACGGTCAACAAGTGTTGACACAATCGGCCCATAAAGCGAGCTGCTGTGTGTGCTCGTGTGTTGGGTAATGTAAAACGATAAAAGGCACCACACTTTTGTCGATGCGCGCCTGTCAAGTGGCTTTCATTGTCCATGGTCTTTACAATTATTGACCTAGAATTCAAAAAGCTTGACTGGTAGACAACTACTGACTACAGGGGCCTTGCGTTTTCACAGCCCATTTGAAGGGCCATATAGATTGTTAGAAGCGCAAGCTGCAGAACACAGGGGATCCCTGGGAATTTAACCACATGCGCCGGAGCAACAGGAGCAGCAACAGCGCGCTGAGCATCCGTCCTGCCAGACAAATTAGTGTGAAAAGATTCCTGCATCTACTAATACTACTACTATTGTTAATCATACGAATAATAGCCATTGATTAATATGCATATTAGAAAAAAATCAATAATATCAAATTTGCAAATAGGTGTCAATTTACGAATGCCTAACGAAAGTGCTTTATAATGACAGCATCTGTTCATACGGCGAAAACTGTTTTTCATGCGACAACAAAAAGTCTTGGGCTTTTGCCATAATCCTCTTAAATGCATAAAGATCACCTATAAAAATGTTGATCATTATTACGCTTTATCCTCCCGGAGATTAAGAAGATTATTGATTCACTACACCATAGACTAATTGAGTTTGCTGTTTTAATCCGAGAATACGGCTGCCCGCAGGCTGTTTTAGATTGAGGTGTTTCCTTTGGCGTCCGAAAAAGGATTTTTTTTAGAAAAGCGGGGGCTGGTGCGATTGTGTGGGCAGGAGTCGCCTTGATATTATGAGACAAAAAATTAACATAATTTTATTCCACGTTCATGAATGCTATAACGGATGAAACAAATAAATAAACAACGCTAAAATAACCCTAACCCTAAAATTTGTCTTTTGACACTCACTCACTTACTACTCAGTAAAATTGATAACACGATGTTTATGTTAAATCTAATTTAAGCATATTTAAATACACAATCTTTAACGTGTGAAATATCAAATAAGAGAAAAAAAAAACAAGAAATAAAAACATAAAATTGGATAATGACAAAAAAAACTTTGCACATATAATATTAACGATTTAGTTAATTGTTTTTCTATATTTATAAGAATCTGAATTTATTCTGTTATCAGTTTGAGTCTTTCAGTGTTTGTTTTCAGATATTGTCTGACCAATTTGTCTTTTCTTGCAGTCTCTTCCGGTCGTGTTTAACTGCAAAAGCAGCATTCTTCTTGTCAATCACTTTTCAAAGTTAAGCTTGTTGCGAGATCCGAAGTTATGAATGAAATCGTTTCTGGATTATTAGCGACGCCTAGTGTCTGTGAGAAGAAGTGCGCTTGTCTGATGACAATGCAAAACCAACTCACATCAGGAAAGCTTGGCACTAACAAAACTCACATGGGCACTAGGAAAACATGTGTTGAACTTTTACGTCAGCTATTCTGTACCAAACTAGATGTTCAAAATGTTACATTTTATTTGTTTTGGTAACAAATTAGCACAGCTAATAGTATTATATCCAAATCATATTGAAAAGGTGTGAATCATCTTGGAGAATGCAGCAGATCTTGTCAGTCTCATGCTTTAATAAAAAAAATAGATTTTTTTTATTTTTATATAGCCGTTTTGCACATTAAATTACATTTTATAGCAGTGTGAGTGCAAGTATCAGATGACAGGGCAACCACTTTTCGTCTTTTTCGTTGTGGTCTTTCGTTTTATTGGTTTCCTGTCACATTTAAAAAATATATACATATTTGATTATCCAGTTCTTGCTTTTAAAATGTTTCTTTGTTCTAACCTGACATTGTTTATACGTCCAATTTCTGCATTTAAAAGTAATATTTATTTTATTGTTACTCTTCAAGTCTAGATTAAACACTATTCTATTTTACTCTAGACCACCTAGATAAGAGAACAGACTCTAAATAAAACCATCAAATTAAAGATGAGTCTGAGGCACACATTATTATTTGAAACCAGTTTTAGGTCGATTGTTTTTAATCATTATTTCTATTATTATGATACAAATATTACTGCAATGTATGACAGATTTTCTGAAATGCATGTTTAAATAAGTGGTATTTTTCAGTTATTTTTCTAATAATTAATTGTTTGGAATATTATTTTGTATTATTAATTTTGTACTTGTATTGCTAAGGATACTGTGAAGTGTGTACAATAACACCTCTTCCAGTGTTCTTTGGGATAAATAACAAAAAGCTTGAACCCTGCAAATGTTTCTTGCAGCTATATTGTTTTCTTGTTCTTGTGATTTCACAAATCAGATCATGATATTTGGAAAATCACTTTTTGGACAAACCAAGTTATACATTTTGCCATCCAATATTGAGAATGATATTTTGAAATAAATACATCAGCACATTTTATATATTATTAATATGTTTTTCCACTTACCACCAAATCAAGTTTTTCGGAGTTTGATTTAACATTTGCAATTAAAAAAAAAAAACCCATAACACGCATTTTAAGTTATTTATTATTTGTTCATTGTATGTATGCACTTATATCGTTTATACATACAGTACAACATTTTCACAATGAGGGTGGCATGACAGACCACGAAACCAAACTGTAAAAAAAATCAAAGCCTATAAATACATAAATAAATAAGAGTACAAATCAGATAAATATCGAAGACTCCTACTGTGTCTGCATGCTTACAGGAACATCCTCATTGTTTTCCTGTACAAACAATAGACTAAAAGAAGAATATGGGGCTTTGATACTGTGCACAAGTTCATGAGGCTACTCGACTTCATCCGACAAAAAGATTCAAAGTTAACCCAAAAATTAGGAAGCACTTTTATAGACTCTCTCACTCAAACACACACACACACACACACACACACTCACACACCAGTTCACCATAAAGACACAAACATTCTTCAAAAACTCACACGCGCACAATTATTTAAAAGGCACACACACACACTCACAAGCGCACAAGGACATTAACCAATGGGAGACCCTGAATTCACAGCACTCGTTTAACCTGTCTTTTCCTGAGAGTTTAACACTAGTTCGGCTAGTTTAGAGTCTCGCGTCCTCTCAGAGTCACATCTTACAAAAGACTTCCCCCGTGACACCAAAACACACCAACGTAAGTCACTGAAATTGCTACCGGAACGACGAAATATCGTGAACAACAATGGAAACGTTGCATTGGATTGAAATTCTCTTTGTTTTGCAGTCGTTCGAAGCTTCTCTACTGCTCTACGTGAAATCCACAGAAGGCCCGGAATCTGTGGTAGAAAGTGATTAGCGGGTTTTTACACACATATCAAACACTTATAATTATTATGCCCACACATGGCCAAAGAGTTGTGAAATAAAAAGCGATAAGCACAATTGCAAGCGCACGATGAAAAGAAACCGAAATGGCTACAGAGTAGTGAAGGCATCTTCTCATCTCATGGTTGAAGTAATGCAGCTATTTTACAATTGATTCCATGTATTGCTTTTATTTGAGTGAAATACCCTGTCAGGTGTCACGCTCTGCTCCCGTGGAGATGCAAGCAGGATGCACAATGCCCATGATGGCACAGGGAGAGCGAGAGACCAGCTTCATGACCTTCACATGGCCAGAAGCGTTAGATCAGATAGAACATTCTCTCCATCCTTACATGAACGATATAGAACTGGTCACTGTATATTACAAACATCAGGTCTGTCCTACTTGAAATGAACATGAGTGTGAATTTCTCCCACGTTTGTCTCAGTGTATAAATGCCTGTTTTTATCTACAGAGTGAAAAGCTGTGCGTGTGTACTGTAGTATATGATTTAGCAGACAAATGAAACCACCGCCATTTGTAAAACATGTGGATTTGTACTCTGCTCCTTTCGGGATTGTTGCCAAATTAGACGAAAAGTAGCTGTTAATTATTGATTTGAAATTGTTATTTTCTGTATAATAAGTGCAGAGAACACCGTACATACTGCTAAATTTGTACAGAAATTTAGAAAACAAAACAAGTGATATAGGTAGCAGTATATATGATGTTTTACGTTTTAATTGCCTTGGCCAGTTTGAATTCAAGCACTTGCTTACATCCGGTGACCTTTGACCCCTTTAAAGGCCTCTTCGGGTCTTGATTTCATTTCAGTTCGTTCATATAAATTCATAATGACAAATCAGAGGAACCATGTGCTGTTGTGGTGCTGGTGTATGTGGTGGCTAACAGGATAACCTGGTGACGCCGGGTGTGTTGTGCTCACTGCGTGTGTGTTTTGGCAGTTTTATAGTCTGGTCTGCGCTTCAGGTATATAGATCTCGATGCTGTCTGCGCTCTCTGTTGCTGAGTTCTGACGCACTGAAGCAGCACGCTTGGCCGCCATCAGGCGCTTGCGTGCCTCTTGCCGCTGCTTCTCGGTGCTCTCCAGTGAGCGGTCTCTGGCCAGGGGAGGGTGGGCTTTCGGGGGTTTCTTTGGCACTGGGGGAGGCAGCTTTCTCTCCTGAACAGGGGTGACAAAAACCAGTTAGGTGCCGCGCAGACAGACAGCGAGGAGCGGAGACTGCACACAGACAGGACAAACGACAGTCGCGTCACAAAGCAGTGATAACACCATCCGCGGCGACTGCGTGCAGTGAGAGCGTGGCCCGACGGGGGCAAGAAGTTGGGGGCTGGTACCCCCGCCAGATGGAATGACGCCAGAAAACAGCTCACTGTCAAACAAACAAACATGGAGAGGATGTCAGGAAACCAAGAGTGAGTGAGAGAAACAGAACAACAGCAGTATGACACACGCGGGCAACACGGGAAGAGTCTAATCTCCATCAGACCCTGGTGTTGCTTTCGATCACCATACAGAAGCCACACACATGGGCACGGATGAGAAGACATGGCTGTCTTTCATATTGATGAATGTCTTAAACCATCCATCTGGTGGGACTGATTCTCATGTCCTGACTTTGCAGGTTCGTTGTACCTTTCTCTCGGGGGGGTCGAGGGGTCTCCAGTTGTTGGCTTTGAGCTGGTGAAGCTCATCAAACTTTAGACTGATGTTCTCGATGGACAGTTGGAGCATGTCCCAGAACCCGGCTAAATCTTGAGCCACGGGTCGCGGATGTGCATTTGGGTTCTGTTGAGAGAGGACGCGGGAGGAATTACGCTACGATAACGTGCGTCTGTCATGTCTAAAAGAGAAACCCGTTAACGTGCCGAAATCATAAATAGTAACATTGCTTACAATAATGCAAGAAAGGAAGATATTACTGTTAAATTTAATTAAAATATGAACACATTTAAACCAAAACAAGGCTTTCCCAAATGCTTGACAATTTACAACATTAAATAATCAACAGCAAAAAAAGACAAAAACTACAATATTAAACACAATTTAAAAGCAGGTCAAACGGCAGTTAAAAAGATGCGTCTTTATTTTTTTGCTTCAGTTGACAACCTTTTAAAATATTTGATAGACTTTAAGATTCTGCCAAAATGTAACCTAAAAAAACCTAAATACTGAATATTTAAGTGTTGGAAAACTGTACTCAGGAAAAAGCTCATCTAAAAAACAAATAACAACCGTGATTTATTGTGATCTTTCTTCACATTGTTTAATCATGTTTTATATTCTTATTGCCCTAAAAACATATTTGTGTATAATATATATAACATATTTGTGAATATTGTTTAATATTAGAACTGTAGTCAGCACTCACCAGATTTTCCTCGCATAACTCTCTGAATTGCATGAATTTCTGGCACATGAGCAGCTGTGCACTTCCCACTGCACTACGGATCTTTCCTAAGACTGATACACGAATGACAATCACATATAGATCACAAAGCAAACAAAAATGGAAACGTTAAATCTGTATTGTGAACAAGTCATGCAAACCAATATGACCTGCCATACGTGAATGTTTGGGTTAAAAAAAGTGTATAAACTATCTTGTCCAGCAGGGGGCAGAAAAAGCTATGTCAATGAAAACTCAAATCCACTTATGTAAACAACCTCCTGATTCATACAAGAAACTTAACTTAACTTTTCATTCTAATGGTTTTCACTTATTGCAGCATTATTTAGGAAATGCATTAAATAATAGACCACATTGAATAATTACAGTAAAAATGCAGCCAAAAAAAAGAAAAAGAGAATTCTTACTAACATAGTTTTTAAAACTTGACTTAAACAATGAAGTAATTATTATGTTTATTATAATTAGAATAAGCAATTATTGAGTTTAAAATGGTTAGTAAAATCGCCGTCATCTTATTGAGAATTATTGAGGGCAAGACTGGATCTGAAAACAAACGTAACTTTACATTATTATCGTGTCACTCACGGTCATCAGGAAGTTTGTTTTCCCTCTCATCATGCTCCATCTGTCGGCACCATCCCTCCATACGCTCCGTCTCTGCCTGCAGCAGCTTGAGAAACCAGCGGCCGTCACGCTGGCACACCGAGCGGCCCACCACCTCCAGAGAGTCTTCAATAACGCTGTCAATCCAGGGGTCAGGTGGAGGAAGAATGGAGGGGTCAAACCCGACGTCCTCGTAGTCATCTGAGGTGCAAGCGTGGTAATGGTTCCCTGAGCCCTGGATGCTGACTGTGGAAGTGGCAGCATCACGCGAGTATTGTCGCGCCAAGCAGCCCGACGAGGGGAAGTCTGTGACGGGAGAGTCCGCTGGAGTGTAGTCTGGGGTGTCCAGGTCGGCCTGTACGGCGGTGGTCACACTGTTTGAGCGAATGAACCGCCGGTGCCTGTAGTGTCGAAGAGAGAATACAGTGGAATTTTACCCCTTTGTCTTTTATAAGCAGGAACATCATTAACCTCCACTTAGTCTTAAAATAGACAGCACACACAAATCTCCTGATGATCTGATAATGTTCAGATTGCATTGTGATAAAAGAGTGCGTTGTTTTTTAGACCATGCTTCCTTACAGCTATTTTTATTCAGCAGACATTTTTGACTTTGTCTTTTACTTATTGGATAAAATATCCCTATGAGCTTGTAAAAGGACTTGCGTACATACTTTGTACACTCAGAAATGTGGTATGTACTGCACAACAACTCTTCCACAAAGCAATATTATAGTTTTGTTGTAACAAATATAAAGATTTGTCGTAACAAAATTCATTGATTTTGCTGTTGTGCAGACATAACTGAATATCAGGTTTTGATGAATCAGGAAATTGAGCGTGAGGTCCAAAGTGGCAATTTTTTTGGTCTTCACTTGACTCAATAACATTCGTCCCAGTGGGATGAAGAGGTTTTGATGCCCAACACAAAAGAATTTCACATGACGATTGTAATCATTTGTCACATCATTTTCAAAGGTTTGAGTTTATTGTTACCTCAAATTATTCCCTACAAACAAGCATGTAAAATGTAAAATTTGAGCAGTCACCCATGTTCTTCTTCAACCTGAATTCCCACTGACTGAAACTTGGACTGGTCCTCCAGTTCCTGTTCCTCAGGCCCATCCACCTGTTTAATCACATTACACGATAAAGATAAGCAATACTGCCAAGAACATGTGTTTTCTGTTGTCATTTCTGGCACTTTACTGCCATTGTTGTACTGCTACCTATTGTTTGCTGCTGTTAAACAAATGTATTCTTGTGGGATCAATAAAGTCTAATCTAATCTAGAAAAAAACAAATTCGGATATATATCAGACAGACTTTCCCCAAGCAATTTGTCACCTAATGTGAATGAGTTTTGGTAAAGTGGTCACCAGAGACCATATCCAATTGTGTTCTGCATTTAACATATCTAACATACGCACGCACACACACACACACACACACACACACACACACACACACACACACACAGTACATAAAAACATACAAACCTGGAGCAGTGAGCAGCCTAAAGCTGAGATCTGGAAGCCACAGTTTTAGGCTGCCCACTGCTCCGGGTTTGTGTGTTTTTATTATGGGTTTCAGTGACTTGCCCAGGACACTTGTTGCAGAACCAGCCGGAGAGGGATTTGAACTTGCAAACTCTTGGGCACAAGTCCAATTCCCTACCAATATCAAATTTCTCATGGTTAGACATAAAATTGACAACGAAACAGTTTTACTCACTTGAATGCCAATGGAAAGGCACCTGCTCTTTCTGAGCACATCCCTGCGGACGTCCTCAATAGCTGGTATGGGAATGGGTATGGGCAGAGGCATGGGCATGGGCAACGGAGACAAGGGGCTGGTGCACATGCTGATTGTACTGTTGCTGACGTGCTGACTTGCAGGCCCGTGGATCTGAGCATTGGCTGCCTCAATGGCCGCAGTCAGAGCTTTCATACTATCAATGCTCTCCGTGGAATTGCTCAGTCCAGAGTGGAGAGCTGGTTCTCCTCGAGCACTGGGACCATCCATGTAAGCATCCTGAGCGGATTCTGTGCTGCTCTGGGCTGTGATGGAGATGAAGGGCTTAGTGGATGTGCGAGGAGGTACTGGAGGGGGTGTTTTTTTGTAGGTGGTGATGCATGAAGACACTGTAAAGTAGAAAATGTCTGGGTTATTTGCATAACTTCAGTTGACTTAGGGAAGGGAATGGGATGTTGCATCAAAGTATCTGACACTAAAGTGGAATACCTTAGGGATCTGAATTGCTTCCACTTACTACAAGCTAAAGAGAAGACTTGAATTTGCTGAATTGATTTACATATGGTGACCTTTTAACTCAGTCAAGTCAATTTAAGGAAGCATGTAAATTCAAAATTCCAAATGATGTGATTGAAAGTGATGTGTGGAATGTGTGAGATGTGAGCACACTATGAGGCCAAAAATATCTGTACTAGTAAGTCTAGAGAGATGAGGTCTAGAAAAGATCGAATCACTCTTAGAAAAAGCATAGTAGAAACTCATTCCAGGTCAGATCCTAATCATTTGTGCTCTTTAGACCATAGCTCTGGAAAGAAGAGGCATGTTATAGTCAGTCGTAGCAAGACATAATACATGTGTCTAAACGAGAGGGGGCAGGGTGGAGGAGTAAAGTTACAGGGAGCTGAGGTGAAGAAGGGGTAGGACGTTAAGTACTTTGGATCAACAGTTCAGTGCGATGAAAAGAGGTGAAGAGGCGAGTACAGGCAGATTGGAGCGGATTGAGGAAAGTGTCAGGAGTGCTGTGTGACAGAAGAGTGTCAGCAAGACTCAAAGGAAAGGTGTACAAGACAGTGGTGAGACCAGCTCTGCTCTACGGCTTAGAGACAGTAGCAGTGAGAAAGACATGAGGCAGAGATGGAGGCAGCAGAGATGAAAATGTTGAGGTTAATATAAAAGTTGAGTAGTGACGAGGTTGGACAGATTAAGGAATGAGTACATTAGAGGTAACTCATGTTACATGTGATAGCAACAAAGTTAGAGAGGCCAAACTGAGATGGTTTGGATGTGCACAGGAGGGATAGGGATTATATTGGTAGAATGATGTTGGAGATGGAGCTGCCAGGCAAGAGGGTAAGAGGATGACCAAGCAGGAGATATATGGATGTGCTAACGGAGGACATCAGATTGGCTGGGGTCAGAGTGGAAGATGCTCAAGATAGATTGAGGTGGAAGGATGATTCACTGTGGCGACCCCTGATAAGGGAAAAGCCGAAAGAGAAGAAGAAGAGGAGATCATAGCACACAGGCACCACTACTTGTTTATTTTGAGGAAAACCTTAGCACACAAAAACTAGAAAACTAGTAATTCTATGTAAGGCTCGAAAAATAAACACTAAGATGTGAATAGTGAATAGTAGATAGCATTCACTGAAGCCAATGCTAGTACATGACTGTTTTCAGTGAGAGTATCTCAAGATTTGTGGACTTGAGATCCACGATCCACTTGAGGGTCAACGTCAACCCTAATGAGTTCCCAATGAGTCCTTGATCAACTGGAGATCTTGGAATGTTTAAGAGCCTGACCACTATGTTGTGCTGTTCGATTCACTTCGTCTATATAGTACAAGACCCCGATTCCGGGAACATCACGTTACAGTAGGAGTGGAGTGGACTTCTTGGAGAAAAGACAGAATCACCCGAATGACAACTCGGGTTTGTTTTGTCTCTCTGGCGACACAAGTTGGAAAACATCTGCTACTTTAGGCTTTATAACTGTCTGTCATAGGGTGTTCAATTGTCTTGTCCACCGCACTGTTCCAGAAGTCTACATACTGTAAACCCAGGTGCTAGACGTACTTAGTCCTTTGCCTGCGAGAGGATGGTTCTGCCACGAGTCCTGCTAACCAGGCTTTACATGACCAGTATGGCACAGTCACAAGAAGACCCTCCTGCCGAATGACCTAGTTTATAGACTTAACTATATGTATACAGGATAACTAACTATTTAGCAAACTAATCAAGAAAATTGGAGTCTTCTAATTTTCCCAGGGTAAAATGCAGAGGAAAATCTCTTCACTAAGTCTAAGACAACGTCAACTGAACGGCCAGATAGAACAAAAAGCCTTTTAACACATGAAAACACATAAAGTGTAACTAAAATACTACATGAAAGCATATTAAGACCTTGTTACAAAGCGTAATAAAATAAGCAATTTAGAGCTTTTAACAGCAAGTCATTCGTTAAGGAATACAGATGATATCATGTGATTCAAGGCAACGCACAAGCAAGGCATGTTTGGAATTTATAATCAGTTAAATCAGATATTTTTTTGCTTCTGCTACCTGAAATCCCTTTTTCTAGAAACTATGTTTTAGTGTAAAATTTGTCTCACAATGTTTTAGCCGATCAGGAACAAGGTTAGGGTTATTAGGCTATTCTCAACAGCAACAGTCAAGACACACCAATCACAAATGCTTTCTTTCAACAGATTTGTTTGTGCTTTGGACATAAGAGCTTTCGTGTAAACCTGAAAATTGTTCGTGAGAAACACATAATTGAAAAACAAAAAAAAAACATAGAAAACAATTAAGCAAAAGTTCAAACTGTACAGTAGTATACTGTGTGTTAGCAACAACTTAAGAAGCGTATAAAACCGAAGCTGAACGAATTGCAACCATTAATAAATGTTTCATTTTACCGTCTGTCAACAGTCAGAGAGCCATTGACACCAACCATGAGGAGATCCAAACAATTCAAACACTTCACTTAAAGAAAAACAGAATCGCAGTCGCACTATACTCAATATCACTGATCTACAAACTGCTCCATGAAAGCATCTGATAGAGGTGCATTGTGAGAAAGAAAGAAACAGGATTGCTTTCACAGACTCTCTTATGCACATTATGAACATGAAACCACCACAAGTGGGCAGAAAATAGCAAGACAGACTGGCCTTTACACCACATATGACCATGTCTGTGTTCTTAACATAAAGCGGTGAAGGTCAGGACACACATCTGCTCTTTACAATCCTGTGTGTTCTGCCTGTGAGAAAACAGGCCATTTCTGGATCTGTGGCAGCATCCGGCGGTACAAATTCTGTCTCTTTCACCTCAAACTGTCATCGGGAAAAGCTGCATTCATTATCATTCTTTATAACATGGATGTCCAAACCTTTTTCAAAATGCGCCAGATAAGGTAAGGTGAAAATGTGTACGGGCCAACTATTCTGAAGTTTTACACACATTGTTGGCACGTTTTTTTCCAATTGATGAACATTTTGGAACTTGACACTTTGGACATGCCTGCTTTATAACATTAGCCTGGTGAGTATTTTACAAACAGCTTATTTTATTGGAATATTGGGAAGTTAATTACCGTAATGCAAATCCAGAACAGACCCAGAATATATCTTAAACACACTGTGCTTTTACTATAGTAATTCCTCCTTTATCTTGGTAAATATATTGCAAAGCCTCCAGCAAAAAAACATTTTCTGGGTATATGGAAGCCACATCAACAATGCTTTTAGACATTTAAGCCATTATGCACACTCAAACTCCTTACACTCACAAAGAATATAAATGCATTATGAAATTGTTTTATGGTGATAAACTGAAATGGCAAATATCGATAAGAATGGTTTATTTGGCAGTTATGATCACTCGGGAAAATATTGAAATGTGTGATCTGCATTTAAGCCATCTGTAAAAGTGACTCACTGTGCAGCCAACACTGCAGGGCCCTTAATTTTATATTTAAAAAAGACTTTTATATTTTTAATAATTTTATTAATTTAATAATATCAGTCATCTTCTACCGCTTCATCCTTTACAGGGCGCCTATCTCAGCGTCTTAGGGCCGGAGGCGGGGATACACACTCTGGATTGGTGGTCAACCATTCGCAGAGCGGGACACACAGACAAACACATTCACACACTCACTCATACCTATGTGGTCAATTTTCCAATTCCAATTAGCCTGAAGCGCATGTTTTTGGACTGTGGGAGGAAACCGGAGATATTTTATATGAAAAACACTCAGTCACATTTCAACACTGTAAAAATCCTTTCTAGTAATGTACTGTATGATTCTAAAAATAGATATTCAATTACTCTGCAATACTAACACTAGAAAATGTTACTTGGAAAAAATGTGAAGGAAAAAAAAGCATTTCAAATCCAATGTTTTATTCATAGTAGAACACAGATAACATAATAAATCCATTCCCCGCCGATATCATTCACATCGTGTCTGCCGTGCTCTGACCCTGAACTTTGAAGACAAGGTGAACGACATGGTTATCCAGACAAGTCACGGGAAATCAATTCCAGCTCAAAAACCGGTTCCTGCTACACTGATAAAACACTCACGTTCTTGAAAAGCTGACGGCGGCGATTCAAATGACAGAACGACTGGATCAACCCACCACTGGCTCCCCAGGCTAATGGTCTTTCAGCCGTTCAGAAACATCTTCATGAATTATATTCTACATCCATAATCACCAGAATTCACATGCATAGAGAGCGTCTGTAACAACGTCTCTTTCTCAAGGACAGAGTAATGTACTGTAGGCTCGGGCTAATCATCATAATCCTGACACATTCCAGTCCATAAAAAGTCCTGCAGCTTGGACCGGAATCAATTACTTGGTTTTATTCTGATATATCTAAAGCTGCCAAAGTGTTTAATGTAGCCTAATTCCTCCCAGATGAGACTAAAGAGGAAAAAGAGAGCGAGTGCAAGAGAAGAAGAGAGCTCTTGCAGTCTTTTTGCCCCATGAGAAGCAATTAACACAAGCTGTCTGGCTAAAAAAAGCCATTTGGTGTACACAAGCCACCATATGAGAAGAAAGGTCAAAAACAATCCAAGCCTTGCCTCTCGGTGGAAAAAAAATATCTGAAAAACTCACAGTCATTTAGACACAGTCATTTTGGCTGAAAAAGCCATCTCAGTAATTTACTGACTGATTCGAAAAATTGATCAAATAGGTTCAATATTTATTTGAAAACAAAAAAGACAAAAAATTTTAGGGTTTTCATATTTAATATTTCGAAAAACTAAAAAACAAATCACAACATTTTAAAAATAATATGTTATGTAGATTACATATTGAATTGTTAAACTGAATGAATATAATATAATTTAATGCATAACATGACCCCATGTCAAATGTTATGCTTGCCATGATTCTGAAATAAATTGGGGGCAACAAAAGGCTAAACAAGCATGATTCATGAAAAAGATTCAGCAAGGCAAAGATTACTTGATTATAGTCAATTAACTTAGCTACTAAGTTGATTGACATCAAGTTTGTAAGATAATTTAAATTGTATTCAAATTTTGAATTAGGCCCAAAATGAAAAGCATTTTATTTTTACATATTTAATATAATGTTAAGTTCATTATTTATAGAAACATATTGAACAGAAAACTAGTTTAAATATTTTAGTAAACTGAGAAATTCTAATAACATGTTTAATAATGTGTTAATGTTTTTTTTATTTGTGAAAAAAAAATTGAAAACCAAATACTTTGGAATAGCGCTGTTGCCTCATAGCACTAAGAACTCATTTAAAATTAAAGGTTTGAGTTTGAGGCCGGTTGGGTTCAAATTTCTGTGCGCAGATTCTGGTTTCGTCTGGGTCTCCGGTTTTCTCCCACTATCTAAAACAATAGTTTCAGGTGAATTGGAATTGTAAAATTGACCATTTTGATGAATGTGTTTGTCTGTGTCCCGGTCAGCAAATAAATCCAGTCCTGCCTCAGCACCAATAATTGTGAGCCAGAAATGAAGTAAGCATTAGAAAATTAATGGCTACTACAAATACTACCAATACTACTACAAGGTCAGATAATTCTGACTGGACCTTAATAAAACCATGGTATCTTTTGATGTATCATCTCTCTTCACTTGCCTCCCTTCTAGTGATGTCCTAACAGCTCTTAGAAGAAGACTCAAGGCAGACAGCACCAAATCCGTTATCTCAATCTGGCCAAATTCTGCTTACAACTGGAACTGTGCCTGAACAAGCTTCAGTACAGAGGGACTTCTATGGGTGAAGACATGGCTGCACTATCGGTTCCCCAGTGTCCCCTATTGTGACCAACCTTTACATAGAAGTGGAAAACAAGGTTCTCATCTCCTTTCAGGCACTGAACCAACATACTGCTATGTGGATGGAACTTGGATGAAAATCAAGACCTACATAGAAGAACATGCCTTTACCGATCATATCAATTCAGTAGACAGTTTCACAAAGGGAAGACCCCAAGGACAACACTTGCATGGTGGTTTGGACACAGAAAACTACAGGAAACCTTCCAACATGAACCACTACCTATTATTTGACTTGTTGCAACAAAAATTTGAAGTTATCTGGACCTTTTGTTACAGAGCAGCAAACATCCCAACATCCACCAAGAGTAAGGAGAACCAATATCTGAAGAAAGCCATTTAAATCTGTCCATCTGTCCAAGGTGGCTTCACACTCAAAAAGAACAACACCAGCGTAGCACATCCAGGACCAATGTAAGAGCCTGGTCCTTCCTTACATGAGTGCTGTTTCAGAAAAGCATCAAATGAGTTTTGGGATGAGACCACCGCATACCTGTTTATATCAAACCTACTAATACTGAAAAAATTCAGAAAAAAACTCAAAAGCCTAAAGAACCAGATACCACAACACCAAAATAAATTAATAAGCACAGTTGTTTCTAGTCCGGGCCTGTGAAAAGTACGCCAAGCGGTGCATCTGAGATACTAAACAGCCACTGCACAGAAAGATGGCGTAACTCTGACAGAACAACCCATCAGGAGCAATTCTGGATATGTATCTAAACTTGACAGAAAAAGGACTCTTATTTGAACAACAAAGTTCGAATTCTGAACAAAGAAGTGGTTTGATAGAGGGGTTAGTGAAGTGTTTCATGTCGCCCCTTCATTTACCCAAAGAATATCAATACCACTTCACAAGTTTAACTAAAGGAACAGACCTGATGATTCTTACCGATGGAGGAGGAGCCAACTGAAAGGTCACACCTTCTCACTAACCTCCCTCTGTTGCTCTTTTACCGAGATCATTTTCAGAAGGGAAATCGTTATTTTAGGATAAATGCGTAGCCTTTAGCCAACTTATGTCAGACTGACGAAGCCACCTGGACTGGTGGGAAAATATTTCTACAAAAAAGAAACACTCGATATTCCGACAAATTCACTTGACAGAATCTCCACAGACAATATTACTACCAATACTACTACTACCAATAATAATATGAAGAAAAAGAGTCTTCCTCATGGCAATGATAAATTGGCAAACAAAAGACATTTAAGGCCTATGTGACTGAATCAGTCCAACAAGCAAATTCTCAGTCAAATAAAATGCAGTGGCTTCGGATGTGAGGAAAGTTAAATCCCTTTTCTGAACAGGAGCAGATAACAGTTGTTGCTGCATATCTCAGTACCAATCTGCAGGTGAGCAGCTACTTATAATCTAAAGCCTTGATTAATACCTTTGTCAGCAAAAACGAACCCATTTAATTACAAAAGTATCAAGGAAATGAAAAGATAATCATTTCCTCGACGGAATTAACAAAAAAGCTGATGCCCAAGTAGTTTGTCACATTTTATATAGAGAAATAACGAGGCATTGTAAGCTTTCGATTTCTTCTGATAAATTCTTGCTCTCCACTGCTGTACTTGTGAAAGTGTTTAACTGTGTGTATTTGTATGTGTGAATGAGTCAGGCATCAACTGAAAGTGACTGTGACGGGCCTTCTCCAGCAGCAGTATTATCCCATCCATATCTCAGCCCCAAGCTTAGCCTGGACCAGTATTACATACACGTCATGTACAATCACACTTCACCCCCTCAGACACACACGTCCCTACACTTGATTCCGCTAGATTCCAAACCAACTGACAAAGAGACAGATAGTAGTGAGATTTATATATAACCATTAAAGTAATACTAAGTAAAGTAAAACTAAACACAATTGAGGTCTTTGTAAATATAAATTCTAAAAAACAGGAGCCGGAAATTTGATTATTTGGACTCCAGAGCAGAAGATGTATTTGACGTAAAAGAAAAGACAGAATAACAGGGAAATAAACTTTGTACCGAATATGAAGTACAAAATGTGAAAATATTTGGGTCTGCTTTGTTGAAGCACAACCTGGTCAGCTCATTGTCAAGAAATCGACCATGAAATCTACTTGGTATCAGAAGGTGCTTGGAGAACCATCTGATAGAAAAATTAAGCAAATAAGCAAGATGAACTGGCTGAAAATTAATTAATGAAGAGTCTGCTTTGTAAAGGCCGAATCAAAGTTCAGATATGAATCATGCAAGAAACCCACCGAAAATCTCACAATTGGGGGAAAAAAAGCTAAACTGAGGAGAAAATTTTTCATTGACTGGAAGATGGCAAAAATAACTATATATTTTAGCCATTGGAGTCAAAGAAAGGTAACACCTAGTGGCTAAGGTGTATGTCCTATCATGTCTTCCGTTAGAATAGATTTTATTATATTTTTGTAAAATGACATACTTAAATGTTGTTTTGTTGTATTTTTATGTTGTGTAAAATGAGATTTCATGAGCAGAATGTGAATGATTTTCCTTCTGTACATCAACTTTTTGCAGCTCTAAAATAGCCAGCATCCTTGATTAGGAGTCTAAATGATTGCCAGGAACACAGCTTTCACATCGTGGGAGGACTTTGCACTTTCATCTGATGGACGTCATCTGAGCACCCTCTGCAATCAGCCATGGAAAATGGCAAAACATTGCGCAAACCAAAAGCCGACACTAGAACAACCTGTCAACTTACAAGCCATTTGTTCTTATTTAAAGCTCCTTTCTGTCTTCAATACCAACAGAACCAAACCAACCAGACAATAAACAGTGATTTCCTGTTTGCGTATACCAAACAAGAACTTAAGAACGTCCATTAATGTGCATTTTTTCATGCAAAACGAGTTTTTAAAAAGAAGAGTTTTTAAAAGAAGCTTTTATATTAGCGATCTTTTTCTTAAACTTTATTACACGATTTTTATATTTTTGCACATCAAATGAAAACTCAGTATACAAACTGAAAGAGGTAGTACTAGTGCTCTGACAAATCAATGTAAACTCATATTCTGACCTTACTTTTCCATATGAAACAAACTAAAAAATAAATATCAGGAGTTTCAGGAGCACCTGAAGACACAATAAACTTTAGTTCCAAGATGTTCCACACTAGCCCCAAGGCAGCATTTCAGCGTGTGACAAGGGCCCGCTGTGTCCCTGGCAGATGGTGCAGCACTGTTAGTCTAAACACACAGTGGTGTTCAGAAAAAGATGAAGGAATGGTAGATGCCCTCTCAATGTCAAGCCTGACAGCTTCCTCAATTAGCCCTCTCATAATTCGCCTGGCCAAGTTTCTGCAGTGAAGACATCTGGAAGTACCGGGTGTGTATCGAGCTCATCCTCCCAGAGGTCACACACCTCTTTCTTACATTTAAGCTTTTATCCTTAGCGACTTTAATTGCATTTCAGTCAAGCTTTCAGTTAAGTGCTTTCTCTGGGAATCGAACCCACAACCCTGTGTTGTTAACAGCTGATTGAAGAGGAAAGTCGTTTATTGTCTATGAAAAGGAACTCAATCTGAATTTCTACTAAAACTAAAAAATCTACTTTTCAATATTTTCCTGGTTTTTATTCCTACTTACTGTATTTGGTTACGGTGACAAATTCTCATATGGCGGTTTTATAATGTTCTCCAAAAATGATTTGCATTGATCACTCCAAATTTTGTAAATAGCTTTGACAAAAAGTGAAAATCTACCATAATAATGCAATCGTAAAACTAACTGAATGTGACTGAATCATTAATTTCAAACAACAGAACCTGAAAAGTTCTGTATTTCACTGACAATCCATCAAACATGACGCTAGGTACTGTATATAGCAATGTCTCTTTGGCATCTCAACAAATGTTGATCAAGCCCAATTCTTAAACCAGTTCTCAGTCTCCAATCAGTGTCAGGGACAGACAGAGAGGTTAGGTCACATCTGTCATAACATTCACAACACTACAGCAGACCATCGTTCCCTTCTGAGCTTTGTCAGCAAGTGGAGGGTCAGCAAACAGCGGTCATCAATTCTGCCAACCTGTCTGTCCACATCCGCTCCAAGAAAAGAACTAACCACCTTTCAAAACAGTAACAGTGTTGTCATTAAAAATGTCTTTTTAGTCAATTTAATTTACTAGTAACTCATAACTAAAAATCAACTGATGAGTATGAAAATAGAATAACTATATAATTATAGTTATCCAGTCAAATATATTATACAGTTATAAAGTAAGTACAGTACTCAATATTCATATGTACAGTGAACCCTCGCTAAATCGCGGTTCGACCATCGCAGATTTTTTTTATAACGACTAAAAGCAATATATCGCGGATTTTCCAGAAATTTCGAAAATGGCCGCAATATATATGAAGACCCCAAATATTTTGTTAATTCCATTAATAATCAGTAATTTCTGCTCTTACTGATGGCAGCAGCTTAGCTTGTCTCTGAACAGTAGCATCTTATTGCGTGCACTTCCGCTGTCGCCGTAGATGGCTGTGCGGACACTGTTTGAAGTAGAACTTTTTGTTGAACTTTCTACAGTACATATTTAACACCTGCAACGGCTCCCAAGCGTTCTGCTTCTACTAAGGCTGGTACTGAGCCTAAACGCCACCGACATACGACAATTGCTGAGAAGGTGACACTTCTCATATGTTGAAAGAAGGCAGAAGTTACGCGACGGCAGCCCGCCATTTTGGAGTGAACAAATCTACCGTTCGCTACAATAAGAAGAACAAGGCGAACATTAGGAAGACGCCTGCCATCCCCGTTAGCAAGTCAACGATTTTTGTTACCAGTAATATTTACATGTTTAATTAATACGTTCGTAAATATGGTGTCCCTACTTTGCGGATTTTCAGCAATCGCACTCGCGCTCGATTTTCAGCTATCTAATCTACCACAATAAACGATGGTTCACTGTAAACATGTTTAAATAATTCAAAGACTTATTTAGGTGTGAAAAGGAAATATGCAATATGTTAAAACCATTAGATTTTATGCACAGCACCATAATCAACATTAGATATTTTACTGATGCTACATCTGATGCTGTTGTTTATTGAAAAAGTTAAAAAAAAAAAAAAAAAAAAAAAAAAGCTTGTTGTGATTGAAAATTCTGCAAAACAAATGTAGGGCAAAATTCTAAAATGTAGTACAAAAACACAATTCTTTCTATTATTGTTGCCTGTACAATATTCTTTACTGTCTCTTTGAGCTCTCAGCTTAGTGCTTGTATTTGGCATATTTGTATCAAGTCTATAGTATGTTGTAGAATTAGGTTTAGTTTGGGCATTATTACAGTTTATTTCTAAAGACCTCCCATGACTATGGTGGCTTCAGCCATCGTCCATATAATGATCTGCTAGAGCAGCAGCATCACTGAGTGGGACCCGAGAAGGTTGGACAAGGCCACCAAGAAGTACAACTCTACCATACGTGGTGCTCTAAAGCAGTAGGTGGTGACAGGAAGGTCCTGGCAAAACTGACAATTATGCTGGACCACAGCAGGAGGCACTTTCGTCAGTGACAGACTGATCCACCCTCAGCGGGTGAAGGAGAGATTTCCGGATGTTTCCTCACTGCTGCAGTCAGACTCTACAACCAACACTGTACATTTACCTCACTCACAAACATGTGCAAAACGTATGTGCAGTTGCCATTACCTGAGGTTTCCATAGTCACTTCTCACTAGCTTTCTTCACTTTTTCTATTCTAATTTGTCATCCGTATTAATTTAGCTAACATACTGTATTTACGCGAATATAAGCACACTTTTATTTCAAACTTTTCGACAAACCAAAATTCGAAAGTTGGGTCGATTTCAAATATGCGTGTAAATATACGTGACAAGCTTTTATTGCCTCAATAACAGAAATAAAGAAACATTAGACACGCCGCGACACTTAACAGAGACAAAATAACACCGAAAGAAGTAAGATTAAACTAAATAGAGTAATTCATATTTTAATTGACAGACCATATTCGATCAGGTTGATCCCAGCTAATCGGCTAACTGCTAGCGCCTGAAAACGACTTCAGCACACTGGTCCAAAACTTTGGAGCAAAAAGAAAACCGTTCAAAACGAAAGACACCGGAATCAAATGTAATCAAATTTCTCTGTCTGCTGCACAGCAAAACAATGCTGATATTTACATCTAACAAAAACCGAGCTCAGCTTTGGCCTGGCTGGCGGCTGCACGGGAGGCTCATGGAGGCCTCAATGGAGGATTATGGGAGTTGGAATTTTAAAGACTAGAATAGATTTTTACTATTATTCAAGCAAAACAACATTGAAGTGACACGAGTCACAAGTTAAAAAAATCAAGGGGTCGCTTAACTCAATTTGCGTAACTATGGTACTTTCTCTGAAGAGACTCATCTTAAGCACTATACAAGTTGACTGGTCAGTTTTGTTCCTAAAGGTTATTTTAGCACAAGTTTTCGCATTTCTTCAATTTCTTCACCAGTTCCTGTCACTTCCCCCTCTGCCAGCTGTCTTTTCTCCATAGATGCACCGAGGCTGGTGTCCATATGCTGGCTCTCTCACTAGCCTCGGGCAGCTGGAGAACGCTAGGAAAATCAGAACGCAGCATCCAGTTTAGCACAATGTTTTTAAAATGGTTTCTCTTTTTTGGGTTGCTTGTAAAAGTTTTTCTACAACCGCAGTGTTGAGGTTAAAAAGTATTAGATACTCTGAGTATTTTCAAACTTAACCACCAGCAAAAAAATATTGTCAAAAATGCTGTACTAAGAATTTACTATCTGTTAAAAAAGACAAAATCACCAGCTATTCATGTTCAATCAGTGCCAGTAGCTGAGGCTCGTGATGCAGTGTGGATGTTTCCAGAAGCATGACTAATTTACCCCTTCAACTTTATGGAAATAAGCAGCAATGATATGCATATTTAATGAAAGTATGTGGATTAATTGAAGCATACCTCCAGTGCGTCTGAATTTCTGAATAAAAAAAAAATTAAAATGTGATTTACTTTTAAACATCTTAATGCTATGATTTACATTTTGGTGTGTTTTGAATAAAATAATTGTACATATTTTAGTCATAATTAAAATTTGAACATTCATCTAGTATTTTTTTATTTACAAAAACCCATTTTACAGATAATAATAAGAATAAGAATATATTAGAAGACATGCTTTGAGATGGTTTATTATAGATTAATTCTGATATTCCCAAAACCTTATCTGCATGTCAGGGACACAGGTAAAGGCATTTTCTTGATATTCAAAATATCCTCTTAAATAAAATCCAGGTTGCAATGCTAGAGGCTGGATTAGTGAGAACTGGGATTTAAGATAAAAAGAAAAGACCAAACAGGTCACACTGAGTTCAACTATCTTCACTGACATCTGGATTGAGATTAATGAGATTAGAATTACCTGAAATCTCTATCCTCAGAAATATCAGTAAGTTCAACCTGCAGTTTAAAACCCCGTGACCTGTGTGCGTGTGACCTTTTTCTGATGGGACTGGAAGTGGTCAGATGTTGTAAGGGATTAGGCATGGATGAACAAAAGTCATGTATATTTCAACGGCAGACTGACCTGTGCTGCTCTGTATGGTTCTGACAGTAGTGGTGGTCCGTGGAGGGGAAGCCGGTAGCAGCGGCCCTCCCTCTTCGTCCTGTGAGCAGCCCTGGTCGATGGCACGCACATAACTGTGGCTCCTCATGCGGAAACAGCCAGGCATGGGCAGGTCCAGGGCATCCATAGCTTGCGACTCCATCTCACTGAACACACTCTCACAAACCTGCTCAATCTGGCCATTAACTTCCACCTCGCTGACCTGTAGCAGGTACAGGACAGGCAAAGAGAAAAGAGAAGACAATGAAGTGAAACTTAGTAAGGTACAGACAAGACAAGCACTGGGAGGGTGTACTTACTATGGGCTTAAAAACATGCGGATAATGACAACAAAAGGGAGAGAAAAGGAAAGAAAAATGAAAGCAAAGAAGGTATTAGGTTAGAACCATAATGAGCTGTTGCAAGAGAAAGCAAAACAGTGATTAAAAAGCAATCGTATCGTTAAAACTGGTGAACGACGCCGATACGAGCAGGAACACAAATGATCTGGTTCAAAATTGGAGCATCTGGGTTTAAGGAAGAAAAATATGAATGAGAAATTAATATAAATGAAATCTAAGAATGAAAAACTTGGGTGAGGCTGGAAACCCATTTCAATGTGTCTCCCTACATCCATTTCTACCGTTTACTCCATTTCTGGGGCTGAGGCAAGATACACACTCTAAGTAGATAGATGAATGGCCAGTCATTCACACAGGCGGAAACATACATTCTCACACTCACACATACATATGGCCAATTTTCCATGTCCAAAAGAGCAGAATGCCACGACTGAGTTTGGCCTCCCTACAAACTCTTTCAAATATAAAGAGAATTTAATATATGGCTTGATGATGTTTTATAGAGCATCTCATCTGTGAGTCAATCTAGGCGTCAAACCAGAATGATGCAATGTTGGCATTTTGTAATAAGCATGACAAATCAGTGCTGGGGGATTGTGTGTGTAAAATGTCTGCTAATCAGGATGAGTAACTGTTTGATGAATGTCAACTTGTTGAACAAAACGTACAACATGACAAATTTTGACATTGTTAGATGGACACATCTGTTATGGAACAAGTGATGATGATTTGAACTAATCTAACTATTTCACATGTGTTGGAGTGATTTTTGATCAGTTCAGATTCATCTTAGTTAAGACCAATCCGACATATAATGGCATTACACATTTTCACAAACCTGGCTGATGGTGCTCATCGCCCTCATGTAGCTCTCGTTGCGGGAGCGGTATTGAGGAGAGGCTAGCAGAGCTTTTGGATCCAGGGTGTCCATGCTCCTGTTGATGGAAACTTCACTCACCGCCCGCAAGTAGCTGTGACTCCGGATCTGAAGCTTTGGAGAATGTTCTGTGGAGATCCTGCCGATGAAGAGCAGACAAAGTATTTGTTCATTTTGCACTGCTAGTATGAGCTCTGCAATGCTAGCTTCAGAAATGCTTCTGTTCACATACAATTTAGTCTTTACCGTTAAAAACTTAAAAAAGTTTTCTAACCTGTCATGGCTCAAGGAATGATAGTCTGAGAAAATCATTCTCAAGATATTCTTTTTACAAATTTTTGATAAAGGGCTTTGGCAAGCAAACCCTTCAAAATTGTTGTCTCAAGAAGATCTTTCTTTTCAAAAGGTGCCTTCCCTGACTTTCTATTTTTTGCCAGCTCTACCAAAAAGAATAAAACTAATTTACACTCTTGTGAAAAAACTAATTTGTGAAAAAAAAAATCACAACAACTTCAAGACTGATTCTATCAACGCCTAAGAAAAAATGTAGAAACAAATAATGAAAAAATAAATACATAAAAATATAAAAACATTCTTCCAGAAGCAAATGTATGGGTTCACACACACCAATGTTGGTTGAGAAGGACTGGCTCTCCGTCTCTGCTCAAATTCATACCAAATGTGTTCTGAAGTCAGAATTCAGAGCAGTACAGACCAGTCATTACTCTCATGGACCATGTTTTGAGCATGAGTTGGGCGCAGGGAACTGTACAAAGTGCCTTGGTATGCTGAGATCCATTCAGTGGAACTAAGGATCCTGGACCAGCCTTTGAACAGTCCCCACAGCATAATTCCCCCCACCACAAGCCCTTCAGATTATCAGAGGGTGAAGTGCGATTTGACTGCAGAAAACTTTTGGAGAATCGCCACTACTCTAGAGCCCAGAGGAAAAGTCTGTCTCTGGCTTGGATTTGCTCTACCATTGAAAGCCATTCCCTGATGCTCCACACACACTTCATGAGTTAATGTGTACGCCAGAGGAAGTTTGAGGAAGGGTAGTGATGTCTCTGGAGAAAGTTGGCCACTTTTTCCACAGTATATTTGGGGATACGGCATGTCAATGTATGTATATGCAATCAGATGAAGCCAAATGTCCTGTGTTACAACAATGGGGTGAAATCTAAATCTTCATTCTGTATTGTTGCCTGATGACTTTTATGATTTGTTATTTTTTTACTAAAAATAAATAATACATATGTCTTGTAAACATTGTTATTTTATAGTTACCGTAATTGTTATGAAGTTTATATTTGAAGTTCAAAGCAACTCTAAAGCAAAAATGCTTTACATATAAATACTTTAGATTTATTATTTAGAATTCACACAATTCTTCAAAATGTATTTATTTATATTTACCAATAAACAAGGGTAAAACAGAGATTACATTTGTTAACTCTATTCTTGGTAATATTGTAAAAGCTAATTCTTGCTAATCTAAGGCAATCTAATAAAGTACTTGTTTTATCTACACAAACAACGACTCTCATGAATATTCATTTGAACAAAAAAAAAGACGTGAATAAAAAAATTTACGTTTAGGCATGAGTAGAGTTGGTAAACACCAGATTAATCTGTTAAAACCAGAAGTATGACTGGTGTCTCAGGACTTCCTGAGATGAACTGAGGACACGGTATTGTGTAATCCAATCAAAAATGTAGCATGTTTTTCGTCGTCATGACGGATTAAAACATCTAAATCATTGTGACTTTTTAAGACTATGGGGGGATGTGGACAAACCAAATGCTTATGGAGGCCTTTTCCAAGTCCAGTATAAGGGGACTTAAATTATAAATGTGAAATTATAAATTTTAATAGAAAAGGATGGCTCTATTAGATCACTAAGGCAAGAAGCAGTCACAGTATGTGCAGTAAAAGAGGAAAAACAGCTCAACTCACTTAAGACCACCCACGCATCCCAGTGCGCACACGCTCAGCCCTCGCACTGACACTTTGCTGACAGGCAGACACCTTGTGTCGGTCAAGCAGAATCAGCAGTAGAGGAATCAGTGAAAGCCGAAGCATTAGCCTTGACCACACACCCTCAATGCACACGGCTTCACGCATACATTAAAAAAGCAAACAACTGGTGTTTTCAGTTCTCTGAACAGTCAAAAAAAACTGCACACATTTCTCCACACTCAAGACGAAAAAAAAAATCAGGTCAACGATAACTCTTCCCCAGTAAACATGGCTTTGGGGAACAGATTATGAATGATGTCAAAGCGGATAACTTTCCGTCGTGCTGTTGTTGCTATCTCGAAGGATTGCTCGCTGCTGTTATCTCGAAGGACTTTGGTTGTTAATTACATCAGCCATTCAGAAGGCAGCGCTTCGTGTACTTGCATTGAGAGCTCCACTCACCATCCTCTACTGTACAGTACAGTAAACGCACGCTTGAGAAAAACAACATCAACTTGTAACCTGTGTGTGTAAAACGTAATACCTACTGTGTAAGAAAGAGCTACAAACCAACTATAAGCTTGGTTGTAACCAAGTTGTAAAATTAAGTACAAATATAGACCATACTTATTATTACTTATAACTTATTTTAGCAATAACACATTTAAATGTTCCTGCTAACGCATAGTATTATAAATGTGAAGCGTTTCTTCATCAATAAAATGTATAACATATTAAAAAATATGAGATTTAAAAAAAAAAATAAAAGAATAAGATATTGCAATGACATGTTTCTGTGTTTATAATGCCAGACGTATTACATATCTACAAATCCTCCAATTCTGCAAGCACGGGGGTTGAACAGCAAAGCTCTTTTGTTGAGCAGATATGAATCTCCATTTGAACAATAAATGACAGAGTTTGACTGTAGGATTTAAAACCTTTATTTAACGACGGCAAAAGTCAGTGTGGTTAAATCTGTTTCGAAGAAAGCTCTGCTTGACTAGCACATACAATTCCAAATATATATGTGAACTTAACCAGTACTGGAAATATCAAGGTCACGGTCAAAGGTCATGCATTCGGATCCCATAGAAGCCATACTGCTGCTCGATTGTAGAAACTGTAATTTGATGTGCATAGCATTGAATAAATCCATACATGTTAATGAATGTTTGTATTTGACTGTACATATCCGTTCAATATATTAGTGCTGGAGTAATCTCATTCCACTTACCACATTCACCAGTCAACTGATATCGAGGATTGTTTAAGGACACAAATCTCTTTGTTAATAGAGCAATTACTTTGTTTAAAAAAAGTCCCGTTGCGATTTTGTTAATTATGCGTACAATGTTCCAGGCCAAAAAAACCCAGCAAGTATGTCCAAGGTGTGTGTGAGTGTGTGTGTGTGTGTGTGTGTGTGTGTGTGTGTGTGTGTGTGTGACAGCTGTGCATGTCTCGGTGACACACCACAGTCCTGTGCATATGGTCATATGTTCATATCCTCATCTAAAGGTCAAACTGGTGTTTCTACGCTAGCAAGGCCCCGAGTAAAATGGCAGGCAGGTAATTACCACACAACAGAAACCTAACTATCCACTCATCACACAGTAAAACAGAGGAGCCTGTGACCTTGAGTGACCTAGAGTCAGAGGAAGAGAGGCCAAGGTACAACAGCATACTAGTGTGGCACATCAGTCAGAGCTCACACGTAGCTGAAATGTGACTCATCATGGAGAAATTTAAAAGTCCAAATTTACTTGAAAAAAAAAATAGGCTTAAAAGAACATTTACCAAAATAAAACACAACAAGATATAGTAATTTGTTATCATAACATCCTGACATAGTCAATGATAACTGAGTTATATGATGTTGATGTAAAATATTTCACTACAGTATTTGGTTCAGAATCTTTTTTTTTCTATATTTTCCTACTTTAAAATTGGGTGAGTCTTATATGCCGGTGCCTCTTATATGGCGAAAAATACGGTACCACTCAGCAGCAAATTAAAAACATACATCTCTTAGTGGAATGAAGTTATTGATCCACTGTGAGAAAAATACAGTAAAATTGCTTTATAGGTCAGTCTGACTTGAAAGCATTTACTTGTCATGTTTAGTGTGCCATTTTTATAACACTCCATTTCCCATAATCCCTTGTGTGCCATGTGCTTTCATTATTGTCAAGTTGTTTTGGTTTGTGAATATATTTGGCAATCTCTTTCCCCAATATCAGTTCTTGTCTGAGTTTCAGAGATTATGTGTCCTGTCTGCATCTGAATTTCAACGAATATATGGAAAAACACGTGTGATGTTCCTTTATAGTGAGCTTCCTTCCCTCTGTGGTCAACTGAGTGGAATATAAGACACTAGGTACATAGTTTCCATTCCAATAAATGTCACATTTAGGGGTCTTACTTTAAAGTGGTCATCTCGGTCAGTGATGGCTGGGTGGCTTTGAGGTAGCTGGCTCGTCGTGCCTGCATCTTGGGCGAAGGTTTAGGACTGTCGTCGGAGTCCCCACTGTCATCTTCTGCCATGGCTTTCACGTAGCTGCCGCTGCGCATGCGTCTACATGGGATATCGTCATCCTTCCCAATTGGAAACCCTCCCCACTCATCTTGAGGGACCTGATGGAACAGAGGTGACAAGGTGTCACTCACCCCAACTTAAAGATGCATCTCGACCCCTAAACTTAAGTTCACTAACCACCCATACACAGACAGCCACTTCCTCTCACTGAGCCGGCAAAGATAATTAATGAGGCTGCCGGTGTGAGCTCGCATGATTACACTAACGACGCCTCCCTAGATAGTTAAGCATCTGTCTCATGCAGCTTTCCTGGAGCAAACTTCCAGCCGCAGAGCTCGTATGAGCAGGCACCAAAAAGAACAGCTTTTTATATCTCGCTTGAGTCAGAATGGAGAAAAATTACAATACATGTCTGATCAAAGACCTTTTTCAGTATTTCTAATCAAAGCATTCTACACTGAAACTAGTGCAAAAGGCATGTCGTTTCTCTAAAGAAGCTTTTATACTTGATCTAACTCAAAACATTTAATTTTTCCCTAGCCATAATGTAAAATGCTTGCTTTGATTTAAATTAAAAGTCTTGTAGTGTAAAGTAAATACATTTCTTAAAGTAAAAATGTTTAGAGCTGGAGAATGTGATGAGAAGAGAAGAACTTGTTTCTTAGATCGGCCAATGAGAATTGGCCAATGAGAGTGTGAATTAGGGAATGAGAACTCTGCACTTTAATCATCACTGCACTGTTCACTTCTATCTGGCTACTGGACACTTTAACAGGTCACTTTTACAAACAATTTCTAAATACCTTTCTGGAGTCACTTTTTTGTACTTTTTTGTATATTACTCACTTCTATGTTATTCAATTGTATTTTTATATTGAACATTTTGTATTTTTAGTCATATGTCATATTTTATCTTTATATCTTGTTTTTATCGTATTTCTATTATTTATCGTTTTATTGTATTTCCCTTTGCACATCTTGTTGTATCTCCCCCATCTCTATGTTTAAATGCTGGAACGATCAAAAACACATTTCACTACATGTTTTACCACGTATAATTTGTATGTGACACATACAATTTGAATTTGAATTTGAAAAAAAAAGGAATTTGTCTTAAATGGATACAATAGATGTTTAAATAAGGTAATTATGTAAATAACCACCACTGTAACCAACTTGGACATTCTTTACAAGCTTTACAATTCTAGTAAGTAAGAGATGGTTGCAGATCTATAAACTGACTAGAATATTGAGTGTGAATATTGAGTGTGTTTTGATCATCAACACTGTTGATTGTGCAGGGAAAGACGCTTCGGTTTTTCGGCACTCAACAAGTGCCATGAATAATTCCTGAACATTATTGTGAAAAAATTAAAATGACTAGAGAATAAAGACATTTCTCTGAGGAGGATTCACATACTTTATGTTGAGTCAATCCTCGAGCCAAATTTCAGAAAAATTTCTCACCGAAGTGATGTGATGATCAAAATTTGTTTTACAAAAATTGTTTGCCTTTGTTTAACCTTGACTACACAGATAAAGACTTGAATGGGAATTTGTTCAACTTGCTGAACCTAACTCACAGATCAGACTGCTTTCCATCAGACTGCTTTTCCACATGCTGTGATAGTGTTCCTCAATCCTTAAAACTTCTCTTAAAAAATTGTAAAGAAGTTGAACTCTTGAACAATTTCTACAATTGTGTATTTTCCTACATTACACAATTGTACAAAACTAACATTATGGAAACAACCATTATAAAAAAAATGCTGTTATGCAACATACTGTTTTACATTCCGCTTTTGCCTTTAGCACTTGCTCTAACACTGAATTCCCAAATTACACATGAAACATTGTGACACTTTCCACAGGAATCAAATCCACAACCTTTTGTGCTGCAACCACCACACTCTGTTGATTGAGCCACCGGAAAGCTTGTGGCACTTTTGTGCTGGTCTTTCAAGCTTTGGAAGGAGATTCTCCACTGGCATTCAGAGAAAATCCCACTTTAAAGAATTTCACTGTGATTATGTGAATCACTGCACAACTTGTGTTACTGGGGAAACGGCTGGCCTTGACGTCAAGAAGCGTATAAAAGGCAGTCAGAAAAAAAAAAGACTCCAATAATGTATTTTTCCCCACATGCATTGAATAATAAAGACTTTACAAAAACAAAATCATACTTCAGACTTACATCTAACACCAGCTGATTAAACAAGGAAGCTGGACTCTTATATTTATTTATATAAATATATTTGTACTGCAGACGGATACAAAGGTTATCAGGACTAGTGTCAATTTTGAAAACCACTCTACTGTGCTGTAGTACAATACAATTAGAATAATTGTTAAAACTAAGAAAATGCTTTCCAGAACTGTCTAATTCTGTAGTGGCATTGAACATGTCAAAATGAAGCACTCTACTAATTAAGCCACTGTAGTATTATAGGGCTAAATGTCACTCAATAATATTTATTACACACAGAAAAACGCTACATTTTACTACAAAGTTGCAAAATTTGGGAGTCACACACTTTTTGAATATGTGTGTGTGTGTGTGTGTGTGTGTGTGTGTGTGTGTGTGTGTGTGTGTGTGTGTGTACTGTTAGAGGATAAACTCACTTACAGGTCGCAATGTAAACCTGAGTTATACACAAGTTGCTAAATGTCTAACACATTTTCAACAAACCTCTAGAGCAGGAATTGCACAGTGTAAGCCCTGTCACTCACGGTTACTATGACAACTGGAGTCCAGATTTAGCCCTGAAG
Organism: Paedocypris micromegethes; assembly: GCA_028031935.1. NCBI lineage: Eukaryota > Metazoa > Chordata > Actinopteri > Cypriniformes > Paedocypris > Paedocypris micromegethes. The sequence continues at coordinate 25,290,552 of CM051493.1, forward strand.
AAAGATGCCAATTATTCTTTGTATTGACAGAGCATGATAGAGAACATGTGAGACATCCTGCCAGCTCAATTTAGCCTTTGAATTATATGTGGCTGCCCACGTGCAAACTCTGAGTCACTGTCCCCTGCAGGTGGTCTTAAGATTCTCTCTACTTTCCTCATTTAACACTTGTATAACGTAATGCGCTACCTCATTGGTTCTCTCATTTAGTCTTGAGAAATTGTAGAATTTATATACCAAAGGCCAAAGAATAAGTCTACAATATTGTCGAAGTTTAATTGGCATTCTGGTGCATTTAAAGTAAAAAGAAAAACATCTTACCCAATCAAACTGTGGCAAAATAATCAGCTTCAGTCATTACGCACACACAGGCACAGACACACAGTTCAGAACTTTCTGTCATATATCAATAGACATATGACTTAAACAAAGAGGAAAAATAACACAAGTCAAAAAATTATCAAACAGATGCTTGTCAGCTAAACAGAAAGTAAGGCAGCTAATGGGTTGCACTTACTTTTCAGCAGAACTCAAATCAAAACTGAAGGCTTTCTCCAGTGGTGGAGGAAGAGGAGGGGAGGTGGAAAGGTGGAGGTGGGTTAGGTGAGCATGTGGGTGTAGGGGGAGAATCAAAAGGTTTTTGGCATACCTGCAAGAATTGGCATGAGCGCTCCTGCTGACAAGCCTCTGCTTTCACTAGAGCCTTATCTACATTTACTGAGGCCTTCTGGTAGACTTGACGTGCTCTGCTCACCGTGAGAGAGGACGACCACGAGCTCTTCTTCACGAGCTGTGTAGCGTCCACGCTCAGTGGCATGCTTGTGCACGTCGAACACTTTCCCAAATCATTGTTGCTTCTGGAGTTTTTAAGCGCCTGGTCGTTAATGGTGTTGTAGGCCTCCAGGAAGTACTGCGACTGCGACCTATCCGGGTGACGGCCCATGGTCATGACGCCTGGTGGTCCATGGGGAAAAAGACAGGCTTCCCGTTCCAACTCATCAGAGCTCCAGTAACCGGAAGGTGGAGTCCTGTTCTTGGGCTCGGCCGACTTGCACCGTTCCCTGCTTTTGCTGCGCTTGCGGTGACGAATGGCTGACGGTTCTCCATCTGGACTTGCTTTGCCGCCATTGACACTGCCTTTGCCATGAGCATGAGCGTGATGTGGGCCCTCCAGAGAGTGGGACTTGGTGAAAAGCTTCTGAACAGAGTGTACCAGATGTCGAATGCGGCCAGGGCTGTCACCTCGCTGCTCCAAAGCCGCGGCAGCACGCTTGTACTGTAGGGTGTGGTAGCCGTCCCGGGGCACTGGAAGTTGCCGGTCAAACTGATCCAGCAGAGCAACAGGAAATTGCTGACCCTTACTGGATGGAACCCCTCCCCCAGTGTAGGGGACCACAGCCATCTCATCCTTCAGCTCATGCTGAGAGCTGTAGTGTCGTCGGGGGAAGGTCCCATAAGGCACCACACAGTCACTCTGGTAAGGACTTCTCTGGGAGTAGTAAGAATAGTCGGCTTGGTGTGGGTTGTCTATCTGGCTGATGAGGTAGGGCTTATGGTCTAAATGATGACCCATAGAGTCAAAGGAGGGGTCACAGGTCACCACGTGGTGGTGGTGACTACGGCTGCTGGATAAACCTTTCATCACAGAGATGGAATCATCCAGCAAAGGTTGGCGGCATCCACACACAGCACGACTCCAATGTCAGCCTGGAATCTGGAAGACATCAAAGAAGACGTAACATCAACACTCTGCTTTAATAAAACGTCCACCTCAAATATCACTTTGTGAAAGACAGTGTGTATTGTAACCCGAAAGAACAAAGAATAAAGGTGAACCTGTAAAAGCTTGGGTATCTGTCGAATCCCTAGAGGACTTTTTATCCACCCGTCAAAGATCTCACACATGAAACAAAGATTTCAGACTCAAGACCATTTCGGTACAAAACAGTGCTGAGTTTTTTTATTGACGACCACAAGCGCCACGTTAAGCCCTGACCTTAAGTTCTGAGAGTTCAAATGTGAACCATGTCACTTCTGTTGTCTGATATTTCCATTGGTTGTGATTGTCTAATGCGTCAATGCCTGCAGACTGATGCGTGAGTCAAGGCCATTGTTAGGAAGTGCACAACCCATAATTGTTAGTGATGTGCTCACAAAAAACTACCCAATCAAGATGTGAGAATATCTATCATTGCACATTGTCTGTAATCAGCTTTTCAAGAACTGCCAGTGTGGGATTACAGATTGAAACACATGAGGAAAATCCATTATACTAACTTGATGACAAAACACAAGTTTTCTTTGAGGCAAAGCAAATCCTCATACAAGTAATGTAATTATTAACAGACAGACAAAACCAAGGACATTTGCTTCATTCTGGAAAGGAAGAATCTATAGTCAACATTTTTAAATGAAGGTTATTGCTGGACTGCCTGTGACTGTCTAATGTGTGGGGGCCATTGGAGTGTAAAGCCAAGAATCTCAAACACCTACGTGCACACTCAACCGTATCACACACCAACAGGAAGAGAGGAGCTCATTTGCAGCAACTGCTACGCCACTGACTCACACTGTGCTGGTTCACACTGACATTGTGAATGTTTCTCATGCCTAGGCCATTTAATTCAGATCTGAAATGCTTTGTGTGTGTGTGTGTGTGT